>OX392534.1:16068026-17336526 GCA_947623455.1 Mimachlamys varia | reverse complement strand
TTGATAGCTTTATAGTCAGTCCGATTGCAGATGCTTTTCTATATCAAATTTTGTTAAATCTTGCAGCAAGTACTTGGAATTGTGATAGATATACTTCATAAGTCTAAGACAGGATTCTTATTTCCCATAAATGGAATCCTTGTTTTTATCCCATGCTATGAACAAATTTGCGAGGGATATAGAAATGTCCATCCTTGCACCTGATTAAGAATTTCTGTTGTCTTATACCTAATCAATTTTGTGTCAGGGCTGTTCTGAATGCATACTGCAGATGCCAATTTTGACCTATATTTTATGCTTTTTTGACCCTGATAAGAAGAATTGCTCTCCTCTTTCCTGATGCATATTAGCTTGCATTTGGATCTATTATGTCTATCAGGGGTTGTTTCACTTCATGTATATTATTGATGCTGATTTTAATCTATATTTCAAGGTTCATGTTTGTACTAACACTGAGCAGGGAATATCGATGACAGCATCTTGTTATACTTCAGTGCAGTTTATAGCTACAGTATTGACTGGCCATGGGTACTGTCGACATATTCGTATTGGCACACTGATACGATAGCATTTAAGTATACATCTGAGACATTTGGCAAGCAACCATTAAAGTCCCAATATACGTAACTTCAAGGAAATTTTCGTGATTCTGAAAAATTCTGAAAAACAATCCAGTTGATAACCATGCAAAAATAAGCCTAAAACAAAGTAAACCTGAGCGGTAACTAACAAGAAAAAAATCCAAAGAATTGAAAATAATTCAGGTGAGGCCCACTTCAACAACAAACCGAAGGTAGAAGACGGTTCAAAATGGACGTGTGTTTACAAATAGTGAGTTTCAACTGCTGCTGTACCGGTAACCGCAAAAAAATTCATCTTGAATATTGTTGATATCAGTTAATCTTACCTTAATCTATAAATATAATAAGTAATTAGGCTTGATTTTCGCATCAAGTTTTGTCGAAAGTTACGTATATTAAGCCTTTAATTAGATATAATTTTTTTTTTCTAAATTCAACAATTTTGCACAAAATTTGAATGCGATTTTCATGTTGAATAAACCCAGTGTAAGCACAAATATGTTGACAGTGTCAAAGTAGTAATTCATTATCTTGAAAATGATTTTTACCTGCTGACAGGGTGTTGCTGATTACATAAACGGGAAATGAAAGAAAAACAATCACTGTTTATATATTGTATTTTACATTATATTTCATCAAGCATCAAAAGATGATCTAGAATAGCATAGCTTGCCGAGTATAAAACTGAACACATTCGTGGTTATCCTGTACATGATACCAATTATCAAGTAATTACAAAGGGACTCTCGAGAATATCTCATACATGAAATCTTTCCACATGCATTACTGTAATCGACCTAATAACTGCCCTTGGCGCCTTCAAAGTTATCAATATAATTGGAAATTGACACAATTTTTAAAGAATGTTGGTAAATCATGATGAAAGGATATGAGCACTTAAAGAAAGGGTGTTTATTAGGTCAAGTACAGTTTATAAATACAGTCAAACCTCCTTATCTTGGAGTCAGTGACTACGTTGAAAAACTTTTGGTGTGGAGCTTGGCAGGACCTGACAAAATAATTCAAGTTAAATAAAGTCTATGAGTTAAACAAGTTTGAGGTAACGAGGTTCGACTGTATATGTACCAATCTTTCGTATTTCCGATACACTTCACAACTACCATTTACAAATATTTGTTTTACTCTCTCAACTTGCAAATAAATCACTTCCTTTGAATCTTTCAACTTGGCAATTAAATGTACATTTGTATATCACTCCCTCTCTTTAACACTCAGTTCACTTCGATTACTGTCACAATGGCAGCTTAGCTCTCACCCTTTTATACAATCTTCCTCCAACCATTCAAGAAAGGCTTTTTCAGTACATTCACTAGGACCATGCATACATTACTTATATTTCACCTGAAACCCTGTTTTATTCAATCGTTTCTCTCGGCGCCCATCAAGTCATACCTCAATCTGCCATACTTATTGAAATGGACGAAACTTCTGTCACAATGCCTGCATCATGTGTTAAAACTGTTTAAATACAAATTTTATACCAATACACGATAGCTGCTCGCCTTCCTCCCAAAATCCAAGATGAAGACAACTGATAAAGGATGGATGCTGAAACTCCAATAATGTTCTGTAAGCATTGAAATGCTGATTTAGATATTGCTGTGTGCTGAATACAAAGCCAATACCTTGGAATGCCTAAATAACATAAACTAATGCTTTACAATTTGAAAAAAGAAGCCAAAAGGGCCTGTATCGCTCATATGGATATACATTTTTATCTAAAAATGCATGGCAAAGTATTCTCCAAGAACAGGGACAGACCCAAAGACTAATCCTTGTAGCATATTTGTATTAAAATTTGGTTATTGGGATGGGATCTCAACTGAATCCAAATTGTGACTCAGAAACTAGAAAACTAGGAGTGTGGTTAGACACTTAGGTCAATGCTAATATGACTGTTTTCTTTATGCCCAACAATTGTATTCATTATTATAGTTTTGAATTGGGAATGTTGTGTTTCAAAGTTATCACCCAAGGGTTAAGTCTGTGAAGAAGGGGCATACCCTAGGACCAATTTTAATATCATGACTGCATTTGTCTCATTGTATGTATACTTTTGGAGTTCCCTGGGGAGTGGGGAACTCATTTTTTTAGCTATAACTCAGGAGTGAAGTCTCTTAGACTGGGGAATAACCCAGACCATCCTGGAAGCATACAGTGACGTGCCAAAAGTCTTTCACTTTTTTTTTATTTTGCTATATATTCTTTGTATTTCCAACTTTTTTCAATGAATTTTCCCGACTTTGTTTATGGATCAATTTTAATGAAATTTAGTGTACTTATAAAGAACGGTTTCCTGTTTTATCTCATAATATTTTGACGTCATTTTGGTAGCGTTATATAGAGAAATGGTGTCACACGGAAATTATTAGTGTAGACAATTCTGTATAGCTCAATAAATACACAACAGAAAATTAAATAAATATTATGAGAGGAAATCTTGGATATTTCTGTACCAAATGACAAAAATTGTCAAAATCCATCCATAAACAAAGTCAGGAAAATTCATTGAAAAAAAAAATGGAAATACAAAGAATATAAAGCAAAATCAAAAAAATTGAAAGACTTTTTTGCACGTAACTGTATGTGTATTCATCTCCTAAAACTCAGTAATTTTATATCTGTACACATGTATATAGTTTTGAGGTAGATATCTCAACCGTTTCAAAGTTATAATCTAGGGACTAAATTTTTTATGGTGAGGCCAGACTTCATGGCCATCCTGGGAGAATACACTGATATGTGCATTCAACTCTCTATACTCGTCAGCAATTTGTAATCATTGGGAGTTTTCCAACATAGCATATTTGACATCGATCACTTCAGTCACTTACCAGGTAAAGCAAATTAGCCTAAATTATCTGTTTTTGCCAAGCCCCTCAGTCCTACCATTTGTATTCAGAAACCCTGCTACCTAGGAATGCTACCAGTGAAATGTTACACTTATACAGCCAAATAACCCTTTTTAGGGACTATCCTTTAGCGAAGCAGCCCTTCCATTTGTACAAATTACTATAATTTTGAATCCCTACCTCCTATGAATGATTTCAATCAAATATGATTAATATCCAGTACACAGTTCTAGAAAAGAAGTTGTTTATATCAATAAGCCGAATTTCCCACTTTTGGCCCTACCCTTTAGCCCCCTGAAGGGTTGAGGTCAGCCCTGTCATTTAAAATACCCAAAGGCTACAGAAGTTCCAGTCAAATTCAGTTAAATTCCATTCAGTGGTTCAGAAAAAGAAATCGTTTAAAGAAATTATTGACGTACGGACGACAGGTGCCATGGTACAGCATAAAATCTCCTTGCTCTTTTGCACAAGGTGAGCTTACATTGCTGTCAACAAAAATATCTGCATATCAGAATGTTTGTGTTACAATATGTATAGCCAGGTTACTCACCAGGAGTAACTCTCACAACACAGAAAACACCAAAAGTAGCACGTCTCATGTATAATCAACACTAGATTAAGCTCAAGTCTAAGACGGCGTTACCAAGACTCTTGGAGACAGATGACAAGTTTTCTTAATTTACATATGCAAGACATGTTAACAAGTTGCACAAATAATAGTTTCATCGTCTTTTTTTGGGTCGTGCCCTTTTGCGCCGATCACTTAAAGAGACTTTTGTGATTCGTCCAGAGCTGACACTTCCGTGCCTTTTGTTTGCCAGAACTTGCTGTTCGACAAGGTCGGCCAGGTGACCTTCCTTGGCCAGCATTGACAGGAATGTACAGATGAACTGATCGTAGTTGTGTGTTCGTCGACAGTCGTCAATCTGTAAAACAATGAGGGATAAACTTTATTAGGACAATTTGAAATGTGTATCAACATGATATTACAACAAAGAACTGTATTTCTATCATTATGCCTTAGGAAGTACAGTGGAATCTCGTTATCTCAACTTGTATAACTCAAAATATTTCTGCAGTCCAAATCAAACTTCAAACTACGCATTCAAACTCACTTAACTCAGATAGCTCAGAGTTTTCTCACAATTCTACTAACTTCAAGATAATGAGGTTTCCACTGTACCTTAAAGTTATTGGTCTAAATTCACAGATGACACTTTCTCTGTAAATTAAGAAAAATAATATCTAAATTTCAATATTTACTTCTCAAGCTATCAAAGAATTTGTGTATACAATACAATCTAGTCTGCATGTAAAACTCTGAAAGCTATTTCCAAGAAATATTTCTTCATCAAAGTGCAAAGACTTCAAAATCTTTTTACCTAGGTAAAACTTTAAATACTCTTATTAGCAAATGGTTAAGACCATTCTTTTGATTTCACACATGAATCATTTAACATGAAACACACTTCCTTTAACACCTATCATCTGTAGACTTTACTAGTAAGTGTGCTACCATTTTCTGAAATGAAAAAGTCAGAACTGGTTGCATATTTCAGCTTTTACCTGGTATTTCCTTTTCTTTTCAATCTCATCCTTTAGATTTGTTTCACACAGAGCAATTTCATTTTCTACATTTTTCAGCAAAGCCAAAAGGTCCTGTAAAAAAAGATAATCTTACTGATACTGTCATATCAACTTTTCATAGAGTGTACACAATGTGCACTGATTTTTGCCTTACATGTGTGATTTGAAGGGAATTTCACTTTAGAACATCTGCAGAGCATATCTTTATCGCTATTTCTTGTCCTATTACAAGTCTTTAGTGAAAGCTATCTATCAAATGCTGTAAAACTGGAAAAATTCGCTCTCGTTTTATTTTTACCCTTTTCACCCAACAATAGAAGAGGAAATTAAAGACAGGGCGAATATATGACAAAAACTTAGGCTTCCGTCTACTATTCATATACAATGAAAATTTCCTGTTTTACAGTACATTTCTGTAATGTCTTTTTCTATAGAAATGTTTCTCTTCAAGATGAAGCAAAACAATTTCAGCAAAATTTCATTTTGAAAAAAAATCATCAGTATACTGCAAAAAGGTTTCAAGAATTGAATCAAGATAGCATGTGAAGCATCCAAAATCAAGCTCTGACCTACCTTGGGTGTGAACGCCTGGTTACTGCTGAACCGATGTTTGTGTCGGCCGTGACTGGACTCGCCTTCTCTCTTCGTCCCTCCTGGGGATGTCTCTATGGATAGAAGAAACAACATTTTTTCTGATCAGTCCCAAAATTAAAATGGCACTACCAAGATTCAAGGGAAACCAACATACTGGGTATCCTATTTGGGAAAGATCATTCTTGTATTTCTCAAGAAATAGCAATAACGGGCTTTCATAGTTAAATTCATGATCAATTTCTGACTGCCTGTCTGCTATTTTTTTTCCTTCATCAGTCTCAAGATCAACATTTGTCCATAATTCTTTAATTGCTTCCTCATTTGGTATACATTCAAACAAAAACAAAGTTTCCAAAACAATGTACACATAAACTGTGTCATGCATGCATAACCATAGTGAAGGTAGCCTCTCCATGTTTTGTGTGATATGTTTATAATTGTTTATATACCTCCAGCCAGCCGGGGACTATTACAGGAGGACAGAGTACTGTTGGGAGAACTGAAGCAGCTTCCAGCCTCTGAAGCCGTATCGGTACTCTCACTACTTGGACCCGGGGAGGACCCACTCAGTTGGGTCTCTATGGTGAGCGGTGTAGTGACATCTCGGGAAGGTTCCGAGTCTGAGGTAGCGGGTTTTATAGACTCCGATTTAACACATTTAGTCTCCTCTGTGTCTGTGGTATTCTCTCTCTCACTAGCACTAGTGTCCGTGTCCACATTATCCACTACATTACTCTCCTGTTTGGGACAGGCTTTTACCACTGTGGTCTTGGTAGCACTGTTAGTGTCTATGGTGAAGGTGGTAGAAGTTGTCTCCCTTGTTACTATAACATCGGGCAGTTGACCATGCTTCTTGACCGCCACCATATATTTCTCTTTTTCAGCCGCAGACAGCCCTGGAGTGGTCACTTTAACCATCTGAAATACATAACGGTTTCTTGGATCACAAATATATAATTATAAACCTAAATAAACAAAATTTTGTATTATGTCAAAACATTTCTACTAGAGACAAACCTTGGAAAAATTGGCCAAGTATAAAAAAATCCTCAACTATTTATTTTCATACATTTTCAATGTTAAATGTCAGTAAAATGCCTTACAGATCTTCATTTCTAAATGGGGACAATGCATGTTATACTTGGATTTAAAATTAAATGTATTCCAAGAAAAATAATTATGATTCATTCTTCTGAAATTATCTTTACTGGTGAAATTATTCAGTACAATATTGTATTTTATGTTTATATCATATCTTGTATATTTTTGCATCATGAAATTCCCAAAGTTCCTTATGTACCAGAAGCTACTCGTTCTACATTAGATACAATGATATGTAGAGGAAACAAGTCCTGGATACTTATATGATTGGTCTCCTGGTGTTGGTGACTGTGGTTATACAAATATGTGTGAAAAATTTATATCGTATTCGACCTAATAAGCACATCTGCACATAACTTACTTTTTTTTCCAGGAAAGAAAACAGGTGCACTAATTAAAACATATAAAAGTACCATGCATTAGTGATATGCCAATATAACCAAAGACTCCCAGAGAAAGGGAAAAAATTATTCTCTTGACCCAAATTTTACATTGAAACTTTTTTCTCCAGTGCATGGTTATATAAAGTGTGCCCCTTTTCTTGTTTTTTAAGTGCACAGTGTGTTTATTAGGTCGAGTACAGCAAGGCATGCATCCTGTACCTGTTAAAACCCTGTCACATTATCATTCCTCCGTACAGTACCCACCTAAAAACCCTGTCACATTATCATTCCTCCGTACAGTACCCACCTAAAAACCCTGTCACATTATCATTCCTCCGTACAGTACCCACCTAAAAACCCTGTCACATTATCATTCCTCCGTACAGTACCCACCTATGTCCTTTGCAAGTGTTTCTTGTATACATTACTACATATTCTCATCTTATGAAATTTTACATACACAGTATGTACTTTCTCTTTCCTTTCCTAGTTAGGCTAGATGTTACCCTCACGATCCCCGATACAATACAATAAAACAAAACTCCAGTCTTCTTGTACCAATTTGTATTAGATCCATAAATGTAATGTAGACGCGTGCCTTGTTCAGGAGAACAATGGAACAGACTTGAAATACATAGTTTACTCAATATACCATATACAACACAAAGGATTCCCTAAGCAATTATAAAATGAAAATAAGCATGAAGGAAAGTTACGCTGTTCTTAATCCAAAATTCATTAACTATCCTTATCTGACATCTACTGCTGTCACAAAGCTAGGTGTCCTGACAGCTATTAAATTTATTACACTGGCTGCACTGAGATACTCCGGGCAGCCTCTAATTGTAAAGATAACCTCAACATCAATGGAATTGAATTTGACCTTAGGGGTCAACTTTTACTCTAACACTAGAGAATAATTCTTTAGTTCGGAACCTTTCAAGATTCATACAGGTGTTGAAATCTTAAAATATAGATCATTCAGGGGTCAGAAAAAACACATTGAGACACACTTATCATTTTAAGTGCACAGATAACCCAACTTTTTAAGGTATATATCAGAAACCCAATTTTTCCCATAGATAACTTAAAATGAAAATATATGAATAAATAAATAGAAAATTCTGGAACAGTCTGTACCCTGATATTTATATTAATATAACAAATTTTACGTATTTTTTTCCATGTTAACTATAGTTTCCAAAGTTTTGGCATTAATCCATTAATCACTAGGAACAAATTTTAGATATTTCATTTTTTCTCCTTACAGAGTCTTTTCACAGAAGAATATTAACCTTTAGATCCTTCTAATTACCGTTAAGTCTAAGAGCTACCCTTACAGTTCTGAGTCACCACAGCCTACTGGTATACCTACAGTACCTTGCCTGAAGTGTTTAGAATGGGTAAACTATAAAGGACAAAGAGTGTGTAATACTTATATAGATGTGTTTATTATTGTAACTTTATCTACTGTACAACACAAACAGACACGTCTCTACAACATCAACTACACAAAACTATGATCCTGAATACCTTATCTATTAAACATGTAGTAAGGCAGCTTTCAAAGACAGGGAGCCATTTTGTGACAGAAATCAAAGTCATGCCTACTTATTGTAATAGCACCAGTTAAGAGTTAAGGGTGTATGTCACCATATACATACACTACACCTGTGATTTGTGTAAAAGTTCGGGATATATCCTACCTTATATTATACAATATACCCGTAATTTTGTGTAATTGTTAAGGGTTTATGCTACCTTATACATTATACCTGCAATTTAGTGTAAGAGTTAAGGGTGTATTCTATTTAAAACAAGAGGCCCAATGGGCCTGCATCGCTCACCTGGTATTAATCTCTGACTTATATTATAGTGTAACCCTAAAGTCCCCTAAAATCTTTTAATGTAAGACATTTAGAAGAACATCTTAAGATTTAAACATATTTTACCCCTGTGACCTTATAAGACAACATCATTTTCATTTTCAAATTTTGTTTGGCTTCATCCCAGGACGCTACCAGCCAAATATCATGTCTCTAGGCAAATAAGGATCAAGGTCATTTCTTTTCGCAAACTTTGTTGGGCTTCATCCAAGAAACCTTTCAGCCAAATGTCATGCTCTGACTTATATTATAGTGTAACCCTAAAGTCCCCTAAAATCTTTTAATGTAAGACATTTAGAAGAACATCTTAAGATTTAAACATATTTTACCCCTGTGACCTTATAAGACAACATCATTTTCATTTTCAAATTTTGTTTGGCTTCATCCCAGGACGCTACCAGCCAAATATCATGTCTCTAGGCAAATAAGGATCAAGGTCATTTCTTTTCGCAAACTTTGTTGGGCTTCATCCAAGAAACCTTTCAGCCAAATGTCATGCTTCCAGGGCTTTTGGTACTTCAGAAGAAGTCGTTTGAATGTTTTAACAGATTTGACCCCTGTGACCTTGAATATAAGTCAAGGTCATTTCTTTTCGCAAACTTTGTCAGGCTTCATCCAAGGAACCTTCCAGCCAAATATCATGCTTCTAGGGCTTTTGGTATTTCAGAAGAAGTCGTTTGAAGGTTTCAACAGATTTGACTCCTGTGACCTTGAATATAGGTCAAGGTCATTTCTTTTCGCAAACTTTGTCAGGCTTCATCCAAGGAACCTTTCAGCCAAATATCATGCTTCTAGGGCTTTTGGTATTTCAGAAGAAGTCGTTTAAAGGTTTTAACAGATTTGACCCCTGTGACCTTGAATATAGTTCAAGGTCATTTCTTTTCGCAAAATTTGTCGGGCTTCATCCAAAAAACATTTCAGCCAAATATCATGCTTTTAGGGCTTTTGGTAAATCAAAAGAAGTCGTTTGAAGGCTTTAACAGATTTGACCCCTGTGACCTTGAATATGGGTCAAGGTCATTTTTTTTGCAAACTTTTTCGGGCTTCATCCCAGAAACCTTTCAGCCAAATATCAAGCTTCTAGGGCTTTTGGTATTTCAGAAGAAGTCGTTTAAAGGTTTTAACAGATTTGACCCCTGTGACCTTGAATATAGGTCAAGGTCATTTCTTTTCACAAACTTTGTCGGGCTTCATCAAAGGAACCTTTCAGCCAAATATCAAGCTTCTAGGGCTTTTGGTATTTCAGAAGAAGTCGTTTAAAGGTTTTAACAAATTTGACCCCTGTGACCTTGAATATAGGTCAAGGTCATTTCTTTTCGCAAACTTTGTCGGGCTTCATCCAAGGAACCTTTCAGCCAAATATCATGCTACCAGGGCTTTTGGTATTTCAGAAGAAGTCGTGGGAAGGTTTTAACATATTTGACCCCTGTGACCTTGAATATAAGTCAAGGTCATTTCTTTTCGCAAACTTTGTCGGGCTTCATCCAAGAAACATTTCAGCCAAATGTCATGCTTCTGGGGTTTTTGGTATTTCAGGAGAAGTCGTTTAAAGGTTTTAACAGATTTGACCCCTGTGACCTTGAATATAGGTCAAGGTCATTTTGTTTTGCAAACTTTTTCGGGCTTCATCCCAGAAACCTTTCAGCCAAATATCAAGCTTCTAGGGCTTTTGGTATTTCAGAAGAAGTCGTTTAAAGGTTTTAACAGATTTGACCCCTGTGACCTTGAATATAGGTCAAGGTCATTTCTTTTCACAAACTTTGTCGGGCTTCATCAAAGGAACCTTTCAGCCAAATATCAAGCTTCTAGGGCTTTTGGTATTTCAGAAGAAGTCGTTTAAAGGTTTTAACAAATTTGACCCCTGTGACCTTGAATATAGGTCAAGGTCATTTCTTTTCGCAAACTTTGTCGGGCTTCATCCAAGGAACCTTTCAGCCAAATATCATGCTTCCAGGGCTTTTGGTATTTCAGAAGAAGTCGTGGGAAGGTTTTAACATATTTGACCCCTGTGACCTTGAATATAGGTCAAGGTCATTTCTTTTCGCAAACTTTGTCGGGCTTCATCCAAGAAACATTTCAGCCAAATGTCATGCTTCTGGGGTTTTTGGTATTTCAGGAGAAGTCGTTTAAAGGTTTTAACGGATTTGACCCCTGTGACCTTGAATATAGATCAAGGTCATTTCTTTTTCGCAAACTTTGTCGGGTGTCATCCAAGGAACCTTTCAGCCAAATATCATGCTTCCAGGGCTTTTGGTATTTCAGAAGAAGTCGTTCAAAGGTTTTAACATATTTGACCCCTGTGACCTTGAATATAAGTCAAGGTCATTTCTTTTCGCAAACTTTGTCGGGCTTCATCCAAGGAACATTTCACCCAAATGTCATGCTTCTGGGGTTTTTGGTATTTCAGGAGAAGTCGTTTAAAGGTTTTAACAGATTTGACCCCTGTGACCTTGAATATAAGTCAAGGTCATTTCTTTTCGCAAACTTTGTCGGGCTTCATCCAAGAAACATTTCACCCAAATGTCATGCTTCTGGGGTTTTTGGTATTTCAGGAGAAGTCGTTTAAAGGTTTTAACAGATTTGACCCCTGTGACCTTGAATATAGATTAAGGTCATTTTTTTTTCGCAAACTTTGTCCGGCTTCATCCAAGAAACCTTTCAGTCAAATGTCATGCTTCTGGGGTTTTTGGTATTTCAGAAGAAGTCGTTCAAAGGTTTTAACAGATTTGACCCCTGTGACCTTGAATATAGGTCAAGGTCATTTCTTTTCGCAAACTTTGTCAGGCTTCATCCAAGGAACCTTTCAGCCAAATATCATGCTTCTAGGGCTCTTGGTAAATCAAAAGAAGTCGTTTGAAGGCTTTAACAGATTTGACCCCTGTGACCTTGAATATAGGTCAAGGTCATTTTTTTTCGCAAACTTTGTCGGGCTTCATCCAAGAAACCTTTCAGCCAAATATCAAGCTTCTAGGGCTTTTGGTATTTCAGAAGAAGTCGTTTAAAGGTTTTAACAGATTTGACCCCTGTGACCTTGAATATAGGTCAAGGTCATTTCTTTTCGCAAACTTTGCCGGGCTTCATCCAAGGAACATTTCAGCCAAATATCATGCTTCTAGGGCTTTTGGTATTTCCGAAGAAGTCATTTGAAGGTTTTAACAGATTTGACCCCTGTGACCTTGAATATAAGTCAAGGTCATTTTTTTTCGCAAACTTTATTGGGCTTCATCTAAGGAACCTTTCAGCCAAATGCCATGTTTCTAGGGCTTTTGGTATTTCAGAAGAAGTCGTTTAAAGGTTAAAATAAATTTAACCTCACTGTGACCTTGAATATTGGTCAAGGTCATTTTTTTTCGCAAACTTTATTTGGCTTCATCCAAGGAAGCTACTGGTCAAATATGAAGTCTCTATGCCTGACGGCATTTTAGAAGAAGTTGTTTGAAGGTTTCGACATATTTGACCCCTGTGACCTTGAAATTAGGTCAAAGTGATTTTTTTTCGCAAACTTTGTTCAGCTCCTTCCAAGAAATCTACCAGCCAAATTTCATGTCACTGGGCCTTTCAGTATTTTAGAAGAAGTCGTTTAAAGGAAAAAGTTGACGGACGACGGACGGACGGACGGACGACGGACGCTGCACCATCACATAAGCTCACTTGGCCCTTCGGGCCAGGTGAGCTAAAAAGTATACCTATGATTACATCTGTGTTAAGGTTAAGGGTATATCTGATCTTATATATTATACTTAGGATTTAGTCTTAAGAGATTAACCCCTCCACACTTACACACATGCATGCATACATAACAAAAATTGGGACAAGTCCTTCAATGACTTTAGCTGGACATTTAACCTTGCCCAATCAACCTTATACATCTAAGAGTTAAGGTTATATGCTACCTTTACAGTTAGTACATCTCTGATATATTAAGTTATTTCTCTTGAAATATTTTTATAAACAAATTATTTAGAATAATTCAGAATGATGAGTGCAACACACTGTATGAATTATCCAAGAAACAAGAGGCCCAATGGGCCTGCATCGCTCACCTGGTATCAATCTCTGACTTATATTATAATGTAACCCCAAAGTCCCCTAAAATCTTTTAATGTAAGACATTTAGAAGAACATCTTAAGATTTAAACATATTTTACCCCTGTGATCTTATAAGACAACATCATTTTCATTTTCAAATTTTGTTTGGCTTCATCCCAGGACGCTACCAGCCAAATATCATGTCTCTAGGCAAATCAAGATCAAGGTCATTTCTTTTTGCAAACTTTGTCAGGCTTCATCCAAGAAACCTTTCAGCCAAATGTCATGCTTTTAGGGCTTTTGGTACTTCAGAAGAAGTTGTTTGAATGTTTTAACAGATTTTACCCCTGTGACCTTGAAAATAGGTCAAGGTCATTTCTTTTTGCAAACTTTGTCAGGCTTCATCCAAGGAACCTTTCAGCCAAATATCATGCTTCTAGGGCTTTTGGTATTTCAGGAGAAGTCGTTTAAATGTTTTAAAAGATTTGACCCCTGTGACATTGAATATAGATCAAGGTCATTTCTTTTCACAAACTTTGTCGGGCTTCATCCAAGGAACCTTTCAGCCAAATATCATGCTTCTAGGGCTTTTGGTATTTCAAAAGAAGTCGTTTGCAGGTTTCAACAGATTTGACTCCTGTGACCTTGAATATAGGTCAGGGTCATTTCTTTTCGCAAACTTTGTCGGGCTTCATCCAAGGAACCTTTCAGCCAAATATCATGCTTCTAGGGCTTTTGGTATTTCAGAAGAAGTCGTTTAAAGGTTTCAACATATTTGACCCCTGTGACCTTGAATAAAGGTCAAGGTCATTTCTTTTCGCAAACTTTGTCGGGCTTCATCCAAGGAACCTTTCAGCCAAATATCATGCTTCTAGGGCTTTTGGTATTTCAGAAGAAGTCGTTTAAAGGTTTCAACAGATTTGATCCCTGTGACCTTGAATATAAGTCAAGGTCATTTCTTTTCGCAAACTTTGTCGGGCTTCATCCAAGGAACCTTTCAGCCAAATATCATGCTTCTAGGGCTTTTGGTATTTCAGAAGAAGTCGTTTGCAGGTTTTAACAGATTTGACTCCTGTGACCTTGAATATTGGTCAAGGTCATTTCTTTTCGCAAACTTTGTCGGGCTTCATCCAAGGAACCTTTCAGCCAAATATCATGCTTCTAGGGCTTTTGGTATTTCAGAAGAAGTTGTTTAAAGGTTTTAACACATTTGACTCCTGTGACCTTGAATATAGGTCAAGGTCATTTCTTTTCGCAAACTTTGTCGGGCTTCATCCAAGGAACCTTTCAGCCAAATATCATGCTTCTAGGGCTTTTGGTTTTTCAGAAGAAGTCGTTTAAAGGTTTTAACAGATTTGACCCCTGTGACCTTGAATATAGGTCAAGGTCATTTCTTTTCGCAAACTTTGTCCGGCTTCATCCAAGGAACCTTTCAGCCAAATATCATGCTTCTAGGGCTTTTGGTATTTCAGAAGAAGTCGTTTAAAGGTTTTAACACATTTGTCCCCTGTGACCTTGAATATAAGTCAAGGTCATTTCTTTTCGCAAACTTTGTCGGGCTTCATCCAAGGAACCTTTCAGCCAAATATCATGCTTCTAGGGCTTTTGGTATTTCAGAAGAAGTCGTTTAAAGGTTTTAACAGATTTGACTCCTGTGACCTTGAATATAGGTCAAGGTCATTTCTTTTCGCAAACTTTGTCGGGCTTCATCCAAGGAACCTTTCAGCCAAATATCATGCTTCTAGGGCTTTTGGTATTTCAGAAGAAGTTGTTTAAAGGTTTTAACAGATTTGACCCCTGTGACCTTGAATATAAGTCAAGGTCATTTCTTTTCGCAAACTTTGTCGGGCTTCATCCAAGGGACATTTCAGCCAAATATCATGCTTCTAGGGCTTTTGGTATTTCAGAAGAAGTCGTTTAAAGGTTTTAACAGATTTGACTCCTGTGACCTTGAATATAGGTCAAGGTCATTTCTTTTCGCAAACTTTGTCGGGCTTCATCCAAGGAACCTTTCAGCCAAATATCATGCTTCTAGGGCTTTTGGTATTTCAGAAGAAGTTGTTTAAAGGTTTTAACACATTTGACTCCTGTGACCTTGAATATAGGTCAAGGTCATTTCTTTTCGCAAACTTTGTCGGGCTTCATCCAAGGAACCTTTCAGCCAAATATCATGCTTCTAGGGCTTTTGGTATTTCAGAAGAAGTCGTTTAAAGGTTTTAACAGATTTGACCCCTGTGACCTTGAATATAGGTCAAGGTCATTTCTTTTCGCAAACTTTGTCCGGCTTCATCCAAGGAACCTTTCAGCCAAATATCATGCTTCTAGGGCTTTTGGTATTTCAGAAGAAGTCGTTTAAAGGTTTTAACAGATTTGACCCCTGTGACCTTGAATATAAGTCAAGGTCATTTCTTTTCGCAAACTTTGTCGGGCTTCATCCAAGGGACATTTCAGCCAAATATCATGCTTCTAGGGCTTTTGGTATTTCAGAAGAAGTCGTTTGCAGGTTTTAACAGATTTGACTCCTGTGACCTTGAATATAGGTCAAGGTCATTTCTTTTCGCAAACTTTGTCGGGCTTCATCCAAGGAACCTTTCAGCCAAATATCATGCTTCTAGGGCTTTTGGTATTTCAGAAGAAGTTGTTTAAAGGTTTTAACACATTTGACTCCTGTGACCTTGAATATAGGTCAAGGTCATTTCTTTTCGCAAACTTTGTCGGGCTTCATCCAAGAAACCTTTCAGCCAAATATCATGCTTCTAGGGCTTTTGGTATTTCAGAAGAAGTCGTTTAAAGGTTTTAACAGATTTGACCCCTGTGACCTTGAATATAGGTCAAGGTCATTTCTTTTCGCAAACTTTGTCCGGCTTCATCCAAGGAACCTTTCAGCCAAATATCATGCTTCTAGGGCTTTTGGTATTTCAGAAGAAGTCGTTTAAAGGTTTTAACACATTTGTCCCCTGTGACCTTGAATATAAGTCAAGGTCATTTCTTTTCGCAAACTTTGTCGGGCTTCATCCAAGGAACCTTTCAGCCAAATATCATGCTTCTAGGGCTTTTGGTATTTCAGAAGAAGTCGTTTAAAGGTTTTAACAGATTTGACTCCTGTGACCTTGAATATAGGTCAAGGTCATTTCTTTTCGCAAACTTTGTCCGGCTTCATCCAAGGAACCTTTCAGCCAAATATCATGCTTCTAGGGCTTTTGGTATTTCAGAAGAAGTCGTTTAAAGGTTTTAACAGATTTGACCCCTGTGACCTTGTATATAGGTCAAGGTCATTTCTTTTCGCAAACTTTGTTGGGCTTCATCCAAGAAACCTTTCAGCCAAATATCATGCTTCTAGGGCTTTTGGTATTTCAGAAGAAGTCGTTTAAATGTTTTAACAGATTTGACCCCTGTGACCTTGAATATAAGTCAAGGTCATTTCTTTTCGCAAACTTTTTCGGGCTTCATCCAAGGGACATTTCAGCCAAATATCATGCTTCTAGGGCTTTTGGTATTTCAGAAGAAGTCGTTTAAAGGTTTTAACAGATTTGACCCCTGTGACCTTGAATATAGGTCAAGGTCATTTCTTTTCGCAAACTTTGTCCGGCTTCATCCAAGGAACCTTTCAGCCAAATATCATGCTTCTAGGGCTTTTGGTATTTCAGAAGAAGTCGTTTAAAGGTTTTAACACATTTGTCCCCTGTGACCTTGAATATAAGTCAAGGTCATTTCTTTTCGCAAACTTTGTCGGGCTTCATCCAAGGAACCTTTCAGCCAAATATCATGCTTCTAGGGCTTTTGGTATTTCAGAAGAAGTCGTTTAAAGGTTTTAACAGATTTGACTCCTGTGACCTTGAATATAGGTCAAGGTCATTTCTTTTCGCAAACTTTGTCGGGCTTCATCCAAGGAACCTTTCAGCCAAATATCATGCTTCTAGGGCTTTTGGTATTTCAGAAGAAGTCGTTTAAAGGTTTTAACAGATTTGACCCCTGTGACCTTGTATATAGGTCAAGGTCATTTCTTTTCGCAAACTTTGTTGGGCTTCATCCAAGGAACCTTTCAGCAAAATATCATGCTTCTAGGGCTTTTGGTATTTCAGAAGAAGTCGTTTAAAGGTTTTAACAGATTTGACCCCTGTGACCTTGAATATAAGTCAAGGTCATTTCTTTTCGCAAACTTTGTCGGGCTTCATCCAAGGGACATTTCAGCCAAATATCATGCTTCTAGGGCTTTTGGTATTTCAGAAGAAGTCGTTTAAAGGTTTTGACAGATTTGACTCCTGTGACCTTGAATATACGTCAAGGTCATTTCTTTTCGCAAACTTTGTCCGGCTTCATCCAAGGAACCTTTCAGCCAAATATCATGCTTCTAGGGCTTTTGATATTTCAGAAGAAGTCGTTTAAAGGTTTTAACAGATTTGACCCCTGTGACCTTGAATATAGGTCAAGGTCATTTCTTTTCGCAAACTTTGTCCGGCTTCATCCAAGGAACCTTTCAGCCAAATATCATGCTTCTAGGGCTTTTGGTATTTCAGAAGAAGTCGTTTAAAGGTTTTAACAGATTTGACTCCTGTGACCTTGAATATAAGTCAAGGTCATTTCTTTTCGCAAACTTTGTCGGGCTTCATCCAAGGAACCTTTCAGCCAAATATCATGCTTCTAGGGCTTTTGGTATTTCAGAAGAAGTCGTTTAAAGGTTTTAACAGATTTGACCCCTGTGACCTTGTATATAGGTCAAGGTCATTTCTTTTCTCAAACTTTGTTGGGCTTCATCCAAGGAACCTTTCAGCCAAATATCATGCTTCTAGGGCTTTTGGTATTTCAGAAGAAGTCGTTTAAATGTTAAAATAGATTTAACCTCACGGTGACCTTGAATATTGGTCAAGGTCATTTCTTTTCGCAAACTTTATTTGGCTTCATCTAAGGAAGCTACTGGTCAAATATGAAGTCTCTATGCCTGACGGTATTTTAGAAGAAGTTGTTTGAAGGTTTCGACATTTTTGACCCCTGTGACCTTGAAATTAGGTCAAAGTGATTTTTTTTCGCAAACTTTGTTCAGCTCCTTCCAAGAAATCTACCAGCCAAATTTCATGTCACTGGGCCTTTCAGTATTTTAGAAGAAGTCGTTTAAAGGAAAAAGTTGACGGACGCAGGACGGACGGACGGACGGACGGACGACGGACGGACGGACGACGGACGGACGGACGACGGACGCTGCACCATCACATAAGCTCACTTGGCCCTTCGGGCCAGGTGAGCTAAAAACTGTATAATTCACATTCATAAAACGTTAAAACCAGTTTTCTTAGAGTGGAACTTTTTTTAAAAAAAGGAGATACAAATGGCATTTACCTGGGTAGGTAGCATACACCCTTAACCTGCTATCTAGGGAATGGGATGGGACTTTACTGATTAACCTGTCTATAAATGGGATGCTTGTTATTATATTTCATGCATGTGGAGCGAAGTCACAAATTTTGTATATTCTTATAGAGTTACTTTGTTTTCTAAGAGCAATATACAACTTTGAGCATAAAATCTTTCATATAAAAGTTATATTTATCTATTGTTTTGTTTGTTCAGCCATTGTACACTAAAAAACATAAATTGTATGACTAAACATTCTGATATTGATGATAAACCTGCATATTCACTACAATAGATTTACAGATATAAGCAGAATCTGGGAGACGGCTTACTCAACATCTCCTTAAATGTAAAGCCTGCAATTCAAAATACTAGTAATCTGAACACAAGTATCTCCTAAAATGAAGAATCACTAGTAGATAAAACATAAACCAAACAAAAATCAGAAATGAAGAAAGAATAGAAAAAAAATGCACAACACAGAAACAGCACTGATTCAATATCAGATAGAACAAAACCAAAAATAGAACAGAAAGACACCAAAATAACAGGTAAAGTCCAAATAAATAGATACAGTGTAAAAAAGAGCATACTAGTCAGGAGTAAATAAGCTACCGAAATTGTGGAGTGGGAAAAGAATAGACAGACAAAAATAAGGCCGAAGGTCACATGACGATGCACCAGAGACATAAGTCGTCGGTGAAAGCTAAACAACATTGAAACACCCATAAAATCCTTAAAGTGTGCTATACCTTCGAGTCCAGCAGCTTGAAACACAGAAAGGGGAGATAATGCTAATTTGGTTGTGACATATGAAGAGGTTAATCATTTCCTATTGCATATAACTATATATGGGCTATGGAATTTTTAATTGAAAGTAATCAATATATGTCATATATTTTTCATATAACATTTTACTGTAAAATAGGGAAAGGTTGTTTTCTGATTTCAATTAAGTCTTCTTGTGCAGAATCCACCATTTTATACTCCTTTTTATTTCCTGTTAAATATGTTGTCTTGTTCAATGTTCCGTGTACATCAAAAAGATGTAGTCATTCTCTGATGTAATCCTAAATGAAACTTTCATGTGTAACAGAATCTTCTATTTAATATGGTCACCAGAGCTGGCTGTCCCAACATATTTAAGACTTGGTCTGGAAATCTGACTGGACATAAATATTGATGTTGATGTTCCAAAATAACTTAAAACCTACTTGTCAACCTGTTTATATTACATAATACTGTAATTCCCTAACAAGCGTCACTAACAGAGGAAAAGAAGAAAACGGGGTGGATATTTCTATTTGAAAATTTAAAACAGTTAAAAAATTGACACGATACAAAAAATATACAAGGTGTATATTAAATACATTTTCACGTCTATAAAATGGTAGTCCTTTCAATTGTGTGTCATCAGCATATAAACAAGTAAATATTTACATTTCACATCTATAGAACAGTTTACAATATCTAAAATCAGAAAGTGCATGTTTTATCAAGTAAATCAGTATCTTATTAGTTAAATTTTAATCACTTGTAAAACTAAAGTCACATTTTAATCACTTGTAAATTAATACTTGTCTAACTAATTTACAGATAAAGTACATTTTAATGGACAGATTTCCATCCATGCAACACCAATAATGAATTATCTCTATCAACTTTCCAATCCTTATTACTGATACACTAGATGTGGAAAATATAACACAATGGCCATTTACTTAGCTGATCTATGTGTAATGTATTTTTGGAATTATGAAAACCTTTTGTAATATATTACATGGAATGAACACAAGCACCATCAAATATGGTTTGACAATAATAAATGAATATCACACCCCTGAAAAAGCTTTTAAGAATTCATGCTATTCCTCAGATAAACTGTTTAGATATTGGAACAGTCATTGACCAGTTTGTAAAAAAAGGCACACTTACATAAATATTTTTCATGAACTTGAATGGGGAAAACAACATGAGAGAGTAGATATAGTAATCTAAAATTGCAATCCTGACCTTGAGGTAACAGTCACAAAAATACTCCACACTACACCTATTGATATACAAATGGGAAGTTTTATAAAAATATTTTCATTACCGTAGTTAAAACATCATGTGAAGATTTTCACATAAAAATGTAAAATACATTTTGTTATACAGATTTTTCGTGTAAATTCTGTGACAAGAATTTATCATATATTAACATTTTGCTCTGCATCCTTCCATTGTAATGCATGCCGAAGGAAAATGTTGTTATAAGACCATAACAACATTTGCTATTGTGACGTCATTTATTTCATTGTTGTCTACACTTGATTTGCTGTTCAAAATGACTATATATTGTAAAGCACAATACTGTATCAAAATATAAAAACCTTTTTTTGATATTGTATTTATTGTAACACTTAAGACTTCACAGCACTTTCCTTCAAAATTGTCTCTTGTTATCTGGGTTGAAACCCACAAAATGGTCAGTTGACCTTTTAGGTCAAGGTGCAGGACAGACCTTTCAAACTGAAGATTCTAATCTCAGTTTTGGGAATCAAAACCATACTCTCAAAATATCAAAGGAAAGTCCTGAACCATACACAGTTACTACAGAAGGTGTGGCCCAGAGAAACAGCAGGTAACGGAATGATTTTGCCATGTCATCATACAATGAATGTCCCATCATCAACGGACCAAAAACAGGCAATAACAGTTACTTGTTGTAGTCATTTTAAGAGTAAATTAACTGAAAAGTGTCACAATAATTGAGACATAAATTCTGTAGCAAAAAATTGTATATATATACATTGTAGTACATTAAGAACCAAATAAGCAAAAAACATTTTATTTCAACCAATGAGTTTAAACTACAGTAATATTTCAACAAGCCATTTATATCAATATGCCTCGTGTGTAACTCATTTAAACCATCCATGTACATGTCCTAGTTTGGTTGGTCTAGCACTTCTCAGAGAAACTAACTTCAACACAAAAACTTAACCGAAACATGTTGGCAGTCACATTGCCAAAGCAGGAGTTTATGCTCTCATTTTAAACAGGGAGGTTAATCTACTATTTTAGAGCGCCCTGCATACCATTTGGTATCCCCCTGGGACTTAGAAGATGACATTTTTCCAGATCTATACTGAATGGACGTTGGTTCTTGGGGTCAATGGACTATGAAAGTTTGGCTGCATCCAGCACTAAATGCACTGGTCAAGATGTACAACTTAAGAAACACATATGGTCAACGTTCGCTTGGTCTAGTACTTATACTATCAGTCAAACTAACAAAAACACAAAACTGTAAAGTTGATGCTGTCGTCTGAAAAGCAACACCTCAGTCTAACTGATGCTATTTCTTGATGGTGAGACAAAAATCATCATCTAAATATTACATTTAACTTGTTACCACAGAGCACCTGTCTCGACTTATTGCTCACACCAAAACTTGAGTCTGAAATACATGGCGGTATAAAGAATGGGACATTTTCATAAAGTTTTCTATAATCTTGGAAATTCTGTGTAGGGTTTTTAATTCCCCTACAATGTTGGATTACTGCTAAGTCACATATACACAACATTTATATTGTAGTTAGTTTGTAAGATATACAGAAGGAGTTTAAAAAAAGAAAAGCAAAGTCTCACCCCAGAATCTGTCTCCGTGACCTTACACTACAAAGTCACATGGAGGCATGGGTCAGAATTTTACGTCGTAAAAGCAAAATATTAATTCACTTAAAAAATAAATAAAATATTCATAAACTACACCAAATATTGATTTTAATCAATTGTGTTATTTTTATTGTTCCTTTTATTCATAAGAAGAAAAAACAACAAGAAACAAAAATATATAAATAAATAAATATACTTTGTTTGATTATGGTATTAGCGGTTTCATACTTTAAATTTTTGCTCAATAATAAATATTATGGTTTACAATACAACATAATACTGTTTATTATTTTTTATTATGCTATCAATTTCACAGCAGTTTATTAGAGTGTATGATCCAAACTGTTACGTGTTGTGTTAGGAAGCTGGCGACCAGACTACATACTGTGTACCTACCTGTTGTAATGTCTCCAGAACAATCTGTCTGTTCGTCTTTAGTGTTGTCAGCTTCTGTTCATAAAGCTGTCTTTTGTCTGGTACGACCGCCATCAGATTAAAGCGGATGTCATGATACGGCTCACTGGGAGAAATAATACAGAATTAAAATGTCATCGCAATTAGATTTGTCATTTTATTCTGAACACAACATTGATTAATGCAATATTGAAGCATTACTGATCCATCCACAACTAATGATGATGAAAGTTAATTTAAATCTTTCTAAATCTAGACAATTTTGAGTTGTCCTACTTATCTATCTTACCCTCCAGTGGCCATGCCAAGGCGTTCTGTTATCACACGGCGGAATTTCTCAGTCCAGTACTCATCCTTACGCCATGGACCTGTCAAGTAAACCATACAACCTCATGCTTCTACAGCAAATCTTTGAAATCATATCAAATAAATAATGCCTGAGAAATATCCAAGTTTCTATGTTTTAATTAAAATATGCTCTAATAAAGCATGCCTACCAATGGTAATTATGAATTCTTGTTTACAAGGAATGCCTATATGTATTATCCACTATCTCATTAATATTAAATTCAAATTTTAGACTTATACATGTAGTCATCGAAACTAAATCCTTCAGTCTTCAGTTTTGTATACTGTTTACAGTATCATCATATTAAAAGGTAAAATCACCTTTGTGTGTATGTGGGGTAATTCTTACTCACAGAATGTGACTTTCTACATTACTAACCATGGTCTATCGGGTGAGGTTTCAGACCGTCCAGCTCAAACAGATGACCCCCGATAGGTACGTAACTAACAAAGTGGAAAGCCTCCATTGTCTTCGTCGTAGAAATTCCCTGCTGTTTCTCCGGTAGATGTCGAGGCTCTGGCCTGCAACAGAACATTTATGGATTAACTTGTTATCTTATAACACATCATTCCAGCACATATTTTACAAATATCTTTTACGGCATATATTTCAAATGAAATAATTCTCTATTTAGTTTACAATCAAGTCATGTTTTATATGATTACTGGATTAACATAATATTTAAATGCAGTCATTGATAAAACTTTTTTCTAGTTACTTTTGGAATAGGCATGTAATTTTGCAATTGGTAAAATTTCTATTGCAGAAATCCGAATCTCCAGAATGCTATGGAAAATAACCTTTCCACAAAGCATGATCTTAAAGACCAAAACTCTATTATAAACAGAATATTACATCTTTATCTCGCTTACAAGATGCTTCCAAATAATTAAACATCTCCTTGTTTTGAGTTTCCTCCGATTTTTTAGACTCTGATAAAAATTTATGTGAAAACATGTATTTCATGATAAATCTCTTGTGAATTGTAAGTTTACCTGGCATGTCTGTTGTGGGCACTGGCTAGTTCAGGCATATTACCTATTGCAAACCCCTTGTCCTATAAAAATACAGTGAACTTTGTTACATCTATGTAATGTATACACAGTGCAACATCAACACTCTACACTAAAAACCTTCTGAATGCCGATATTCATTGATCTTCTATTGAATTTCTTCAGCTTTGTTTCTATCGTTTATTAACCAATTAAGTGCTATTTTGGCATTTTTTTGTGATTGAAAAAAATCATCTTAGTATTGTTTAGTCTGCTATACATGACCATGCTTGCTGTCTTCAAAATTCCGATAGGTTGCCTGTTTGCTTCATTCTGATTTGTCATCGAAATCTGTAAGAGTTTCAATTACCAGGTGACCAATCTGCATTTCGGAGACTACTATTACATTCAGATGTAACTGACTAAGTATTGATAAACATGTAGAAAATTTTATCAATTCTAACTCTAATATGTTTTACTGAAAATTTTATCAATTCTAACTCTAATATGTTTTACTGTCTTAAGAAAATATTTCACTCTATAAAAAAGGGACTAATAAACATAAATAAACATACTGCACTCACCTCGGGACTCATGTTTTTTGAAAACTCTTTTAATTTTGACAGAGTTGACCCGAGCTTGACTCTGTCATTGTTGAGAAGGACGCTGAGCAGGGCATGGGTAGCACAGGAGTTGGGAATCACCTAATGTAATGAAATCGAAACAAATAGTATTTATCAGGAATGTGTCATTATCAACACAAAATTGGCACAAACATGTTGTGCAGTGATCTGAAATGTTTGCCTAAGATTTAATTTTATATTTTGAATAATCTACATGTCAAGTATTATATTTAATTGGAAGAAGACGAACCAATACCTTACTTTTCTTGATTTTGAATCAAATATGTTGTCTTTGCATTTATACCGTTGACTATTTATACCATTGACTATTTATACCGTTGACTATTTATACCGTTGACTATTTATACCGTTGACTATTTATACCGCTGACTATTTATACCGCTATTATTTATACCGTTGACTATTTATACCATTGACTATTTATACCGTTGACTATTTATACCGCTGACTATTTATACCATTGACTATTTATACCATTGACTATTTATACCGCTGACTATTTATACCATTGACTATTTATACCATTGACTATTTATACCGTTGACTATTTATACCGCTGACTATTTATACCCTATGTCCTTTGATTGCATAAAACTAGGACGTATGAACATGGAGTTACAATCACCACACACCACTGGTAACTATAAAGATTTAGTTTCGCCCATGAGAGTACCTCGCCAGGGCCCACATGTCAGGTTGTGTTGTGATCAAGTTTATAAGAACTATATTTGATACAATAACTGAAATGATGCATTTGCAAAAGAAATTATACATACTACAGTTTTTTTAAGAGGGTGACATATATACATTACACAGCTTCACAAATAGGTTCCCATGTCAAACAAAGCAAAGGGTTACAGTGATATCTACAGAGTGACATTAGCTTTGTTGCCCTCTGATTAATATTGCATAAATTTCATCAATTTTCTTCGACTTTACACTTCAGTTAAAAGCTAAAAGAGAGTGGTAAAACATGTCTTGATCAATCACATGGGGTATGACAGTAAGCACTGTGTTTACCTGCTGGGCAAAAAATATGCTGTTGACAACATTTTCATCCTGCAGAAAGCTTTCTTCCTCTGTCACAGTCTTCCGTCGTGATCGACGTTCCTCAATCCAACGGAACAGGAAGATAAATCCGTAAACAGGACTACAAAACAAGGGACACATTATGTTACAGTAAAATAGGCGTTTATAACACGGACAGGGTTATCAATGACACAAATTGTGAAACATTGTAGAAAATTTGCAATACAGTCATTAACTAATTAAATAATAACTTTAAAACTGAAGTATTACACATGATACAACTGACTATTATACATTTATATCTATAAAGCTAGGGCACACGAAGAGGAGATATCTATAAAGAGACACAACAGTCTAAACAGTCACCTGACTAATCTCAGCCAAAACTAAAGAGGAATTAGAATATCAACCCAAACACATTAATTTAACAAAGGGTCATTACTCTATAAGTTTGTGTTCAAACTGGCTTACTGTTAACAGAAAATTGCAAATGGCCATAACTCTGTACGCTTTGATTGAATTTGTCCCATTTTCTAACTCATTCCAGATCCTTTTGCGATAAGGTTGCATAAAAGTTTCATTAAAATCAGTTTATATTTACTAAAGTTTAATAACCTTATTTATTGAGAGTAACAAAAAGCCTAAACAATTCAAATAGTTTTACTTTTCTGCACATAACACTATAAGTCTATATCTATAAAATGTATCTTTTACCCATCAATGGTTTTCTGTAAGTCGTAGATCTCTTCCACCTGAACGCTTTGGACTCCTGTATAAGGGGTGGAAAAGGTCATTATTGATATAACCAACATATATATAAAACATAAATCATAAATCAAGTTATTCATCTTTTTTTTTATTGACAATCTTAAAATTCACACTTTCATGCGAATAATACCACAGCATTCACAATATCAGTACCTTTAACAAATTACCTTATGTAATGAATTTTTATTTACATCCTTCTTTAAATTAAACAAACGATTAAGTGCTGTTTAATGAATTTTCATCTTGTTAATAGCAGACAAATATTGCCTGGTACTTCACATCTGAAAACTCACAAATCCCATATGAACAAACCCTAATCTCAGTAAGTGAATGAAAAAAGTACCAGTACATACCAAAATCTTCAACCAACAGTGTGAACAGTCCTGAAAAATATAAATGCCTTAGTTACAATATATATGTAAATAAGAACAAGATGTTGTAATCCATTGTTCAGGGATCACTTTGGGGTGAGATTTGAGATTTTTACTAATATTTTTCTTGAAAATCTCATTAAAAGTTCAAAACAATATTACTGTCAATGTCATTTAACAAAAAAGTCTGCTACTGTGTATGGTCATCCATGGTAAATTAACTTTATTTAAATGGATTTACTTTTTCCTAATTGTATTGCTAGGTGAAGATCATTTTCTTTGTCAGTGAGTATATTTCAAAGGATGTCAGGAGAAGGCTTAAGCAACCATTGCTGACAAAATAAGTTGTAATCTCGTAGTATGTCTGTATAGCTAATTCTTGGAAGTAACATAATTTGAATTAGAGCAAACAAAATGAAATGTCACATTTCAAGTAAAATCAGAGCTTGATGCTGCAAAAAGCCCAAGTTTCCTCTGGCCCTGCCACCTGACTAAGACATTTTGACAGATAAATGTCTGATGGGGCCCCCATCAGACATCTATCTGTCAAAATGTTTAAGTCTGTGGCACTAGAGGCCAAGTCAGTTGGGAGAGAGTTTCACTGAATGATAGTTTTTGGAGAAAAGTTTTTTTTCCAAGGTACATTTGCAGGAGAGAGTTTGATAAGAAAGAGGGTAAAAGTGCTGAGAAGATCTGACTGCTTGGATAAGGTCGGAAGAACTGGTAGAGACCAAGTTGTTGGCTATTTTGTATAGCATAGTGAGGTGGGCATCACGGCAACGAGTTGCCAAGCTTCGCCACTGAAGGCCATTAATCATGGCTCCCACACTGGAAGTGTTTTATGCCGATTTGTGACAAAACAGGCAGCTCGCCGCTGGACCTTTTTGATTTGGTCTACATCCTTAAAGGCAGGCATGGGTTCAATTACATGGTAATGTAATTAATTAAATTACGCATTACTTTGTGAAAATGGCATTACCATTACCATTACCATTACACAAATGTGAAATGTAATTAATTAAATTACCATTACTTTGCCAATGTAATTAATTAAATTACACATTACATTTTGTGTTAAATATTTCATTTTATTCTACAGACTAAACTGGTAATATAAATTACATAATACTGCAATGCAGCATACTTTTTGCGTAAAATGTGACATTGATATCCTTTGGTTATTCATAATTCTTCAAAACAACAGCAGAGGCCATATCTGTATACCCTTTGACACCCATCTGTGATTCTAAGTCTTCTTGACCAGGTAGGTAAGTCTAGTCCCTTATCAGTAGCCACTATTGTAGACAATAATTAATAATTGTGTGATTTTTGCCTACCTGACCAGGTAGATCAAAAATATTTGATGTGCACACAATGGTTTCACTTGTCACAAACAGGTAGTTTATAATCTATGGACAAAAGCTTATTTCAGGACCTAAATATTTGAAGTAAAGTTGTAAATCTTCTTTAGAAACATACGTGTAAAATAATATTTAATCTTTAACTATTTATTTCTATTTACTCTTTAACTATTTTTATACACTTAAGTAATGCGGAGATAGACATGCAGGTATAATCATGAATAATTAAGTAAATTTATTTCTTGATTTATAATTGTTCTTTACAACAATTTTTTGAGGACTTAAGAAATTACTATGGCCCTCTTCAAAATCGGGTGAAATATACATGTAATTGAAATGTAATTGAAAAGTAATTGGGCATTACAGGGATTTTGTAATGTAATGAATTACATTACCATTACATGTAATTAAATTTGCCTTCAATTACACATTACATTCAATTACCTGAAAAAATGTAATGCATTACAATGCATTACCATTACATTTTTAATTACCCCATGCCTGCTTAAAGGCCCAATATACGTAACTTCAGGGAAACTTTTGTGATTCTGAAAAATTCTGAAAAAAGCGGTTACTAACAAGAAACTCTTGACAAAAAAATCCAAAGAATTGAAAATAATTCAGGCGGGGCCAACTTCAACAACAAACCGAAGGTAGAAGACGGTTCGAAATGGATGCGTGTTTACAAATAGTGTGTTTCAAATGCTGCTGTACAGGTAACGGCGAAAGAATTCATCTTGAATATTGCTGAAATCAGTTAATCTTAGCTATATCTATAAATATAATAACTTAATTATTAGGCTAGATTTTTGCTTCAGTTATGTATATTGGGCCTTTAATAAGAAGATATGGGTCCCAAACCACACTAGCATACTCAAGGTTAGGTCTCACTAGAGCTTTGTGGGCCTTTTCCTTGACCTTTATAAAAAGACAAATCAGTTATTTGTTTGAACAGTAACAGCGGAACAAGTCTGGAAACCTAAGTCGAACTAGTTCTAAACATAAAAAAATGGTTATGAGAACAAATTCGCCAGTATTATTAAAGGAGCTAAACATTAAACTTGCTACATGTAAATGCAGGCATTGAAAGTCTTTGCCAAAGCCGAAAAAAAAGAAATAACAAGGCCTGTCTTTATAGCAGAAAAGAACACCACTGGTCCCACTGTCTCCCCCTTAGTCCTACTCATGATGAGGCTACTGTAGCCTATACTGCAACCGTTTTTCATCAAAGCGGGTCTGAAGATGAAACAGTACGCATTAGGCTCAGTTTGTAGGACACTAGGAGAAAATGACGATTTTCTTACCAGGGTCACTTTCTAATTCCAGCCACCCTTTGTTCATGATTATTGCGTCGTTTGAGACATTCCAGTTTCCAACGTCGTCAACACTTTTTTTTTCTCTTTTTCTGATTACCCGACTAAATGGATCTCCAAACAATGAAGAGTTCCATAAAGGGCCGTCACCGCGATTACAACATGACTGTGGCTGCCACCTGGTCAATCATTTTCTTAGTTGCTCTGACGAGTTGTGGCATTTCATTTTACTTCAACAATGTCCAGAAAACTCAATATATGGATGAGGTTTTTCACATCCCTCAAGTGCAGCAATACTGTACTGGAAATTTTAGTTCGGTAAGAAAACGGCAAAAATCACAGGGACCCGATACAACTTTTTTTTACTACAAGTACTGTACATGTAAGCTCTGGGACTGGTAACAAATGTGTGGCTATATAATTTAGAGATGTCAATTAAAATTAATATAGGGCCTACACAATAAAAAAATCGCCTGATTATTCATATCACCTTTATCAGCATAAAAAAATTAACATGACTTCAAGTTTGTAAATTTATGTCAGGTCCCTGTGCAGCTACTGATAATATAAGGTAGAGTCAGATCTTTTGGATACCAAATATATTTAACGATTTAACAGGGCTCGCAGGGTCCAAGTAGAGCTATAATATGAAATTAGAGGCCACCTTTTTGAATCTCTGTCACACATTTAATTAGACAATTTGCTAATGAAAAAATAATATCTGGGACTAATTGACAAATTCTTATAATACCTATTTAACACAAAGAGGAGAAATGTGATGGCTAGATCTGGGTTTGAGCCAAGGGCTCTCAACCATTGATCTTTAGTTGGATGCAACTCAAATTGAGATAAAATAATTAAACATTAATTCACACAGCTGCACGTCAGTCCTTGAAACTGGAGTAAAGTGTCAATTAAGCTTTCCAATTGTTATAAAAGTGAAAAATAATCAATGAACAGACAGAGTAGGATTTGAACCTGGTGCCCTCCAAACCTTAGACAAATGCCCTACCTATTGAGTTACCTGGCTGCCAATGATTTAATGCAATCTACGCTAATTTTGTACAACTACATATAGATACAGCCTTAATGGATTGATTTTACTTTCAGTGGGACCCCATGATTACAACATTACCCGGTACATACCTGGCCAGTGTAGGAGTCCTGTACCCAATTTCCATGGTAACACATCAGCACCTGGTGGATTTGTGTACCACAAGTATCCTTCGCAGTATAAATATCCTGTTTACTACAGCAAACTGTTACCTGTTACAGTGTATCTACACCACTCTACATCCTCAGGTAAACTTAATTTAAATTCATATCGTATAATTAAGTACAGTATAACATTTTTGTGACACCCTGCGTAAACCTATCTCAAGTGTCATCCAGGAAACTGTATCCAAATTGGAATTCTAACATGCACTTCAACTGCCTTGGAAGAGCATTTTTTGCACCCTCAGTAAACATATACTGTAGATCATCTAAACATTTTGTCATTCAGTTCAAATAAAACCATGGCAATTTGATGTATGTTTGATTTAAAGACAATATCAAGTAACCTACATCTCACCACACCCTCAAGTTACCTTCACCACACCACACCCTCAGGTAACCTACATCACACCACACCCTCAGGTAACCTTCATCACACCCTCAGGTAACCAACATCACACCATCGGGAAACCTACATCTCACCACACCCTCAGGTAACCAACATCTCGCCACACCATCAGGTAACCTACATCACACCACACCCTCAGGTAACCTACATCACACCCTCAGGTAACCTACATCACACCATCGGGAAACCTACATCTCACCACACCCTCAGGTAACCTACATCACATCATACCCTCAGGTAACCTACATCACACCACACCCTCAGGTAACCTACATCGCACTTCACCCTCAGGTAACCTACATCACACCACACCCTCAGGTAACCTACATCACACCCTCAGGTAACCTACACCACATCCTCAGGTAACCTACATCACGCCACACCCTCAGGTAACCTACATCACACTTCACCCTCATGTAACCTACATCACACCACACCCTCAGGTAACCTACATCACACCACACCCTCAGGTAACCTACATCACAACACACCCTCAGTTAACCTACATCACACCACACCCTCAGGTAACCTACATCACACCACACCCTCAGGTAACCTACATCACACCACACCCTCAGGTAACCTACATCACAACACACCCTCAGGTAACCTACATCACAACACACCCTCAGGTTACCTACATCACACTACACCCTCAGGTAACCTACATCACAACACACCCTCAGGTAACCTACATTACACTACACCTCAGGTAACCTACATCACAACACACCCTCAGGTAACCTTCATCACAACACACCCTCAGGTAACCTACATCACAACACACCCTCAGGTAACCTACATCACAACACACCCTCAGGTAACCTACATCACACCATCGGGAAACCTACATCTCACCACACCCTCAGGTAACCAACATCTCACCACAACCTCAGGTAACCTACATCACACCACACCCTCAGGTAACCTACATCTCACCACAACCTCAGGTAACCTACATTACACTACACCCTCAGGTAACCTACATCACATCACACCCTCAGGTAACCTACATCTCACCACACCCTCAGGTAACCTACATCTCACCATAACCTCAGGTAACCTACATCACATCACACCCCCAGGTAACCTACATCTCACCACATCCTCAGGTAACCTACATCTCACCACACCCTCAGGTAACCTACATTCTCGGGTAACCTACATCACAACATCAGGTAATCTACATCACACCACACCCTCAGGTAACCTACATCACAACACACCCTCAGGTAACCTACATCACACCACACCATCAGGTAACCTACATCACACCACATCCTCAGGTAACATACATCACACTACACCATTAGGTAATCTACATCACACCACACCCTCAGGTTACCTACACCACACCTTCAGGTAACCTACATCACACCACACCCTCAGGTATCCTACAACACACCCTCAGGGAACATACACCACACCACACCCTCAGGTAACCTACATCACAACACACCCTCAGGTAACCTACATCACAACACACTCTCAGGTAACCTACATCTCACCACACCCTCAAGTAACCTACATCACAACACACCCTCAGGTAACATACACCACACCACACCCTCAGGTAACCTACATCTCACCACACCCTCAGGTAACCTACATCACACCCTCAGGTAACCTACATCTCACCACACCCTCAGGTAACCTACATCTCACCACACCCTCAGGTAACCTACATTACACTTAACCCTCAGGTAACCTACATCACACCACACCCTCAGGTAACCTACATCACAACACACCCTCAGGTAACTTACATTACACTACACCCTCAGGTAACCTACATCATACCACACCCTCAGGTAACCTACATTACACCACACCCTCAGGTAACCTAAATCTCACCACACCCTCAGGTAACCTACATCACAACACACCCTCAGGAAATCTACATCACACCACACCCTCAGGTAACCTACATCACACCACACCCTCAGGTAACCTACATCACAACACATCCTCAGGTAACCTACATCACAACACACCCTCAGGTAACCTACACCACACCCTCAGGTAATCTACATCACACCACCCCCTCAGGTAACCTACATCACAACCCACCTTCAGGTAACCTACACCACACCCTCAGGTAACCTACAACACACCCTCAGGTAACCTACATTACAAGACACCTTCAGGTAACCTACACCACACCCTCAGGTAATCTACATCACACCACACCCTCAGGTAACCTACATCACAACACACCTTCAGGTAACCTACATCACACCCTCAGGTAACCTACATCACAACACACCCTCAGGTAACCTACACCACATCCTCAGGTAACCTACATCACAACACACCCTCAGGTAACCTACATCACAACACACCCTCAGGTAACCTATATCACACCACACCATCAGGTAACCTACATCACACCACACCCTCAGGTAACCTACATCACACCACACCCTCAGGTAACCTACATCACACCCTCAGGTAACCTACATCACACCACACCCTCAGGTAACCTACATCACACCCTCAGATAACCTACATTACACTACACCCTCAGGTAACCTACACCACATCCTCAGGTAACCTACACCACATCCTCAGGTAACCTACATCACAACACACCCTCAGGTAACCTACATCACAACACACCCTCAGGTAACCTACATCACACCACACCCTCAGGTAACCTACATCACAACATACCCTCAGGTAACCTACATCACACCACACCCACAGGTAATCTACATCACACCACACCCTCAGGTTACCTACACCACACCCTCAGGTAACCTACATCACACCACACCCTCAGGTAACCTACATTACACTACACCATCAGGTAACCTACATCACAACACACCCTCAGGTAACCTACATCACACCACACCCTCAGGTAACCTACATCACACCACACCCTCAGGTAACCTACATCACAACACACCCTCAGGTAACCTACATCACAACACACCCTCAGGTAACCTACATCATACCACACCCTCAGGTAACCTACATCACACCACATCCTCAGGTAACCTACATCACACCACACCCTCGGGTAACCTACATCACACCACACCCTCAGGTAACCTACATCACACCACATCCTCAGGTAACCTACATCACACCACACCATCAGGTAACCTACATCACAACACACCCTCAGGTAACCTACACCACAACACACCCTCAGGTAACCTACATCATACCACACCCTCAGGTAACCTACATCACACCACACCCTCAGGTAACCTACATCACACCACACCCTCAGGTAACCTACATCACAACACACCCACAGGTAATCTACATCACACCACACCCTCAGGTTACCTACACCACACCCTCAGGTAACCTACATCATACCACACCCTCAGGTAACATACATTACACTACACCTCAGGTAACCTACATCACACCACACCCTCAGGTAACATACATTACACTACACCTCAGGTAACCTACATCACACCCTCAGGTAACCTACATCACACCACACCCTCAGGTAACCTACATCACACCACACCCTCAGGTAACTTACATCACACCACACCCTCGGGTAACCTACATCACACCACACCCTCAGGTAACCTACATCACACCACACCCTCAGGTAACCTACATTACACTACACCATCAGGTAACCTACATCACAACACACCCTCAGGTAACCTACATCACACCACACCCTCAGGTAACCTACATCACACCACACCCTCAGGTAACCTACATCACAACACACCCTCAGGTAACCTACATCACAACACACCCTCAGGTAACCTACATCATACCACACCCTCAGGTAACCTACATCACACCACATCCTCAGGTAACCTACATCACACCACACCCTCGGGTAACCTACATCACACCACACCCTCAGGTAACCTACATCACACCACATCCTCAGGTAACCTACATCACACCACACCATCAGGTAACCTACATCACAACACACCCTCAGGTAACCTACACCACAACACACCCTCAGGTAACCTACATCATACCACACCCTCAGGTAACCTACATCACACCACACCCTCAGGTAACCTACATCACACCACACCCTCAGGTAACCTACATCACAACACACCCACAGGTAATCTACATCACACCACACCCTCAGGTTACCTACACCACACCCTCAGGTAACCTACATCATACCACACCCTCAGGTAACATACATTACACTACACCTCAGGTAACCTACATCACACCACACCCTCAGGTAACATACATTACACTACACCTCAGGTAACCTACATCACACCCTCAGGTAACCTACATCACACCACACCCTCAGGTAACCTACATCACACCACACCCTCAGGTAACTTACATCACACCACACCCTCGGGTAACCTACATCACACCACACCCTCAGGTAACCTACATCACACCACACCCTCAGGTAACCTACATCACAACACACCCTCAGGTAACCTACATCACAACACACCCTCAGGTAACCTACACCACACCACACCCTCAGGTAACCTACATCACAACACACCCTCAGGTAACCTACATCATACCACACCCTCAGGTAACCTACATCACACCACACCCTCAGGTAACCTACATCACACCACACCCTCAGGTAACCTACATCACAACACACCCACAGGTAATCTACATCACACCACACCCTCAGGTTACCTACACCACACCCTCAGGTAACCTACATCACACCACACCCTCAGGTAACCTACATCACACCACACCCTCAGGTAACCTACATCACACCACACCCTCAGGTAACCTACATCACACCACACCCTCAGGTAACCTACATCACAACACATCCTCAGGTAACCTACATCACAACACACCCTCAGGTAACCTACATCACACCACACCCTCAGGTAACCTACATCACAACACACCCTCAGGTAACCTACATCACACCACACCCACAGGTAATCTACATCACACCCCACCCTCAGGTTACCTACACCACACCCTCAGGTAACCTACATCACACCACACCCTCAGGTAACCTACATTACACTACACCATCAGGTAACCTACATCACAACACACCCTCAGGTAACCTACATCACACCACACCCTCAGGTAACCTACATCACACCACACCCTCAGGTAACCTACATCACAACACACCCTCAGGTAACCTACATCACAACACACCCTCAGGTAACCTACATCACACCACACCCTCAGGTAACCTACATCACACCACATCCTCAGGTAACCTACATCACACCACACCCTCAGGTAACCTACATCACACCACACCCTCGGGTAACCTACATCACACCACACCCTCAGGTTACCTACATCACACCACACCCTCAGGTAACCTACATCACACCACACCCTCAGGTAACCTACATCACAACACACCCTCAGGTAACCTACATCACACCACACCCTCAGGTAACCTACATCATACCACACCCTCAGGTAACCTACATCACACCACACCCTCAGGTAACCTACATCACAACACACCCACAGGTAATCTACATCACACCACACCCTCAGGTTACCTACACCACACCCTCAGGTAACCTACATCACACCACACCCTCAGGTAACATACATTACACTACACCCCAGGTAACCTACATCACAACACACCCTCAGGTAACCTACATCACACTACACCATCAGGTAACCTACATCACAACACACCCTCAGGTAACCTACATTTCACTACACCCTCAGGTAACCTACAACACACCCTCAGGTAACCTATATCACACCACACCATCAGGTAACCTACACCACATCCTCAGGTAACCTACATCGCAACACACCCTCAGGTAACCTACATCACACCACACCCTCAGGTAACCTACATCACACCCTCAGGTAACCTACATCACACCACACCATCAGGTAACCTACATCACACCACACCCTCAGGTAACCTACATCACAACACACCCTCAGGTAACCTACATCACACCCTCAGGTAACCTACATCACACCACACCCTCAGGTAACCTACATCACACCCTCAGATAACCTACATTACACTACACCCTCAGGTAACCTACACCACATCCTCAGGTAACCTACACCACATCCTCAGGTAACCTACATCACAACACACCCTCAGGTAACCTACATCACAACACACCCTCAGGTAACCTATATCACACCACACCATCAGGTAACCTACACCACATCCTCAGGTAACCTACATCGCAACACACCCTCAGGTAACCTACATCACACCACACCCTCAGGTAACCTACATCACACCCTCAGGTAACCTACATCACACCACACCCTCAGGTAACCTACATCACACCACACCCTTGGGTATCACACCACACCCTCAGGTAACCTACATCACAACACAACCTCAGGTAACCTACATCACAACACACCCTCAGGTAACCTACATCACACCACACCCTCAGGTAACCTACATCACAACATACCCTCAGGTAACCTACATCACACCACACCCACAGGTAATCTACATCACACCACACCCTCAGGTTACCTACACCACACCCTCAGGTAACCTACATCACACCACACCCTCAGGTAACCTACATTACACTACACCATCAGGTAACCTACATCACAACACACCCTCAGGTAACCTACATCACACCACACCCTCAGGTAACCTACATCACACCACACCCTCAGGTAACCTACATCACAACACACCCTCAGGTAACCTACATCACAACACACCCTCAGGTAACCTACATCATACCACACCCTCAGGTAACCTACATCACACCACATCCTCAGGTAACCTACATCACACCACACCCTCGGGTAACCTACATCACACCACACCCTCAGGTAACCTACATCACATCACATCCTCAGGTAACCTACATCACACCACACCATCAGGTAACCTACATCACAACACACCCTCAGGTAACCTACACCACAACACACCCTCAGGTAACCTACATCATACCACACCCTCAGGTAACCTACATCACACCACACCCTCAGGTAACCTACATCACACCACACCCTCAGGTAACCTACATCACAACACACCCACAGGTAATCTACATCACACCGCACCCTCAGGTTACCTACACCACACCCTCAGGTACCTACATCATACCACACCCTCAGGTAACATACATTACACTACACCTCAGGTAACCTACATCACACCACACCCTCAGGTAACATACATTACACTACACCTCAGGTAACCTACATCACACCCTCAGGTAACCTACATCACACCACACCCTCAGGTAACCTACATCACACCACATCCTCAGGTAACTTACATCACATCACACCCTCGGGTAACCTACATCACACCACACCCTCAGGTAACCTACATCACACCACACCCTCAGGTAACCTACATCACAACACACCCTCAGGTAACCTACATCACAACACACCCTCAGGTAACCTACACCACACCACACCCTCAGGTAACCTACATCACAACACACCCTCAGGTAACCTACAACATACCACACCCTCAGGTAACCTACATCACACCACACCCTCAGGTAACCTACATCACACCACACCCTCAGGTAACCTACATCACAACACACCCACAGGTAATCTACATCACACCACACCCTCAGGTTACCTACACCACACCCTCAGGTAACCTACATCACACCACACCCTCAGGTAACCTACATCACACCACACCCTCAGGTAACCTACATCACACCACACCCTCAGGTAACCTACATCACAACACATCCTCAGGTAACCTACATCACAACACACCCTCAGGTAACCTACATCACACCACACCCTCAGGTAACCTACATCACAACACACCCTCAGGTAACCTACATCACACCACACCCACAGGTAATCTACATCACACCACACCCTCAGGTTACCTACACCACACCCTCAGGTAACCTACATCACACCACACCCTCAGGTAACCTACATTACACTACACCATCAGGTAACCTACATCACAACACACCCTCAGGTAACCTACATCACACCACACCCTCAGGTAACCTACATCACACCACACCCTCAGGTAACCTACATCACAACACACCCTCAGGTAACCTACATCACAACACACCCTCAGGTAACCTACATCACACCACACCCTCAGGTAACCTACATCACACCACATCCTCAGGTAACCTACATCACACCACACCCTCAGGTAACCTACATCACACCACACCCTCGGGTAACCTACATCACACCACACCCTCAGGTTACCTACATCACACCACACCCTCAGGTAACCTACATCACACCACACCCTCAGGTAACCTACATCACAACACACCCTCAGGTAACCTACATCACACCACACCCTCAGGTAACCTACATCATACCACACCCTCAGGTAACCTACATCACACCACACCCTCAGGTAACCTACATCACAACACACCCACAGGTAATCTACATCACACCACACCCTCAGGTTACCTACACCACACCCTCAGGTAACCTACATCACACCACACCCTCAGGTAACATACATTACACTACACCCCAGGTAACCTACATCACAACACACCCTCAGGTAACCTACATTACACTACACCATCAGGTAACCTACATCACAACACACCCTCAGGTAACCTACATTTCACTACACCCTCAAGTAACCTACAACACACCCTCAGGTAACCTATATCACACCACACCATCAGGTAACCTACACCACATCCTCAGGTAACCTACATCGCAACACACCCTCAGGTAACCTACATCACACCACACCCTCAGGTAACCTACATCACACCCTCAGGTAACCTACATCACACCACACCCTCAGGTAACCTACATCACACCCTCAGGTAACCTACATCACACCACACCCTCGGGTAACCTACATCACACCACACCCTCAGGTAACCTACATCACACCACACCCTCAGGTAATCTACATCACAACACACCCTCAGGTAACCTACATCACACCACACCCTCAGGTAACCTACATCACAACACACCCTCAGGTAACCTACATCACACCACACCCACAGGTAATCTACATCACACCACACCCTCAGGTTACCTACACCACACCCTCAGGTAACCTACATCACACCACACCCTCAGGTAACCTACATCACACCACACCCTCAGGTAACCTACATCACAACACACCATCAGGTAACCTACATCACAACACACCCTCAGGTAACCTACACCACAACACACCCTCAGGTAACCTACATCATACCACACCCTCAGGTAACCTACATCACACCACACCCTCAGGTAACCTACATCACACCACACCCTCAGGTAACCTACATCACAACACACCCACAGGTAATCTACATCACACCACACCCTCAGGTTACCTACACCACACCCTCAGGTACCTACATCATACCACACCCTCAGGTAACATACATTACACTACACCTCAGGTAACCTACATCACACCACACCCTCAGGTAACATACATTACACTACACCTCAGGTAACCTACATCACACCCTCAGGTAACCTACATCACACCACACCCTCAGGTAACCTACATCACACCACATCCTCAGGTAACTTACATCACATCACACCCTCGGGTAACCTACATCACACCACACCCTCAGGTAACCTACATCACACCACACCCTCAGGTAACCTACATCACAACACACCCTCAGGTAACCTACATCACAACACACCCTCAGGTAACCTACACCACACCACACCCTCAGGTAACCTACATCACAACACACCCTCAGGTAACCTACAACATACCACACCCTCAGGTAACCTACATCACACCACACCCTCAGGTAACCTACATCACACCACACCCTCAGGTAACCTACATCACAACACACCCACAGGTAACCTACATCACACCACACCCTCAGGTAACCTACATCACACCACACCCTCAAGTAACCTACATCACACCACACCCTCAGGTAACCTACATCACAACACATCCTCAGGTAACCTACATCACAACACACCCTCAGGTAACCTACATCACACCACACCCTCAGGTAACCTACATCACAACACACCCTCAGGTAACCTACATCACACCACACCCACAGGTAATCTACATCACACCACACCCTCAGGTTACCTACACCACACCCTCAGGTAACCTACATCACACCACACCCTCAGGTAACCTACATTACACTACACCATCAGGTAACCTACATCACAACACACCCTCAGGTAACCTACATCACACCACACCCTCAGGTAACCTACATCACACCACACCCTCAGGTAACCTACATCACAACACACCCTCAGGTAACCTACATCACAACACACCCTCAGGTAACCTACATCACACCACACCCTCAGGTAACCTACATCACACCACATCCTCAGGTAACCTACATCACACCACACCCTCAGGTAACCTACATCACACCACACCCTCGGGTAACCTACATCACACCACACCCTCAGGTTACCTACATCACACCACACCCTCAGGTAACCTACATCACACCACACCCTCAGGTAACCTACATCACAACACACCCTCAGGTAACCTACATCATACCACACCCTCAGGTAACCTACATCACAACACACCCACAGGTAATCTACATCACACCACACCCTCAGGTTACCTACACCACACCCTCAGGTAACCTACATCACACCACACCCTCAGGTAACATACATTACACTACACCCCAGGTAACCTACATCACAACACACCCTCAGGTAACCTACATTACACTACACCATCAGGTAACCTACATCACAACACACCCTCAGGTAACCTACATTTCACTACACCCTCAAGTAACCTACAACACACCCTCAGGTAACCTATATCACACCACACCATCAGGTAACCTACACCACATCCTCAGGTAACCTACATCGCAACACACCCTCAGGTAACCTACATCACACCACACCCTCAGGTAACCTACATCACACCCTCAGGTAACCTACATCACACCACACCCTCAGGTTACCTACATCACACCCTCAGGTAACCTACATCACACCACACCCTCGGGTAACCTACATCACACCACACCCTCAGGTAACCTACATCACACCACACCCTCAGGTAATCTACATCACAACACACCCTCAGGTAACCTACATCACACCACACCCTCAGGTAACCTACATCACAACACACCCTCAGGTAACCTACATCACACCACACCCACAGGTAATCTACATCACACCACACCCTCAGGTTACCTACACCACACCCTCAGGTAACCTACATCACACCACACCCTCAGGTAACCTACATTACACTACACCATCAGGTAACCTACATCACAACACACCCTCAGGTAACCTACATCACACCACACCCTCAGGTAACCTACATCACACCACACCCTCAGGTAACCTACATCACAACACACCCTCAGGTAACCTACATCACAACACACACCCTCAGGTAACCTACATCATACCACACCCTCAGGTAACCTACATCACACCACATCCTCAGGTAACCTACATCACACCACACCCTCAGGTAACCTACATCAAACCACACCCTCACATATCCTACACCACACCCTGGGGTAACCTACACCACACCCTCAGGTAATCTACATCACACCACACCCTCAGGTAACCTACATCACACCACACCCTCAGGTAACCTACATCACACCACACCCTGGGGTAACCTACACCACAACCTCAGGTAACCTACACCACACCCTCGGGTAACCTACAACACACCCTCAGGTAACCTACAACACACCCTCAGGTAACCTACATCACAACACACCCTCAGGTAACCTACATCACACCACACCCTCAGGTAACCTACATCATACCACACCCTCAGGTAACCTACATCACACCACACCCTCAGGTAACCTACATCACAACACACCCACAGGTAATCTACATCACACCACACCCTCAGGTTACCTACACCACACCCTCAGGTAACCTACATCACACCACACCCTCATGTAACATACATTACACTACACCCCAGGTAACCTACATCACAACACACCCTCAGGTAACCTACATTACACTACACCATCAGGTAACCTACATCACAACACACCCTCAGGTAACCTACATTTCACTACACCCTCAGGTAACCTACAACACACCCTCAGGTAACCTATATCACACCACACCATCAGGTAACCTACACCACATCCTCAGGTAACCTACATCGCAACACACCCTCAGGTAACCTACATCACACCACACCCTCAGGTAACCTACATCACACCCTCAGGTAACCTACATCACACCACACCCTCAGGTAACCTACATCACACCCTCAGGTAACCTACATCACACCACACCATCAGGTAACCTACATCACACCACACCCTCAGGTAACCTACATCACACCACACCCTCAGGTAACCTACATCACACCCTCAGGTAACCTACATCACACCACACCCTCAGGTAACCTACATCACACCCTCAGATAACCTACATTACACTACACCCTCAGGTAACCTACACCACATCCTCAGGTAACCTACACCACATCCTCAGGTAACCTACATCACAACACACCCTCAGGTAACCTACATCACAACACACCCTCAGGTAACCTATATCACACCACACCATCAGGTAACCTACACCACATCCTCAGGTAACCTACATCGCAACACACCCTCAGGTAACCTACATCACACCACACCCTCAGGTAACCTACATCACACCCTCAGGTAACCTACATCACACCACACCCTCAGGTAACCTACATCACACCACACCCTTGGGTATCACACCACACCCTCAGGTAACCTACATCACAACACACCCTCAGGTAACCTACATCACAACACACCCTCAGGTAACCTACATCACACCACACCCTCAGGTAACCTACATCACAACATACCCTCAGGTAACCTACATCACACCACACCCACAGGTAATCTACATCACACCACACCCTCAGGTTACCTACACCACACCCTCAGGTAACCTACATCACACCACACCCTCAGGTAACCTACATTACACTACACCATCAGGTAACCTACATCACAACACACCCTCAGGTAACCTACATCACACCACACCCTCAGGTAACCTACATCACACCACACCCTCAGGTAACCTACATCACAACACACCCTCAGGTAACCTACATCACAACACACCCTCAGGTAACCTACATCATACCACACCCTCAGGTAACCTACATCACACCACATCCTCAGGTAACCTACATCACACCACACCCTCGGGTAACCTACATCACACCACACCCTCAGGTAACCTACATCACACCACATCCTCAGGTAACCTACATCACACCACACCATCAGGTAACCTACATCACAACACACCCTCAGGTAACCTAAACCACAACACACCCTCAGGTAACCTACATCATACCACACCCTCAGGTAACCTACATCACACCACACCCTCAGGTAACCTACATCACACCACACCCTCAGGTAACCTACATCACAACACACCCACAGGTAATCTACATCACACCACACCCTCAGGTTACCTACACCACACCCTCAGGTACCTACATCATACCACACCCTCAGGTAACATACATTACACTACACCTCAGGTAACCTACATCACACCACACCCTCAGGTAACATACATTACACTACACCTCAGGTAACCTACATCACACCCTCAGGTAACCTACATCACACCACACCCTCAGGTAACCTACATCACACCACATCCTCAGGTAACTTACATCACATCACACCCTCGGGTAACCTACATCACACCACACCCTCAGGTAACCTACATCACACCACACCCTCAGGTAACCTACATCACAACACACCCTCAGGTAACCTACATCACAACACACCCTCAGGTAACCTACACCACACCACACCCTCAGGTAACCTACATCACACCACACCCTCAGGTAACCTACATCACAACACACCCTCAGGTAACCTACATCACAACACACCCTCAGGTAACCTACATCACACCACACCCTCAGGTAACCTACATCACACCACATCCTCAGGTAACCTACATCACACCACACCCTCAGGTAACCTACATCACACCACACCCTCGGGTAACCTACATCACACCACACCCTCAGGTAACCTACATCACACCACACCCTCAGGTAACCTACATCACACCCTCAGGTAACCTACATCACACCACACCCTCAGGTAACCTACATCACACCCTCAGATAACCTACATTACACTACACCCTCAGGTAACCTACACCACATCCTCAGGTAACCTACACCACATCCTCAGGTAACCTACATCACAACACACCCTCAGGTAACCTACATCACAACACACCCTCAGGTAACCTATATCACACCACACCATCAGGTAACCTACACCACATCCTCAGGTAACCTACATCGCAACACACCCTCAGGTAACCTACATCACACCACACCCTCAGGTAACCTACATCACACCCTCAGGTAACCTACATCACACCACACCCTCAGGTAACCTACATCACACCACACCCTCAGGTAACCTACATCACACCACACCCTTGGGTATCACACCACACCCTCAGGTAACCTACATCACAACACACCCTCAGGTAACCTACATCACAACACACCCTCAGGTAACCTACATCACAACACACCCTCAGGTAACCTACATCACACCACACCCTCAGGTAACCTACATCACAACATACCCTCAGGTAACCTACGTCACACCACACCCACAGGTAATCTACATCACACCACACCCTCAGGTTACCTACACCACACCCTCAGGTAACCTACATCACACCACACCCTCAGGTAACCTACATTACACTACACCATCAGGTAACCTACATCACAACACACCCTCAGGTAACCTACATCACACCACACCCTCAGGTAACCTACATCACACCACACCCTCAGGTAACCTACATCACACCACATCCTCAGGTAACCTACATCACACCACACCCTCAGGTAACCTACATCACACCCTCAGATAACCTACATTACACTACACCCTCAGGTAACCTACACCACATCCTCAGGTAACCTACACCACATCCTCAGGTAACCTACATCACACCACACCCTCAGGTAACCTACATCACAACACACCCTCAGGTAACCTACATCATACCACACCCTCAGGTAACCTACATCACACCACATCCTCAGGTAACCTACATCACACCACACCCTCAGGTAACCTACATCACACCACACCCTCGGGTAACCTACATCACACCACACCCTCAGGTAACCTACATCACACCACACCCTCAGGTAACCTACATCACACCCTCAGGTAACCTACATCACACCACACCCTCAGGTAACCTACATCACACCCTCAGATAACCTACATTACACTACACCCTCAGGTAACCTACACCACATCCTCAGGTAACCTACACCACATCCTCAGGTAACCTACATCACAACACACCCTCAGGTAACCTACATCACAACACACCCTCAGGTAACCTATATCACACCACACCATCAGGTAACCTACACCACATCCTCAGGTAACCTACATCGCAACACACCCTCAGGTAACCTACATCACACCACACCCTCAGGTAACCTACATCACACCCTCAGGTAACCTACATCACACCACACCCTCAGGTAACCTACATCACACCACACCCTTGGGTATCACACCACACCCTCAGGTAACCTACATCACAACACACCCTCAGGTAACCTACATCACAACACACCCTCAGGTAACCTACATCACACCACACCCTCAGGTAACCTACATCACAACATACCCTCAGGTAACCTACATCACACCACACCCACAGGTAATCTACATCACACCACACCCTCAGGTTACCTACACCACACCCTCAGGTAACCTACATCACACCACACCCTCAGGTAACCTACATTACACTACACCATCAGGTAACCTACATCACAACACACCCTCAGGTAACCTACATCACACCACACCCTCAGGTAACCTACATCACACCACACCCTCAGGTAACCTACATCACAACACACCCTCAGGTAACCTACATCACAACACACCCTCAGGTAACCTACATCATACCACACCCTCAGGTAACCTACATCACACCACATCCTCAGGTAACCTAAATCACACCACACCCTCGGGTAACCTACATCACACCACACCCTCAGGTAACCTACATCACACCACATCCTCAGGTAACCTACATCACACCACACCATCAGGTAACCTACATCACAACACACCCTCAGGTAACCTACACCACAACACACCCTCAGGTAACCTACATCATACCACACCCTCAGGTAACCTACATCACACCACACCCTCAGGTAACCTACATCACACCACACCCTCAGGTAACCTACATCACAACACACCCACAGGTAATCTACATCACACCACACCCTCAGGTTACCTACACCACACCCTCAGGTACCTACATCATACCACACCCTCAGGTAACATACATTACACTACACCTCAGGTAACCTACATCACACCACACCCTCAGGTAACATACATTACACTACACCTCAGGTAACCTACATCACACCCTCAGGTAACCTACATCACACCACACCCTCAGGTAACCTACATCACACCACATCCTCAGGTAACTTACATCACATCACACCCTCGGGTAACCTACATCACACCACACCCTCAGGTAACCTACATCACACCACACCCTCAGGTAACCTACATCACAACACACCCTCAGGTAACCTACATCACAACACACCCTCAGGTAACCTACACCACACCACACCCTCAGGTAACCTACATCACAACACACCCTCAGGTAACCTACAACATACCACACCCTCAGGTAACCTACATCACACCACACCCTCAGGTAACCTACATCACACCACACCCTCAGGTAACCTACATCACACCACACCCTCAGGTAACCTACATCACAACACACCCTCAGGTAACCTACATCACAACACACCCTCAGGTAACCTACATCATACCACACCCTCAGGTAACCTACATCACACCACATCCTCAGGTAACCTACATCACACCACACCCTCGGGTAACCTACATCACACCACACCCTCAGGTAACCTACATCACACCACATCCTCAGGTAACCTACATTACACTACACCATCAGGTAACCTACATCACAACACACCCTCAGGTAACCTACATCACACCACACCCTCAGGTAACCTACATCACACCACACCCTCAGGTAACCTACATCACAACACACCCTCAGGTAACCTACATCACAACACACCCTCAGGTAACCTACATCATACCACACCCTCAGGTAACCTACATCACACCACATCCTCAGGTAACCTACATCACACCACACCCTCGGGTAACCTACATCACACCACACCCTCAGGTAACCTACATCACACCACATCCTCAGGTAACCTACATCACACCACACCATCAGGTAACCTACATCACAACACACCCTCAGGTAACCTACACCACAACACACCCTCAGGTAACCTACATCATACCACACCCTCAGGTAACCTACATCACACCACACCCTCAGGTAACCTACATCACACCACACCCTCAGGTAACCTACATCACAACACACCCACAGGTAATCTACATCACACCACACCCTCAGGTTACCTACACCACACCCTCAGGTACCTACATCATACCACACCCTCAGGTAACATACATTACACTACACCTCAGGTAACCTACATCACACCACACCCTCAGGTAACATACATTACACTACACCTCAGGTAACCTACATCACACCCTCAGGTAACCTACATCACACCACACCCTCAGGTAACCTACATCACACCACATCCTCAGGTAACTTACATCACATCACACCCTCGGGTAACCTACATCACACCACACCCTCAGGTAACCTACATCACACCACACCCTCAGGTAACCTACATCACAACACACCCTCAGGTAACCTACATCACAACACACCCTCAGGTAACCTACACCACACCACACCCTCAGGTAACCTACATCACAACACACCCTCAGGTAACCTACAACATACCACACCCTCAGGTAACCTACATCACACCACACCCTCAGGTAACCTACATCACACCACACCCTCAGGTAACCTACATCACAACACACCCACAGGTAATCTACATCACACCACACCCTCAGGTTACCTACACCACACCCTCAGGTAACCTACATCACACCACACCCTCAGGTAACCTACATCACACCACACCCTCAGGTAACCTACATCACACCACACCCTCAGGTAACCTACATCACACCACACCCTCAGGTAACCTACATCACAACACATCCTCAGGTAACCTACATCACAACACACCCTCAGGTAACCTACATCACACCACACCCTCAGGTAACCTACATCACAACACACCCTCAGGTAACCTACATCACACCACACCCACAGGTAATCTACATCACACCACACCCTCAGGTTACCTACACCACACCCTCAGGTAACCTACATCACACCACACCCTCAGGTAACCTACATTACACTACACCATCAGGTAACCTACATCACAACACACCCTCAGGTAACCTACATCACACCACACCCTCAGGTAACCTACATCACACCACACCCTCAGGTAACCTACATCACAACACACCCTCAGGTAACCTACATCACAACACACCCTCAGGTAACCTACATCACACCACACCCTCAGGTAACCTACATCACACCACATCCTCAGGTAACCTACATCACACCACACCCTCAGGTAACCTACATGACACCACACCCTCGGGTAACCTACATCACACCACACCCTCAGGTTACCTACATCACACCACACCCTCAGGTAACCTACATCACACCACACCCTCAGGTAACCTACATCACAACACACCCTCAGGTAACCTACATCACACCACACCCTCAGGTAACCTACATCATACCACACCCTCAGGTAACCTACATCACACCACACCCTCAGGTAACCTACATCACAACACACCCACAGGTAATCTACATCACACCACACCCTCAGGTTACCTACACCACACCCTCAGGTAACCTACATCACACCACACCCTCAGGTAACATACATTACACTACACCCCAAATAACCTACATCACAACACACCCTCAGGTAACCTACATTACACTACACCATCAGGTAACCTACATCACAACACACCCTCAGGTAACCTACATTTCACTACACCCTCAGGTAACCTACAACACACCCTCAGGTAACCTATATCACACCACACCATCAGGTAACCTACACCACATCCTCAGGTAACCTACATCGCAACACACCCTCAGGTAACCTACATCACACCACACCCTCAGGTAACCTACATCACACCCTCAGGTAACCTACATCACACCACACCCTCAGGTAACCTACATCACACCCTCAGGTAACCTACATCACACCACACCCTCGGGTAACCTACATCACACCACACCCTCAGGTAACCTACATCACACCACACCCTCAGGTAATCTACATCACAACACACCCTCAGGTAACCTACATCACACCACACCCTCAGGTAACCTACATCACAACACACCCTCAGGTAACCTACATCACACCACACCCACAGGTAATCTACATCACACCACACCCTCAGGTTACCTACACCACACCCTCAGGTAACCTACATCACACCACACCCTCAGGTAACCTACATTACACTACACCATCAGGTAACCTACATCACAACACACCCTCAGGTAACCTACATCACACCACACCCTCAGGTAACCTACATCACACCACACCCTCAGGTAACCTACATCACAACACACCCTCAGGTAACCTACATCACAACACACCCTCAGGTAACCTACATCATACCACACCCTCAGGTAACCTACATCACACCACATCCTCAGGTAACCTACATCACACCACACCCTCAGGTAACCTACATCACACCACACCCTCACATATCCTACACCACACCCTTGGGTAACCTACACCACACCCTCAGGTAATCTACATCACACCACACCCTCAGGTAACCTACATCACACCACACCCTCAGGTAACCTACATCACACCACACCCTGGGGTAACCTACACCACAACCTCAGGTAACCTACACCACACCCTCGGGTAACCTACAACACACCCTCAGGTAACCTACAACACACCCTCAGGTAACCTACATCACAACACACCCTCAGGTAACCTACATCACACCACACCCTCAGGTAACCTACATCATACCACACCCTCAGGTAACCTACATCACACCACACCCTCAGGTAACCTACATCACAACACACCCACAGGTAATCTACATCACACCACACCCTCAGGTTACCTACACCACACCCTCAGGTAACCTACATCACACCACACCCTCAGGTAACATACATTACACTACACCCCAGGTAACCTACATCACAACACACCCTCAGGTAACCTACATTACACTACACCATCAGGTAACCTACATCACAACACACCCTCAGGTAACCTACATTTCACTACACCCTCAGGTAACCTACAACACACCCTCAGGTAACCTATATCACACCACACCATCAGGTAACCTACACCACATCCTCAGGTAACCTACATCGCAACACACCCTCAGGTAACCTACATCACACCACACCCTCAGGTAACCTACATCACACCCTCAGGTAACCTACATCACACCACACCCTCAGGTAACCTACATCACACCCTCAGGTAACCTACATCACACCACACCATCAGGTAACCTACATCACACCACACCCTCAGGTAACCTACATCACACCACACCCTCAGGTAACCTACATCACACCCTCAGGTAACCTACATCACACCACACCCTCAGGTAACCTACATCACACCCTCAGATAACCTACATTACACTACACCCTCAGGTAACCTACACCACATCCTCAGGTAACCTACACCACATCCTCAGGTAACCTACATCACAACACACCCTCAGGTAACCTACATCACAACACACCCTCAGGTAACCTATATCACACCACACCATCAGGTAACCTACACCACATCCTCAGGTAACCTACATCGCAACACACCCTCAGGTAACCTACATCACACCACACCCTCAGGTAACCTACATCACACCCTCAGGTAACCTACATCACACCACACCCTCAGGTAACCTACATCACACCACACCCTTGGGTATCACACCACACCCTCAGGTAACCTACATCACAACACACCCTCAGGTAACCTACATCACAACACACCCTCAGGTAACCTACATCACACCACACCCTCAGGTAACCTACATCACAACATACCCTCAGGTAACCTACATCACACCACACCCACAGGTAATCTACATCACACCACACCCTCAGGTTACCTACACCACACCCTCAGGTAACCTACATCACACCACACCCTCAGGTAACCTACATAACACTACACCATCAGGTAACCTACATCACAACACACCCTCAGGTAACCTACATCACACCACACCCTCAGGTAACCTACATCACACCACACCCTCAGGTAACCTACATCACAACACAACCTCAGGTAACCTACATCACAACACACCCTCAGGTAACCTACATCATACCACACCCTCAGGTAACCTACATCACACCACATCCTCAGGTAACCTACATCACTCCACACCCTCGGGTAACCTACATCACACCACACCCTCAGGTAACCTACATCACACCACATCCTCAGGTAACCTACATCACACCACACCATCAGGTAACCTACATCACAACACACCCTCAGGTAACCTAAACCACAACACACCCTCAGGTAACCTACATCATACCACACCCTCAGGTAACCTACATCACACCACACCCTCAGGTAACCTACATCACACCACACCCTCAGGTAACCTACATCACAACACACCCACAGGTAATCTACATCACACCACACCCTCAGGTTACCTACACCACACCCTCAGGTACCTACATCATACCACACCCTCAGGTAACATACATTACACTACACCTCAGGTAACCTACATCACACCACACCCTCAGGTAACATACATTACACTACACCTCAGGTAACCTACATCACACCCTCAGGTAACCTACATCACACCACACCCTCAGGTAACCTACATCACACCACATCCTCAGGTAACTTACATCACATCACACCCTCGGGTAACCTACATCACACCACACCCTCAGGTAACCTACATCACACCACACCCTCAGGTAACCTACATCACAACACACCCTCAGGTAACCTACATCACAACACACCCTCAGGTAACCTACACCACACCACACCCTCAGGTAACCTACATCACAACACACCCTCAGGTAACCTACATCATACCACACCCTCAGGTAACCTACATCACACCACACCCTCAGGTAACCTACATCACACCACACCCTCAGGTAACCTACATCACAACACACCCACAGGTAATCTACATCACACCACACCCTCAGGTTACCTACACCACACCCTCAGGTAACCTACATCACACCACACCCTCAGGTAACCTACATCACACCACACCCTCAGGTAACCTACATCACACCACACCCTCAGGTAACCTACATCACACCACACCCTCAGGTAACCTACATCACAACACATCCTCAGGTAACCTACATCACAACACACCCTCAGGTAACCTACATCACACCACACCCTCAGGTAACCTACATCACAACACACCCATAGGTAACCTACATCACACCACACCCACAGGTAATCTACATCACACCACACCCTCAGGTTACCTACACCACACCCTCAGGTAACCTACATCACACCACACCCTCAGGTAACCTACATTACACTACACCATCAGGTAACCTACATCACAACACACCCTCAGGTAACCTACATCACACCACACCCTCAGGTAACCTACATCACACCACACCCTCAGGTAACCTACATCACAACACACCCTCAGGTAACCTACATCACAACACACCCTCAGGTAACCTACATCATACCACACCCTCAGGTAACCTACATCACACCACATCCTCAGGTAACCTACATCACACCACACCCTCGGGTAACCTACATCACACCACACCCTCAGGTAACCTACATCACACCACATCCTCAGGTAACCTACATCACACCACACCATCAGGTAACCTACATCACAACACACCCTCAGGTAACCTAAACCACAACACACCCTCAGGTAACCTACATCATACCACACCCTCAGGTAACCTACATCACACCACACCCTCAGGTAACCTACATCACACCACACCCTCAGGTAACCTACATCACAACACACCCACAGGTAATCTACATCACACCACACCCTCAGGTTACCTACACCACACCCTCAGGTACCTACATCATACCACACCCTCAGGTAACATACATTACACTACACCTCAGGTAACCTACATCACACCACACCCTCAGGTAACATACATTACACTACACCTCAGGTAACCTACATCACACCCTCAGGTAACCTACATCACACCACACCCTCAGGTAACCTACATCACACCACATCCTCAGGTAACTTACATCACATCACACCCTCGGGTAACCTACATCACACCACACCCTCAGGTAACCTACATCACACCACACCCTCAGGTAACCTACATCACAACACACCCTCAGGTAACCTACATCACAACACACCCTCAGGTAACCTACACCACACCACACCCTCAGGTAACCTACATCACAACACACCCTCAGGTAACCTACATCATACCACACCCTCAGGTAACCTACATCACACCACACCCTCAGGTAACCTACATCACACCACACCCTCAGGTAACCTACATCACAACACACCCACAGGTAATCTACATCACACCACACCCTCAGGTTACCTACACCACACCCTCAGGTAACCTACATCACACCACACCCTCAGGTAACCTACATCACACCACACCCTCAGGTAACCTACATCACACCACACCCTCAGGTAACCTACATCACACCACACCCTCAGGTAACCTACATCACAACACATCCTCAGGTAACCTACATCACAACACACCCTCAGGTAACCTACATCACACCACACCCTCAGGTAACCTACATCACAACACACCCTCAGGTAACCTACATCACACCACACCCACAGGTAATCTACATCACACCACACCCTCAGGTTACCTACACCACACCCTCAGGTAACCTACATCACACCACACCCTCAGGTAACCTTCATTACACTACACCATCAGGTAACCTACATCACAACACACCCTCAGGTAACCTACATCACACCACACCCTCAGGTAACCTACATCACACCACACCCTCAGGTAACCTACATCACAACACACCCTCAGGTAACCTACATCACAACACACCCTCAGGTAACCTACATCACACCACACCCTCAGGTAACCTACATCACACCACATCCTCAGGTAACCTACATCACACCACACCCTCAGGTAACCTACATCACACCACACCCTCGGGTAACCTACATCACACCACACCCTCAGGTTACCTACATCACACCACACCCTCAGGTAACCTACATCACAACACACCCTCAGGTAACCTACATCACACCACACCCTCAGGTAACCTACATCATACCACACCCTCAGGTAACCTACATCACACCACACCCTCAGGTAACCTACATCACAACACACCCACAGGTAATCTACATCACACCACACCCTCAGGTTACCTACACCACACCCTCAGGTAACCTACATCACACCACACCCTCAGGTAACATACATTACACTACACCCCAGGTAACCTACATCACAACACACCCTCAGGTAACCTACATTACACTACACCATCAGGTAACCTACATCACAACACACCCTCAGGTAACCTACATTTCACTACACCCTCAGGTAACCTACAACACACCCTCAGGTAACCTATATCACACCACACCATCAGGTAACCTACACCACATCCTCAGGTAACCTACATCGCAACACACCCTCAGGTAACCTACATCACACCACACCCTCAGGTAACCTACATCACACCCTCAGGTAACCTACATCACACCACACCCTCAGGTAACCTACATCACACCCTCAGGTAACCTACATCACACCACACCCTCGGGTAACCTACATCACACCACACCCTCAGGTAACCTACATCACACCACACCCTCAGGTAATCTACATCACAACACACCCTCAGGTAACCTACATCACACCACACCCTCAGGTAACCTACATCACAACACACCCTCAGGTAACCTACATCACACCACACCCACAGGTAATCTACATCACACCACACCCTCAGGTTACCTACACCACACCACACCCTCAGGTAACCTACATCACACCACACCCTCAGGTAACCTACATCACAACACACCCACAGGTAATCTACATCACACCACACCCTCAGGTTACCTACACCACACCCTCAGGTACCTACATCATACCACACCCTCAGGTAACATACATTACACTACACCTCAGGTAACCTACATCACACCACACCCTCAGGTAACATACATTACACTACACCTCAGGTAACCTACATCACACCCTCAGGTAACCTACATCACACCACACCCTCAGGTAACCTACATCACACCACATCCTCAGGTAACTTACATCACATCACACCCTCGGGTAACCTACATCACACCACACCCTCAGGTAACCTACATCACACCACACCCTCAGGTAACCTACATCACAACACACCCTCAGGTAACCTACATCACAACACACCCTCAGGTAACCTACACCACACCACACCCTCAGGTAACCTACATCACAACACACCCTCAGGTAACCTACAACATACCACACCCTCAGGTAACCTACATCACACCACACCCTCAGGTAACCTACATCACACCACACCCTCAGGTAACCTACATCACAACACACCCACAGGTAATCTACATCACACCACACCCTCAGGTTACCTACACCACACCCTCAGGTAACCTACATCACACCACACCCTCAGGTAACCTACATCACACCACACCCTCAGGTAACCTACATCACACCACACCCTCAGGTAACCTACATCACACCACACCCTCAGGTAACCTACATCACAACACATCCTCAGGTAACCTACATCACAACACACCCTCAGGTAACCTACATCACACCACACCCTCAGGTAACCTACATCACAACACACCCTCAGGTAACCTACATCACACCACACCCACAGGTAATCTACATCACACCACACCCTCAGGTTACCTACACCACACCCTCAGGTAACCTACATCACACCACACCCTCAGGTAACCTACATTACACTACACCATCAGGTAACCTACATCACAACACACCCTCAGGTAACCTACATCACACCACACCCTCAGGTAACCTACATCACACCACACCCTCAGGTAACCTACATCACAACACACCCTCAGGTAACCTACATCACAACACACCCTCAGGTAACCTACATCACACCACACCCTCAGGTAACCTACATCACACCACATCCTCAGGTAACCTACATCACACCACACCCTCAGGTAACCTACATCACACCACACCCTCGGGTAACCTACATCACACCACACCCTCAGGTTACCTACATCACACCACACCCTCAGGTAACCTACATCACACCACACCCTCAGGTAACCTACATCACAACACACCCTCTGGTAACCTACATCACACCACACCCTCAGGTAACCTACATCATACCACACCCTCAGGTAACCTACATCACACCACACCCTCAGGTAACCTACATCACAACACACCCACAGGTAATCTACATCACACCACACCCTCAGGTTACCTACACCACACCCTCAGGTAACCTACATCACACCACACCCTCAGGTAACATACATTACACTACACCCCAGGTAACCTACATCACAACACACCCTCAGGTAACCTACATTACACTACACCATCAGGTAACCTACATCACAACACACCCTCAGGTAACCTACATTTCACTACACCCTCAGGTAACCTACAACACACCCTCAGGTAACCTATATCACACCACACCATCAGGTAACCTACACCACATCCTCAGGTAACCTACATCGCAACACACCCTCAGGTAACCTACATCACACCACACCCTCAGGTAACCTACATCACACCCTCAGGTAACCTACATCACACCACACCCTCAGGTAACCTACATCACACCCTCAGGTAACCTACATCACACCACACCCTCGGGTAACCTACATCACACCACACCCTCAGGTAACCTACATCACACCACACCCTCAGGTAATCTACATCACAACACACCCTCAGGTAACCTACATCACACCACACCCTCAGGTAACCTACATCACAACACACCCTCAGGTAACCTACATCACACCACACCCACAGGTAATCTACATCACACCACACCCTCAGGTTACCTACACCACACCCTCAGGTAACCTACATCACACCACACCCTCAGGTAACCTACATTACACTACACCATCAGATAACCTACATCACAACACACCCTCAGGTAACCTACATCACACCACACCCTCAGGTAACCTACATCACACCACACCCTCAGGTAACCTACATCACAACACACCCTCAGGTAACCTACATCACAACACACCCTCAGGTAACCTACATCATACCACACCCTCAGGTAACCTACATCACACCACATCCTCAGGTAACCTACATCACACCACACCCTCAGGTAACCTACATCACACCACACCCTCAGATATCCTACACCACACCCTGGGGTAACCTACACCACACCCTCAGGTAATCTACATCACACCACACCCTCAGGTAACCTACATCACACCACACCCTCAGGTAACCTACATCACACCACACCCTGGGGTAACCTACACCACAACCTCAGGTAACCTACACCACACCCTCGGGTAACCTACAACACACCCTCAGGTAACCTACAACACACCCTTAGGTAACCTACACCACACCCTCAGGTAACCTACATCACACCCTCAGGTAACCTACATCACAGCACACCCTCAGATATCCTACACCACACCCTGGGGTAACCTACACCACAACCTCAGGTAACCTACATCACACTACATCCTCAAGTAACCACCACAACACACTAGATTTTTGGCGATTTTAGAGTTACAATTTAGATTTATACCCGGTGATAGATACAGGCCCAATGGGCCTCTTGTGTATTGTTTTGTATTTTAAAGAGTCAATGTTACTAGAATCCAATGCTAATGAAACACATTCCTCACTTTCTAGGTATCTCCATGGCGAGCGGCTACCATAGCTACAACCTTGACCTTGTTCCCAGTGATGTATTTTTTCACCTTCCTCTACTACACAGACCCTGGATCCATATTCTTTGTGTTGATGATGTATTACTTCCACCTTCAGCAACACAAACTGCTGGCAGCAACGATGGGTGTGGCGGCCATATTGTTTCGCCAAACCAACATCATATGGGTGGTGTTTGTGGCTGGATTGTCCACACAAAATTGTATTATGCATTGGATGAAAATGGATAAGAATGGCTTGAAGTCTCATGAAGGAAATGATTTAAGATATCTAAAAAGATTTATCAGTTTAGTTTGGAAGAATTTAAGGAGACCATCACTGATCTTGGAATTACTCCTGGATGTGTTCATGTCAACCTTTTGGTACATATGTGTTGGAGCTGGATTTATGGCATTTATTCGCCTGAACGACGGTATAGTGGTTGGAGACCGGAGTCATCACCAAGCCTGCCTTAACTTCCCTCAGATCTTCTACTTTTTGTCAGTTGCTCTTGTCTTCGGAGCCCCACACATGATCTCGGTTCCAAAGATTTGGAATTTCTTGAAATTTTCAGTCAGGAATTTCATTCTGGTTTTGGCATTTTGTTCCGTGTCTTTCATCCTCATCTATAAATTTACGTATGTACACAAGTACTTATTAGCAGACAATAGGCACTACGTGTTCTATGTGTGGTCCAAAATCTTTCGGCGTCACGATTACATCAAGTTTGCTTTAATCCCTGTATATTACTACGCAGCATGGCAAGTCTATGAGTGTTTGAAACACAAAAATGTTTTCTGGAAGTGTGTCTACCTAATTTGCCTACTTGCATGTACAGTACCACAGAAGTTGATGGAGTTTAGATATTTTATAATTCCTTATTTAGTTCTGAGACTTAACATGGTTCAGGAATCACTCGTCCATACCGTGTTGGAGCTTGTTCTGTATGCCTTCGTCAATGCGGGAACCATATACATGTTTGGAGAAAAAACTTTCACATGGGAAAACTCCAGTGATGTGCAGAGATTCATGTGGTGAATAAATAATACAGTAATGAGATAGAATTCAGGTATTTGTGTTTTTAATGTTGACTGAATCGAAGGTTTTACTTTATTGAAATTTTGGGGCAAGGTTTATGAGATAAGTATACACTTTATCCAAAGTTATCTTGTCTTGACTACCCACGGTATTGTACAAAATGTATGGTTGTGGTCAAGTGGCGCAGTGGATGCCAGACTTCCCTTTCACCAAGAAGGCTAGAGTTTGATTACATAAGGCCTTTATTGCTCACCTAGAAATTTGTGTTATGGTAATGGCGTGGAGATCTCCACCAAATTTATGCTATAACCTGTTTGTTCATCCTTCCGTTATTTTGTCTGGACTGTTTCTCTGAGGCTGTGGATCAAGTGAGCTTACACACTGGTATATCATGGTGTGGCGTCCGTCCTCTGTCAGCTTTCCCTTTAAAAGGCTTTTTCTGAAATACCAAAAGGCCTGGTAACATGATATTTGACTGGAAGCTTTATTGGAAGGAGGTGAACAAAATTTGTGAAAAAACAATGGCTTTGATGTACTCTTAAAAAGGTCATGGGGTCAAATATGTCAAAACCATCAAATGACTTCTTCTGAAATACCGAAAGGCCTAGAGACATTACATTGATAGTGTCCTTGGAAAGAGGTGAACATATACTTATAGTTAGCCTAAAAAATCATTTTGACCTACATTGTACTTTCAAGGTAACATGGGTCAAATGTATCCAAAGCATTTAGACGACATCTTCTGAATTTCCCTTAAACAAATTTTGCCAAAAATAAATCACTTTGACCTACTTTCAAGGGACTTCGAATGAAATACCAAAAGGGCTGCTAGGAAGATATTTGACTGGAAGCTTCCTTGGAAGTAGACAATCAATTACACATTCCTCCATATACAATGTATGTTAAAGTAAAAATTACCTAGACATACCTTCAATACCGCAGGTGTCATAACTGTTTAAATTTTAATGTGTCCCTCAGAATGACTTAATCATAGGTTTTGGACCACTTTAAGGTTACAAATATGAGATTGCGCCCCTTGTTTTTGTCCGGGCTCATCTCCCACACAACTAGTCACTGTAACTACATACTTGGGGTTTGAGTTCATCTTAGTGAGGTGGTGTGTTGTGTATTAACAGTAGGTAAAAGTTTTACCTACCAAGTGATCTACATAAAAGAAAAACTTTGTCCGGGTTCTATCTCCTACACTACTAGTCACTGGAACTTCATACTAGGGTTGGGTTTACCTTGGTGAAGCAGTGTATTGTGTGTATAAAAAAAGTCACTCTGACCTATATTCTGACCTTTGACCCACATCAAAGATAAGGTCCGTCTGGGCTCCATTTCCTTCACTACTTGTCGCTTGAACTTTGTACTTTTGGTATAGATTCACCTCACGAGGCAGTCAAATTCAGTGGGGGGACTGTAATTTGCTGAATTGCGTTGTTTTTATATGAGTATGGTAGTGAGGGGGTTACAACATCAAATATTTTTCACCGAAGGACTCCAGAATAAACATGTTTGTTATCCCTTTATCCTTAATGAAAGAAACGAGTTCTAAAGATTTGACTCTTATTTCTCCTACCAATGTCTGCCCCTAGTGGACCACATTCTCTAAATGTACAACACTGAGTTTACATGGCCCAGGAATAAATCATAAAATAGAGTAAATATTCACCCATAGCTATTCTATACCAGTAGTCCTGCAGATGAAATGGTGAAAAATGTTTAATGTTGCATTCCAGCGAATCATAACAAGGCCCTTTGGACCAGGTGAGCCAAAAATTATGTTTACATAACATGGAAATCTCTAGAAATAAACCCAATGTACAGGTCGTGCAATCGGAGGTCACGGAGCAAAAGTCAAGGTAAAGACTTACAGTGATACTGATATAGGTGAGTTATCTTCTTCACCAGGATGATAACTACTGATAGTCCCAGTGTAAGCTGTATATATATAGTTATTGATACAGCATATCTTAAGCATATCTCGTAATAATGTTGGAAGTATTTATTTTGTAAAGGAGGCTCGACCCTTTCGCAATTAACCGCTAGATTTCGTTAAAACTTTCATATGTTGATTATGCTACCAGGAAGAGATGATTTTGTGAAAATCTAAGCACACAAATAGGAAGCTTGTCACCACAAAACGAGAATCAAAACTTGTGTATTACGTAGGGTCGAGCGTCCTTAAGACTAAAGTTGTGGTGATAGAAATAGGCATTTAAATTATAAACTTTTGTTATTTCACTGACAACCGAGATCATGTTTTTTTTATGATACAAGATAAAAAGCTAATTTTAAATTGTTAATCTGAACCAGAGGCTAGATGACATGAAATTTTCTAATAATGGCAATTAATGTTGAACTTTGAAACATCGGCTACACACAGGACATGATATAGTTAAGCTGTCATGGCAGCTTAACATAAGAAATTAAAGCTGTTAAGTTTTATTAACAAATTGCAAAGTCCGTCTGATGTTGTTTTCAACCCCAGAAGATAAAAACACAAACATGTTTGTATACATATTAAGAAGTTTTCTGACAATAGGATATGCTGAAGCACATAATTGTACAAAAAATGTTTCTTTACAACTATAGATGTCGGCATACTGACCAAACTCCATTTAAAGTCACAATAACCAGCTTTGTTTTGACTCCACGATCTCACAAGAATAGGCCTTTGTGGTTGTTTCAATTGGACAAAAAAACTTGGATATCATGGCACCAATTTTTTTTCTCTTAAATAAAGTTCTTTTTGTCACAAAAGGCTGATAAATCAAGGTCAAGGTTACAGTTAATTTTAATATCGATTGCATAACATTACATCGCATATAGAAGTAATATTTTCGCAATGATCAAACTCCAGTATATTTGCTTGGTTCAAGGTCAAAGGTAGAGGTCAGATAGATCAAAGTAATGTTTCTCAAAGGTTAACAATGCATCATAGCAGTCTGAAGGAGAGTTAATGGGATTAATGCTACTGGTCTGATGAAGATATATTTCATGGTCAAAATACCTTCACAGCAAGTGTTGTTGGAAAAAGTGACCCTGGGACCTCCAGAATTGAAGACAGCTAGGCACTCTTACCAAGTTCTGCCACTATCACATAAAACTTCATGAAATTCCACAGTTCACAGGTCAATTTTACATCATTCCTTCCATTAATACCATTGTCATAAGGACCAGTCTCAGAATAACGTTTGCAATAGGATGAGGAATCGCAATAAAGATAGTGCTGTCACTTGGGCTTGAACCCACGGCCCTTGGCTCTCCCACCGAGTTACAGGGAAATTCCTTACAGATGATACTTTTAAGGCAATATACGTTGGTCGATAAGGTGAAATATTTTAACAAAAGATTTCTCAATGATCTTGTCATGAAAAATGTTTATCATCTGCAACAAGCGTGATAATGATGTCGCTTCCTGCCATTGTAAACACTTCTCAACAACTTGTGTTTCATCTGCATGTATTCACATTGTGCCTAAACTTAATACATAAATAGCAGAAAAGAAAATAGTGTGCTTCCACCGGGGATCAAACTCTCTTTCTCCTGGTTCTTAGTAAGATGCCCTACCACCGAGCTAAAAAGAAGTTCCCTCTAGCTTAAATGGAGGTGATCGAAACCTAAACATGGGTATGTAAAATTAAACCCATCACACTACTTCTTTCTTTTTTAATGTGTTCTGCCCTCCAACATCACAACCCAGACTTTAACCCTGTTATTACAGGGACGACCACCGACATCATAGAATAATATGTTTCCACCGGTGGTCGAACACTTGATCTACAGGTTCCTAGTCAGACCCTCTACCACTGAGCTAAAGGGAAATCTCCAAACCTGAATTATAAGTTCAATCAAAACCTACAATGGAATTCAAGCAAGATGGAAGTTTTTGTTGATAGAAGAAATGTAAGGACACTTTGTTATGATTTATTGATGATTTTATTCATAAAGTACATTGTATGTATAATAATTCATCTCTAAGCATTAGAATGACGAGATGCATGCATACTAATGGCATGTATTTGATGTAAACAGTGGCGTCGCATGCATTATAATATACATAAATTTAAACATTAGAATTGTGTTTTTTAAGATGTTCTTATTACATATCATACAGCAATATTTAGTACTTGTGAGTGTAAAAAAATAGTACACCGCAACTTATAAAACAGGATACACATTGGCCAGCTTTTAGAATTGGGAAACCCTAATGCACCAGCAAACCAAATACGTACATCTCCAAGAACTAGAGTACAATCTGTTCCTTTGTTTACTACCCTGAAAAATTCTCACTGTCAGAAGCAGCCTGTATGTACTGTACTGAAAAACAGCGAGTCTGAAGAATGCTTGGTGATTCTGCCTTCTGGTTAAGCAGGAACTATTTCATTTCACAGAGGCTTTCAAATCAAAGTACTACATATGGAACTTGAAAAAAAAGTTTTATCACAATATAACAACGCAATTGTTCTGATAGCATCACAGGAGCAGGCTAGTGGCAATCTACTGCCTCCAAAGTACCAATCACGAGATTTAGATGTAGCAATCATCCGACCGAAACATGATATCAAATAATTGAAGTCATCAATCACAAGTCAAAAATGAGAAGATCGAGAGTCTCGGTAGTGATAATCTGGAGACTTAAGATGTCACAATCAAAATTAAGTCTTTAAGATGTAAAATGCCCAAGACAGAAGCCCAGTCAAACTGATGCATTAACAATTCTACAGCTACCTTTTTCCGGGTAGAGTTGGTTTCATTTGAATCAAAAGAATACATGCCAGCAGCTGTTCCATAGGAACAACCTTTATTATAAAGTATCATGAACGAGTTGTGCTGATTGATAAATTTGTTTTTAAAATTATCCGAATTAAATTGTGGGAAAAATTAGTTTTTCTTTTTTTAAAACATTTGTTATTGGCAAAGACATTCTGTGCTGAGTGATGACAAAAAAATCAAGTAATTCTGGATGTGAATGCTACTTTTCATCCACACAACATTCTCTTGGGAGAAATTCTCTGTATGATATGCTGTAGAAATGGCATGTTGAAAGCTATTCCGGTGATCTTATTATATACAAGTAGACCCACGACAACCATCTACAGTAATAACAAAATGTCTATATACATGAACTACCAGGTACTTAATAAGTATACACTCCATCTCAAGCAAATTTTCTGATATACACATTCAAGCATTCAGACACTTCACACATTCAGACATAATCTTATTGTAAATTTTTCAAGCATGACAGAAGTTGTCTAATTTATTGAAAAAAAATGGGACAGATTTTCTAATTTTCAACTTCGGCTGTAAAACAGAATTTTTCTGAAATTTCTTAGTTTTAATAGAAAATATTAGAGACCTATAAATATATAAGATGTACATGTAAAATAAAGCATTGTGTGAAGTTGAAAAACAATTGCCATCTCTTGTACACTCACTCACTATTCAACGCACATTTCAATTACAACTATTAAAATTATATATCGTAATCATTCATAGATGGGATAGATGGATAAATTATACAACAAACAAAAACAGCACAGAATATATACATGTACATGTATATATAATATACAGATGCTTTGAATAGCATACATACATGTATACATCTTAATTATCCAAATAAGGGAAGTTTTTCAGAGAATATATACATCTGAAACATTTTTGCCGTAACACTATCTGATAAAGAGAGGTCATGTTTCCTAAACTGGCCGTTAATTTACCCACAGCTTTTTCTAATTAACTTAAATACAAAGTAAGTCATGACACTCCTAATGAAGCCAGCTGTTTCTCTAGAACTCTTCACCAGACAATAGGATTCAGCAACACAGTGAAACAAAAAGGTTTGACTCATAAAATACCAAAAACAAAACATGTTTTACATTGGACTTTTACAGTACAGATTACATTTTATCATTATAATATCAATTTTCTGTACTTATTAAAAAAGACAAGTTAGTCTTTGTTCGGATATTAAAAGAATATTTGCTGTAAAAGTGTTCACCATCATTTTTCCATAAATTCGTCATCATTTTTACCATAAATTCTCTTTTTAAAATACTAATTTTTGAAATATAAACGGTACCCAAAATTTGAAAAACATAGCTGGATTTTATGATTTTAGATGACTGTTTTTAATTCTTAATGTACTTCAGTGATGAATTTCAATATTTTTGCAAATACAATCAAAAAAGTTTAAGTAAACTAGTAGACAACCAGGCCCTGACTTTACAATTTACATAATATATGATGAATAAAATAGGTTATGTTTTTTATGCTATGATTTGCATACTTTAAGGAATTTTGTTCATGTCAAACTTGTCGGGAAGGATTTTAATTTATACTAATGTACAAGACAGGATACATCTATACAGTTGTACAATGTAATTTGATGTGTAACTACTGTCATAGTAAATGTTGAAATTATTTAATAGCCAGCCAGTAAATTGAGTAATAATGGTATCTGCTCTTTATCAAGTTTTGAAATTTAATAGTTAAGTATATCGACTAGACAATTTTCACGTGTTCGTTCAACAACAATAACAGAAAACAGTGAAATAAAACCAATCAGAACTATGATTTCAAAATGAAATTCTTGGACACTGCAAGTGCAAATGACAAACAGGTATAAAGTGGAAAACTGTACTAAATACCAACGTGAATGTCCAGTAATAAATATCATTGTTTTCTTTTCTCTAGTTTACAAAATTCCATCTAAAAAAGAGCTAGCACTGATACACATTTTTACATTTCAATTAATATTGATCGTAATCACATAAATAAATAATTGCACCTTAATCAAACTTTAAACAGAATTTGTAAAAACCAGCAAAGATATTCAGCCACAGCTGTCACACAAAACATTGATCATGATTATCCATTGTTGGTTTTTACACCAATAATGGCCATCTGAAGACATGCAGTCTTCTATTGCTATAATGGCCAAAATAGCAATCATCATAAATAAAAATATCTCCCCTTATTATTGAAGTATGGAATATGTCATTCCAAAACGTCCACTCAGTACCTATTTCAAGTTTGATCCCTATGGAGATGCTTGTGACGTAGATCTAGTGGTATCTGTTTCAGTAACTTTATGACATGTTCAAGTTAATCACTGTACTACCCCCCAAACATTTGTGAAGAGAAAAAGAACAACCATGGTTATTGTTTCCAATAGTCCAATAGCCTTCCAAAACTCAAGATTTTTGTTTTGCATTTTTAACATATAAATTAGTTTATGTTGAACACGTCAATTAGCTAGTGAAATGTTCTACAATCGGGATCTAAACATCACAAACTTGGCAGAGTATTACAAGAGTCAATGTTCCAGCATTCCAATCACACATCAAGTCAAGCACTGGACACAGACTTGTATCAATGTACCATTCTCACAGCTGGAATTGTTGGAGACATTTCACAACTATAATAGCTGAAAACTGTCTTTGTCATTGCAAATCACTTATACAGCTAAATCTATTAGCATCCACAGCCTTCTTTAGGCTTGTTCTGATCGTTGGTGATTTTGATTTGATCTGGGAACTCATTGTACAGCTCAACATCATTCTCCTGTGCCAAGGCATTCTTGGCCACTGTCTGGAAAGCCTGCTCTACATTTATGGCTTCTTTCGCACTGGTCTCAAAGTATGGAATTTCCCCCTTGGTGTTACACCAACTCTGGGCTCGCTTTGCTGTCACCTGCAAAGAAAAGAAAATTCATTAATAATGAGATAAGAAGTACTCAAGATGACCTGCATATTCGCACAGCATTACTTTCAGAGACTGGTGTGTGTATACACCTGGTATTCTTCATACTATTCCTCTAGCTTTTTCTTTTCCTTAATTACACTACTTGGTTTCATATTTTAGTATGCGACACATCTGTCAGATAAAAGCATGTTTTGAATCTTAGTAGGACTTCTTATATCATCCGAATTATCCAAGCAAGTGTCTAATAAATATGTGAGTTTCGGATAACATGCCTGAAAAAGATAAGGAAGGTTGTTTTTTTTTTTCCTTTTTAGTTTCATAAATTGATATCATGCTTCATTTCAGATTTTATAATGCATTTCCACATATTTCAGTGGCTATTTGCTTTTCAAGAATGAGGTCAGAACTTACCGCCCTGTTTTCCAGGTCAATTTTATTTCCTATTACAACGAAGGGGAAGTTATCTGGGTCCCGTGGACTAGCCTGTATTAGAAATTCATCTCTCCAACTGTCCAGAGATCTAAACGTATTTGGCATTGTAACATCAAAAACTAAAACACAACAATCTGCTCCTCTGTAGAATGCCACACCCAAACTCTGGAATCTTTCCTGACCCGCTGTATCCCATATCTGTAAACAGAAGCACACACTTATTAGCCAAAACAATCAATGGCAAATAAATTCAATAAATTAATTATTTGAAACACTATAAGTGACCATACATATCTTTCCATCACTAGTTGCAGGTCATGAATACCTTAAATATGTCAACTGCAAATCACAACCTGTAAGTGGGCACTTACTTTATTCTTCAAAATATGCTATGTAACAGAGGTACCACTTATTAGACAGTGCTTTATCTTTTCTAAATTACTATTTAAAGCACTGTCAGTACTCATGATATTTACAGCCAATCTTTCTTGTTTCTTATTCAAGATAATTATGTCACAAGAAGCTCCTTAGCATGTAAAACCACTATTTTTTTCAAGTGTCTGAATTGGGAATTTTTAAGAGGAAATTTCGGAAAAATCACACTTTTTTTTCATTGAGGATGGGTCTGTTTACTGGACCTAAAAAGAGGGGTGATAAAGCCCTGATAGAACTTGCAAGTTTTTTTTTTTTGTGGAGGTTCATGATAACTTTTGTCAGCTTTGACATATCAAAACTGTGTGAATCCTTGTCGGAAACAAACTGGGAATACAGTGTATTCAGTTTGCAGCAAGTGGGCAAATACAATAGTGTATTTGGTCCACTAAGAAATATATGGACTTGAAAACACAAACAAAATGCAGGAAACTTTATAATGTACATAAAAGGACAAGAGCCAAGAGGACTAATATTTCAAGTTTTGCACATAAACCCTAGAAGTAGAAGCTATTTGTTGAAAGTATTTTAGTATTTAATTTCCTTTTAATGAATGGAGATAAAAAATCATACAAGCCCTAAACTTTCATAATGAACTATTCCAAACTTTGAATTGGAAGAGTTCAAATGTGTCTTCAGGGGTGAATGAAATAATGGCAGCAGTATATAAATAGATGACGGAAGTTCATCACACAGTGTTTTCAGACCCTAAATATAGAGCTGGGTACCACAAAATTAAAAGTACCACGGTATACCATGGTATTTAGGCAAATACCGCGGTATACCACCTTGATTGAATGTTTGATCTAGCTTAAGGTCTCTGGCTGTTTTTGAAGCCAATCAGCAACAGGCCTGTCATAAGTTTCTTTTTGTTTTATCCTCTAATATTGTTTGAGTGAAGCTACATGTATGTCTGTCCTGGCTAGTTGATCATCAAACTTATAGGAAATTATAATTAAATCATATTGGAATTCCAATCGATCTACATGTATGTAACAAATATTTAATTGATAAGTTAAATGAAAGTCCCCAAAAAACCGGTACAGGACTAATGTACCACGGTACGTACCATCACAACTTTATACCACGGTATACCGGTAAAACCGCCCAGCCTTACCTAAATAGCCATAGTTGAAGATGGACTGTAAAAACTAAACAAACAAAAGTTTTCAGGGTTTGTTGTTTGAAAAAATTTCTCATAGCTAGACACCTAAAGTCTTCCTGCAGAAGCCTCTGGAATTTTATCCACATGCTCACATTGAGAAAACTGTTTTCAAACAACAAAGCCTGTAAACACAGTCTGATAATCTATACCAATATCAGCTGTAGCTTTACCTGCATCGTGACAAGTCTATCATCCACCATCACCTCCTTGGTTAGAAAATCAGCTCCTATGGTAGCCTTGTACTGGTTACTGAACTTTTTGTTTACATACTGGTTCATAAGTGATGTTTTCCCTACACTGTAATCAGGAAGAAAAGGGGTTATACATATATTGATAAGACGTATTCATTCAAATTGATCAATTCCTTATCTCTCAACACTACTTCCTATTTCATCACATTTTAGTAAGGTTCTATATATACGTACAATGTACATGTACCTCTCTTTTACAGAAAACTTCAGAATATGTTATATCAAATCTTTTAAAGAATTTTGATCCTTTTGAAGTAAATGTACATGTGATTTTTTTTCTTTTACTATTACCACTAAAATCTTTAAGTTGTCCTTATAACTTATTAGTTTGCTCAGGAAATGGTGTTTTCAGCCTACAGATTCCAAAAAATTTAGATCAGTTTTCCAGCATTATAATGATATCACAATGGAAATGATGTATCTACCTTCCAAAAAGAAGGGAGGCAACTCTTATTTATGAAAGGCTGTGAAAAAAACATCAAAGCACCAAAAATTATTATACATTTTCTTCCATGGCCTCATACATTTTATGTACCATATATTTGTAAAATCACTCATTTTAAGTCCCTTTTTTGAGTGGTATACTGGTTGAATGATGGTTCCAAATTCATCTCTCCTAATTTCTTTATAATACAAAATATACTACCAGATATGCCGAAGCAGAAACCTGGCAGCTGTTTTCAGTAATGTAATGAATTAGATGGAAATACTAAACTTACCCACTATCCCCCAGTATTATCACCTTTAACAAAACCTTCTTCCTCGAAGACATTTTCTGAAACATGAAACAAACAGCAAAAATTAAAATTTTTATTCAAACGATTATTTGGACTGCCTAAATGCTAACAGATTGAGATTAGAAAAAAATTTTTAGTGAGATTTACCAGTTACAATATCAAGATGTTTCATTTTTAAGAAAATTCTGACATTTTTGTTTGTCATTGTTTAGTACCGGTAATGGATCTCACACTTTTTATGTTCAGTACACAAGTTTTCATTAAAAACTGGTGTTGTGATGGGGAATCAGTTAATTTAATTATTGATCATCATTTGGGATTAACTGATGGATGGTCAATTATTAATCAATTACAATTGGCTGCCTATGAAGAAAGAAGTACATGTAGCAGAATGATTTTTGTATAATTATTAACTGTCTGTAACAAATATGAAGATGCATTAATTCTTATAATTCATCGTGGATTTTTTTCCCACAAGTTTTCAGTTTCAACAAAATAACTATAAAAAATTTAACTTTTTATCTCTTAATTTGAACATACAATATAGTTCAGTGTATGCAAGTGGAGATAACCCCACAGTACAGAGTAAAGTCAATTATGAAAATTGTAATTGATTGATTGGTCAGTTAATTTGACTAATCAGAACACCACTATTAAACAAATTATACAATGCCAGTGTTCTGTTATTTCCAACTTGTTCAATAGTTATAACTAAAATACCTTCATGTCAATACACAATCACATCATCTAAAAGATTATACATTTAAATTTTTTAGCAAATAAGACATATTTACTCCAAAATGGAAGAGAGGACAGGATTGACTGTATTTTAATAACTCTGGATAAACAATGACCATTCATATATTATTGGTTATATACCTGTGATATACATTAGCTGATGCAGAAAAATAAAAACTACCATAATTTTAAAATCATAAAAAAAATATCACAAAGAATTGTCTAAAGCTAGATAATTGAGACATGATACTTGTAACTAGTTAGAAAGATTGATTTTAAATACCAACCAGAAGATAAATTATATCCTACCTCCAATGATATATGATATAACATAGGGTATAGGATAGTGGTTATGCTAGAGTAACCAACAACAAAACATTTTTGTCCCAGATCTTGTGAATGTATTCGTAATCACATGATTTCCCTCACTCTAACTCCCAATGAAAAAGAATTTGCTTGTGACAGTGACCCGTGCAATACGGAACATAAAAAGAACATTCTGACATCACGAATTCAGTAAAGACAAAATTATAAGGTATAGCAAATGTGTATATACGTATCACATTACCTTGAACAACCAAAAAACAAATGGGTGTGGTTATATCATTGATGACAGGGGGTCAGACAGGTTGTAGAATTTGTATCACTAGTTCCTATGTCATGATCAACCCACGCATATCTTGTTTACTCCAATGCTTTGTAGCCTACTACCCTTTTTTTATCTTCAGACACGTCAATGTGACCAGTCATCATACATAATTATAGTATTTACTATCTATGATCTAAATCATGATCATGACATGGCTAATCGCGGCACCGATCAGTTGTATGGAAAATTAATTTTATTATTTTCGAAAGTTAAAACTTCATACAGAAATTACAGCGAGCTGACCCTACTGAAATGTAAATATTGAGTTAACTGATGGGCAACTATGGTGACCCTCCCCAAAATGGGAGGCAAAATATAGGACTGTCGTACGTTTGAACATAGCTATACTTGCTTTCATATTTTAATCTGCCTTTACATGTTAAATGAAGCATCAACTAGGATAAATGACGTCAACAATCTCCCATTTCCTACAAATCGAAACAAAAATGAAACGCACATAGCAGAAACGAGTCACAAGATGGACTACGAAACCGAACGTCAACTGTACTGAATATATACGATTTATAGCCAAACTGGTGTCTCATTTTTCAAATTCTAACAATCAAAACATCAATAATGTACTTATGATCCAATATCAATTCGAGAAAATACAATACCTTTCCTCAATAAGTGACAGCTGACAGATTCTCCGTGCAATGCTAGTACCTGTGCTCTGCATATGACACCTACTGCAAAATGGCGTAGTCGCGTGACCCATGACGTCATCTTTTCTTCCTTGCCTCAGTTCTATTTTCCAACATGGCAGCCCACATGTGAACGTGACTCCTCGTCAGATCAAATGATTTTGTGGTCTTTAGACTGTTGTTGTTTGTTTTTAATAGTAACAGAGATACACATTCATGGCTTGAAACAGTTGTATTTGATATGAAATAATTAATTTTAAACATTGTACAACGATGTACAGGAAGTAATTTATAAAGATTTCTAGTATATATACAGTACAGTTACTGATTGTGACCTTTACATACATCATAGGGAAAATCTCTATCACACTGACTTATATCAAGAAGAAAACTATGTTCACAAAATTAGATGGATTAGAATAAGGTGTTTACTTAAAACTGGTAAGTGAAAAACAATTGTGGCCTAGATCAGGGACGTATATGTGAGACACATATATATACGTCCATGTCTAGATATATGTAGGCCATACAATATACTGCATGGTGCACATGTATATTCTATATTGGCCTTGTACTCGGTTTCCTTCAAGAGCCGTGTCAGGTAGAACATTGTATCACTGTATTGAAATATTGATTTACTTAAAAAAAAAGAAGATATGAATTTTTAAAGAGGGGCACTAACTCTGTATAAAGAGAACGTGATATAACTAATTTTCCGACAAAATACTATAATAGGTAAAATGTAATATAGATTCTGGGCGCATGGCACATTTACAGAAGGGAAAAATAATTCCTTCCCCATGAGACATGCATACATGTATACTTAAAGGGGCATCCCGGGGAAGTCTACAGTGAATTTATTGAATGAACATGCTGTGTGCACTACCAGATGCATTTTCCTGTTATTTCAATATTCAAAGTCCTCTCAAAATGTGTTTATTAGCCACTTGCAAAATTGCATTTCTCGGGAAAGCCCGATAAAAATAGCGATGATCACGCGTCAATCACGTGACTATTTTGTCGCATGTCGACGAAGGGGCCCAACGGGAGGGGACGCGTAATGTATAGGTCCGATGATGAACCAGACACAAAGTCCGTGTATCAATTTATTGAATCATATTCACATTAATAATCAGATGTTAATTACACACGATATTCATATGAAGAAATTTATGTCGGCATCTCTGCATCATTTATCGACATCAGTACCTGACTGAGACCGTTAGCCATGCATTGTCAGAAACCAATACGACACTGCACTATCTTACATTGTACGTTTAAGTGTCATGTGGGTTTCCGACGATGACAACCATAGGGCAAACCTTAATTTCTGTAAAAAGTTATCTTCACGAATCCTCATTTAGAACCATTTCACAAAAGGTGTGCATGCATTGAAAAGTGCAAAAATAAAATGAAATGATTCCGATTTTTTTTTATACAACTCGATGTCTTGAAGATTTTTTTTCAGACTTTCTATATATTCATCTAAAATCTATCCAACTTTCAGCGTCAACATACTTTAACACTTACAATTATATATGTATCACAGAAGTCCGTGCACTCATATGACGCACCACGCACTAAACATGTAGAATACATGTATAATATATATATCAAATTTGGAACTTGTCGAGAAGATAATTGTCCAATACTTAATCCATTTATATATGTTATGATTCATTTTACTTTTTTTTTTATGTAAATTTAAAGGTTCGTTAGCATTTTCAACACAACTGCAGACATGGGACATACATGTATATGATTTTTTTTTTTTATGAATTAATGACTTCACTTATATAATGCATATATTTGATTCATATCAAATTTAATACCGGGGTCCAAACCCGATAATATTTGTACAATCCGTATTTTATAGATTAGGTATGACAAGAATTTTTTATCCGCACATGATGACATAAGTTTATTCATTTTGTCCAAATTGAATCTGTATACATTAAACTCAATCGCCCGGGATACCGGCGTTTTATAACGTAACCCCCCCCCATACGGTTTTTCTTGTATGTGAAAAGGTCTTTCTCTTCAGCAATATAATTCAATAATGCCGTTTTACTGGAATATTATAAAGGGAATATTACAATACACGCTTTCAAATTTTACACACGCATTTCATGTAACAGAGGAATGAAAGAGTTATCCCTTGGGAAGCCCCAAAACCAAATCAAAACTGTGTCACCGGCTATCCAGAAGAAAACTGTAACAATGCAAACAATTGGGCTGTTAGTCTCTCCCTTGAATACTTCCCATCCCTCATCATGCTTCCGTAATATAATCCTTACGTTAAAATTTGACCATTCGGCCACTTTTCGCTTGGTAGTTACATGTAGGTCACGCGGATCGCCATTTTTTGTTTACCGTGATGCAAAAAAATTTGCATGTCCAAATCGTTGATCAATGAATAGTGATTCCCTTTTTTAATTATTAATTAAAATTTTTGAGAACATATTTCAGCGTAAATCGCCCATTAATTTTCCACAAGAGTATACATTTAATTCATATATACAATAATTCTAAATAAGCATAAAAAATATAGTTTTAACGTGATGCCTCTTTAAGCTTCCAGCAAGGGAAATACAAAGTGACTATTTTACCTACCTTTGGCGAAAATAAACACATCTCATGATCAACACAAAAAGGGACACGAAAACCTGATGTATTTATGTCTCTGACCCAAGGGTAATTGGTTTTTCTTCCCCATTAAATACGTAAGAATTAATGTCCGTCAATAAATTCATGATTTAGGCATACTGCAAATTGCATGGGATATATATGGTCTTGGTGACCTGATTTTGTTTGACGCGACGTCATTTTATTGTGACGTCAGTGCGTCAATGACCGAGTTATATTTATAATCGTTATGACTAATAGAAGCTGCCGTGAGTGTGCGACAGGTAAGGGTTCCCCAGCGAGTGATGGATTTTATAATAATGTAGTATATGTCGCTGTCACTTGAACCCTCGACTCATGTGATATTCGTTCACAAGCCTGACGCTCTACGGCTGAGCTAAAGCGAAATATTCCATTTGTAAGGCAACTTATAATAATGCACATCTTTACATTATTCATTTTTATCGAAAATTGATCTGACTGACCCCCCCCCCCCCCCCCCCAAAGTGTGAAATTGCTCTAAACACCCTGGTTTAGGTACAAAACTAGCTGTAACAAATTATCAGGTCCCTGATGGCTCTTTAACTCCCACCAAATATTTTCCTATCTATTTTGAAGGTTAACGGAAACAACTGTGTATATGGGGTGTGGAATAGTAAAATAATAATTAGCGGTAAAGATAGTGCTGTCGTTTGGGCTCGAACTTTCAACCCTTGGCTCCCCATGAAAGATGACGTCGGGAGGCATTGTTATGGACGTCATAAGTAAAAATCACGTACATGGTTTTACACCGATTTAGACCTTGTTTTTACCAACTCCCAGCTGGTTTACCCATACTCCTATAACATAAAAGGCCGGTGGTCGGCCTTTTTTCTATCGGATATGATTTCGCCGAACAAATAGTGAGGATCTGTATTTTAATCAGATTGTTGCCGACTGCGACGCCTGTCAAAAAGTAGATCTCGCCGTGTTAAACCTGTAACATTGTTAGTAGTTTACCCAATAATTTGGGAGTAAAGAAACCTATATAGAGAGGTTCCAAACTTCGGTATGATATTCCCGAGTGTATACCTGTAGGGGTCTCTAACCTGTGATTCTGAAGCGAGAGAAAGTAAGTCAGGTAAGGAAAGGTTTTCGTGGCGCTTCAAATACGCGCCATTTATTTTTAATATAGCGATCGGACCGCAGCATATTTCAGCGATATTTATTAACGTCCAAAAACGTGGCTGAACACGGCATGGTTATTCCAAACACCTCGACACAGTTTGGCCAGTCGGAGCAAAGTTTCAAATTTCACGTTTGAAAATCGCTTTTCTTCCATCACAGTGCAACTTATCCTGGTAATCTAATTTTGTGCAAGTCGGCTTTTGCACATGGAACACTGCAAATTATGTGTCGGATTTCTTGTCGCTGTAGAATTTCAGGATAAGTAATTTTTATTATCGGCTTTTCAAGTTCACGCGGGGTCTATCAATATGTGAACCATGGGGTCTCTGAACAATTTAAAATTTCAGCTTCTCCTTACTAATATTGCCAATGGTAAACGAAGTAGTTTACAACATTCGTTGAAAAATTGCATTTGGGACAGACAAAAAGGCTTCTTGTTTAAATCTCCGACAGTCTTCAGAAATCTACTCCGGAGTGGATTTCCGAAGACTTTCGGAGATTTTCCCGAGATGTTGCACAGGGAACGATGTATTAGATCGGTTACTAGTGTGTATTCTATGATGGTGTGCAACAGAGAAGTGTGTTAGACCCTCTGTTATTTATATATATATTGCCATTTCACGCTCGATAGCGCTTTAATGTGTTATTCGTCATCTTATACTTGCTGATATTGAAAGATGTGTCAAAAAAGATTTGGGGAAACGGATCTTTATTAACGGTCACTAAATCTTACCCACAAAAGTGATTTGCGATTACTAGCTACGTGTATACATATTAATGTTTTAATTGTATACTGTAGGATTTTTCTGATTTATGATATCACACACTATTGTAATATTTCTATCAGTGCGTTATCCTTTATGATTCTCCGAAGGTCTGTCTATTGTAGACAATTAACATATTGTCTAGTTCGTTCACTGAACCTACATTTAAAATAGCAAAAGAACCTCTAAGGTCGCTACAAAGTGAAAGCTACTGTCGTATCAACACTCTTTCTGTTCTTCTCTTTCTTTCTTATTTTTTTTTCACACGTATAAATAATATATCTTTACATTTGTGCTGCAACCCACTACATGAACATTACCAGCAGATATGCTCTGGCACGGTACATAATATACACATTTTCGTAGTACACGATTTGAAATTATACAGAACTAGTTTAATTTTACTTCTAAATTCATATATTAAAGGGGTTTCACCCACCTGACCCTTCTGCTTCTACACTTGTTTAGAAATTTTGGATTCCCACCTTTTGGCCCCTAGCATCACTGAAGAGTCCTAGGAGGACGAAACAGCTGTATGAAGCAGTTTAATAATTTTTTTCCATACCGTATCTATTACTGAATTTCATCTTTCATAAAAGTATATTCAAATTTGCGCTGCATTTTGCCATTGACACAATGCTAAGAGGCAGTTGCTGCCATACGCCTATAACACCCAGTGCCTCAGACTATAACAACATTTGCTATTGTGACGTCATCAATGTCTATTGTGACGTCACCAATTTCACTGTTGTCTGTACTTGATTTACTGTTCAAAATCGGTTTGAAGTAACGAAATGAAGCACGACAATTCTATCAATATGTAAATATAAGTAATCAACATTTTACCAAATATGTTACCGTCATATAACACACATTGTTATTGCTCGCAAACTTACATAAAGCCCGGTAGATTAAGTTTGTCATCAATAGCAATGTGTGTTATAGGACTGTATCAACATTTGCTAAAACATTCACCATTGAATGGCATTGCCACTATATATATCTACCAAATTCAGCTGGCATTCATCAGGCCATGAATGCCAATGACCGATTGTTGACGTCATCATTATTATGACGTCATAACTGTTACGTTGGATACCATTGACCGTCCCCGGGCGTTGAACAAGCATATGCGACAAATACATTTATTGAGCTAAATGCTGAGAAATAAAATGTGTTATTGATTGTTTTATGACATGAGCAGATTCTAAAAATGGTAAATATAGCGCGCTTCATTGAATTTGCCTTTGACCATTTGTCATTCATATAGCATATGAATGCCAACTGAAAGCAGTTCAATGCTTAATAAAAGCAATGGTTCTCGAATGACGTCGCACTTGGTTTACTTATGACGTCATAGATCAAGCTTGTTCAATGAGAGTTTTGTCCCCCGCTTCGAATAACACGGAGAAAACCCCCGCGTCAAACGCTCAAATGACTAATTATACTCATTGGCGCCAATCTTATTCAAGCTGGGCTGTTCTGCCAATGTCGTTTACTATAAATGACGACGCATATGCAAGCCCATGATAGGCAATAAACTAATTTTTTGAAACAATATAAATTAATAAGGCAATTGTTATATAGTAAACAATGTAACAATCTGATTGACAATGTAATATATAGTGGAATATTTACCATTGAATGACATTGCCACTATATATCCCTACCAAATTCAGTTGGCATTCATCAGGCCATGAATGCCAATGACCGATTGTTGACGTCATCATTATTATGACGTCATAATTGTTACTGACCGTCCCCGGGCGATGGCTGTTCTTTTCATTGAACAAGCATATGCGACAAATGCATTTATTGAGCTAAATGCTGAGAAATAAACTGTGTAATTGATTGTTTTATGACATGAGCAGATTCTAAAAATGGTAAATATAAGTATTGAACTGCTTTCAGTTGGCATTCAAAGGCTATATATTTACATTTGCGCTGCAACCCACTATATGAACATTACCAGCAAAAATGCCTTTTATAAAACTATGAAAGCAATGGTTCTCGAGACGTAGCACGTGATTTCATTATGACGTCATAGATCAAGCTTGTTCAACGAGAGTCTTGTCGCGCCGCTTCGAATAACATGGAGAATGCCCTCAAACGCGTCAAACGCTCAAACGCTCAAATGATTAATTATTATCATTGGCGCCAATTTTATTCAAGCTGGGCTGTTCCGCCCATGTCGTTTAAATGACGACACATATACAAACGCAGGTAATAAACTATTAATTGGAAAAAATATCAATAAAGTCAAGCAATTGCTCTATAGTAAAAATGTAAATATATGGATTGAAAGTCATTTTTTTTAACTTTCATAGTGCTATGAAAGGTCAGCCGTTACATCCATATTGAATGAAGCCCGCTAGGGCTTCATGCTGAATATGGACCTTTCATAGCACTATGAAAGTTAAAAAAATGACTTTCAATCCTTATATGAATGCCAAATGGTCAAAGGCAAATTCAATGAAGCGCGCTAATTGAAAGCCATTTTTTCACTTTTATAGCACTATGAAAGTTTAAAAAAAACAACCTTTTAATCTTTATATATAATGTTTGATAAACGTATTTGTTGTTGTTGTCATACACTTTTAAATGAAATGTGTCGGAGAAAGTGGGTTTTTTAGTTTGGAAATATAAACATCATTTCATTATATATAGGCATATATGAACACGCGGAAGAGTATCGCGAGATAGATCTATTTACATTCCATATAACAAGCACACTAGAAGATTAATTGAATTAGGAAATTACTGTTAGACATAATTTCCGTCTCCTTTCCGTTGATAATACTTACATGTTCAAAGCAAATATATGCGCGATTGTGAATGCGGAAGTAACTACGTTAATGAACCTAATACCAATCCCTTTCATATAGTTTTAGGTCACGCAGATGAAGAGAACTTAATATAAGGAAAGATAACATTTGATCTGATGTAACTAGGTGTAGATTTGCCTATAATAGTGGTTACGAAAGGGAAATTCGAGGAATAGGAAAAGTTGTTGGGGGAGGGGGGATCTTTTCCGGATAAACGTAAAGTACAGCACAGATCCTGCATACCCCCACCCACACCCCCGGTATGTTATTTCAACATTACGTGCATGCGTAATACACATAAGTATTAGGCTACTTACGACAATCTACAACTTAGCAAGTTCGCAGATCGCCCTGCAAACGTTTCAACTCTTCAATATTCGGTATGACGTCAATACTTCATAACTCCCAGTTTTGAGGGCACGGAAAGGAACTTGTATATTCAGTCTGCGCCTACCTCTTATTATCTGGTATGTCAACAACTGCGAATAGGGCTTAATCGTCGTCAAACATTATTTGATATTAAAGAGAAAAACTTAGTAATGTCAAACATAAACAAATGTTTCAAGAGAGTATATACTGGTCTCAGTGAGCAGTAAGTCTGCCACAGGACCAAAAAATACCGACAAGTCAACACTACTGACACGCTGCAGTGTTAACTTACATCATCTTTAACTTTTAAATCGTTTTTATGCCCTCACCAAGCGTCATTTTGTCGAGCTTTCCATTTCCATTGTTTAAAGTCTCTCATGGAATTGCCGATGAACTATGGATCAGTTGTGACCTACACAGATTGTATGAAAGACTAGAACTTTTGATAACACTTTTCCCGTATTTTTTATATACATTTACATGTTTTTCAATGGAGCAGGCAAGGCGCTCCTATGTGGGTTATACCATTTTTGCGAAATTTTTAAAACAGTTTTAAAGTTGAATAAAAAAAAATGTCCTTCACCATATCAGAGCTTGACCTGCATAATTCAAGTATTGAAATACCCAGAATACCAGTTTTGACCAAGCAAGCCATGTTACTGATTTAGTTCTCATGCACATTTCAAATCTTAATTTCATCAAACTTCATTTTTTTCGTTCCATGTGGTTATTACCCTTGGACATTTTAGTGGTGTAGAAAACATTGTTTGACCTTCAAACTTTATAGTCATTCACTGGCCGCAGCATGTTTCTGATTCAGTTGTGCGCTCAGGTCATCAAAATCAGCAAAACTGCACACTAAAAGTAGCCTTTCGTCGTAGCATGCTATTTATCATACTACTTATGGAACCAGAGATCCTCGAGGCGCCCACCATTGTTTGATCTTCATTTGTTTATAAATTTCTGATATTTTCTTTTCTATGTTTAAACTTCAAATGGTTCTTGTTCTGCAATAATCATTTGTCCGGGCCTAACTTCTAAACCGTCCATACCTTGATGAAAATTGCAGTATACTTGCATCACCTAAAGCGAATGTGAATTACATTCCATTTTTATCAGTTACCTTAACCAATGTCAAAGGTCAGTTGAGTGTGATTTTTTCCAATTACTCTTGTCCGGGCGTTAGCTTTTAAATTGTGAAAGATGTATTGATGAAAACTGCAGTATACATGTACCTGCGTCACGGATAGGTCCTGTCATTTGGTCATTGTGACCTTCTCCAAAAGGTCAGAGGTTAAATTCAAAGCAGTATGCGAACAGTCCCTCTCCGCAGTCTGATAATATACATGTAACATTTATTGACCAAATCTCAAGGTCGTCGAATCAAAGGACAAACTTAAATTTTATATGTTTTCGTCAAGTAATCAGATCAAATTTTACATATCTTAACAGCTTAGCGTGTGATTATGAATTATGAAGCAAAAATTATCAAAATCATGCCAGGTGTCCACTGACCAAACCGCAAGGGCACATCTTTGAACTGCTAGCCATTCTGCAGTAAAATTGACCGGTGTTAAACAGGGTGTCAAACTCAATATCTCTGATAAACTATTAGGGTAAGATAATTTCAGAAGTGTGACTCGTGACTTCGAATGTCATGGTAGTTAATCCCAGCATACTACATGTAAAGAAACACTCTTGACATGTTAGTCATCATTAGTTGTTCAAGTGGTTGAAAATGTTTGACCTCTATGACCTTGAACATATATATCCGGCATTGGCAAGGGGGATACTTCTACGGACATAGCACAAGCAGTCCCTTAAATACACATGCACCTAACATATCCACTCACATCACATACACTAGAGGCCATCCTTGTTTTACCTTAGCTGTTAATAGGACACAAAACCCAATACAACGGAACAAACGTGTTATGAATGCCTCTCCTTTTTACAACAAAATACCTATATAATATACTGACAGAAACTCAAGCAACTGTGATTTAGCTCACTGAGGCTGCAAGATTTAAAACAACCTGCATATACATTGATGCACCAGTTTGAACAGTACTGAGCTCGCTGGCTGGAGAGTGGACCGCTTAATGCTCCTACAATATGTTGTGATGTAGAACTATAACGTTTGTCTTCAAACGACAGCTCACAATGCCATGGTTACGTCATGATGGTAAACAGTTTCACACAAGTTATACCTCATTCTAGGTGTCAAAACATTCAAAAAAGTTCCGAACCAACAAAGTTATATATTATTGAATTAATTCACCACTAGACTCTTCACACATGTCCTGTCATAGTGTAGGTCAATGTCATTTTAACAGGTCCTGCATGTTCTTGGCAACAATCCTTGTAATCTTAACTGGTTGTATTGAAGTTTGATTTCTCCTCTCCCTCATATCTGTTTAGACCAGGTCACCAATATCCTCAAAATAAAGGTGTTCTAGAAATTACGACTCTCCTCTCCCTCATATCTGTTTAGACCAGGTCACCAATATCCTCAAAATAAAGGTGTTCTAGAAATTACGACTCTCCTCTCCCTCATACCTGTTTAGACCAGGTCACCAATATCCTCAAAATAAAGGTGTTCTAGAAATTACGACTATTGTGAAATATTAAGGCAGTCATAATTATTTTCTTTGCAGATAAAGTAGTTTGAAATAAACATAAATCTATCAAACAAGATCTAACTAATGAAATTTAGAAAGACACAATATAATTATAAGAAATATGAATAATTTCAGACGTTTGAATTCAAGCTGACTGTCTGGTACATGTAATCATCTTCTCTGATCAAGTTGGTGGGTATATGATACAAGCCTGATTTATTTCATAGCTACTATCTTTTGAAATTTCCGCACAACTGAAAGGCAGCAAGTAACCTTCATGAAACAGAAAACACTTACTCTTCTGGAACACCTGGTCTTATTCTGTTGTGCTTTTACGAGAATCTCCATGTAGGTCTTTCTTTTGTTCCTATTTTGCCTCTAGTTTCATTGATTTTTAGTTCGGATTATGGTTTTGTTGATGCTTTGGTATTCTGATTTTATTTTTTCATAGATGTACAGCCAGTACACCATAACTTATAAAGCGAGTCATCCCCATCCTATTTGTGAAATTATCAAAATTAAATAACATGGGAAAGAAACTTGGGTCTACAGTCGAACAAGAAAAGAAAAACACACAAGTTCACAAAAACAACATTTACTTGAAAAAAACATGACAGTCCATACCATTGTCAATAATGCCTGGGCTATTCCTTTCACCAACAGCCTCACTGTCGTTCCTCCACAAATCAGGAAACCGCCAGGGGCAGAAGTGGAAACCATCTTATCTAACTTTCTGTAGTATACCCAAAATATTCCCCATATTGTATGGCTTCTATATATAAACACTGATAACCTGTTTCATTACAATAACCCTATTAGCTTATGAAGTTAGGCTTGTATGTGGTGAACATGTTTCCACATTCTTGTTGATCAACATAGGCAGGGATACACTTTTATCTATAATACATAATTAGAGGGTATCATCGCCCCAGTTTTGTTTTCTATCTAACATGCTGAAAAAAAATTAGTCAAAATGTATCCATACATAGTAAAAAGGCCATTAAGTGTGCCTTTAGGAAAAAACAAGAATTACATTATTTATAAACATTGTCGATAACTATAAGTACGATAAGATGCAAGCGATTTCTGGACTTATTTTGCTAGAAGCAGAAAACCAATGTCTTTAAAATCATCCTTTGAACTATTTATAATAATGCACCCATATATATATAAAGGAAACATGTCAACATTATTTTTAAACTATACCAGTTGTTTTTTTGTGTATTTTTTCTCTCTTTAAATAAACTTTCTATGTAAGAAAACTTCACCAAGTCAAGTTCCATGCAATATTTTAGTACCTAACATAAAATAGCCTCCAAAGTCAGAAAAATTTCACTCAAGTTGATTATAACTCACAAGGTTGAACCACAAAAGCCACTCTCAAGAGATGAAATTTGAAACATTCATATTCTCAAATCTGGGGCAATAGGAAACAACCATGGAAAATTTAATGAAAAATTGAGGTGAATATAAAAGGTAAAAGTAAAAAGTAAATATTGACTAAGTGACAGAAAACTCTGTTTACAACCTATATATTATAGGGATTAAATTGTGCAATGACGTCATAACGTTTCCTTAACATCTCAATTGGATTAAAAAACAAAGCAAGCTTCAAAGGCTATTCAGTATTTCAACACACAAACGAAATTGTATTATATATTTAGTGAAGCAAGTAATTGAGAGCCCCTGTTTTTTTTGTTAAAAAATCATAAAGAGAATTTTATCAAGATCCTGATTCAAATATAAAAATAGACACATTTAATTCTAATTGGAAAATATTCCTTAATATCTACCAAATATATGACGATCCCATTTCTACCAGTTTTATTTTATTTATTTTTTTGGTTATAGTTACCCCCCGATCATGTTTGTGCTCCAAATTACCAGCTTCTTACATTAAAATGTATATGCAGTACAAGCATTTTTCACAATTACTACTAAATTGATCTAATTCACCACAGTTAATAATAGCATTTTAATACAGTCTGATAATATGTGTATAATTTCATTTAATTCTATTTAATAAGAATAATAAGAAAAAATTAATACATTACAATCAATAATATGGGACAAATGATTTTCCATTTTCTTTTTGTTTCAAAAAGTGTCCCTATATAAATTTTTTTACAAGACTCGTTTTCCAAGTCATTAGCTCCATCTAAAGGAGTCATCCATTTCGTCAATTCAGGAGCCAAAATAAAAAGACCATGTGACCATCCTGGCTTTGCTGTTGTTTGTGAATTAAACAGCAAACCAACTTGCTTCACACTGGTCTCTATGTCCTACTAAAACCTGCTGTTTTGGCTTTCCCTTCTCTATCATATTGTCAGAAATAGAACATCTGACATTACCTCTATAAGTCCATGTATATGTGTATATATAGCAACATACATACATATATATATATTATATCCATTCAAGTTAGAATCTTTTTGAACAATTAAGTCAACCACTTCAATTTTACTTAAGAGGTTTCATATAAGTTTGTATCTCTGTGTCATCTAGGCTGGTCCTGACCCAATGAGTCGGTCCAATATTTCAGATTTTTGTCGAAAGGGTGTCTGAAAATCACCTCGTGTAACACCCAGTAGTGACTCTATAGCCTTTTCTCGAGTTTTCCTTTTCGTAACGTTCAAATAAATGTTCATATGAATTTTTTTCTTTACCTAAAAGACCTTCACATGACATTCAAATGTATGTTCATGTTAAGGATTTTTAAATTCCTACCTACAAGATATTCTCAGGCTGGTCTTTTGTTCTTGGCAGAAATGGTATCAATATTCTTTAATCGTCAATTCTATTAACGGCTCAGTTTGGTTACATTAAATCACCAATTGCCATTGCTATGATGAACGTCCTACTTCCCCCGACATCTACAAAGATCACTGGAGGTTTAGTTGGTCAGACTCGCTACCTAGGGGGGGTAGTCTGCCCGACAGCTTACCCATGGGGAGGGAGGGTTCAATAATGTGTCTCTGAAAACATCTTTTATTCATTTAATGGTTAAGTGAACAATTTTCGCATACATTCCTTACACAAATCTGTCCTGTAGTTCAACTGGTAACAGGCAAACCAAGCTAGTCTGAATGTTTTTTATGAGTTCCTGGCAACTTAAAATCCACCCAATCCCTATCCCGGTACGTTCTGGAGTACTAACAGCTAGGTAAGGATGTTTATATGTGGGTTTTCTACCGTAGCTTGTTAACTTTCTAACCTTGTGACAATGACCAATCACTTCACACACTTACAAAAGTACAAAAAATATATAACTCAATTACACCAAATATCACAGATTTAAAGGAAAGCATCCCTACATTCATAGCAAACGTATAGTTTTAGCATTGCCTATTCTGAGAAGAAAGGTAGGAAAAGTTTGGTTATATGTATAATTGAAGTTAATTATACATTAAAGGGAAATTATGAGTGTAATCAATCAACTAGTGCTGAACATTTTTATCTGGAAAATTAGACGAGGATAGAGCTCTTCGCTTTACAAAGCACTTTGAACATTAAAAGCACTGCAATGTTGCATACATTCAAAATTTTTAGATAAACCTTTTGGTCACACACTCTGACCTTGAAGCCAAAATGATAAACTTTAAATTTGAAAAGAGTAAAAAAAAAAATTAAAATAAATACAATTGTCGTTATTTTTATAAATGCTATTTTCTTTTTTTAAAGTGTTCGAGTGGGCAGCGTGGTAATAAAGATTGGGAAATCAAACATCAAGCCAGATAATGGACACACAACTAACAACACATTGTGACAATAGCACACACAAATGTAACGGTCGGCAAGTTTAAATAGACTGTCGTCATTTAGTCCTCGTAAAACATTTTCCCCGAAACAAAATCCAATTTTTTAACCGTGTCAGTATACAAGTAGGCCGTGAGTACCTCACAGTGGTACATGATTGAATTTTGGGAGCAACCATGCCTTACCGCGTCCACTTGTGTATGGAACAATGACAGAATCAGAATTCTTTCATTGAATATAACATTTTTATTCCCTACCGTTACTAAATACATCCGTTTACACCCCCCTTCCCAACAATTTCAGTTTTTATTTACCGAGGCTGACAACAAATCTGTTTAAACTTGCACCAATAAAGCAAGAAATAACAACTAGCAGAGACTGATCAGAGCCATATAGGCTGGAAATACCCTTCTCAATTTGTATGAGCCCAATTTTAAGTTGACACGATCTTATACTCCTTTTGCTCTCAATTTGTTCCACAAGAAACCTCTCACTGTCCATGTTGTACAAAAAACAAATATGAAATGTACAAAAATAATACTTTTCTCTGTATAAAATGCATTCAAAAATAATAATCCACTTCTTCACCATTGTAACCATGACTTGACACACATTCAGCTGCTTGTTTCCCTGTTGCAGTGTCCTTCTTACGTGTTCAGACTTCCCATTGGTCTGTCTGTTCGTCTGCAACTATCTGGCAATCGCTATCAGACAACTTCGACAAACTTATGGACCGGCGTCAAAAGACAGCCAGACAAAATATAAATGCAACGAGGCACTTGCACCACAAAAGTGGTGAAATACCATGAAATTCAACAATAAACCTTGATTTTGGAGAAGCTAAAATCACTTAGATATCGAGTAAATTTTCTAGTTTGTTCTTCATGAATTTAGGTCCTTCAAAATCAAGTGGTTCTCCCCACCAGAGCCCCTGGCGTGGCGATACACATGTGTAGTGACACACAGAGATAAAAGCCATCCCGCAAGTCCATGTGTACACCAGGCTATATTATCAGGCGGTCTACTGGTCCATCTCGGCAGACACACCTGACGATGGCTCTCAAGAGGGAGAATACAGAGGCAGCAAGGTAGGACATCACAGGATGTTAATCTCTGTAATGTCCACTTCTGCATCCAAAATATTTGGGGTAGGTTGGCCAATCTGTATAAACAATGTATAAAGAGAAAAATAGTAACAAAAACAATAGAAAAACTGAAAAATATATTAGAGATTGGAGTCAACCTACCCGGCACCATGCTTGCTGGAAGTGGCATTGCTGTGTTGCCTTTTGGAAAGACAATAACAAATGTGTTCTTTATAAAGCTTTTGCTGGATTTAAATAGTATCATAGCAACACCACCTCCATTTTAGAATAAAACAGGAAGAGTCTCATGTTTTTTATAGGGAGGCCAGGTAAATCCTGTAGGTGGTCTAGGCATTGACATCAGTGACAGACTTGTCTCCATGGATACCGCTGTCAGGGCTGTGGATGCCGTCTGGAATAACTCCCTTTCCAATAGGTGAAATATTGCCCTCTTCTGCATCAGCAAACATTTCTCCTGATTGTTCTTCAGTGTCTTCGTCATCATCTTCTTCTTCCTCCTCCTCCTCCTCTTCCTCATCGCCATTCACAATTGCATTACTTTTCCCGCTAAAAAATGAACACGGGAACATGTTTTAAACAACATGAACAATCTGACTACGTGAGATGAACAAGTTTTTCACTCATACATAGTTTTAGAAACAAAGCATGTATTGAGACCACAGACTTTCGATACACAAGTCTAACAATGCTATTAAGAATTCAGCTGTCTAAAAGTTCTATTTATTTGTAGGTTAATATCTCAATTAAAACTGACAATAGACAACCAAAAGCTAGACAAAGAACTGGTTTGAAATTTTCCATGCAAGTTCCATTTCATACAATTCAACAAGCTTTTCCATACACAGAGAGACTGATATATAGTAATTCAGATGCAAATGAAAAGTTTTAAAAAGAAATCAAGACAAAATGTGGCCAATTGTTATTCCCAACTCACCTTATAGCTTCAACTGTGGTTCCACGACCTTTGCCTACAGAGCTTTTTCCTGACTTTTGTTTGGATGGCCTAGGGCGAACTTGAACTTGTGGACGTCTTACGCCTCTAACAACACCTCGCCCTCTGCTGTATCCACGCTCCTACAGGTATACAGGTGCATACAAATTGTTCAGGCAAGCTCATACAATCATCAGCCACAATTAAAACTAAGTTGACCACTGCCCGAAATATTTTCTGAGCTGAAGTATTCCGATTATTTCAGGAGACTAAAGCCAGAATTGTGAACAAAGGAATCAATGCTTTACAAGAAGTTCATTTACTTCCAGGAAAATAACTGTCATAAATTACATTTAAAGCTTTTTCTTTTCATTAAGTAGGATTTTTACTTCCAGGAATATAACTGTCATAGATGATTTTATTTTAGTTAAGTAGGATTATCTCCCTTTTAACATACCGGTAATCTCATGCCTCGGCCCACTCCATAGAATGCTGGCCCCATTCGTCCCCTGAAAGGTCTGCTCATTCCTGCTCCTCCACGATACATCATACCAGCACCTCGTCCTCCGAGGCCCATTGGTGATCGCATGCCCATTCCAAGGCGCATACCCATTCCACCGCGCATCCCCATTCCTCCTCGCATTGCCATTCCTCCTCGCATCCCCATGCCGCCACGCATTCCCATTCCACCGCGCATCCCCATGCCTCCACGCATTCCCATTCCTCCTCTCATGTTGAAGTCATTACGCATGCCCATTCCACCACTGAAAAGAAAAAAAAAATGTTTAATTGAAAATTCATCTTCTGAAAAATACTTTCAAATTTATTTCATTGATTTGAAAAATCTTTAGAGGTATAAATTACACTAATCATAGTTTTTTAAATGCATCATTGTAACCAAGCAACAGTAGAACATTCTCAAGCAAATGCATTGCCATCTGCCTGGCCATAATTGCTAAAAGTATGTACTTTGATCCGATAAATACTAGTTACAATGTACCACCAAATATGAACATAATCAAACCAGCAAAACAAGTTATAATCATTAAGGAATAATCTCCAGACAAATTTATCACTGCTGGAGGGTAGCCATCTTAGAATATGGGATGGGGTTAAAAAATGTAGTTTTGATAGCATAAACAGTACATTTTATTCGGTGTAAGGGACTTTGATCAGTACCCATCTGAATACTTGGCTGCTAGTTACTTGGAGGGTATCTAATCAATAATACTTACAACCAACCTCAACACTGGTGGTTCATAAAACACAATTCAATGTTATTTAGACAGTATGAGTATGACCTCTTTCTATTTTTAGTAACAGTGACATGAACCTATATCTAAAACTGAAACTGCACATCAAAATGATGATAGTGCATTAAAATGTTTGATTACTATAGGGCACCTGCATCTAAAATAAAGGGGGTTCCTCCAACAGGATAGTAAACAATCCTTTTCAATAGTGTATAAGCACTCTATCAATAGGCCAAATGTCCCAAACTTATTGACATTAGAAATATATAATATTGTCAAATTGTTATATAAGCACACGATACCAATCTCACACAATCAGTCATAGATCGACTTTGGGACCAGTTGGTTCTGATACTTTGGGACTGGGCCAGTCAGTCCTGAGACTTTGGGACCAGTTGGTCCGGATACTTTGGGACCAGTCGGTTCTGATACTTTGGGGCCTGGCCAGTCAGTCCTGAGACTTTGGGACCGGGCCAGTCAGTCCTGAGACTTTGGGACCAGTTGGTCCTGATACTTTGGGATCAGTTGGTCCTGATACTTTGGGATCAGTCGGTCCTGATACTTTGGGATCAGTCGGTCCTGATACTTTTGGGATCAGTCGGTCCTGATACTTTGGGACCAGTCGGTCCTGAAACTTTAGGACCAGTTGGTCCCAACACTTTTTGACACATTTAAAATGTACATGTTATGTTTGTGATAATAAAGAAGAATCCTTGATGCTATATATTTACGAAGACGCAAGGACCTACTTGGGGTAACCTCTGCGCTGGTTTCCAACAGCCATGACCCTTGGGCCCATGCCACGTCCTCCGCGATTGCTACCTCCACCACCACCATTGCCACCGTTTCCCCGGCCTCCAGACAGGTTTGGTCCCCAACTTCCCACAACCACTCCAGCTATCTCTAACTGTCCCCCGCGAGTATCAACAGGAGAACGGCCTGAAACAAGATAGTTACAGCGGTGACATCCGAACTACATATCAACAAGCTGAAATCAAATATATCTCAAGTTCAAAGGAAAATATTCTCTAACCATCATTTGTTAATGGGTAAATTTCAACTACTTGTAGCTCACTGATAAAGTTAACTAATTTCATTTTCTGGTTTCAATTTCAATTTTCATGAAGTTTAATAGATACATGACACATGCGTGACTAATATTAAGAAAAGATGGTAATTGATTAAAGTTGGAAATGAATCGACAGAAAATGGAGGAAATTGTAAAATGATGGCAATAAAGCACAAAAATAGTTCAGAATTCATCAATGCATAATTATTTTTTATAGAACTTATCCTAAACATTTGAAAAAAAAAATTCCAAAATTGTTGACAAGAACGGAAAGGTTAATGAAGATGAAAGTACATGTTATACAGCTATTAATGACATTGAACTCAGAGGAAACACAGAACTATTGATGAGTACAACAAAATAGAAGGAAACACAGAAGTAAGACGTGTCATGAGGTAGAAATAATATTTCACTAAGAGTGAAGTTTACACGGCACGCTTTATTTGCAACAAAACAATTTTACCACTATTTTGGAGTCCTGAAACAGTTGTGAAAGAATGAAAAGTATATAAAGTAAATATTATGATTTATTGAAGTATCAATACATTTTTGCATATATGCCAAGTATGAAAGCAGTGCCATCAAATCAAATAGGAATTTTAAGGATGAACTTTGAAGTATATTTCTTTTTCTGTCCATTGGTCATATCATAAGTGACTTATAACGGTAAGAAAATTATGATTAAAGTAGCAATCATGAAAAAGTTGAACAGAAATGAAATGAATCCAAAATTTACTAATTATATCAATGAAATGCAGGAAATGGTAAAATGACAACATGTTTTGTACCTTGAAAAATTACCAAAAAGGTCCTATCTATGCAAAATTCTGAATGTGTTATGAACAAAGATATCACTCTGTAAGAGGTGGTGGCTGCAACACAGAAACAACAACAGAAGACTACCATGACCTACCTAGAATTCCACGGCCTCTGCCTGGTGGCTTTGGGGGTGCCTGTGGCACACCCATGCCAGCAGGAATGCCAGGAGCTGGTGGTCGCATACCCCTAGGGAACGGAGGGGGCAGTATTCCTGGGCCATGTCCTCCTGACTGGTAGCCGAACGGCTGGTATGGGCCCTGTGGGTACTGTGAATACAGAGCGGCAGTGGAGAGGTGTGGGCGGGGGAATTCTACATTCAAGTCCTCCATGATGGCCTGTCGCATCCTCTCAACCTGTCGAACCTGGTCGATCTACCAGAAAAACATCCAAATCAGTTTTGTCATCAAAGTTATCAAAGTATCATAACCATAAATATTCATGTATTGTGCACATTCACATATAATGCATAGGTACATTTTGGGGGGTTTTTTGTTTGTGGGCTAATATGAAACTTTTTTACGTATGTTCATAAAAGATGTGCACTACTGGTATTTGTAAATCTAACATTAGAAAGATGAAGGTTATTTACAGATGAAAGATGAGGATGTCAGCTTTATTGGAAGCAATGTGATGATATTTTTTTAAGAGTTTCAATTGAGATTACATACAGACATATTAAGATATCACTCAATACATCAAATTTTTTGCATTATAGTACACATAAATGTTTTATAGTTACTTGCTAAATTAAAGACTGATTGTAAAGGGATTTTGTTCGTTATAAAGGTCACAATAAAAATAGTAGATTTCATTGTTACCTGTCCATCACAGATGTCTATTAGTGGCAAGTTTTCATTGGCTTTGAGTAACTTGTAGTGGAAGAGCTTGCCATCAAAGAAATGCCAGGGTGCACAAACATTCCAGGGTATTGGTGATCCACATACATCATTGGCAAAAACAGCAGTCTCCACACCAGACATGAACAGGGCAGCCAGCTGAACCCCGCGGTGAGAAACACTTGGCAACTGTTAACACAATTGTACTACCATTTATTAGTTGCTTCTTGACTCGCCTCTTTGGTTAATACATAACGCTTTTAGCCTATTTGTCCTGGGAAATGCCCAAAGACCTATTCCATTCTTTGAATTGGAAGAGCTCAAAGGTGTCTTTTTAAGTGAATTGAGTTAATAGATGCGAGTCAAAATATTACTTCCATTATATAACTTCATGTTGTAAGGGTTTCAATGAAATTTGAAACTGAAAGTTTCCAACATAATAAAGACAGTTTCAATATTACTATACACCTAATTGCAAATATAATGGAAATATTCAAAAAAAGAGAGTAACTGAATTTAGAAGCCCTTTCAGACTTTTTTCTTTTTGCTCTGCTTTGAATCATGTATTAGGACAGAAAAGATGCATCAGGCTGTAGCGGTATTTAAAATTAAGACATGATAATTATTTACTGAATAAACCAGTTAGATTAACAACAAATATATTTGGAGCATTATCATTTCTAGTGTTTATCTTTCAGGCAATTAACTAATTACCATAAGGTCCTGCATGGTCTGTACATCATGCAGGCGAGGGGAAACAGCCATAGCAAGAAAAGCATCTAACTCCTGTTTTCTTAGCACCTTGCCATATTGTAAAATGTATCTGAAAGTAAGCAAACAATGATAAAAATAATTGGTAAATTCTAAATGAATATTGATTGGCTTATAAAAAAAATATCATACGAGATGGGGTTTGATAAATTGAATGAGCTAGATCAGTTGTTAATAGTATATCGGTTAAGAGAAATAACAGCACCATCAACTTTTAGAGATTGTAATTAAATATTCAAAATTTTAGTTCCTATTTTAACAAAAAAATAGAAAAACATTACTGATATAGAGTGTTCTAAGCTCCTAGATCAAAATAGTAGCATTCCCAAGATGGCAGACTTTTGTGAACAGGGGAGTATTTGAGATTCAGCCCCTCCCTACTTTCAGGCAATTTTTTTTTCACTGGTGGAGGCGGCTTATATGCAGTAGCATGCAGTAGGTGCTGCAATATCTAAGTGCGTGTATTACCTGAGCACACAGCAAAGCAACAGAAGCTGCTGGGGCACATATTGGGTGTTGATCATCAGTTTGTTGGCACTGAACATACAAGTAAGGAAAGCGCGGATGCGACGCGATTTGTCATCCACTTTAGTTCCCAGCCACATTCGCTCGATGCTGGGCGTTTTCCAATCTACAGGGGCAGCAACAACCAATTCAAACGATGGTCTGTTGGCACCACGACGTACAATCCACTCTTTCACCGGTACTTCAAAAGCCTTGGGGCCTAGTTCACCTACAAAGTACACATTTCATATGTTATTGTTTTCATGATATATTTACATGTAGAAACAAGAGGCCCAGAGGGCCTGTATCGCTCACCTGGATATATTGGTATCTAGGTTATCATGGTAAAATATTTTCCCCGCTCCTCAGCCCCCTGGGGGGGGGGGTCAGTCCCACCATTAGTACAATTTTGAATCCTAAGCACCTAGGGATGCTTTCTACCAAATAAGGTTGATTTCCAATCAGTGGTTATGGAGAAGAAGTCGCTAATATCAATACAGCTAAATAACTCTTTTTGACCCGCCCCTCAGCCCCCTGGGGGGGTCAGTCCCACTATTAGTACAATTTTGAATCCTGAGCACCTAGGGATGCTTCCTGCCAAATAAGGCTGATTTCCAATCAGTGGTTATGGAGAAGAAGTCGCTTAAACCATGATATAGATAAATAACCCTTTTTGGCCCCGCCATCAGCCCCCTAGGGGGTCAGTCCTACCTTTAGTACAATTTTGAATCCTGGGCACCTAGGATGCTTCCTGCCAAATAAGGTTGATTTTGAAACAGTAATTATGAAGAAGAAGTGGCTTAAACCAATATAGCTAAATAACCCTTTTTGGCCCAAACCCTCAGCCCCCTGGGGGGTCAGTCCCACCATAAGTACAATTTTGAATCCTGGTCACCTGAAGATGCTTCCTGCCAAATAAGGCTGATTTCCAATCAGTGGTTATGGAGAAGAAGTCGCTAATATCAATATAGCTAAACCAGGGCCAAATCAAAAACCATGATTGTGATCATCTCTTTATGCCCAGTAATTGTATGTATAGTTTTGGGGTGGGGATCTCAACCGTTTAAAAGTTATGACTCAGGGGTCAAATTAAAAGGGTGTGGCAGACCCCAGGGCCAAATCAAAAACCATGATTGTGATCATCTCTTAATGCCCAGTAATTGTATGTATAGTTTCGGGGTGGGGATCTCGACCATTCAAAAGTTACGACTCAGTAGTCAATTTGCAAGGGTGTGGCAGACCCTTGGATCAAATATGAAATCATGATTGTGATTGTCTCTTAATGCCGAGCAATTGTATATATAGTTTTGGGGTGGGGATCTCAACTGTTTAAAAGTTATGACTCCGAAGTCAATTTACAAGGGCGTGGCAAACCCTGGGGTCAAAACATAAACCATGATTGTGATCATCTGATAATGCCCAGCAATTGTATATATAGTTTTGGGGTGGGGATCTCAACCGTTTAAAAGTTATGACTCAGGGGTCAAATTAAAAGGGTGTAGCAGACCCCAGGGCCAAATCAAAAACCATGATTGTGATCATCTCTTAATGCCCAGTAATTGTATATATAGTTTTGGGGTGGGGATCTCAACCGTTTAAAAGTTATGACTCAGGGGTCAAATTAAAAGGGTGTGGCAGACCCCAGGGCCAAATCAAAAACCATGATTGTGATCATCTCTTAATGCCCAGTAATTGTATGTATAGTTTCGGGGTGGGGATCTCCACCATTCAAAAGTTACGACTCAGTAGTCAATTTGCAAGGGTGTGGCAGACCCTTGGATCAAATATGAAATCATGATTGTGATTGTCTCTTAATGCCGAGCAATTGTATATATAGTTTTGGGGTGGGGATCTCAACTGTTTAAAAGTTATGACTCCGAAGTCAATTTACAAGGGCGTGGCAAACCCTGGGGTCAAAACATAAACCATGATTGTGATCATCTGATAATGCCCAGCAATTGTATATATAGTTTTGGGGTGGGGATCTCAACCGTTTAAAAGTTATGACTCAGGGGTCAAATTAAAAGGGTGTGGCAGACCCCAGGGCCAAATCAAAAACCATGATTGTGATCATCTCTTAATGCCCAGTAATTGTATATATAGTTTTGGGGTGGGGATCTCAACCGTTTAAAAGTTATGACTCAGGGGTCAAATTAAAAGGGTGTGGCAGACCCCAGGGCCAAATCAAAAACCATGATTGTGATTATCTCTTAATTCCTAGTAATTGTATATGTAGTTTTGGGGTGGGGATCTCAACCATTTAAAAGTTATGACTCAGGAGTCAAGTTTCAAGGGCGTGGCAGACCCTGGAGTCAAATATAAAATCATAATTGTGATTGTCTCTTAATGCCCAGCAATTGTATATATAGTTTTGGGGTGGGGATCTCAGCCGTTTAAAAGTTATGAGTCAGGAGTCAAGTTGCAAGGGCGTGGCAGACCCTGGGGTCATATCTAAATCCATGATTGTGATCGAGGTTACCAAAACATTTGTATAAATTTGAATTCAAGCAACCTTTGGATTCTACCACTAGAATATAGATGTCATACATTGCTTAGTTTCAGGAAAGAGATCATTTATACCAATATTGTCTAATGTGCCCCTTTTGGCCCCACCCCTCAGGCCCCTCCATGATCATAATCATATAATTTTGAATCCTAATCCCATAGTGATGATACCAGGCAAATATGAATAATATCCATTGCTTGGTTTCAGAGAAGAAGTCATTTTTATCATTATAGCCAAATTGACTCCTTTCGGCCCCGCCCCTCAGGCCCCTGGGGGATCAGCCCCACCATTTATACAATTTTGAATCCACACCCCATGGTAATGCTACCAGGCAAATATAAGCGATATACATTACTGGGTTTCAGAGAAGAAATCGTTTATATCAATATAGCCAAATTGACCCCTTTTGACCCCGCCCCCCAGGCCCCTTGGGGGTCAGCCCCACCATTTGTACAATTTTGAATTCCCACTCAATAGTGATGCTACCAGCCAAATATGAGCGATATATATTACTGGGTTTCAGAGAAGAAGTCGTTTATATCAATATAGCCAACTTACCCTTTTGGCCCCGCCCCCCAGGCCCCTGGGGGGTCAGCCCCACCATTTGTACAATTTTGAATCCCCAACCCATAGTAATACTACCAGCCAAATATGAGCAATATACATTGCTCGGTTTCAGAGAAGAAGTCGTTTATATCAAATAGCCAAATTGACCCCTTTTGGCCCCGCCCCCCAGGCCCCTGGGGGGTCAGCCCAACCATTTGTACAATTTTGAGTCCCCACCCCATAGGGATGCTTCTGACCAAATTTGGTCAAATTCCGATCAGTGGTTATAAAGAAGAAGTCAATTGTTGACGGACGGACGACGGACGACGGACGACGGACGGACGACGGACGACGGACGCCACGGTATCGCATAAGCTCACCTTGGTCCTTTGGACCAGGTGAGCTAAAAAGCAAAGGGGCACCTTTTACAATTTACAATTGAAACAAGACAATACAGTCTCCCATAGAATATGATCACCTCACCAAATGAACTCATACCCCAAAGTGTGAAGTTCCAGTGACTAGTATTGTAGGACAAATAGCTCAGATAAAACTAATTCTTTTTAATGTGGGTCAAAGTTCAAAATGTAGGTCACTCTTTTTTCATACATGACACACTGACCAACCAAAGTGAAACCATTACACAAGTATGAAGTTCCAGTGACTCAAAGTGTATGAAGAAGCACCCAGACAAACTTTTCCTTTGATGTTGACAGACAGAAGGATGAAATGCAAAACTTGACATTTGACATCTATGACCTTAGAAGTAGGTCAAGGTCAAAAGCTTTAATGACAATTTTTTTTAGTTTCATTGGGGTATGAAAAACAATTTGTTTGCAAACTGTAGGAATCTGCGTACAAACATTTGCGAGCAAAACGCTTAACTTATTTTCAAATTTAAAACATGTACAATTCGACTGATCTAACAACAGATTCTTTTTTTACAAATCAATATGCAAAGTCAATTGCACATTGTGATGTCATATTTTTCGCGCCATTTTTGGATTTTTTTTTACATACAATCAATGGAAAACTAATTATATTTATATGAGGAAACTTTGTAGCACTCAACCTTAGGTACATACTGGCCCAATATCATTACCCTGTGCCTCTCAGCTATTAAGAAGATTGTTAAATGTTTTCACATATTTGACCTGTGACCTTGAAATTACGTAAAGGTCATTCATATGTGGAAACTTTGTAGCCCTCATTCCTAGGTACCTACCAGGTATACTGGCAAAATACCATTACCCAGAGCACCTTTCATGGCATTAATATAAATACCAATTCTCAAGTTCATGAAAGAAAACAGTAGTGGAAAGAGCACTTGGAACCTATACTTCAGTACAAATTGTAAATATCGTTCTTGTGATAACGTATTTTGATGATACATTTGTCAACTATGGGCGAACAACACATGATATTTACCTTTGTTCTGTTTCTCGTTGTCAATTTTAAGTTTGTTGAGGTTGAATAGCACTGAGTAGACAGTTTGACGGACTGGTCGATAAAGTTCTATGGCAGTGGGGAGTTCCCGGTCTCGTTCGTCCTCCAGGGCAACAGGGAACTTCACCTCTCCCTTTAAATGAAATTTCACCAATTTAATTGAGGAAATTATTGTAGGACAAACTGAAAAGCTTGCTGTATCCTTATATTTACACTTGTCCTGGGATTTGTTATTGTTTGTGCCTGAAGTTTCAAATCAGAAATTATAAAGCATCAGACAAAACGGGAAATGGATGCTATCCAAGTAGTATTTACAGGGACAGTGAATACTCACTAATAAGTTTTATGTAGAGAGAGAAATTGATTAACTTCAAATAACTAGAACACTGATACATCAGAAAGGGCCCCGCAATATGTCTGATGCTCCAATGAATATTGGTATTTTAGAGTTATAGTACAGTGATGTTAAATTTGTAAGTGTTAGAAAACAATTATAAACAAGATCATTCATTGATAGGAAAATGTCAAAATTGTTTTGACAGCTAAAATCCAAAAGGGTCGATTACCTGGCATTTTGTAGCCTATCCAGGATAACCTTGACCGTTGACCTTTGAACTTGTGACCTTGAACTATGAGTTTGATCATTGTCAGTTAACCAGTTAACTCTTGGTTTATTTGTTCACTACTTTGCATAATCGATTAGTGAACAGTTAAAAACAGCAAAGATTCAGTATTTTCATGTTAATGTTAAAATCCAATATGGTCGCCTAACAGCCATTTTGAATCCGATTTGCATGAAATACTAAACATGTGATCTAGGATGAATGAGGAATCATCAGTTCCAATTTGATACAAATCCTTCATCTCCTGGAAACATTTTTGTGCAGAAGAAACAGCAAAGATTCAGTATTTTCATGTTAATGTTAAAATCCAATATGGCCACCTAACAGCCATTTTGAATCTGATTTGCATGAAATACTACACATGTGATCTAGGATGCATGAGGAATCATCAGTTCCAATTTGATACAAATCCTTCATCTCCTGCAAACATTTTTGTGCAGAAGACAAAAAGCGGACAGACGGACAGACAGACAGACGGACAACCTGATTACTATAGGGCACCCGCATCTCTCGATGCGGGGCGCTAATAACATGTTCATTACAGGTTTATTTCTTTCGTTGCATGCTCCTGAAGACCAACATTCAAATCTATGTTACAGCTATTAAATATTAAGATCTCCAATTGATAGATTTTCCGTATAACAAAAGAATGGTGAACATAAGACATTGCAGAGTCCACATACCTGTGACAAGAGTTGGTATACCCAAGGCGTCATCAGCCCCTTCTGATGACGCTCACTGGCAATTCGCATAATCTCAGGTGAAATCTTAGGAAGTTTAGAGTCAGGCTCCTGTCCTTTGGCTGGTGGCTTTATGTTGGAGGACATCTGCTATGAATGGAAATGATGAAACCATCAACACATGTTGCACCGGAAGTATAAAATGGTTTTTGGAAAGTCACAAATCTTGGCGATGATGATAAAGTTAGCTACATTTTGACAGGAAAATGAGAGAAGCCATCAACTCTAAAAGTTGCAAATCACAAGGACATGCAGAAAATCAAATAAGATACAAAATAAGTAGGGCTAAATGATAAGATTCCTGATTAACCACAGAGATAAGAAGTAAGTGTTTATCATGATGAAAATTTTCAAGTCCAGTCTTGATAATATCAAATGAAATTTCCAAACATATCCTCACACAGATGCGGAACTTCGGACAAATCAAGAATTGACAATCATACAAATTCCACAATATCAGATGTCTTTACCATCCAATCCGCTCCTTTCTCTGTGATTTAATTTTTTAGTCATATCGTATTAACTCTGTCCTTTGTATTATACAGAATTCCCTACGTTTTTGACAATTATTGGAAAAGACTTCATATTTAAAGGTTTAAGCTAGCTGAATCAGTGGTTCCTGATAAGTTGGAAACTTTCTCTGGCAGTAAATCAGAGGCAAGGGGCCATTTTAGATTTTTGGATAGGCATAAAAAGTCATAACATTTAGCGAAAACTTGAGGAATATTTTTACCCATTTTGGAGTCAAATGCATCAGTGACTCTTGGGGTTAAAGCTGAAACTGTTTAATGGCTGATTGTCATTATGGACAGACAACAAAATGAAGACTAATAGCACACATATAATCAATCATCAGGTCGAGAAAAACCACAAACTTGTGTAGGATACACAAATTGGTCAATTATATGCCAATTGGGGTATGAATTTGTTACAAAAAATTGCCGAATTCGCCATTTGCTTCACTTTTTGATGTTTCTGTCAAATCTGCATTTATTTAGGCATGAAACATTATACAAATGCAAAAATTAATTTTATTTGAGTGCAGGAAAGTACCGAAAACAGATGCAATACTTCCGGTTTATATGGCCAAAGTTATGATGGTAAAGTTACTACAGCAACGATTGTTTGATCAAGTTTCTAAGTAGCCAATGGCCCAATATACGTAACTTTCGGTAAAACTTGATACGAAAATCAAGTCTAATAAACTTATTACATTTATAGATTTAGTTAAGATTAACTGATATCAGCAATATTCAAGATGAATTCTTTCGCAGTTACCGGTACAGCGGCAGTTGAAACACGCTATTTGTATACACGCTTCATTTCGAACCGTGGTCTACCTTTGATTTGTTTTTGAAGTGTGCCCCACCTGAATAATTTTCATATTCTTTGGATTTTTTTGTCAAGAGTTTCTTGTTAGTTACCGCTCAGGTTTACTTCATTTTAGGCTTATTTATGCATTGTTGTCAACTGTATTTTTTTTCAGAATTTTTCAGAATTACAAAATATTTCCCTGAAGTTACGTATATTGGGCCTTTAATCATCTTTCAATAAAATATTATTTATTTTGCCATAGATTAATGTAGGCTGATTTTCATATTATACACAAGTTTGTGGTTTTCTTTCATATGATCATATGAACTTAAAGTAGACTACTTGAAAGAAAGATATCACATACAAATCCTCAGGATCTTACAATCTTACAACTTCAGCTGAATTCGAAATCATGAAAATTCATATTGATAAAACTTCATTCAATGAAAAGTTTCAAACTATAAACACAACCAAAATGTTTAAACAAGCAATGCTAGTTCTAGTACAGCCTAGTTGTAAGATGTTAGCTGATCCCAAGGATATGTGGTTGCTAGCACACTGCCAATGTTACAATATACAACAGAAGGCAGGGAGTGCCAACCTGTGAGGAGAATTTCATGCCCCAGCTTGCCTCTGGACTGTTTCTGTTGGGACTGGACCCACTGCTGGACGAGGAAGAGGAGGAGGTGGCCGCCAACATCTCTTGTTTACCATCTACAAGGAAATATGTACAGTCATTTAAAAACCATGACCAGAAACAGCATGTATCCTAAAATTCTATGTATCATGTGCCTACTTGTAAAATTTCAAACAAAATTCAACTTTAATGTGAAGTATAAAATTGACAATGTCATGATTGCACTGCTACAAAAAATTAGACAGAAAAGCTTTTTCAACAAAAGCAAGTTTTTAATCCATTATAACATTTTGGTATCTTTTCCAAATTCACTGAAGAATCAAGATTTGCAAACAGATTTTTTTGCTATTATATAATTATCTCAATTTTGGCAGCAAGAAAATAACTTGAGATTATAATCTTTTATTACATTTTAATGAAATGTGAAATTTCATCACAAATAACATTTCACCAGACCTAAGACATTTTCAAAAGACGAAAGCTGACATTTCTATGTAGTATGTTTAGTGCTTGTAGTAAACAACAATGGAGACCTACCTCCTGTCGGAGGAACAAAGTTGCCAACGGCAGGATTCTGTGTTGGTGGATCTACAACAATCTGAGGGGCTGGTCCACTGGCATCTCCAGCAAATCCAGATCCATTGGACTGTCAAAGATTAAAGTATGCTTTACTGCATAAAGATAAATATTGAATAGTGGTGACTTCAATTATCATTCTTGGCATTTTTTAACCAGAGCAAAACTTTTTTCTGTTAGGTACTGTATAGTTGTTTAATTTCGCATTTTCTTATTGGGATTTATTCACGGGTATAAAATTTCGTGCTCTGTCGGGATTATTTGTTCTCTCATCGTAAGTAGTCTTAACAGGGTGTTATATTTCACAGGTATTTAATTTCGCGGAATTTCATTTGACCGCGAAGAAATTATTCCCCCACGAATAAAAGCAACTCTACAGTATAAGGTATACTGTTACAAGACGAAACAAGTTGTTTACATGTAAAAGAACATGGACATTATCAAAGCTACATCATACAAGGTAAAGAAAACCCAATTGATAGCCAAATTCTTCAAACTATTGTTTTCTGAAATTAATCCCTTACAGTTACCTGTTGTCTGTTCTGCATAAAGTGCATGGAATAATTTCCTTGGGGACCACCCCCTGGCACTGTGGAAATAAGATAAAAGTGCAGCTCAAATAGAATAGATTTAAAGCTGTATCATTTTAATAGTAGACAGTCCATGCATTTTAAGTAATTCTTTACTTTAAAATACAAAAGAGAGATATATAAACTTGAACACTACAAGATCGAATCTGATGCAATAGATATAGTTGTTCCGCAGAATTTTTTTATTTTAGATAAGAAGAGACAGACTTACTCATGTGAGGTCTGTATTTGAGGAAACCGTCTTGCGTTCCATTTAGATAATACTGCACACACTGTCTAAATTTGGCAATCAGTTCACGCTTGTTTGACTTGTAGTTTCTGCAACAGAAGAGTTATCTTTATTTTAAATAGGGTCAAGAATTATTGTTATAAATAATGGACTTGGAAATCTAAAAACTTAACAAACTGTATTAAATATATTGCATGCCTATTTCTTTCATCACTTAAAACAAGAAGATGTGCAACACATAATTTCCCCCCCCCCCTTGGTTAGTATTTACCAACCCCTACAAATATGATTCGTGACCTTGACTTTGTAAGTCTGAACAGTTGGTAGAGTGATGCTAAACATTCGCTAAGTAGGGCCTAGGGGATGGGTTTTTTTTAACTTCAAATCCGCCATAGCAGATTACTGTAAACCAATTTATTTCCGTGTGAAATTATTGTTTGTGTACTTCACGGTTGATTAAAATACGCAAAAAATAATCCCTGCAAAATAGTTTCAATCAGAGGTATATGCCACCTGTAGGAGTACTGCACTATACATATAAGGATTTATGACCGTATTATCGGCTCTATATAAGAAATGAAATAAGTGAAGTTGAAACTGATGCAAGTATGGATGGTATTGTAAATGTGGTATTATACTTTGATTACAGACTAACTGGATTTCATCTTCAAAACATTTATCGTATTGCTTCCATTAATAATAGAAACGCCAATTTTACCAAACAGGACTTGGCAAAATTCAAATAAGGGCTATTCCAGTAAAATATCTACCCCACCCTAGGACTCCAGTATTTGTTCAAGGATACCACCCACAGAATTTATTAATACATGATATAGAAGCAATAGAAAGGAAATCCAACCATGGGTAGAAATGTTTTATTTTGGAGTCCTGGGGTCATGTAGATATTTAATGGAATTTTTTGTGAGAATTTACCTGAAGATCATTTCCCCAATGCTATCCAGGTTGTCTACAGTTGGCAAGCTCCTTACAAAATCCACTGCACATCTTATGGCCGATTCTGGATTAAGCTGTAAAGAGATTGGAAGTACTGATTTAATTAACCACTTCTAACTCAAATCCTGTAAAAACGTACATGAACGTTAACCCATCTAAACGAGACTGAATTAAAGTTAAGAAATTTAGATATTCTGCTCAAACAACAGATAAAGTATACCTTCACATTTTTGCCGGTTTCTTGGTTCTGTCTTGCAATTTGTTCTCTGTAGAAGTCATAAAGGTCTTCATCTGGGAGTATGTGATTTCCTGTATATTCACAATAGTCAAGATTATCAAAGTGTTCAAGAAATACTGATTTGGTGGAAATTTACAACCTTTTGCACCAAAGGAGTGAAGAGACATGATATTTAGCAATTCGCACTGCAAAATTAGTTTTTGATATTGCTTTGCATTAAAATTCAGGAATGTTTAACAATTAACTTTGGAGACCTTTTGGGTTAAAATTTGATAATCATTCAAGTGCAAAAATAATGAATTGTGTGGATGATGCAGACAAGTTCATATCTATCTTCAAAGAATTAAACTATCTGGCAACTAGAGGAAACCAAATAAAACTCTCAAGAATTACTGTGCCTCTTAAACACTACCAAGGTCAAGTTATCAGCTGAATCATTAAGCCCTGAAAATATTCAACAGACTTCAAAATAGGTTAAGTGTGTTATGAAATAATATAACTGGTCAAGAAATTCTGATATGCTGTGTGGCAGGTTATTTTCACGGGTCTAATTTGCAATTTTTACTCAAAATGATCTTTATGAAATGAAATTTACACAGATCAAAATTTTGCAATCTTGAGAGAAGAATGCATAAAAGTAATAACATAGGATACTTTTTACGTGCATCATAGATATTTCACAGATCAAATTTTAGCAATGGCCTATATGCCCCACCAATAAGCTAAAAAATTTTCCCATGCAAAATAACCTGCTATAGGTATTCATGTCTTTCTTTCACCATCAATCGATAAAAAGTAAATAAATAATATAATCTACAAACCCAACTGATTCTTATAATTAGCTTACTTGCTTTCTTAGTTAATTCATTGTGCAGTTCACTTTGCAAAATATCAGCCATGCATATTGAAGGAATACTCAATTCATGACAGTTTGACAAAAAAACATCCCTGAATTATAATTGTCTGTGTTGCATACTTATTAAGTGGAACCCTTTACCTCAAAAGACATTTATGGTTTCATATAGGTCTTGGTGCAAAAATTAAAAATGTTAATTTGAGTTCTCAAAGTGGGACAACTTTTATGTCTTAACTTATGTGTTAGCTTTTAATTGTTAACACATTCATTGCTGTGATGTGCATGATGGTTGATAAAGCCTGTAATTAGCACAACTACTTAAAAGCTGTATCTCACCTAGCATTGCTGCAAAGATGCAGAATCGGTTAGGGTTCAGGTCAAGGCATTTGGCAATCTCATCCATAATGTATTCTTTGGTTTCTAGGGAACCTTTGTATGTCAGCTTCAAATTGTGTGATGAAAAGTAGCGGGGAGGGTCAAATATTGTATAGACTGCATTCTGTGCAATGATGCCTTGAAGTCCATGTTCTCTGCAGTAGCCAATGACCTCCTGTGCATGATCATCCATGGAGCAGGCAACGCCCACCCCCAGCTCCCGGAGTGCCATTCTAAGTGTACCTGTCAAAAACACAGGTGGGGTCCACCACACTTTTGGAGGAGGTTTTCCCTGACGGTCAACATGTCTAAATACAGATTCAACTTTGTTCTTCTGGCCGACTTGATCGCTGAACCACTCTGCAAGTTTCTGACTCTCCAATGCACCATTGAAAAACACAACCAGTTCCATGTTGGCCGACTGACAGGCCTGCACCAGGCTGTTCAGGAACGCTGTCACTCGGTTCCATTGCCCCCCACAGACCCAGTCAGAGTAGAAGCCGCCATAAAGGCGATCAAGACAACTCTCTGCATCTACAACTAAACAGAATCTGCCAGATCCGGCATATCGGCCACGCCTTTTCGGGACAAAACCCTTCGCAATTTTCAGCAAATCCACGGAGACACATGCACTTGAACAGTGCGTTTCTATATATTCTTGCAAGTATTTGATACCCATTTTGACAGTTTTATATCAGAAAGACTTTTTTAGATCATTATATACCGAATGATGAAAGAAATATGTTTTTAAGAAGAACACATCTGTGGAAGAAAAGAAGAGATGTGACCTACAGTTCGGCCATGTGCTCCCAAATGCGGCTTGCGGACGTCAGATGTCATGCGTGAGTTGGTAGCCCGTATGTCAGATTTCCCATGGCACATTGCGCAAGAAGCAAAACAACTATGGCGGACGCGGCTACATTTCAACCAGGAACTGGAGTAGCTCCTGCTACTTTAGTGGAGTTATCGATATCCTGTCGGTAAGAATATTGTTCTTTTTCAATTTTACAGTTTTTGTATGTTATATATTATATTTTAACAGTAAGTCATGGCATGGAATTCACAATATCAAGAAAGATCGGTCCAGAAAGATGCAATGTTTACATCATAGAACTGCAGACAGATTTGTTTACTTCAACATTGCTGACATGAATATTTCTTGCGTCGCAGTGAAACTTTGCAGTGAAGTTCATTCGAATAAATATTTAAACTCATCTATTCAATGAATACTTCATAAATCTGCCACAAACAGTGAAACTAACATGTTAATAGATAAATTGTAATTGCATGTTTAACTTTAGGCCTAATTATTATCAAATTATTAGCAGCTTAACGTGGGTCTGATGCACAACACGCAAAGCGACAAGAGTCTGATAAATTTTTACGACAACTTAAAGATAATGTATCAGGATTTAAATCTGTAGGTATATATGAAAAAAGAATGTTTTTCCTCTTGTAAATCCCAATTATCTTTTTGTATATCTATCATTACAAATTCACCTTGAGAAATGACAATGCTGTATTTCGTAATACACACCAGATTCACTGAAAAAAGGATGGGGAAGATGCAGCTTCTCTTCCCATAATAAAATCACTGTAATACACATATTATGAATTGTTTTTGTAGCACAGAACCACAAATTTTTAAAAGAGAGTTTTAGTAAGTTGAGATTGAAAAATGAAAATGTGAAATTCTCTTAACACCATACAACTGTAGTAGGAGGGGTCAGGAGATGAGAGTTTGCCACCACAATTGACTTCGCGTTGTGTAATTTTAAATGTGGTACAAAATGTACCGGACCGTGACATAAAACCAGTGGCCAACAGTCACCTTCTAAACCCACCTTCCGGTTCTTTTCCCTTAGATTAGTCGAAGTGTTAGGAAAGACCCACAACAATCACAGTAAAAGTTCTACAAGTTTATTATGAATTAAGACGAGTTTGGTTTCATTTACATAAATAACATAACAAAACAACCAAGTTCCAGTTAAAACAGATGTAAAGCCTGAAGTAAAATAGAATGTAACAAGTATAGAAATGGTAACAAAATGTACATCAGGACAGCAGACTTATCCAAATAATAGGCTTAACCCAGACTATGACAAGCTACCCACAAGTACATGCACGAGACAATCCCTGGAGAAGTTCCATGTTAACTCTCAATACACACCTCAATGCCTTGTAAATATGACCAACTTGAGAAGTACTACGAAACTATGGAGTATATATCCCACCTGGTCCATAATTATAACTACCAGCCTACGAGACGGGCTAGACTTCCACCCTCCCTCTAGAAACAACACCTAGTAAACACTAGTCTACACATGCACAGTGACTACAACTTAACGTTAATTCCTACGCTAAGTTGTTCTGGTTTCAGAACATGTTCCTATGCTAAGCAGTTCTGTTCTCAGAACACGTACACATGCATATCAGAGTGCCAGCTAGGCCTATCTACTAGATGTAAGCTACATGCAATGAAGCCACTCTGTTTTCAGAGTGTCAGCTATCTAATAGACCTAACTTACGCATGCATTATAAGCCACTCTGTTCTCAGAGTGTCAGCTAACTAATAAAACTAACCATGCATAGCCGCTCCGGTCTCAGAACGTAGCCGTATCACTAAGCTAAGTCACTTTGTTTTCAAAGCGTTGGTAATGACCAAATCCCGGTAGGAAAGTGGCGAGGTTTCTCTCCCGTCTACGGCTTAAATAGCCCTGACCTTGACCCTTAGTGTAAATACCCGGAATAACATCCGTAATCTAAGAGACTCGATGACTGGCTCCACCACCGCAGTCTCGACCAATGACAGCGCATTACACAAACTGTCCCCGGCTCACCCGGCAAGATGGCCGTCATAACAGATAAACTGAAAATACCCGGGCAGACATTCGTCAAACCAGACAGAATATCCCCCGTAACCCCAAGGCTGTACCATCCCAGAGTACTACTATTTTGCGACTAAAGGTACGCACACCTGGAAAGAGCCAAACCCACTACAGAGTCACATAACACTACAAATTCCTTACGGAATTGAACGTAACTGTTCAAACCGCAGATGACAAAATCCACTTTTACCACACAACTAAAACTTAAGGGTCTGAGCCTGCATACCACACTTATATTGATAAAATTAATATTTATGTATCCAAATCTGCTCCTTTTATCAGCAACAGCTGCTAAATTCTGTCAGTATAGTTAATTAGATTGAGTCCTCAGTTTTCATACTTTGAAATTTCCCGCCTAAGTCAACTATTTTTTCAGGTCATAGTGACTACTTGTGACAAACTGTTCTGATCCAAAACAAAAACAGTAAACATCATTATTGTTCAAAAGATTTCCATATCACATGGTCATCAGTTTGTTGATTAGTCAGTCCCCATCACCATTACTTATTTAACTATAGTTCCATTTAAGGACTGTTTATATATGAACAACCCTTTTGAGTGCAATTGCACTGGAAATTTACAGCAGAAGTACTTAAGTACTCTATAATTCCAACAGCTTAAGGTTTATTTTCTCATTTTGTTTCTATTATAAAACATTGAATTAACTAATTGCAAGTGACCTCATTTTGTTCAGTTATTTATATTTATAATGGCAGCAGCAGGGTTTTCTTAAAAGCTCAATACATGCGTCATCAGGGAATTTTTGGCGTTTCTGAAAAAAATGCAGTTGATAACCATGCAAAAGTAAGGCTAAAATGAAGTAAACCAGTGCGGTAACTACCAAGAAACTCTTCACAGAAAATTCCAAAGATTTCCAAATAATGTGGGTACCTGTGGACTGTGGACCACTAAAACAACAAGCCGAAGTTAGACTACAGTTCACAATAGATGCATGTTTAGTACAAATACTGAGTTTCAACTGCTATTGAAACCTGTGTACTGATACCCATGTAAGAATTCATCTTGAATATTGCTGATATCAGTAAATCTAAACTAAATCTGTAAATATAATTATTGTAAAGGCTTGATTTTCGCTTAAATTTTTGTTGAAAGTTACATATATTGAGCCTTTAATAAGAAGTTATTATTCAGAAAACCCAGCTACTGCCATCATAATAACCAGGTATTAAATAAGAATAGCCTGACGGTCAGGACTGTTTGCCATCTTTGTATAAGCTTTTTCTAGCATCATTGTATTTGTGAATCTCTCCCCCAAAGGTCAGTTAAGATTTCATTTGGTCAATTCCAAATTCTGATTATTTCGAAAGAAAAAATGGTGATGTGAATCTCATACCGTAATGGTACATGTAAATATGAAAAGAAATGACATCATAATATTATATTATGATGTCATTTCTTTGTCATTCCTGATATATATCATTGCTTTTGTCAGAGAGAAACATGATTCATTGTGTTCCAAGATTAATTTTAATATCACATTTTAAAGCAATGAAGTATGGATGAAGTTTATTTCACTTTTTTTTTTTCATTTCAGAAAACTGATTGATGCTGATGTATTTTCAAAATCAGATCCAAGTAAGTATCTGATTCTATATTTGCCTTATAAAATTATTTGGACATTCAGTACTGTACACGGATAAAGTTGAATCAGCTGTTACAGACTGTCATGATTTTGATATATAAAATGCCACTTGAAAAACACATTGATGATGAACAAATATATGTGCTCTTTCCCTTATGCTCCATGAGAAAACTTTCCTTGAGCTTGTTGCCAGGCAATCCATCCAGCAAGACATCTGTGTACAAGAGTGTACAGTGGAAGACTCATTCATCAAATTGTCTTGTTCATAACTATTATAAATGTACAATATAATGTACATGCATCTGAATGCTAGTATAAATTTTCAAGTTCCAGAATTGTTTGAGGGAAATACATGACAAAACTTGTAAGAAACTTCTTACAAACTTTTAGTTTGACAACAGCTGTTGATATCGTTTACTGACTTCCATGTAATTTTATTTACATCACTGACTGGATATAGTGTTTGTGCGCGCTAATATATTTTTTCATTTTGACCAATTGGATTCATATTTTAACAGAAGATATTACTTCGTCTTTTGCTTACAGTTATAAAATAGCAAAAGTTTTGTTTTTGGTGTGTCCTTCTTGTGATGGATAAAAGTTATTTTACAGACTTAAATACAGACAACAATAAATTCTATTTTGCATCACTTTTTAGGTCATCTGACCCAAAGGGTCAAGATGACCTATAGTTACCGTGCTTCGTCCGTCGTCGTCCGCCGTGCGCCGTGCGCCGTGCGCCGTCCGCCGTCCGCCGTCCGTAAACTTTTCACATTTCAAACTTCTTCTCAAGTTCTACCAATGGGAATAAGCTGAAACTTGGCTGAAATGATCCTGAGATGGTCCTGACCAAGTGTTGTTATTTTTCGGGTCGGTCCGAAATCCAAGATGGCCGCCATAGCCGCCACCTTGAAAAACACATTTTCAACTTCTTCTCAAGTTCTACTAGTGGGAATAAGCTGAAACTTAGCTGAAATGATCCTGAGATGGTCCTGACCAAGTGTTGTTATTTTTCGGGTCGGTCCGAAATCCAAGATGGCCGCCATAGCCGACATCTTGAAAAACACATATTAAACTTCTTCTACAGTTCCACTGGTACCTGTGAGCTGAAAATTGGTAGGGATGTTCAGGAAGGGCAGCCCATAAAATGTTGTTATTTTTCGGGTCCGAAAAACTCTCGACATTTGTGCCATAGCGGCCATTTTGTGACATGATTGCGCAATCACTGTTTTCCTGAACAACACCTATTTTAAACTTCTTCTCAAGTTCTACCACTGGGATTAAGCTGAAACTTGGCTGAAATGATCCTGAGATAGTCCTGACCAAGTGTTGTTATTTTTCGGGTCGGTCCGAAATCCAAGATGGCCGCCAGAGCCGCCATCTTGAAAAACACATTTTCAACTTCTTCTCAAGTTCTACCAGTGGGAATAAGCTGAAACTTAGCTGAAATGATCCTGAGATGGTCCTGACCAAGTGTTGTTATTTTTCGGGTCGGTCCGAAATCCAAGATGGCCGCCATAGCCGACATCTTGAAAAACACATATTAAACTTCTTCTACAGTTCCACTGGTACCTGTGAGCTGAAAATTGGTAGGGATGTTCAGGAAAGGGCAGCCCATAAAATGTTGTTATTTTTCGGGTCCGAAAAACTCTCGACATTTGTGCCATGGCGGCCATTTTGTGACATGATTGCACAATCACTGTTTTCCTGAACAACACCTATTTTAAACTTCTTCTTAAGTTCTACCACTGGGATTAAGCTGAAACTTGGCTGAAATGATCCTGAGATAGTCCTGACCAAGTGTTGTTATTTTTCGGGTCGGTCCGAAATCCAAAATGGCCGCCAGAGCCGCCATCTTGAAAAACACATTTTCAACTTCTTCTCAAGTTCTACCAGTGGGATTAAGATGAAACTTAGCTGAAATGATCCTGAGATGGTCCTGACCAAGTGTTGTTATTTTTCGGGTCGGTCCGAAATCCAAGATGGCCGCCATAGCCGACATCTTGAAAAACACATATTAAACTTCTTCTACAGTTCCACTGGTACCTGTGAGCTGAAAATTGGTAGGGATGTTCAGGAAGGGCAGCCCATAAAATGTTGTTATTTTTCGGGTCCGAAAAACTCTCGACATTTGTGCCATGGCGGCCATTTTGTGACATGATTGCGCAATCACTGTTTTCCTGAAAAACACCTATTTTAAACTTCTTCCTAAGTTCTACCACTGGGATTAAGCTGAAACTTGGCTGAAATGATCCTGAGATAGTCCTGACCAAGTGTTGTTATTTTTCGGGTCGGTCCGAAATCCAAAATGGCCGCCAGAGCCGCCATCTTGAAAAACACATTTTCAACTTCTTCTCAAGTTCTACCACTGGGATTAAGCTGAAACTTGGCTGAAATGATCCTGAGATAGTCCTGACCAAGTGTTGTTATTTTTCGGGTCGGTCCGAAATCCAAAATGGCCGCCAGAGCCGCCATCTTGAAAAACACATTTTCAACTTCTTCTCAAGTTCTACCAGTGGGATTAAGATGAAACTTAGCTGAAATGATCCTGAGATGGTCCTGACCAAGTGTTGTTATTTTTCGGGTCGGTCCGAAATCCAAGATGGCCGCCATAGCCGACATCTTGAAAAACACATATTAAACTTCTTCTACAGTTCCACTGGTACCTGTGAGCTGAAAATTGGTAGGGATGTTCAGGAAGGGCAGCCCATAAAATGTTGTTATTTTTCGGGTCCGAAAAACTCTCGACATTTGTGCCATGGCGGCCATTTTGTGACATGATTGCGCAATCACTGTTTTCCTGAAAAACACCTATTTTAAACTTCTTCCTAAGTTCTACCACTGGGATTAAGCTGAAACTTGGCTGAAATGATCCTGAGATAGTCCTGACCAAGTGTTGTTATTTTTCGGGTCGGTCCGAAATCCAAAATGGCCGCCAGAGCCGCCATCTTGAAAAACACATTTTCAACTTCTTCTCAAGTTCTACCAGTGGGATTAAGATGAAACTTAGCTGAAATGATCCTGAGATGGTCCTGACCAAGTGTTGTTATTTTTCGGGTCGGTCCGAAATCCAAGATGGCCGCCATAGCCGACATCTTGAAAAACACATATTAAACTTCTTCTACAGTTCCACTGGTACCTGTGAGCTGAAAATTGGTAGGGATGTTCAGGAAGGGCAGCCCATAAAATGTTGTTATTTTTCGGGTCCGAAAAACTCTCGACATTTGTGCCATGGCGGCCATTTTGTGACATGATTGCGCAATCACTGTTTTCCTGAAAAACACCTATTTTAAACTTCTTCTTAAGTTCTACCACTGGGATTAAGCTGAAACTTGGCTGAAATGATCCTGAGATGGTCCTGACCAAGTGTTGTTATTTTTCGGGTCGGTCCGAAATCCAAGATGGCCGCCATAGCCGACATCTTGAAAAACACATATTAAACTTCTTCTACAGTTCAACTGGTACCTGTGAGCTGAAAATTGGTAGGGATGTTCAGGAAGGGCAGCCCATAAAATGTTGTTATTTTTCGGGTCCAAAAAACTCTCGACATTTGTGCCATGGCGGCCATTTTGTGACATGATTGCCGATCACTGTTTTCCTGAAAAACACCTATTTTAAACTTCTTCTTAAGTTCTACCACTGGGATTAAGCTGAAACTTGGCTGAAATGATCCTGAGATAGTCCTGACCAAGTGTTGTTATTTTTCGGGTCGGTCCGAAATCCAAGATGGCCGCCAGAGCCGCCATCTTGAAAAACACATTTTCAACTTCTTTTCAAGTTCTACCAGTGGGATTAAGATGAAACTTGGCTGAAATGATCCTGAGATGGTCCTGACCAAGTGTTGTTATTTTTTGGGTTGGTCCAAAATCCAAGATGGCCGCCAGAGCCGCCATCTTGAAAAACACATTTCCAAATTTCTCTCAAGTTTCACCTGTGGGATTAAGCTGAAACTTGGCTGAAATTATCCTGAGATGGTCCTGACCATGAGTTGTTACTTTTCGGTCGGGTCGAAATCCAAGATGGCCGCCATGGCCGCCATCTTACAAAACACATTTCCAACTTCTTCTCAAGTTCTACCTGTGGGATTAAGCTAAAACTTGGCTGAAGTGATTCTGAGATTGTCCTGACCAAGTGTTGTTATTTTTCAGGTTGGTCGGAAATCCAAGATGGCCTTCAGAGCCGCCATCTTGAAAAACACATTTCAAACTTCTTCTCAAGTTCTACCTGTGTGATTAAGCTGAAACTTGGCTGACATGATCCTGAGATGGTCCTGATCAAGTATTGTTACTTTTTGGGTCGGTCCGAAATCCAAGATGGCTGCCAGAGCCACAATCTTGAAAAACACGTTTCCAACTTCTTATCAAGTTCTACCACTGGGATTAAGCTGAAAATTGGCTGAAATGATCCTGAGATGGTCCTGACCAAGTGTTGTTACATTTCGGGTTGGTCCAAAATCCAAGATGGCCGCCAGATTCGCCATCTTGAAAAACAAAATTGCCGTCCGTAAACTTTTCACATTTTAAACTTCTTCTCAAGTTCAACTCCTTCTTTCTGTACACATGCGCAGTACATTATAACTAAAGTGTGTTCGGTTGAACTCTAGTAGACTACAGTAACTATAGTCAGCAATCGAACTCGCCCATTGTCACAAATCTAAGATGGCCGCCACATATGTCATTTTGAACTTCTCAAGTTCTACCAGTGACATTGAGCTGAACCTTGCAAAAATTATCCTCAGATAGTCCCAACCAAATTGCCTAAAATGATTCTGACCAAATGTTATTTTTCGCACTGTTCCGAAGAAATCCATGATCATCACCATCTTGAAAACCACATTTGTGTGGCATATTGTTACATGATTGTAATACTAATTCCTAGAGGAGAGGAATTTATATAAGCTATTAGCTTGTTTTCCAATCCTCACTATTTGTATAATTTCTATATATGTAATATACATGTACACTGATGGAAATAAAATATTGTTTAAACTAATTCCATAATGGTATCACAATTGGTAGTCAGATGACCGTTAAGGCCCTTGGGCCTCTTGTTAATAATATTACATTGGTACATTTTGATATATTTTTTATTTTGATAAATCCACAGTGAAGTAGGGGATACTAATTTGCTGTTATTAATAAATTAACATAAACTTACAGTTGTAGTGTAGCTGAGTTTTTCTTTTTCAGTGTGTGTCCTGTTTGTGATGGACGAAAGTAATAGAGGGTCCTGGAGAGAGGTGAGTTTGAACCTGAGTTTGTAGGAAATTTTTCCAAGAAGGGAAGTTGAGATAACACTTTTATGAGCTACATGTATACAGTACTATTAGGTACTAGTGTGACTGCACTCTTGCATGTGACATATTACCAGTGTCAAACTAGTTAAAAGATTATTTGAATTTAGTTACCATTGAAAAATCACTTAATAGATGTAATAAAGTGTGCATGTTCAGTATTTTATGATTTTTATCTAATTAGGTATATTCACCTAGATAAAACAAGCACAAGGATTCTCAGTGGATATTTTGTGAACTTAATGATTACAGAAGGATTATTTTGTTGTTGATTTTAGATATAGGTGAGAAAACAATGGTACTCTTTTTGACAGTGATATTATTTTGTTGACTTTAGAGAAAAAGGATCAAATTGCTTGTACTGTATCTGTAGGCAGTATACAAACAACTCTGAAATGAAAGTCAGGATACATACTACTGTACTGAAGGCATGTATATATGCACTCAAATGCATTTCCTGAAAAAAAATGGAATTTATGATCCTTATCTTCTCTTTATACTTTCTGCCCTCAGTTATTTCCCTCTGTATCCATTTATAACAAACCAATTATCCAATGTAACCCTAGTTTATCCTGCAGGGCTGCTTTGTGTTAATGAGCTGTTCAAACGATAAAGAATCAATATACAAAGAAAATTGAGGAAAGAAGTAAACCTGCTGTTTTATCCTGAAATTTGTATCTTTAGTAAGATCATTGTTGTTGATCAATAGATGTGATAATACATTCATCTTTTTTTATCTGCATCAAACTAATTTCTACAAAGGAGGGTGTTAAATAGAACAGGAGGCGTGATATATGTATGTATATATAGTGTGGAGAGCACTGAAACAGTTGTCCAATCTATGGTGTGTAATCAGGATGCCCAGCGACACTGAAGAACGAAAAATCAATATGTACAATGCATGCATAAGTGCAGCTACAGACCCGACAGAATACTCAAGTATATAATCTACCCAGAGATCACGTCATGACCAGGGCAGCGTTGTTACCAAACCAGAGCACACAATTACCCCCTGTTTGTTAGCTACATGTATGGGAACTACACTGAGTGAAATCAGCTGCATCAATTTGTTTAAAGTGCAACAGGTCTAACATGATAAATACCAATCTGATATTTACCGGTATATAATATCACATTGACATTTACATATCAGACCATTGACTCTTATATATTTTCCCAGTCACTGGAATCGTAAATTACCTAGATATATATTTCTTTATTTGACCTAAATGTTACATATAAAAGAACATGTGTTGTAATAAAGTATATATGTAGCTAAAGACCCAGGACAGCTGTGAAAAAAAACCTGACATAGAACTACACATACTAACTGTGCTTTGTATTAAATAACTTCCTGTTTATGTGTGATGTACAAAATGTCAACAGGTCTAAAAGTACATGGCATCAATCACTACATTAAATCCTATATTTACGTTAGTTTTTTTCTCTGTTGGTTATATAAAGTAGCTGTTAGCATTTGTGCACTATATGCATGATGATATCCCTCATTGATCAGGCATCAACTTTTTCTTTAGACTTCTTCAGATTTATGAAGTATTGTGATATTTAGCTTAAAAGTATTTAAGATCACAGGTCAATCATGTCAAATGTTCCGACAGCATCTTCTTAACATCTATAATTATAATGACAAGTCATGATATAAAATTATAGCTTGTTGAATGTTGAGGTGAAGTTCAATCAAGTTTGTTTTAATAAATTACCTTAAGTGACCCAGTGACCTGATTCTTTTACTCAGTTTTACAGCCAAATACACACCTTTTCCCCTACATGTAGCTAAAGTTCTTTATTTTCCCAAAATCATTTAAATGACCAAAAACTAAGGAGTATACTTTGTTTCAATATTACCGTAATTAACCTATGTTTTCCCACTTGATAACAAAATAGATTGTTATAAGCTTTGCCACAGGATTCAATTGTGCTGCAAAAATAATTTGAAAAGAAATTTCTAAGGTCTACAGTTCTGAAATACTTGACTTTTAGTCTGCAGGGATGAAGTGCTGGAATTTATCACAAGGGTCAGATATGTAAAAACTTTTTAAGAACTCCAATATTATAGGTTTATAATTGATAAGAGAAGCTGAAGATTGCTAGAATTATCTATAGTTGACCAACTTAAGAAGTGTTATTGACTCAAACATATCACAAATATCTATCAATTGTAAGATAATAATATTTGGTATTGGGTATGATCATGCTTGCTGTTGGGTTAAGATACAAATGTTATTTGAACTTAATCCAGATTAAAGGTCACAGATAAATGTTTTCCAAATAACATTCATTGTAACAGGTGATCTTAGAGCTAGGATGTTAGTGTGACACCAGTCTAGTATTATCTGTACATATTTGTTTACCTTGTATTGTTATCTGTACATAGTTGTTTACCTTTAAGATGGCTATTTACTTTGTATGTAAACAGATAACCACCTGGTAGCACAAATCTAGTATTACCGTTAAATTAAAGGTTAGCATCATACAAGTTGCAACAATAGTGTGACTATAAGTTACTTATGTATTACATATATATAGAATTATTATTGAATTATGAGTTCTTACATTTAAGAAGAGAACATACCATTCTCGTTGTCTGAAGACCATTTATTTTGAACTCCTCTAACACAATAATGAGTATAAAATTTTATGTGGTGAGGTCTTGACCAAGCCATCAGTTCAAAACTACAATGTACTAACATTGTGGTAAAACTTTCCTGATTTACATTGTGTCACATACAAATCCATATACCCTTTGGTTAAAGGTCATAGCAAGAGTCAAAGGGTGAAAGGTCAGATAACTGCATCAGGTTGTCTAGTCTATGTACAAAATGATTCATATTACCGTAAACATACTTATTTGGCGCATACCAGGTAACCAAAGTGAAACAGATTAGTGCAATAATAGATTGGCACACTCACAATACTTCATGTAGGAAGCAATATACAGAAACTGATATTTAGCACAATTATAGCAAGTTTAGAGGTATGCTTTCAATGCGAAAAATGTTTAAACGATACAGTATTTGATGGAAATTCATATAAAAATGACAGTGTTTTATGTACCATTAAAAATACTTTCAAGGTGAAAGTCACGACAAGAATGCAATACCCAGGTAACTTCTAAACCACTTTACTGTATACTGGATAACTTTTTCGTTAAGTACCAGTAAAACTTTCACACTTTGCCATAATATTTTATATTCACCCAGTGCTATTTCAAAGTTGACATTTAATTACTAGCGTTACAAATACAAATGTTGTTTACTTTTGTTGGTTGTATTGATAAATTTGCCTTAATTCCGGTAAGAAAAAATGGCAAAAACTTAACTACAGTGATAATTTCCCTCCATACAGTATGTATTTAAGGAATGTTTTGGTAAAACATAGCAAGTGTCAGTAGTATGACAAGTCAGTGTGCCATATATATACCACATCAAAGTCTTTACCCAAAGGTGAAGGTTATCGCAACAAGGGTTCAAAGATCAAATCACACCATAATGATGACTGTCCCTTACCCAAAGGTGAAAGTCATCATAAGAAGGGATCAAAGGCCAGATCACTCCATTATGATGACTGTCACTTACCCAAAGGTGAAGATCATCACAATAAGGGTTCAAAGATCAGATCACACCATTATGATGACTGTCCCTTACTCAAAGGTGAAAGTCATCATAAGAAGGGTTCAAAGTTCAGATCACTCCATTATGATGACTGTTCCTTACCCAAAGGTGAAGGTCATCACAACAAGGGTTCAAAGGTTAGATTACTCCATTATGATGACTGTCCCTTTGGCTTACCCAAAGGTGAAGGTCATCACAACAAGGGTTCAAAGGTCAGATCACTCCATTATGATGACTGTCCCTTACCCAAAGGTGAATGTCATCACAAGAAGGGTTCAAAGATCAGATCACACCATTAAGATGAATGTCCCTTACCCAAAGGTGAAGGTCATCACAACAAGGGTTCAAAGGTCAGATCACTCCATTATGATGACTGTTCCTTACCCAAAGGTGAAGGTCATCACAACAAGGGTTCGAAGGTTAGATTACTCCATTATGATGACTGTCCCTTTGGCTTACCCAAAGGTGAAGGTCATCACAACAAGGGTTCAAAGGTCAGATCACTCCATTATGATGACTGTCCCTTACCCAAAGGTGAATGTCATCACAAGAAGGGTTCAAAGATCAGATCACACCATTATGATGACTGTCCCTTACCCAAAGGTGAAGGTCATCACAAGAAGGGTTCAAAGGTCAGATCACTCCATTATGATGACTGTTCCTTACCCAAAGGTGAAGGTCATAACAACAAGGGTTCAAAGGTCAGATCACTCCATTATGATAGCTGTCCCTTACCCAAAGGTGAAGGTCATCACAACAAGGGTTCAAAGGTTAGATCACTCCATTATGATGACTGTTCCTTACCCAAAGGTGAAGGTCATAACAACAATGGTTCAAAGGTCAGATCACTCCATTATGATGACTCTCCCTTACCCAAAGGTGAAGGTCATCACAAGAAGGGTTCAAAGGTCAGATCACTCCGTTATGATGACTGTCCCTTACCCAAAAGTGAAGGTCATCACAAGAAGGGTTCAAAGATCAGATCACACCATTATGATGACTGTCCCTTACCCAAAGGTGAAAGTCATCATAAGAAGGGATCAAAGGCCAGATCACTCCATTATGATGACTGTCACTTACCCAAAGGTGAAGGTCATCACAATAAGGGTTCAAAGATCAGATCACACCATTATGATGACTGTCCCTTACTCAAAGGTGAAAGTCATCATAAGAAGGGTTCAAAGTTCAGATCACTCCATTATGATGACTGTTCCTTACCCAAAGGTGAAGGTCATCACAACAAGGGTTCGAAGGTTAGATTACTCCATTATGATGACTGTCCCTTTGGCTTACCCAAAGGTGAAGGTCATCACAACAAGGGTTCAAAGGTCAGATCACTCCATTATGATGACTGTCCCTTACCCAAAGGTGAATGTCATCACAAGAAGGGTTCAAAGATCAGATCACACCATTATGATGACTGTCCCTTACCCAAAGGTGAAGGTCATCACAACAAGGGTTCAAAGGTCAGATCACTCCATTATGATGACTGTTCCTTACCCAAAGGTGAAGGTCATCACAACAAGGGTTCGAAGGTTAGATTACTCCATTATGATGACTGTCCCTTTGGCTTACCCAAAGGTGAAGGTCATCACAACAAGGGTTCAAAGGTCAGATCACTCCATTATGATGACTGTCCCTTACCCAAAGGTGAATGTCATCACAAGAAGGGTTCAAAGATCAGATCACACCATTATGATGACTGTTCCTTACCCAAAGGTGAAGGTCATCACAACAAGGGTTCGAAGGTTAGATTACTCCATTATGATGACTGTCCCTTTGGCTTACCCAAAGGTGAAGGTCATCACAACAAGGGTTCAAAGGTCAGATCACTCCATTATGATGACTGTCCCTTACCCAAAGGTGAATGTCATCACAAGAAGGGTTCAAAGATCAGATCACACCATTATGATGACTGTCCCTTACCCAAAGGTGAAGGTCATCACAAGAAGGGTTCAAAGGTCAGATCACTCCATTATGATGACTGTTCCTTACCCAAAGGTGAAGGTCATAACAACAAGGGTTCAAAGGTCAGATCACTCCATTATGATAGCTGTCCCTTACCCAAAGGTGAAGGTCATCACAACAAGGGTTCAAAGGTTAGATCACTCCATTATGATGACTGTTCCTTACCCAAAGGTGAAGGTCATAACAACAATGGTTCAAAGGTCAGATCACTCCATTATGATGACTCTCCCTTACCCAAAGGTGAAGGTCATCACAAGAAGGGTTCAAAGGTCAGATCACTCCGTTATGATGACTGTCCCTTACCCAAAAGTGAAGGTCATCACAAGAAGGGTTCAAAGATCAGATCACACCATTATGATGACTGTCCCTTACCCAAAGGTGAAAGTCATCATAAGAAGGGATCAAAGGCCAGATCACTCCATTATGATGACTGTCACTTACCCAAAGGTGAAGGTCATCACAATAAGGGTTCAAAGATCAGATCACACCATTATGATGACTGTCCCTTACTCAAAGGTGAAAGTCATCATAAGAAGGGTTCAAAGTTCAGATCACTCCATTATGATGACTGTTCCTTACCCAAAGGTGAAGGTCATCACAACAAGGGTTCGAAGGTTAGATTACTCCATTATGATGACTGTCCCTTTGGCTTACCCAAAGGTGAAGGTCATCACAACAAGGGTTCAAAGGTCAGATCACTCCATTATGATGACTGTCCCTTACCCAAAGGTGAATGTCATCACAAGAAGGGTTCAAAGATCAGATCACACCATTATGATGACTGTCCCTTACCCAAAGGTGAAGGTCATCACAACAAGGGTTCAAAGGTCAGATCACTCCATTATGATGACTGTTCCTTACCCAAAGGTGAAGGTCATAACAACAAGGGTTCAAAGGTCAGATCACTCCATTATGATGACTGTCCCTTACCCAAAGGTGAAGGTCATCACAACAAGGGTTCAAAGGTTAGATCACTCCATTATGATGACTGTTCCTTACCCAAAGGTGAAGGTCATAACAACAATGGTTCAAAGGTCAGATCACTCCATTATGATGACTGTCCCTTACCCAAAGGTGAAGGTCATCACAAGAAGGGTTCAAAGGTCAGATCACTCCGTTATGATGACTGTCCCTTACCCAAAAGTGAAGGTCATCACAAGAAGGGTTCAAAGATCAGATCACACCATTATGATGACTGTCCCTTACCCAAAGGTGAAAGTCATCATAAGAAGGGATCAAAGGCCAGATCACTCCATTATGATGACTGTCACTTACCCAAAGGTGAAGGTCATCACAATAAGGGTTCAAAGATCAGATCACACCATTATGATGACTGTCCCTTACTCAAAGGTGAAAGTCATCATAAGAAGGGTTCAAAGTTCAGATCACTCCATTATGATGACTGTTCCTTACCCAAAGGTGAAGGTCATCACAACAAGGGTTCGAAGGTTAGATTACTCCATTATGATGACTGTCCCTTTGGCTTACCCAAAGGTGAAGGTCATCACAAGAAGGGTTCAAAGGTCAGATCACTCCATTATGATGACTGTCCCTTACCCAAAGGTGAATGTCATCACAAGAAGGGTTCAAAGATCAGATCACACCATTATGATGACTGTCCCTTACCCAAAGGTGAAGGTCATCACAACAAGGGTTCAAAGGTCAGATCACTCCATTATGATGACTGTTCCTTACCCAAAGGTGAAGGTCATAACAACAAGGGTTCAAAGGTCAGATCACTCCATTATGATAACTGTCCCTTACCCAAAGGTGAAGGTCATCACAACAAGGGTTCAAAGGTTAGATCACTCCATTATGATGACTGTTCCTTACCCAAAGGTGAAGGTCATAACAACAAGGGTTCAAAGGTCAGATCACTCCATTATGATGACTCTCCCTTACCCAAAGGTGAAGGTCATCACAAGAAGGGTTCAAAGGTCAGATCACTCCGTTATGATGACTGTCCCTTACCCAAAGGTGAAGGTCATCACAAGAAGGGTTCAAAGATCAGATCACACCATTATGATGACTGTCCCTTACCCAAAGGTGAAAGTCATCATAAGAAGGGATCAAAGGCCAGATCACTCCATTATGATGACTGTCACTTACCCAAAGGTGAAGGTCATCACAATAAGGGTTCAAAGATCAGATCACACCATTATGATGACTGTCCCTTACTCAAAGGTGAAAGTCATCATAAGAAGGGTTCAAAGTTCAGATCACTCCATTATGATGACTGTTCCTTACCCAAAGGTGAAGGTCATCACAACAAGGGTTCGAAGGTTAGATTACTCCATTATGATGACTGTCCCTTTGGCTTACCCAAAGGTGAAGGTCATCACAACAAGGGTTCAAAGGTCAGATCACTCCATTATGATGACTGTCCCTTACCCAAAGGTGAATGTCATCACAAGAAGGGTTCAAAGATCAGATCACACCATTATGATGACTGTCCCTTACCCAAAGGTGAAGGTCATCACAACAAGGGTTCAAAGGTCAGATCACTCCATTATGATGACTGTTCCTTACCCAAAGGTGAAGGTCATAACAACAAGGGTTCAAAGGTCAGATCACTCCATTATGATGACTGTCCCTTACCCAAAGGTGAAGGTCATCACAACAAGGGTTCAAAGGTTAGATCACTCCATTATGATGACTGTTCCTTACCCAAAGGTGAAGGTCATAACAACAATGGTTCAAAGGTCAGATCACTCCATTATGATGACTGTCCCTTACCCAAAGGTGAAGGTCATCACAACAAGGGTTCAAAGGTCAGATCACTCCGTTATGATGACTGTCCCTTACCCAAAAGTGAAGGTCATCACAAGAAGGGTTCAAAGATCAGATCACACCATTATGATGACTGTCCCTTACCCAAAGGTGAAAGTCATCATAAGAAGGGATCAAAGGCCAGATCACTCCATTATGATGACTGTCACTTACCCAAAGGTGAAGGTCATCACAATAAGGGTTCAAAGATCAGATCACACCATTATGATGACTGTCCCTTACTCAAAGGTGAAAGTCATCATAAGAAGGGTTCAAAGTTCAGATTACTCCATTATGATGACTGTTCCTTACCCAAAGGTGAAGGTCATCACAACAAGGGTTCGAAGGTTAGATTACTCCATTATGATGACTGTCCCTTTGGCTTACCCAAAGGTGAAGGTCATCACAACAAGGGTTCAAAGGTCAGATCACTCCATTATGATGACTGTCCCTTACCCAAAGGTGAATGTCATCACAAGAAGGGTTCAAAGATCAGATCACACCATTATGATGACTGTCCCTTACCCAAAGGTGAAGGTCATCACAACAAGGGTTCAAAGGTCAGATCACTCCATTATGATGACTGTTCCTTACCCAAAGGTGAAGGTCATAACAACAAGGGTTCAAAGGTCAGATCAATCCATTATGATGACTGTCCCTTACCCAAAGGTGAAGGTCATCACAACAAGGGTTCAAAGGTCAGATCACTCCATTATGATGACTGTCCCTTACCCAAAGGTGAAGGTCATCACAAGAAGGGTTCAAAGATCAGATCACACCATTATGATGACTGTCCCTTACCCAAAAGTGAAAGTCATCACAAGAAGGGTTCAAAGGTCAGATCACTCCATTCTGATGACTTTCCCTTATCCAATGGTGAAGGTCATCACAACAAGGGTTCAAAGGTTAAATTACTCTATTATGATGACTGTCCCTTAAGCTTACCCAAAGGTGAAGGTCATGACAACAAGGGTTCAAAGATCAGATCACTCCATTATTGTGACGGTCCCTTACCCAAAGGTGTGGGTCATCACAACAAGAGTTCAAAGGTCAGATCACTCCATTATGATGATTCTTCCAGCTGTAACCTTTGCTTTGTAAAACTTTGAAGGTGGCTGTATTAGATTTAGTGGTCTGTTGTATATCATACACTCAGGTGTGTTGGACAGTGTATCACATATCATATTACTCTCTAGTTTTCCTTGGTCAGGTACAGCTTTGTTTGTTCTGTTTATTTAGACATCAAGTTTGTTTTGACAGCTTGTGTACTCATGATTATTTCAATTATCTTTCAGTTTGGTAGAACAGAAATCATCTGGAACAACTTAAACCCAGATTTTGTGAAGAAGTTTGTAATGCATTATTACTTTGAACAGAGCCAAAAGCTAAAATTTGAAATGTAAGTTGATCAAAAATGCATGTCCATCTTACAGAAAATATGATACATGTACAATTAAAGTAATTTTCTTCATCTTGGCAATCAAATAATGAAATGCCATAGAAATATATTGAATCATCCATTAGATCCTAAAATGACACCAGTAAACAGAACGGCCACTATTCCTTATTAAGTACAGTGGGATTTGAACTAGTTCCTGCAGGAATGTATCATCAAATTTATCATCTAAGCATATATTCAGAGAATTGTTTAAATATTCTACCACCTAAATTATTTACAAAAAAAACGTATTTTTTTCTTTTGCTGTATGTTGTACACTCTATTTTTGTTCCATTATTTAGTAATGTTGTATGATTTCATAAATTAAAATGACTTTAGAAATGTGTATTTCTATTTCAGATATGATGTCGACTCTAAAAGTGCTGATTTGTCAAAACATGTAAGTATATTTATATTGAATTATAATGTATATAATGAAATAAGGATTCTATATTCTGAATACAGTGAAACATGTTTATAATGAACACACTTACAACAAATTCATGATTATAGCATAGTGTTTCTCATTCCTCGGCAAGTGCCATATTATCTGTATGTTATACACATATAACGAACTATGCTTATAACAAACTAATTGTCTTGGTCCCCAGGGATTCGTTAAAACGTGCTTTACTGTACACTTTGTTCGCATTGATGTTACCTGCTCTAGTCTGTATTTCAGAATATTAGGACATTCTTATGCTTTTCTGAATAGTAACATCTTATAGGTTCATGACATTGTCAAGGTTAAGACAAACGTGAGGCCATTGTTTTCATTCATTTCAGTGAAAATAAATAAAAACGATAAAACTTTTAAGTACATTTGAAAATCTGCACGTGCCATTATATGATGGAACTTTATCCATGAATGTGTCATATGTGGACATTGTGTTAAGTCTAAACTATAATTCATGGCATCTTGTAAAGTTTTTGAAATCTATGTTATGTGTCATTTAAATTTCTCCAAGTGTTGTAAACATACATCATCATGTTGTATACCATACCTGGTAAAGTGTTGTGAACAAATATCATCATGTTGTATACCTTACCTGGTAATTTTTGTTCTTTAGGACTTTCTTGGAGCCATGGAGTGCTCGCTCGGCGAGATTGTGTCCGCTGGTACAAAGATGAGCAGAAGACTTCAGTAAGTTGTGTTTTCCTTGACATGTGTACATATCATTTGTGCATTATTTACAATCTGTGTATATTGATTTGTTAGGGAAACAAAAAAGATGGGTCAGTTGAGGTCTGTTGCACTGGATTGAAATAAGTCCCCATCTGGGAACTGGAAGGGGGGGGGGGAGGGAGACTATATTATATGTTGTATATGTCTCTCCTTCCGTTTTTGTGGTTTTTTTTCTGTCCAGGTCCTTTATCATACACTACAAGTCACTAGAACTTTACATTTAGGGTAAGGGCATAATAAAACCTACAAGTTTACGGCATCCTTTGTGTTGATACTCCATCCCTTATCTATTTGTGACTACCTTTCATCTATGGAGCTCTGCTAGAATACTTCGGTATCCACCTAGGATTCCTCCACCGAAACATCAACCTACCTTTACTGATAGGACATTGGACTCCTCCGCCTCCTGTGTTGGTTTACCACATTACCGTTTTTATTTAGGGTAAGGGTTCACCTTGGTAAGGTGACATTTCATGCATCAAAAGTATGTCACTCTGACCTACATTTTTACTTTTGACCTTCTTCAAAAAACAGTTTATCTTGACTCTATTTCATACACTTCAAGTCACTGGACTAATGCTGAATACTTTTTGATCTAATTGCTGTGTTTTGTTTTACAGAGGCCCGAAAAAAGACAGTGGCAATATAATTGGTAAGTTTAACAAATTTGTTGATAACATGAGTGATGATTAAGTACTTGTGGCAATTATAAATTTCCCTAAAACATACCAGTAACATACCGGTAATATGTTCAGACTCATATTGACCCATTAAGAGTAAAAAATAAATGTCTATTGGGGGGGGGGGGGGGGGGGGGGGGGATGATGGTCTAAACAATGACAAATGTGGAGTACTGTGTTACATTATAAGTGTTGATTGGGATCCCTGAGCCTACAGGCATAAACAATAACTGATAAAAACGATAAAAATATATAGTCTATTACGAAAAGTGTCTATTTTGTGTTACATTTTTTCCTTAAGACCATAACTTACCTGGTAAATCCTTGAATTGAATACAAATTTTGTTACAAGTATGGTAATGTGTTTGCCTTGCTTTGTTTCTAGTTGGTGCAGAAGAACAAAGTAGCTGTAAGGTAAGTAGCTATAGGAAGCAATGCTACTGGTAGTGCAAGGGGAAATTAGGCATAATATTGAAATAGTTACAGTAGGGAAAAGGGCCAATTATCAGCCCCTAAATGTCCTAAATAGTAGCTGTAAGGTAAGTAGGAAGCAATGCTACTGGTAGTGCAAGGGGAAATTAGGCGTAATATTGAAATAGTTACAGTAGGGAATAGGGCCAATTATCAGCCCCTAAACGTCATAATATTGAGATAGTTACAGTAGGGAATAGGGCCAATTATCAGCCCCTAAACGTCCGAAGTAGTAGCTGTAAGGTAAGTAGGAAGCAATGCTACTGGTAGTGCAAGGGGAAATTAGGCGTAATATTGAAATAGCTACAGTAGGGAATAGGGCCAATAATCAGCCCCTTAGCGTCATAATATTGAGATAGTTACAGTAGGGAATAGGGCCAATTATCAGCCCCTAAACATCATAATATTGATGAAGTTACAGTAGGGAATAGGGCCAATTATCAGCCCCTAAACGTCATAATATTGAGATAGTTACAGTAGGGAATAGGGCCAATTATCAGCCCCTAAACGTCATAATATTGAGATAGTTACAGTAGGGAATAGGGCCAATTATCAGCCCCTAAACGTCATAATATTGAGATAGTTACAGTAGGGAATAGGGCCAATTATCAGCTCCTAAATGTCATAATATTGAGATAGTTACAGTAGGGAATAGGGCCAATTATCAGCCCCTAAACGTCATAATATTGAAATAGTTACAGTAGGGAATAGGGCCAATTATTAGCCCCTAAACGTCCTAAGGATAAGCACTGTACTGTGATGAGGGTATACCTGTTTTTCAACATTCAGTGACATACATCATCATATATATTCTATCTGTAAGTACTCTCTGTGACATATGAGATGTAGAGTAATTTTGCTCTTGTTGTCATTTTTTTTTAATTGAAAAGTTATTCAAAAAGCATACTATGATTACTAGGCAACATTCATGTCAATAATGTACATAATCAAATTTTATAGAAATGGTAAAATGGTCAAAAATATCATTTGCAGTTTCATAAAAACTCATTATAAAGTACATAACTTCATCAACATGCAGTAGTACAGGAGGGGAAGAGGATGATACAGTTGTACATTGAAAATTAAATACTTCACTTGCTTATTCTATACATAAGTTCTACCTATAACTATATTGATCAGTATATGATGAATGGTAAAACTACGTCTGAATTCTTATCCGTACCTTCCCTTTAGGTTAATTTAATGGTTACTCCTATAAAAAAAATCTGCATGAGAATGTTTGACATGTTTCAGGAACAAGCACATTTTCAATTCCGTGCCCACAAGTTAGACAAAAAGGACTTTTTTGGAAAATCCGACCCATTTCTCACATTCATGAGAGCCAATGAGGATGCAACGTAAGTACTGCCGTACTGTCAGTCACTGATTCTGGGTGTAAACCAAGATAACACAATGGTATACTAGGGATGGGCAGATGTGACGTGTGTAATGAAGATTTGAAAGTTTTGTTCTTCAAGTTAGTTTGTAACAAAGTGTTCACAACAGTTTTATCACAGAATTTTTTTTTTTTAGTGTTTTGCGAGCTGAAAATATTCCACTAAGTATAAATATGATATTGCATTAATCACAGTTTCTGTATATTGCTTTTTACAGCAAGTATTGGTAGTGTGCTAATTCATCATTGCGCTTACATATTAAAATTAGTTTTGTCCTAAAAATATGAGTACACCAAAAAAAATATGTTCACAGTATGTCAAAGAAACACTAATTATTACAAGGAGTTTATACCCTTCATTTGTGTTACAGATACACAGTTGTACACAGAACAGAAGTGATAAAGAAAACACTGAACCCCACCTGGCGGCCATTTATACTACCTATTCGGTTACTTTGTAATGGTGACTACGACAGGTGAGCTTGTTTCCATGGAAATAGTGTGATAAACAGTATATAAAATGTCTGTAGAAACAGTAGAAAACATCCAACTGAGATACATTCATTTACTGGCATGACTCTAGCTGTATCTCAATTATTGCGGAGTTGTTTACATTTTACCTGGATTTGATTCAAGAATTCAAGGTGTGCTTGTCACATGTTTAAAATATTCTTCAATCTCTTTATTATCTTTCATTGTGGTCTCAAGGTCCTTAAGTTGCTTTTTTAAATTCTCTTTTAATTCAAATTCTCAACTTGTTAGTTGACAAAACTTAAAAAAAGCGGTCAAACTATATTTATATATTTTGATATTTTTTACGCCTCAGAAAGTTCTTGTACATATATATGTATCACTGCAAGTTTATCTGCTTAACACTATGGTATGAGCTACATATATTTACACATTATGAAGTTTGCATTGAAATCCACCTGCTTTATTTTACAGGAGTATAAAGATACAGTGTCATGATTGGGATGCTGATGGAGGGTAGGTACCAGCTGCTTCAGATACAGTCTGTATAACTAGACAAGTATCATGTCCTATGTGGTTGTTATAAACATGTTATATATCCTCTAGTGCAGTATAGGTACTATTTAATGTAACATCACTTTATATCAAATTTCTTTTTATATCACATTTGATTCTGACATTGAGTTCTTAAATGTACTGTTCAATTCAATAGATCATTTGATATGTTTAACAATATCTGTGTTTACAGCCATGATTTCATCGGAGAATTCACAACAACTCTGAGAGAATTAAGTCGAGGTCCAAATGAAAGGAATGTGTTTGAGGTAAATATAAGATTTGTCCTTAAGTGCCTTAACCTTCTGTTCAAGTAGTTAAAGCATGATGAAATAGGACATTTTTGTTTCTGCCATAACAGTTAGTTTCTTTTTAAGGGTCCAGAAAAAATTATGAGTTATGATCAGTTTGATTATTAACAACATTTCCTCATATTGCGCCATGTTGGATAGAGTTTGCCCATGTAAGAAAGCTATGTAAGAAAAATCTATCTTACATAGCATATCACACGATTTGACGACACAATGGCTCAACAATGAGGCAACGTCACAAATACGGTAAACTCTGATGCTGGAAGGAAAAAATAATGACATAATGAAATTAAAACCTTTCACAAAAATTTAACCATAAACACCAGAAAGGTGAATTTAATTTTTTTCTGTGCAAACATAATATACTAGTAGGGTATGCTTAATTTCACTGTCTTTTTCGTCAAAAAAAGCTCAAGGAAAAAGTTGAAATTTTCAAAATGGGTACTACCTAATCAAAACGTATTTTCATGGTTTTGAGCTTATTCGGGTAGTTGATACGAGAGAAAAAGACTCTTTCATGACCAAAAGTGTAAAGCCTTGGGTTTTACCAAATTTATCTTACATCCCTGGTCATGAAAGAGTCTTATATTATACCACTGTCATATACAAAAATGTTTATATACAGTGTCCTTTGATGTCTCTGTGTCAATCTCATTATATATGTATAACCTGCTTATTTCAGTGCATCAGTGAAAAGAAAAGAAAGAAGAAAGGCTCCAAATATCAGAATTCAGGGACAGTAAGTATTTCAGTAGTACAGTAAACCCTCGTTATACTGCCAATATTTGGCCAGAGGTAAATCGACTATGAAGAGGGTTTGGCGATAAAATGAGGAAACCTACAAGAGAATTCTTTACAGGAAGAGAAAAAAGTGAACTTGAAATACATTGGTAGTAAGTTAGTCGGAAATTAAACAAGGGGCCCTATGTCAAAGTTTTAATGTAATAGAACAAACTATGGATTGGGCCCTTGTATTTCTTAAAGATTGAGCAGGGTTCATAAGTTTTATTAGTCCCCTACAGACGAAGCCTGAAGGGAATATTAGTTTAACCACTGTCTGTCTGCCTGTCACCTTTTTGGGGATTCCGTGCATTATTTCTGCAACTTGTGCAGATATTGAACAGAAATTTGGTATACAGATACATCATGGCGATATCTACATCAATTCCCTGTAATTAGTTGTATGAATCATTGCATTTTTATAGCTTGCAGGGGCCAGTAGGGACATGTATTGCAATACTCAATTATGCTTGTTATTCATTTGAGAAAGGTATAAAGCCATGGTACCTTACACTGAAAAAATTGGACATAACTAACAATTTTTAAGTTCTAAAAGAAAGTCTTCATTTCATTTTTGTGCAGGTTGAGCTGATGAACTGTAAAATAGAAAAAGTCTACACATTTCTGGATTATGTTCGCGGAGGGTAAGTAGACACTGTGTTGTTATGGTAAATTGTCTCGGTAAGTACAGGGCTTGGCATTTTTGGGAATTTTATTGCATGCAGGAATCAAGGTTTTCCCTTTAAAACAATTTGAAATAATGACCACTGTCAAATTTGTTACGCTGAAGTTACTTGAATCATAATTCAATTTTGATTTAACTGAGATTCATTATTTGTTTTGATCTATTCAGTGATCACTCTTTACCGACAGTGTTAATGGTTTCTACATTTTGCTCTGATTTTGAAATAAACTTAATAAATTATCATGTTTACCCAAAGGACTAAAACTTTTCCTAAAAAATTAAATAAGATATTAAGTTTGTCCTAATAAATGTTACTCTACCTTCAGGTTTAAAAAATGTTGTGTGTTTACAAAAGTCATTGAAGAAAAGTTGATAATAATTTTTTACAGCACCCAGTTACACTGTACCTTTGCTGTGGATTTTACGGCATCAAACGGAGATCCTAAAACGCCTTCCTCACTACACTACATGAACCCCTACAAACCAAACCCTTACGCCACGGCCCTGAGGTCTGTGGGCAATATTATACAGGACTATGATACGTAAGTTGTACAAATCTCTATACAAACCAAACTCTTACGCCACAGTCCTGAGGTCTGTGGGCAATATTATACAGGACTATGATACGTAAGTTGTTCAGATCTCTATACAAACCAAACTCTTACGCCACAGTCCTGAGGTCTGTGGGCAATATTGTACAGGACTATGATACGTAAGTTGTACAAATCTCTATACAAACCAAACTCTTACGCCACAGTCCTGAGGTCTGTGGGCAATATTATACAGGACTATGATACGTAAGTTGTTCAGATCTCTATACAAACCAAACCCTTTCTCAACAGCCCTGAGGTCTGTGGGCAATATTGTACAGGACTATGATATGTAAGTTGTACAGATCTCTATACAAACCAAACTCTTATGCCACGGCCCTGAGGTCTGTGGGCTATATTGTACAGGCTTGTCAGGCTATGATACGTAAGTTGTACAAATCTCTGTACAAACTTAACCCTGAGGTCTGTGGGCAATATTGAACAGGACTATGATACGGAAGTTGTACAAATCTTCATACAAACTTAACCCTGAGGTCTGTGGTCAATATCATAGAAGACTACAATATGTAAGTTGTTTAAATCTCTATACAAACTTAACCCTGAGGTTTGTGGGCAATATTGTACAGGACTATGATACGTAAGTTGTACTAATCTCTATATAAACTTAACCCTGAGGTCTTTGGGCAATATTGAACAGGACTATGATACGTAAGTTGTACATATCTCTCTACAAACTAAACCCTGAGGTCTCTGGGCAATATCATCCAGGACTATGATATGTAAGTTGTACAAATCTCTATACAAACTAACCCTTACACCATAGCCCTGAGGTATGTGGGCAATATTATACAAGACTATGATACGTAAGTTGTACAAATCTCTATACAAACTTAACCCTGAGACCCTGAGGTTTGTGGGCAATATCATACAGGACTATGAGATGTAAGTTGTACAGATCTCTATACAAACTTAACCCTGAGACCCTGAGGTTTGTGGGCAATATTATACATGACTTTGATACGTAAGTTGTACAAATCTCTATACAAACTTAACCCTGAGACCCTCAGGTATGTGGGCAATATCATACAGGACTATGAGATGTAAGTTCTACAGATCTCTATACAAACTTAACCCTGAGACCCTGAGGTCTGTGGGCAATATTATACATGACTTTGATACGTAAGTTGTACAAATCTTTATACAAACTTAACCCTGAGGTATGTGGGCAATATCATACAGGACTATGATATGTAAGTTGTACAAATCTCTATACAAACTAACCCTTACACCATAGCCCTGAGGTCTGTGGGCAATATTATACAGGACTATGATACGTAAGTTGTACAAATCTTTATACAAACTTAACCCTGAGACCCTGAGGTTTGTGGGCAATATTATACAGGACTATGAGATGTAAGTTGTACAGATCTCTATACAAACTTAACCCTGAGACCCTGAGGTCTGGGGGCAATATTATACAGGACTTTGATACGTAAGTTGTACAAATCTCTATACAAACTTAACCCTGAGGTATGTGGGCAATATCATACAGGACTATGATATGTAAGTTGTACAAATCTCTATACAAACTAACCCTTACACCATAGCCCTGAAGTATGTAGGCAATATTATACAGGACTATGATACGTAAGTTGTACAGATCTCTGTACAAACCTTACCCTGAGGTCTGTGGGCAATATTATACAGGACTTTGATACGTAAGTTGTACAAATCTCTATACAAACCTTACCCTGAGGTCTGTGGGCAATATCATACAGGACTTTGATATGTAAGTTGTTTAAATCTCTATACAAACTTAACCCTGAGGTTTGTGGGCAATATTGTACAGGACTATGATACGTAAGTTGTACTAATCTCTATATAAACTTAACCCTGAGGTATGTGGGCTATATTGTACAGGACTATGATACGTAAGTTGTTTAAATCTCTATACAAACTTAACCCTGATACCCTGAGGTCTGTGGGCAATATTATACAGGACTATGATATGTAAGTTGTTTAAATTTCTATACAAACTTAACCCTGAGGTTTGTGGGCAATATTGTACAGGACTATGATACGTAAGTTGTACAAATCTCTATACAAACTTAACCCCGAGACCCTGAGGTTTGTGGGCAATATTATACAGGACTATGAGGTGTAAGTTGTACAGATCTCTATACAAACTTAACCCTGAGACCCTGAGGTTTGTGGGCAATATCATACAGGACTATGATATGTAAGTTGTACAAATCTCTATAAAATCTTAACCCTGAGGTCTGTGGGCAATATCATACAGGGCTATGATATGTAAGTTGTACAAATCTCTATACAAACTTTACCCTGAGGTCTGTGGGCAATATTATACAGGACTATGATACGTAAGTTGTACAAATCTCTGTACAAACTTAACCCTGAGGTCTGTGGGCAATATTATACAGGACTATGATACGTAAGTTGTACAAATCTCTGTACAATCTTAACCCTGAGGTCTGTGGGCAATATCATACATGACTATGATACGTAAGTTGTACAAATCTCTATACAAACTTAACCCTGAGACCCTGAGGTATGTGGGCAATATCATACAGGACTATGATATGTAAGTTGTACAAATCTCTATAAAATCTTAACCCTGAGACCCTGAGGTTTTTGGGCAATATTATACAGGACTATGATACGTAAGTTGTACAAATCTCTATACCAACCTAAATCTGAGGTCTGTGGGCAATATCATACAGGACTATGAGACAACATCATATAATTAATTGAACTGGAAAAATGCTTGTGTTTATGTGTGTGTGGTTTATTTTTAGTAGGCTTTGATTAATGTTGCCTTCAACTAAAATGTCTGATCAAAGGGGATACTTAGATTTAGAAAGGAAGATTGGGCCTCCTAATATACAGGTGTTGGAACAACCACCTATGAAAGTGTTCACAGAATTGACAAGACATGGCTTTGGATATATTTACAGGGACAGACTGTTCCCAGCCCTTGGATTTGGTGCTCGACTACCTCCAGATGGCGTTGTTTCTCATGAATTTGCATTGGTAAGTGCATTTGGTATTCTTTTAAATTTAAAAAAAAATCATCACAATTTTGAGTTTCATGCTTGATCGAATATTGTTTGAGTTTCATGCTTGATTGAATATAGTTTTCCCTATTTACCACATGGGGAAATTTTCCTTTAGAATGTTTCCCTGTTATACCTTGTTGTACCACCAACCCTGTACATGTATCAGTCATATGTGTCTTGAACACACTAACAATGAGATGTTGGTGAACTGTAGTCACCATGTTATCTCTTTACCTGGCCATCCACACTTTTATTTCCAGGGATTCTTTTGAAATCGAAAAAAATTACTGCTTTTAAATAAGACATGGTAAAATAAGGAAAACGGTTTTACAAATATTTTCAGTCCAGAAATATTTTAAGTTCAAGGTCATTTTGAATGAAAAGAGATCTTGTGGAGTATGATCTTTATCTTAAACATTAACCTCTTTGAAATTTGCCATGGTGATAAAATGTGGTATATATAGATATGCAAGAAGGATAGAAAATATTCCAAGGTCAAGATCAGTATTACTTATTTCAATAGTTGAAATTGATCTTTTGCAGAACGGTAACCCCACCAACCCCTACTGTCAGGGTATAGATGGTGTACTAGACGCCTACAACAAAGCCCTTTACTCTGTACAACTCTATGGTCCAACAAACTTTGCTCCCTGTGTCAACCATGTGTCCAAGTAAGTAGACAAGTTTATTTTAAAAACTATTACATGTGCACCCTACTACAAGTCTTCTAGTCACATTTTCGTCAAATAATTCTTTTACCCCTACCTAAAATGGGAGGAGATGTGGGGGTGGGGGGGGGTCATAGTGTTGCCCATATCTGTACTTTCCCGTCATGTCATATCTCAATTCAGCAGCAGTAGCAGAGGCATTCTTGTCTTACAGATATTTTCTATTTTTTCCAGTGGTATATAGTTTTTCAGCTGATTTTCTTTCTTAGTTTCCAGTAATCTTAAGTTTTAATACCAATAATTCAATAGATTAGCATTCATCCTTTCATTTAATTATGGTCTTAGCACTGTACACTAGGCAGAGCTTAGTACAAAGTTGCTGATATTCTAATCATATATTATTGATACCAAAGGTTTGCCATGGCGAAGCGAGACGGAAATGACTATTTTATCCTGCTCATCATCACCGACGGTATCATCACTGACATGCCTCAGACATGTGAAGCCATTGTCAATGTAAGTAACTTTCTTTCTAATCGGTCTCTGTGATTTTGTTGTCATCACCAGAATTCCCATCGCATTGTACAAATTGTAAATCCATAACACTCTAAGGTCAAAACAGTTGTTCAAAAGGTGATCAGTTTTAATCAGTGATTTGCACAAATTTTTTTGAATTTATTCATTTTCAAGACACTAACATTGAAATAGTTACAACTTAGAAGATATCAAATATTTAGTGGAGTGAATTAAAATCCAAAATTGTGAGATTTTATCTTGTATATTGACAAAATTATTAAAAACTGTTAATCTGTGATCAAACTAATTACCTTTTGAACAACTGGGCCCAGAAGTTCATGTTAACACTTCAGGTTGAATCGTGTCATGTTTCAGTATTTAATTCATTGTCTGTTTTACACCTTGTAGGCAGCCAGTCTTCCAATGTCCATCATCATTATTGGAGTGGGAGATGCTGACTTTGAAGGTAATCAATTTAAGTCAGATTTTATACAAGAAAACATTCTGAACATTGATATCAGTAATAAGTGTTGTCCTATTCTGTTGTTTCAAGCTAATCATAGGGATCTTTATATCAGCACTGAATTTTTACGGGAGTAGATATAAAAATCAGACTTTTTATGTTATCATAGGTTTCCACTTAGCTCTGTCCATCTACTTCTCTAGTTATTTGAGATATGATTCCTTTGAAGTAATAGTACAAAGTGGATGTTGAACTTTCATTTCTAAAATTGGTGAATCAATCAACAAGGATATAGGAGAAATGGTTGTTTTCTGATATTGTGAGCGATACAGGCCATATGGGCCCCTTGTGTAATACTGTGTTACTAATCCTTACTTATGTTTTGTTGTGTAGCTATGGAAGTATTAGATGGTGATGATGTCAGGCTGACGTCCCGAGGAAAAGCAGCAGAGAGAGACATTGTACAGGTAACTACAGTATAACTTACCTAAATTGCAAGTCACCAGGCCTAAAACTTTTGGTCGGTTTACACAGGTGTAGGGTTTGTAGAGGTAGGATATAAGTTGAGAGGGAAATATCGGGATCAAAATGTAAGGCTGGGTAAGACAGGGTTTCTGATTTGACAAGCGCCAGTAATCAGACGAAGACGATTGCCGAAACATTTTACCCAACATGTGTTTATTAAAAGCCCAATATACGTAACTTCAGGAATTTTTTCGTAATTCTGAAAAATTCTGAAAAAAAAATCCAGTTGATAACCATGCAAAAATAAGCCTAAAAATAAGTAAACCCGAGCGGTAACTAACATGAAAGTCTTGACAGAAAAATCCAAAGAATTGAAAATAATTCAGGAAGATTTGCCGAAAGTTACGTATATGGGGCCTTAAATATTTTTACCACAGCTCATCCAAGGGTTTCCACAAGGGAGATAACTCACACAACTAATAATTAACTGTCACTATATAGTGGCGAAGGACCATTTAGACAAGTTATATTGCATTACACTGCAGGGGGAAATATTGTCAGAAAGGAAGTAATATAAAATCTGAAGGAAATCAAGGTGGTTTGAATTCAGATATCTCTCTGTAAAATTAACATGATCTTTCTGGATTCAATACAAATAGTGCGTCCATTGTAGATTTGTCGAAGTTTAGCCACTGTCTTCTCAGCTCTTCATCCTGTAGCATCTAAGCTTATGAGGGATCAATTCAAAAGTTGTATTGATTTATTTTGCATGAAATAAAACATATCTTACTTCAACCAAATGTAATTGTTGTGGTAGCAGTATAAGCCTCTTTTTGCAAAAAAAAAAGGGTAGCTAACCCTCCTGGAAGTTGAGTGATAGGGTAAAAAGAAGCCAGACAGGTTGATATGCTTTAATCAGAGCATCTTAATTAAATAAGAAGCTTTTAAGTTATTGTGGTTGCATCTCTGGCAGGTCAGAAAATTTCACATTGGCTACTGTAAACCAGCTAATTTTTGTGTGTTTCACAGTTGATTTAAATTCCGGAAAATTCATCACTGCGAAATAGTTTTATTCAGAGGTTTGCCAAATTTAAGAATACTGTATTGTACTGTACACAGGATTTATGACCGTATTTATCGCGAAATTAAATCACCACAAAATACTTGTTACATAATTATTGAAATGCGAAATTAAGTCGCCGCAACAATAAGTTGATTTAAAGTATTTGTTTTCAACTTTATCTTTAAACAAACTACTAGGCATACCTGTGTTGCTAGACTTTTGTCAGATTACTATGGAAATAAATGATAATACAGTAACTTCTATTGTGTAACTACCTGATTCCAACTGTTGTGCTGTCTGTTATAAAAATTCCTTCATTTTCAGTTTGTACCTTTGCGTAATTTCCTGGGGCGTTCCGGAGACAACCCTGCTACAATACAGGCCAGATTAGCCAAGGAAGTCCTGGAGGAAATTCCAGACCAGTTCCTGTCCTACATGAAGTCACGAAATATCAAACCCAAGCCTCCGATGATGCGTCAGCTCTCAATTTCTTCCATGACATCACTTCCTGCCTCAGAGCAGTGAAATCGTATGAACCTGTGACACTTCAATGTCCTTGACCTGTTTACCTAGTAGCATTGCAAATTTTTAAGTACCATCCGGTAAAGTGTATCACTGAGCTGTATCTGGCAATGCGAATCTGACTGCTGACTTTGGTAGAAAGATTTTATAGTAATTAATTATGAAGGATATGTATCATTTCATAGTGATGTGAAACATTATACCCTGTATACTCTTGTCATACATGTAGGAAAACTAATTACATAACATAATTAGGTTTATACCATAATAGTCCTCATTTTCAAATTAACAATCTTTCACTGAGTGTTTGATATTTTCTTTTTTCTTTATCTTCCTACCTCAAAGAACTTACTCATATAACTACTGACATTATACTGTTTGTACTGCTAAAAAGCTACATTTTATTTTATTTTTGCTCAACTAATTTTATATCCTTTTGTTTTTAATCATAGATAAAGCAAAGTAGAAGAAAAACACAATATACATTTAACTAGCTTGTAAGTAATGCATAAAACCAAATTACCATTTAATTGTGCAAAAGTATTTGGTTTCAACTAACAACAAAATCTTTATAATGACCTAAATATTCATAGTATCAACTAAAAACCAAAGCCCTTAATAGTGTTGTTGGTTTTATCTCGTTAAATTTGCTAAAACTTGCCAGTAAAAATAATTCTCATAGAAGTCTTATTCACCTGTATGAGAAAGATATTTTACCCTTTCTTACAGTGAGGATTTTCTACAATAGATCTGGCAACATTTTATTGTTAGACGATAGATCTGTTAATAATTTTGTACATGTATTTCAGAGTTTATGTAGAAACCATAAAGGAGTTGAGATGAGGGTTAAAGGCCCAATATACGTAACTTCAGGGAAATTTTCGTGATTCTGAAAAATTCTGAAAAAAAAATCCAGTTGATAACCATGAAAAAATAAGCCTAAAACGAAGTAAACCTGAGCGGTAACTAACAAGAAACTCTTGACAAAAAAATCCAAAAAATTGAAAATAATTCAGGTGGGGCCCACTTCAACAATAAACCGAAGGTAGAAGACGGTTCGAAATGGATGCGTATTACAAATAGCGTGTTTCAACTGCTGCTGTACCGGTAACCGCGAAAGAATTCATCTTGAATATTGCTGCTTTCAGTACCTTAACTAAATCTATAAATATCATAATTTATTAGGCATGATTTTCGCTTCAAATTTTGCCGAAAGTTACGTATATTGGGCCTTTAAATGCTTATTTCTTGATTCCAAGAGCGACTAGTATTTTTCCTAAATCAACGAACTGATTTTTCACACAATAATGCAGTGTTGAAGAAAATTTTGATGTAGATTAAGTTTTAATGATGCAGATACTGTACCATTTACACCCCCGTACCTATACCTATGTGCTGGCCCAGTAGGTCGGTCAATCTTTTGAGATTTGTAATTGTTTTCAACGATCAATAGCATATTACTTTCCCTTTACTTGGCTTTAAACAGAAACTGGTCAAATTTATTCAAATGTATGGTTGTAATATTTTCAATGCGGTATTAATTATAACATACCTTTATGCTTACATTAAAAATTATAACAAGTTCGGTTTATAGATTGAAGCTTTGTGTGATATGAAATAGGAAATTTTGCTGTTGTGTATTAAATGCAGGTACTTTATAACTTTATAGTTTTACACTGCATGCTTTTTCAGCAGTGAAGAGATTTAAAGAGTTGAGTTTTATTAATGAAACGCATGTACCGCATATTTTTCTAATGACTTCCTTTTAAGTTGGATTAGAACTATCTGAACTAGCTAATGTTGTTATGCAGTGCCTGTTATCGCTTAGTGAAAGCAATTCAATGCTGATTATTCGGTTGGAACATTGTCATATTGTTAGATATATATCTTATGTTTTATATATTGTTTTATTTGACCTGGCAAGCCACATAAAGACAAAATCAATTTCTATCTCAGTATACCGTGCAGAATTTGTATGACCTTGCCATTAGGGCATTCCTGTTTTACTGATCCATCTAGTTTGCATTTAGTTGGCAAACTTTTCCTGTTGATATACTTCAAAAGTATTAGAATCACAGTTGCTTGAGTTTCTGTCAGTAAATAATATATATATATGGAGCCGCCCATTACAGAATATATAATGGGTGACTCCATATATATATATCTATTATTTACTGACAGAAACTCAAGCAACTGTGTTTGAATTTATTCTTTATAGGATGATGTTTCATTATCAATAAATATCATTTATAGAATTAACATTTGCTATAGGTTTAAAATCATGAATGAAACTCATAAATTATTATGAAAATTAACGTATTTAAGGAAAATGAAAACTTACAGTAGCTAGTTTATTAAAGAACTATACTGTCAATGACTTTGATTTACATGCACAGTCAAACTTCAATGTTTCGAACTTTGCGGGCTGTCATGAAAACTTGTCTAATGAATATTGAACTTCCAACATCGACATGTATATATGTACTTTATAAATTATTATGAAAATTAACGTATTTAAGGAAAATGAAAACTTACAGTAGCTAGTTTATTAAAGAACTATACTGTCAATGACTTTGATTTACATGCACAGTCAAACTTCAATGTTTCGAACTTTGCGGGCTGTCATGAAAACTTGTCTAATGAATATTGAACTTCCAACATCGACATGTATATGTATATATGTACTTTACATAAGAAGAACCGATTTGGTGCTAGTTTAACCTAACACAGACTAAGAAATCGTAGATTTACATTTATAAAGAATATTATACTAAAATACACACTGTAGTTTTTGTAACGAGATAATCTTGGAAGATTTTTTGATTGTCAATTTAACTTTCAAAGCAGGTAAAATTTTCACTTCGATTTATTAGTAGTAATGTTTCCATAACAAACAAGTCCGATTAAAACTTCGATACAGCGAAAAATTCAATTCATAGAAGTTCGATTAATTTAAAGTAAATTAATAGTGTTACATAATGAAAAAAACCAGACTTTGTCAAAGTTCAACACATTGAGAAATTTGAATCATCAAAGTTCGATAAATCCAGGTTTGACTGTAGTTTATAGCAATATAAATAGGGTATGAATAGACATTTACCTGTGCTATGAATAATAATAATGATTTCAACCCTTTGATCGGATCCCTATATACTATAATGGATTCATACTAAACAATGTGTGGTAGAATCCATTAAAATAACCTAGGGGTGAAAGGTTAATAGAAAAAAGAGAATTTATATAAGTCCTGTTGAAGTTTACGTTGATTTGTAATTTTGTATAATATTGTATTACATCAGGTTACTTTATTCTCATTCCATTGTCAGAGTTACATCCCTTTGTGTTTACCCTTGTGATAATGTTGACCCTAGTTTCCACTATACAGAATGTGGTGGTGTTTGATTGTGATAAAGTAAATTGTAGGAAAGGGTCCCTTTACATACTGACCACTTTTACTCCTTATATCTGATAAACATGTACAATCCTTAACTCTTTACATCCCCAAAGTAATTTACTGATGTTCAGAGTTTTGTTTGTGGATGAACGTTACCATTTTTCATGTGTGTTTTATTGAGTATTTTTATGTAGTTTATAAGTATGAATCTACCTTGTATTGTAGCATCTTTTGATGATCCAGAAGAATTGACCATTACTATAGTTACTATCAACTTTCATGCTAAAGGAAGTCAGGATCTGTACATTATAATTGGCCATTACTACAGGTCTCATAGCGGATATGGTGCTGTCATGTTTCCAGGAATTTACCCTACATTGCTTGCGAAGGGAATGCTTTGTTATGCATACTTTTTATATGGAAATTATTTGTATATTGGACCATTTCATTTCCATAATTTTATTTCCGTGATCAACAGAAAATTTTTCCACTACTTTGAAGTTGATTTTGGAGGAATAGAATGTCCAAAGGTACATTTTGTTTAAACAGAAAAGGCTGTGTAACTGTTTGCTGTGTATACAGAAATTTTTGTCAGAGGTTGTTGAAACTTTGTTTTCTATCTTGTTCTTCAATTTTACACTTAATGAATACACATGTAGCCGCATATATTTAATACTGTGTTTATTAGACACAGTACAATAACGACATTTTATATTTTAACTTTTAGATTAACAACACATATTGTATATGATATGTTTTGTGGAATACATGTTATTTGATATGTAACATAGAAATATCAATATAATTATAAATAACATCTAACATTGTTATTGTTTTACACTTAATCTAATACTTGTATGATCATGATTCTATTGTAGACTTACAAGACACTAAAAAAATATACCTCAGTATCATTAGCCATGTAATTCTGGTAAAAATCAGCTAGGTAAAAAGTGATTGACTTTCGATCTAAATTCTATCAGTGTTACTAAAATCTGCTTCATACGATGACACATGCAAAAAGGGGGCAGGAAATTATACCCAAGTTCCAGTTGGAAATTCTTATTGTCTCAACAGTTTTGAGAAAAAAGGAACTGACAAATTTATTATGTATTCATTAATTTCAAAAGGATAAAGTGCATTTGAATTAAACATGTATTTATGTTTTGAAAACTTGTATCATACTAGATGTAAATACAATATGAAATGTTCTTGAGAGTGAAAGTTATTTTTAAAAAAGGCATTATCTCGCAAAAAACATGACAGAATATGTTGACTGTTTATAATGAGAGTTACATGTGTTTTATTAGAAAATGTTCTTAGCAGAATAAAGAAGTTTTAATACAGACAATAAGTTGCTTCAAAAGAAATTTGTGTATGGACATTGCACAAGATTAGACTTGAAACAAATTACAACATACAGTCTGTAGTGTTTTAACAGACTAAAATGACCAAAATGGCATACATCTTTGACTGAACTTTAACAGTATTGATTTAAGGCCAGGATATTTGTGATGTTAACTCATATACCCCTGAAGACACATTTGAACTCTTCCAATTCAACGGTTGGAATTGTACATTGTGAAATTTAAGGAACGATTGAGTTTTAATAACATTAAATAGCATAAATGTCAATCAGGATTTGAAAAAACACAATGTATTGTGGTGTTAAGTATTAGTGATGTATATTTAATTTTTGTTTAGAAGTATTTGTCAAAATAGCAGTAATTAGCTCAATAGGATAGCATCCATGATTGATGTTTAGTGTCAGTTTAGGATATTCAATGTTTGTTGTTATACAACATTAGTTCTGATTAGTGCTAGCTGATTCGCTCACTCCTGTGCCAAACTGAAATATACTTTTGTCAATTTTTTCCACAATCACAAATAAAAAGGATTTTTTTCTCAAATTCTTGCAAAGCCAATACATACATTACACACAAAATGTATATACTGTATAGCTTTTTTTATTTCATAGTGTACTTTTTCCGGATTTTACTTCATGCTGTGTAAAATTTGTTGGTTTCAGTTAAAATTATAAAATGTTACCTATCAAGAAATGCTGTTTTGCAGATTTCACCCCGGTGTAATTATGCAAATAATACGGCCTTATAGTTTGCTTGAAGTTATCTTGTAGATCACATAATTGTAACAATTGTCATACAGTTTGTAGGGCAATGCATTGTCTTGAGTGGTATTGGGTTAAACTCATTCACCCCTGAAATGTCAGAATGAACTATTCCAACCTTTGAATTGGAAGAGTTCAAATGTGTCTTCAGGAAAGAATGGGTTAACACAGTCATCCCTGAAGACACATTTGAACACTTCCAATACAAAGGTTGGAATAGTTCATTATGAAATTTCAGGGTGGATTAATTAAGAAAGAGATAATGACAAAATAAAGAGATTGAATAATTTTTTTTTATCATTTTTGAAGAGTAATGAGAACTATTCATAAATGTATGTAGATCAATACCCTGAATTTACACCTGAGAAATTGAAAAATTGACGTTGATATGTTTACAATGAACTGTGACCGTGATCGGCATAAAACTTACGCAGGCAAGGTAATCCAAGAGATCCAAAAATATTTTTTTTTTCTATTCACATAAATATATATATACATTTACATTCATTCGATTGATCTATGACATTAATTTTACAATTATGACCATATCATCTGGTTTTGGTGGTGTTGTGTATAGATTTATATATAAAATGTTTTCACATACATTACCATATTGAAAAGTCCTGTTTAATTAATTCTTTTATGTTACGTATATTATGATAAAGTGATTAAAATACATATAATTGATATTAAATAACAAATAAGAAAATTTTATTTATTTATAATCTAAACTATCATAACTATATATTTAGTTTTCGGTTTTTAATGTTTTTTATTAAATTTGAGTCTTGATAATTTCACTATTTAAATGATATTGTGCATGCCACATCTCTTTAAATGTTGTCAGCGATTTCTAATCCTTTTAAGCTTGAAGAGTGCAGGGAAAAATTCCAGTAATCTCTTAAAAATTAAGAACAAAGACAGAAGAAATAAGTTTATTCTTTTAACTTACGGATCTAGAGTTGGGTTACCTGTAAACAGGACTTTTTATCAGTTCTCCTGTACATAATGATCTATAAAAGATTTCAGCAAGAAAAGTTTCGATTTTAACATTTTGTTACTACACAAATAAATAATGGTATTCAGATTCATAGATCATAGACGTAATAGAATAGCAGATTGTATTCCATGGCATCTACATTTTATACCGTGCATGTTTGATACCCACCTAATCATCCCTTCACTGTAGTGGTTGTATATAGTGTCCAGTCCCCATACATGTAGAGTACATGTGAAATAAAGGTCGTATTTACATAAATAGGTCTTCATTAAGGCTGCACCGATACACACAACCATACCGAAGGATTATTAGGTCATCTGACCCGAAGGGTCAGGATGACCTATAGTCATCGTGCTTCGTCCGTCGTCGTGCGCCGTCCGCCGTCCGCCGTCCGCCGTCCGCCGTCCGTAAACTTTTCCTTTAACAATCTTCTTCTCAATAACCAAAAGGCCCTGGGTGCTGATATTTGGCTGGTAGGTACCTGGCATGGAGTGCTTCAAAGTTTCCTCATATGAATGACCTTGACCTACTTTCAAGGTCACAGGGGTCAAATATGTAAAAATCTTTAACAATCTTCTTCTCATTATCCAAAAGGCCCCGGGCAATGATATTTGGCCAGTAAGTACCTTGGATGGAGTGCTACAAAGTTTCCTCATATAAATGACCTTGACCTACTTTCAAGGTCACAGGGGTCAAATATGTAGAAATACCTTGAACAATCTTCTTCTCAACAACTGAAAGGCCCTGGGTGCTGATATTTGGCTGGTAGGTACCTGGCATAGAGTGCTACAAGTTTCTTCATATGAATGACCTTGACCTACTTTCAAGGTCACAGGGGTCAAATATGTAAAAATCTTTAACAATCTTCTTCTCAATAACCAAAAGGCCCTGGGTGCTGATATTTGGCTGGTAGGTACCTGGCATAGGGTGCTACAAGTTTCCTCATATGAATGACCTTGACCTACTTTCAAGGTCACAGGGGTCAAATATGTAAAAATCTTTAACAATCTTCTTCTCAATAACCAAAAGGCCCTGGGTGCTGATATTTGGCTGGTAGGTACCTGGCATAGGGTGCTACAAAGTTTCCTCATATGAATGACCTTGACCTACTTTCAAGGTCGCAATGGTAAAACATGTAAAAATCTTTAACAAACTTCTCACTTACCAAAAGGCCCTGGGTGCTGATATTTGGCTGGTAGGTACCTGGCATAGAGTGCTACAAGTTTCTTCATATGAATGACCTTGACCTACTTTCAAGGTCACAGGGGTCAAATATGTAAAAATCTTTAACAATCTTCTTCTCAATAACCAAAAGGCCCTGGGTGCTGATATTTGGCTGGTAGGTACCTGGCATAGGGTGCTACAAAGTTTCCTCATATGAATGACCTTGACCTACTTTCAAGGTCGCAATGGTAAAACATGTAAAAATCTTTAACAAACTTCTTCTCACTTACCAAAAGGCCCTAGGTGCTGATATTTGGCCAGTGGGTACCTGGGACAGATTGGTGCAAAGATTCCTCATATAAACCTTCACCTATACTTTCAAGGTCACAGGGGTCATAAACATGTATGTAGATATCTTTGAACAACTTGGCAATAACCAACACAAATGATATAAATTAGATCTTTATAGTCAGATGACCGTTGAGGCCCCTGGGCCTCTTGTACAAATATTATGTACACTTTTTTTTAGAGTTTGATCAAAATTGAATGTTAATTGAAATACTGTTAGTGTTTTGCGATACCAGCAAACAAAATATTTTGAAACAATACATTAGGATGTATCAGGATACAAAACGACACAATATGTGTATTGTTGTGGCCTGACAGCAAATCACTGTAATCAACCAAAATAACTTGCAGTTAACTCATCCACCCCTGGACACATTTGAACTCTTCCAATTCAAAGTTTGAAATAGGACATTATGAAATTGCAGGGGTGAATGAATTAAAGGCCCAACATGCGTAACTTTAGCAAATTTTTCTTGATTCTGAAAAATTCTGATGAAAAATTCCAGTTGATAACCATGCAAAAATAAGCCTATAACGAAGTAAACCTGTGCGGTAACTAACAAGAAACTTTTGACAGAAAAATCCAAATAATTGAAAATACTTCAGGTGGGGCCCACTTCAACAACAAGCCGAAGTTAGAAGAGAGTTCAAAATGGAAGCGTGTTTACAAGTACCGAGTTTCAACTGTTATTAGGCTTGATTTTCACTTCAAGTTTTGCCGAAAGTTACGTATATTGGGCCTTTAAATTAGGTAGTGGTATTTCTGATATAGCCATTTCAGATGGTAGTACCTTTATTATTTTGTACTGGTACCTAAAGTGTTGTTCTTGTGTCTTAACATTGATCAGTGTGTAATTTACCGAGTAGAAGGGATAATCATCTGCGAAATGTGTCTTTAATTTATTTAAGAAAATGACATTTATAGCTGTTAGGGTATATGATACTGCTGAATGTTGAAATAAGACTTTAATTGTAATAGATCAAATATATAATAAAACTGTTGACTTTTTACCCATTTCTCGACTAATGTGTTATTCTTGTGAGCAAGTGTCATTCTGAGAAAAGTCTGTCATCTATGATGCTACTGTCATCTATGAGGCTACAGAAGCAAACTTGCAAAAATACTTAAAGAAAAGCAATTATGTGTATGATTGTTGTTCTGAAAGCAATCATTAGTCTTTGTTGTCGAGATAGCAACATTTAATCAAGCAATATTCTTTGTTGTCAAAGAAGCAACATCCATAAGACATTAATCTTTGTTGTCATGGAAGCAACATCCAGAAGTATAAGCCAACAAAGTCATTACTCTTTGTCGTCAAGGAAGCCAACAAATTCATCAGTCTTTGTTGTGAAGCCAAGCCAACAAAGTCATTAATCTTTGTTGTCAAGGAAGCAATTTGAACAAAGTCATTAGTCTTTGTTGTCATGGAAGTTAACAAAGTCATTAATCTTTGTTGACATGGAAGTCAACAAAGTAATTAATCTTTTTGTCAATGAAGCCAAGCCAACAAAGTCATTCATCTTTGTTGTCATGGAAGCCAACAAAAAGTTATTTTGTGCAGTCAATGAGGACAACTAGCAAAAGTTATCACTCTTTTTGATGTCAAGGAAACCAACAAAGTCATTAGTCATTGTATTCATGGAAGCTAACAAAGTCATTAGTCTTTGTTGTCATGGAAGTTAACAAAGTAATTAATCTTTTTGTCAATGAAGCCAAGCCAACAAAGTCATTCATCTTTGTTGTCATGGAAGCCAACAAAAAGTTATTTTGTGCAGTCAATGAGGACAACTTGCAAAAGTTATCACTCTTTTTGATGTCAAGGAAACCAACAAAGTCATTAGTCATTGTATTCATGGAAGCTAACAATGTCATTAGTCATTGTAGTCATGGAAGCCAACAGAGTCATTAATCTTTGTTGTCATGGAAACCAACAGAGTCATTAATCTTTGTTGTCAAGAAAACCAACAAAGTCATTAGTAATTGTATTCATGGAAGCCAACAATGTCATTAGTCATTGAAGTCATGGAAGCCACCAGAGTCATCCATTGTTGTCATGGAAACCAACAATGTCATGAGTCTTTTCAGTCGAGAAAGCCAACAAACAGAGGTCTTCTATTGTTTTATTTAGCTCACCTGCTTATGCAATGATGCGTCGTCCTTTGTCCGTCCATCCGGCATCAAGAGTTTACTTCAAACGACGTATTCTCAATACCGAAAGGCCCATGGCTCAGATATTGGACATGTAGCATGCTGGGATGAAGGGAAACCAAAGAAACCAAATTTCTTTTAAAAGAATTACTACCATGTTAAAGGTCACATGGGTCAAATGATTGAAAAACTTCAAGCAACTTTTTCTTAATAAAAACAGGGCCCAGTATACCTATATTGGACCTGTAGTATGCATTGATGAAAGGCTGCCAAGTTAATTCTCATGAACTCTGACCCACATTTCCAGGTCACTAGACAAATAATGCGACCTTGACCCTCTTTCAAGGTAACATTGAGAAAAAAGGAAGAGTGCCTTGCACGTTTGAATTAACACGACCAAATACTCTTGTGTAATTCCATTGGAACTCGACGCAGCTCCAAGAAAAGGTGCGGACAAGTAAAATACGTAAGGAACTAACAGAACACTAAAATGGAGTACTGGTAAAACCAAACAAAAAGTTCACTAACTTCCTATTTGGGACATAAAATGTATTGATTTCCGTGGGATATATTTTTTTCGCACATATCAGATCTATATAGATCGACATGTGAATGTTAAATTGTTCGTACCCTCCGAGATATCGACTATTCGAAGGATTCTGAGTCTCTGACCCGCGTAATTTTGGACGGCTGGTGGGTAACCATTCAGGGGGGGGGGGCATTTTTATCGAAAATATTGTCCTAAACCCCTAGGAATTGTAAAATTACTCTAAACACCTTGGTTTAGTTCCAAAACTTGCTGTAGCAAACTGTCGTGTCCCAGTGATTGTGATGACGAACCATGGGCCGTCTAAATCTATTAATTAGAGACTAAGTTAAGTGAACATTTCGGAAAGAAATTTATCAAATTGGTAAAGATGGCTTTTCAATGTTTTGACCGTATAAAGCCTACTTTTTACTTATGTTTATCAATATGCTCGCTACAACTATATAGTACCGTGCCATATTTTTCATACAATTTCCCATTTCCATTTGATGTTCCTATGGCCTCGTCGGAAACCCACGGTACACTTCTCTGGTGCTTACATATGCACTAAGAGAAGTGTACCGTGGGTTTCCGACGATGATAGATATATATAGCGCCTCTGAAAATATTATCATTCATATTGTCAACACACATTGCAATTATCCTTTTTGAGGTTGTATAGACACTGAAGAACATGTATATATATAGTCTCTTAGCTAGATACTTAATATGAAGCCATTTAAGCAGGATCGACTGTCTGGTTGATACTGGCAAAAACGTATGCAACAGCTGGTTTCATGAAAACTCTATGATAAAACCACATACAGGTGTATTTTGGCACCGTTCAGAAGGTTTCGGTAACAATGTCAATTGTAACAATGCAGGTCCACCATCTCTGTGTATTCTGTTCTCAGTCGTTATACAAACCAACCTTAACTTATGGGGGGAAGGGGGGGGGGGCAAAAAAAGCCTGTAATTTACTGACGGATTCCTCCTGTGACATAAAATTACTATAAAGAATCAATATTGAATCAAAATTAATTAATTTACATGTGTTACGGATGAACGATTTTATTTTGATGAATGTAAATGGAGGATGCATATTTTCGGACTCCCTTTCTTTGAATGTAATAAAAACCACAAAAATAGTCTGGATCCTATTCGGGCTTAATCATCATACCTGGTATTCTAATAATCACTTTTTTTAATGTTTGTTACAATTAAAGCAGGGACGTATATATGTCCCTGATTAAAGTAAATATTTTTTATAAGCCAAATGCAAAAAAAAAAACACCACACAAATATTCAATAATCCTGCTTTTCCTTTCTGATATTTGCAAAAAAAAATTATGTTGATCATTTCATGTGTATCGGCAGGGACATATACGTCCCTGGTATCGGTTATAAATGGGTAATTAAAGAAAAAAATATATTCGAACTACAACAAGACTAGGGATGATCGTTCCCTCGCGTAATGTGTTTGCTTGAAGAGGGAGTGGTAACGAGGTTAGTACTGCACAATCAAAATAAAGCTTGTCGTGACGTCGGATAACCTGACGAATAAGACGCAGCGAATACCGTGCGTTTAATAAACAGAGCGAGGCTGCCGAAACCAAATTTGATCACTTGTTAGCCAGACGCCATATTTTTGTAATTTGACGATGGAAAGATCATAGTAAGGAAATTATTTCCACAGAAAACTCCATTACAACATCATACAGCTGAGAAAAAGCTGGTGTTCAAGAAAGTTGTGTAGAGTTTTTATCATAAAATGACGATTTTACCGAAAAAGAAAACAACCAAAGACAAGAATGAAGAACCATCAGACCATTCCAAAGGACATCATCCATCTACCCCAGAAAGTCGACACGAAAAAGTAAATAGGACTCGAAATTCTCCAACGAGATGGCTTCCTTCAACATCTAGAGACGATAATACCTCCACACTTGAGGCAGGTTGTTCGTACGAAGGACATGAGCCCGCCCCTAGTCACAAGCGACGACACAGGTCCTCGCCCCATCGAAACGTCCGGAAACATCGGGGTCACGGTCAGGGAGGTGCCAGCCCGTCCCAGGAGTATGACGAAGAGGGTTACAACAGTGAGGACGAGTATAACCCTCCCTCGTACCCCACCGATAACATAGAAGAGGTGGGCATATAATGACATCCCAGCAAGTTTTTAATTATAATAGGTTCTGGCACATTCCAAAACCATGTTACGTAATGTAATTAATCTGTCAAGTAAACAATTCTTTCTCTGAGAATACATCCTCGATATCCAGGGGTTACGATCACCTATGTAATCTACACCCCTGGAATATATCATGGCAAAATTGAAAGCTCCCGGGTCTGCCACCTAGCGGTCGGTGTGCGTTGTGTCCCTTTGAATCACGTAATCACCGACCAATCAAAATTGAGTGTAACAAAACGGCTTCTGCAATGAATGTAAACAAGGAAGAACATCTCATTCGGTTGATCTATGAAAAATTCAAGCTTGATCAAATTAGACAGCATCAGGAAACGGCGATCGACGCACTGAGTCCTTGCCGTAAATGGTGTCGTTGAAGATTGTTCTTCTCTGTTTTACTGATAAAGATCCATGACACAGTCGACACTGTGCCATGTTTGTTTACATTTTTTTCTGTCCCATTAGTAGAGCGCGTGATCAAATGTAAGGTGCGCTCTGATTGGACGCAGCCAGACCTAGCTGCATCCAATGAAAATTCTCGTCGCGGGATTTACGAAATGTGGTCTATATATGCCAAGGGTGAAGATGAGTATGCGGATCGTAACCCTTGGCTAGCGAAGATGCTGAGAATACTGACAGCAATAAACAGTGTGTCATATACTCTTTTCGGAATGTTCGGGTGCTAAATAAGGGGTCTGCCTCATATATATTTTGCTGCATATTGGATCATAACATTTGTGCTGATTTCATAATTGTGAGTTTGCATGTATATGTGCAGTCAGCTGTCAGATTATCCATTCACAACACACACTTGTGACTGTCTGCAATGAAGTCGTATGAGGCATTCTATTTGAAATACTCACATAAAGCTTTCACCTTACAACTATTAACAGATTTGCATTACATAAAAATCTGCATTTAGTTATTTTTGAAGAATACAAAGGAAATAACTCAATTATATTGTCATACCCTGTTAAGCTGCATTTAGTTTGAGAGTTGCAATATATCAGGTTTCCAGATCTAGAAGTGTCATTGAATGTGTAATAGGTAAAAGAGAAATGCAACTGCCGGACCAAACTCTAACTAGTCAGATGCTCTTATGAACTACATACCTGTTCTGACAAGCGACCCAATCCAAATCTGCCCCCCCCCCCTTTTTTTCTAATTCTTTTCCCTGGAAGACAATACCATAACCTTCTGGTTGGTTTTAATTAATTCCCTTAGGTATTAACCGAGTGCTCGATTGCTTGACACTGGTGTTTGCAAACTCATCAATTTCATAACCGTAAAAAAAAAAAGTGCAACACCCAGGAACCATCTGAAGTCATTGACATGTATACAGAGATTCTACCTGCATGTATACAGCTACTTGATTGCCAATGGTTAATTAAGTCCAGCTTCAGATATCTAAAGATAATCAGAATGGTTGTGTCTAACAGTTGCAATTTATCAGTTTAGTTTTAAAATGTCTTGAATACAACCGATCCTGAAGCTGCCTCTGAATTCATGTTAGAACTGTCTTTATATATGGACAATTTCACCGGACATGCATCTCAACCTGACACTACTGTGTGTATGTCTTTAATCCAGTCATATGGTATCAGAGGCCCCATTATAAGATGTGAAGTGGAAGAATCCATTGTCTGGGTTAATTACTGACTTTAATTGGTACAAAGATGTTTTATTCCTTAGATCTTGTTTGAAGATAGAGATACTGAATATGGAAGTGTCTAGGACTAAAGCCAAGGCCATACAGATTATCTTCTTCTCACTTCTACAAAAAAAATTATTTTGTCCGTTGTTTTGATTTAAATCCATCTAAACTCTACAAATGCAACTTGCAGTGGCAAGTCTACGTGTATGGAGTCCTGTTTCCCATACAGTAAAACCCGACTTAGTAGTTCCTAGTTTACTCAAATAGTTAATACCCCTCATTCGCCGACCAGTTTGTTTGGTCCCAACATATTGATAATTCAACCACCCTTGGATTCCTCGAACTAATGATCAGGTCCCAACAAGTTCGAGGAAGTGGGGTTTTACTGTAATTATCATTTGTATTGGTACCGTGCATATTTTCTTAGAATTGATAGAAACACTAGAGACAGTGGAATGAAATATAATTTAATTTGACCAATAAAGTCCAGTGGAAACAATCCTAGTTAAACAAATGCAGATTGACCATATGAAAAATGTTTTTTAGTTTCTGGAAGTAATATGCTAAGGTCCTTGACTTCACGGCATCTTGGAATAATCGCTGGTTAAGTCAACATTACTCTTGCATCACATATAAACTTTTGAAAAAAAAAGGTTCTGGAAAAATGTATAAACTGTGTATGGCAATTGAATACCAAACCAAATGTTACTTGTCATAACTGATATCACAGAATGATCTAAATGCTTTATCTCTTACTGGTTTTTACATCTCTTTAAGCTGGAAAGATTATTTGATGCAACTTTGAAAGATAAAAAGGGATGGGTCATAAAGAAAATGGCTGAGGATGGAGCTTGTCTTTTCAGGGCAGTTGGTATGTATATAAATATTTACAATGTATTTCCATAACTATTATCACAAAACAAACTGTATTTATAAAATTATAAATTCAGCACAACATGTCATGGTGTGATTAAATGAATAAATATGGAATGATTATGTTAAAGAATGGTTTATTGATCGTATTGGACACTAGGATATTTTTCAAAATATAGGTTAATATACACATTTCATAACTACAGTCATTTATCTGGCAACTAAATAACGATGCTGGCATATTTAAACCAGTAATCCAGTTATGTGTAACAGGTACAAAGTAAAGCTAACAACCTTGCTTGGTAGTTTCATATGATGTCAAAATATATCTATATGTTAATATGCCATAATCTCATTTATAAGATATATTTTGACATCACATTATGTAATATTCAGTCTGAACTAATGAAGAATATTGAATGTTAGTGCATCACCATTTATGACATACCTAAACCAATGACTTAAAATGTACATTGGTACTATAATTGATCGATAACTCTGGCCTTATAAATGTTTGTGAAAATAGTGTATAGGTATGCAGAAAATTGATCTTGCAATGTCTGCTCTGCTCTTTGATAATTTTTATTCTGAGATGCTGTTATGTATTGTGGACTTCTTTTTTTTGTGGTACACCAAAACAGACACAACAGATGATAAAATACTTAACTGTATAAAAATTATACAATTACGTATTTTATCATCATTGTAGAATTTCATCGCATTACATTACTGTGTTATTGTGCTTTGTTGTACCACCATACATATAAGCATTTCAGCATAAACACTCTTATTCAATTGCTATATGCTACTTTTTGACAGCATAGACATACACATTCTCATGTAATTTAATTATCATTCATTTAATTTATGGTGGTTTCTCGTTTCTTATTTTCAGCTGACCAGGTATACGGGGACCAAGAGATGCACACTGTTGTCAGGAAACTATGTGTAGATTACATGGTAAAGTTTACTTTCTCTTGACAATAATCTTGAAATTGATGGTCTCCTCATTAAGAGCATTCAGTTTTACAAGAACTGTACAGTAAAATACTTTATGATGAACAGGCTTAAAACCAAATTCATGGTTATAATATATCACCTTATGTTATACTGTATAATAAACTATGCTTATTTATAACAAACTTATTTCCTTGGTTCCCAGAGATTCGTTATAAATCGGTTTTACTGAATATGTAATCCTTCAGAGATGTAAAAATCCAGTGACATGATTAATATTTGCACAGATTTGTTTCAAGGATTCAGGAATAAAAGGCTTTCCTGCTATTCAATACAGTGTTAATCTACATTCAAATCACTTTGAAGCAAGAAATGTATGCAATATATAGAGGATATCTAACAGTGTCTTCAGTAATACGAAATATCTTTCATGTGTGGGGCTATTTATCCAGATGATAAAAATCGGTGCCATCCAGGCTTGTGGGAGTTGCATTATATCCCTATCACTGTCAAAGATGATCCTAGTTCTTTTATGCATGTACTTTTGGCTATATTTTGTGACTTGGAGACGCTGTGGATACTCTGTGTTTCGTTTGACACAAGTTTCCTACAATCAAATGGATAGAACTGCTGACTTCCATAGTATAACAGGTTCTTTAAACTGAATGGTAATTGTAGAATTAAACTCTGTGTTTTTACAGAGAAAAAAAAATCCGAATGAGGTGACAGATCTGATAATTCTGTGCAGCAAAATGAGGCTTTCTTGTTGTTAAGATAACCAGCATTTGAACAAAAGGATAGCTTGAAGTTTTCCCCAGGCTAGTTTGTAAGCTTTGTTTTGATTGGTTAAATCAGCAAAAGTGATATTTTTCACGAGTGAAAAACTTTTATAGAATGAATAATTTTCGCTGGTAAAAATGTAATAAATCATTATTTCTTGTTTAAAGCTCTGTCCTTGTTTAAATATATATGTATTCTGCTTAATATAATACATTTCTTTTATATTTTAGGGCAAAAATGAAGATTATTTTTCACAATATATCACTGAAGATTTCAATACATATCTAAACCGCAAGAAAATGGACCATTGCCATGGAAACCATGTTGAAATGCAAGCTATATCAGAAGTCTTCAATAGGCCCATTGAAGTTTACCAATATAGTATAGGTAAGGTCATGTGGCAGGTACAAGTAACCTATGAAGCTGACTAATGTTTCCTGCTAAAAGTCAATGGCTTTCCATAAGTCTGAAAACTTTATTGTTTTCTTTTTGTTCAGAAATTATTCATGACCGCAATTTGGCAAAATGAGAATAAGATATTAAACATTTATTTGAAATATATTAGACAAAAGACACGCCTTTGTGTTCTAAAACGTCACTACACTCTAGATATGAATTCATTGAAAAGTATTACATTCATGTCAAATAATTTGCACATTTAAGAATGACATATTTAATGAAATAGTTTGGCTTCTGATATGGATGTAGACAGTTTCCATTGAATAATGATTTTTTCAAGATCACCATTTGAATATATAAATTTAAGTTTTTTTCTCTGTTTTAAACTTGCATCAAGAGCAAGTCAATTTCACTAGCAAATTTTATTATTTACTTGAATGAAAATAAATAATAATTGATATAATTATTTTTTTTTCGTTTTAAATGCAAAAGTTGTTGGGGCATCATTTGCATTTAAGTAACATAATCACGATTATTGTGCTCTACATTTTGAAGATATGTTCTGTTCAGTAGCAGAGTAAGTTGTTTAGAGAATTTAATACTTTGAATTGATGAATTACTCTAAAATACCACTATATATGCTATAAATAGAAAGTGTACTAAGCTGGTGAATCTTATTATTGTGATACTTGTTAGGCCATGCAATTTTACAAAGTTTCATTGTCAACCTACTATAATCACTGTTAATGAATTTTTTGTTTCTTTGCAGAACCAATCAATACATTTAGCTGTACATACAAAACAGAGAATGAACCAATACGGATTAGTTATCACAGAAACACCCACTACAACTCGTGTGTGGACCCCTACAAGGCCACCATTGGTGTGGGTCTGGGACTGCCAGGCTTCCAGCCAGGGGTGAGTTCTCTTATATCAATCTACCCTTTACCAAATGCTGACAGGTGTACCCTTCACAGAATACAACAGTTGTATTTTGATACGCGTACAACTGTTGTATTCTGTGAAGGGTACAACTGTCAGTATTTTGTGCAGGATACAACAGTTGTATTTTGAGACGGGTACAACTGTTGTATCCTACACAAAATACTGACAGTTGTACCCTTCACAGCATACAACAGTTGTACCCGTCTCAAAATACAACTGTTGTATCCTACACAAAATACTGACAGTTGTACCTGTCACAAAATACCAACAGTTGTACCCTTCACAAAATACCAACAGTTGTACCCTTGCAATGACAAAGATATTGGTTTAACACAACTTGAAGCATAAGCAGAATTGACTTCATATTTACTACAAAAAAGTTTCAATAGAATGGGAGTAGATTGCAGTAAATGGAAATGTTTGTATCGTTTACAGTATACTGTTCAGTGTTTACATATTTTTATTTTGGGGGATAGGGGGCAGGGCATTCATATGTGCATTGATGAAAATCTAATGTGTAATTCAGTTAGGCTTCGGTTATCAGTCACAACTAGTGGTTCATATTGAATTAAGTAACAGGGACTCTACTACACCTATTGTTTTTGTGAATATGCTATAAAACGACATTTCCTTATAATTTGTCTATTCTACTTTGCAGCTGGCAGATAAGAATCTTATGGGTGATGCAGTTAAACAATCAGAAAAATGTCATTTAGAAAAGGTGAGTAGTCGCATTTGCTCATGTAGAAAAAGCATGGTAAAGCATGCATTATTTGTATAGTTTTAATCGTTACAAAAAAGTTAAGTTAAAAATAAGATACATGACTTACAATCCTCCTCCCAGCTTAGTAAGGTAAATCATGACATTCTCTCCAGTCATTATACTCTTTGTCCATCCAGGTCTCGGACCATACTGGTAACCTTTTAATCGTGCAAGAACCCAAGTATTAGAAATTGCATACTGCGTTTGGACTATTTTCATCATGGTCAAAAGGTTATTGTGGGAACATTTGGGTCTATTTAAGTAAGCCGTCGACTCTAGAGTTGATTGTGTGCTTGTGTTACAGTGTATGTTGGAGGACAAGCTTCGTGAGACTGACTGGGAAGTCACACAGGAGACTATAGAGGAACAAGTGGCTAGGGAGTCATACCTACAGTGGCTCCGAGACAATGAGACCCAAGCACGCAGACAGGACACAGTAAGCAAAGTCTTTCAAATTTCCGCAAAAGAGAAAATTATTATTGATTTAAAGACATTGAACTGTTTTAGTGATAAAAGTTAAACATTTGATATTTCAAGTCTTTCAAATTTCTGCAAAAGAGAAAATTATTATTGATTTAAAGACATTGAATTGTTTTAGTGATAAAAGTTAAACATTTGATATTTCAAGATTTTCATATTTCCGCGAAAGAGAAAATTATTATTGATTTAAAGACATTGAACTGTTTTAGTGATAAAAGTTAAACCTTTGATAATTCAAGTCTTTCATATTTCCGCAAACCAAAAGGGAAAATGATTATTGATTGATAGACATTGAACTGTTTTAGTGATAAAAGTTAAGCATTTGATAATTCAAGAATATTCTGATTGTTTTCAGCATGAAGTGAATTACCTGATTATTCATAAATGTGATTTATCATAAATCTTTGTAAGGACTATAGGTTTGATTACATATTTGTAGCCCAAGTCTGCTAGTGCAACCTGTAGTTCTTCCTCTGATGCTATGTATATGAATACTCCTGGGGAGCTGAGAGTTGGACGTTCACCACGAGCTAGGAGTAATCCCAATTCAGCACAAAACAGTCCCCAGAGACCTGAAGGGCTCGACCAGGCCTCACCGAAACCTACACTGCCTACCCCTGGTGCAGGTAAGCTCCTCGCTTAAACTAAAACTACAGTTGTAGCAGACTAAAAAAAATTAGAATTATGCAAATTAGTATTCATTATGTTTGTAGATTACATGGCAAAGTTTATCGGATAATTTCCACTGCAGTTAAAATTTTCATGTTTGGCCTTCATAATGAGGGTGATATTGAAAGGAAGAACAAGGCATTCTGTACATAGTATTGGCATGTTAAAGCGAAAGTGAAATTGATTGAGAATTGATTTTACCATTTGGAGGCCAAAGATACAACAAGTAGTAGTGACAGTTAAAAAGTTCGGCAATGTAAAGGATGTTATAAATAAATTTTCTGTATTAAGTGTCAAGTGGCTTATATAAATTAATAGTAGAGCTCTGCGTAAATCAAAAGAAATTTGTCCTTAATGACCTAGGCAGGGGAAGTTAACAAACATGTTCTAAACACATTAAGAATGAACATTAACATGTTCTTTTCTTCAGGATCTCCTCAGCCACAGAGTGACCACTCTGTGTTAGGGGCTACAGGAGGACCTGTACAAGGGGCCGTGGGAGGAAACCCAAACTTTCAGGAGACCAGTTCACTCATGAACCAGTACCCTTCTAATATGTTTGGTATGTTATTACATTTCAGTGATCAATTAACTTTTTATATTTATGGGTCCTTTTCAATTGTATTGCAAAAAGCAATGAGTCCCACAATGTTTAAATTTGAGTGCACTAGAAATTCTTTGAATCCATTCATAATATTATGAGTACAGTACGCCGTACTCGCATGAAGATTGATCAACAACATTTTGATTGAAATAATTCATTTTATTCTTCTCAGGAAGTTAAAAAAAGTTATTTGCTGGTTGCGAAGACCCTTTAACCACGGATAATAATTTGTGAACTGCTTTGATAACAAGGTTGTGATAAAACCATATATGTCAAATTATCGTTATTACTATTATTGCAGGCTACCCAGAGTGGAACGAGGATGACATTCTAGCCCAGGTGATGGCTCAGTCCCAGCAAGAATACTTTGACTCGTTGAAGAAAAACGCATCTGCTTCCTCTTCAGTCTCCCCTTCCTCCAGCTTCCTCACCACATCTTCATCGCTATCATGGTCTGGCCCCAGCGGCAGTGGTCTGAGTAATCCTTCAAGTTACCAGGGGCCAAACAGCTAACATATACCCCTCCATGGACTCCTTAGGATTAGTCAATTGTTTTCATCTGTTTAGTTGATGTTCAATGTATTTGATCAGATTTCATTTATCTCTTTTTTTTTTTAGCAAACATTTTTAAAAGTCATATTTTTGAAAATCAAACACAAAAAACTCCTGTTAGAAATTTCAAAAACATAGGATGTTAATGCAATTCATTTTGTAAAAAAAATATTTCTGAATGAAGAGATTAGTGAGAAAACTTCATTCCGTCACATTCGTTAAAGCATGTGGCTAAGGTAGCTGATAATCCAATCCCAAAGAACATCTTGAAATATGAAAAGTTCATCTTTTTGTATTTTCAATCTTTATGCACAAATTCATGGTAAATAGTTTGGATGTTGTCACAAACATGCGAATCCATTTTTAGCTCACCTGCCCTTGTATGATCTTGTGCTGTGCTATGTTAGGCCATGTTTTCATTTAAAAGACTACTTGTCCAAAATAGCTAATTGGATTTGGTTCAAATTTAGTGTTGAGTGTCTCAATAACATCTTTATCCAAGCACTGAAGGACACCAAATTGACTTTTTTTAACAACGGTCGGGAATCATTCCCATAGGTGAAACTGGACTTTGTCCAATAGGGGGAAAATCGGTAAACCATAAAAAGTCCTTCAACTGGAAAGTGAATCCTTAAGATTTAATCTTATTTTGTATAGAACATTTTAATTCAAAGGGGCTAGGCAGTCCAACACTACACTGACATAAAAGTGAAAATATAATAATACCTATTAACATGGTAATGGCGATAATAATATTTTAAAGACTATTACTACAAATATTAATAACTTCAATTTTTCTCAAATTATGCTACATGTATTATAAAGCTCTTGTTATATTTATATCCATTTTTGATCCACCAGTTAATATATAAGCAAGGAGCAGTAGAGCTTTTCTGATCCCTTAGGTTCTTGTCACAGTAAAAAGTACAGATTTTAACATTTATAACAACTGTATCTGAAGATTAGCTCAAAGTGTACTAAACTCATTATGTGGCTTGTCAGGAATTCTGACATCCTAGCTACATAATGTTTTTTATATATCAAGTAGAGCTGGAAGAGCTATTAAATTAAGAAATAATAGACCTTACAACTGCTGATAATTATATACCTCTTTCTCTTTTAAGTGTTAAAAATTTTCAATTGAATATTGGATGTTTCAGTGTACTCAATCAAAGGGAGGCCATCCTGCATGTTCATAAACACTGTGGAAAATGAGGATTTTTTTTCTCAGAAAGTGATTTGTTTTTCAATTAGAATATTATAATGGGTCCCTAAGTTTTGTTTAAAATACAGCATGTTTTGTACAATGCTGACTGCTTTTTATCTGTTTCCCTGCCCCCATCTACTCCATCTGCTACAACAACAAAGAAATATGAGGTAACGTAACTACAAGGAGAGTGATAAAGATAGACATCGCTAATCTCACACCTGTAGAGTTATTCAAGATTTCAGTCTTTGCAAAACATTTATCTGTTATAGTTGAAAGTTGTTCATCCTGTTGTCTTTGTTTCAAGATTTTATGACAATTTGTTTTAGACACAAACTGTAATAATTATTATAGTTGCATCTGAAAACAATCAGTGTTACCCCAATCCCCTAGTGAACACATATCTCATCAAGGGCTGTTATCAAAATAGACAAACTGTAAAATTATTTAAGAAATACAAATGAACTGCAAAACTCTTGATTTGTATAATCTGTTAATTTTCCCAAAAATAACATGGCTAATATGTCTAAAAGAGTTGGGTAAAAATGGATTACTTTGACAGTATGTTCGGTAACAGGTGTATGTTTATGTAAGTAATAATGCTAGTTTAGATCACCACTTTGTAAATACATTCTTCAAGTTATCATCTGACAGCTGAAGAGACATACCATTACCTGTATCTGCATTTATACGTAGGCATGCCTCCGGCTGTATCTGTGTGAGAATGAATTGGCTTGGGTGTGTTCCTCGACTTGTCTGATGGTGAGATACGGATTTTTTGTATTATAGCAGTACTTCTCAGCAGGGAAATGAATTTGTGTTTCGTGTGCGAATGGAAAGTAAAATGATATTCACAACAAGATTAGAGGGTTGATCCTTTTAAGTCTACACATTAACTCAGTCACTTCTGAAGACAAAATGTCGTTGGAATAGTTCAATATGACATTTTAGCGGTGAAGGAGTTAAGGCAACTGAAATTGTTTATTTATACATAATAATTCTGCTAATTTGCATAATGAAATAAACATTCAGAAAGACATCCTGTGATGATTTGATTCTAGATTAGCACTACCACTTCACATAAAAAGAGAGAAAGGGAAAGCAGTGAATTTTTAGGTTCATTATAGTTTATTTTGCACCACAAAGATACTGAAACATCAACATACACGTAGTTCTACATTTATAGTTGCAGCACTGTAAAACGCAACAATATCAAAATATCTCATTAGTGTAATATAACACACTCTACAGCCATAAACATTTCAGTCTCAGAACCTCATCTGGGACACTGCTTAAAGTTGTATTCGTTTTACATATTGCTGTGAAAATAGCAATGCATCTATGAAAGATTTTCATTATGTGATTTTAGAATAGGAGAAATTACAAATGAGTGTCTGTGACACAGGAATAACAAAGTTCTACTTGATCTGATGTTTCCCTGCAGTGTATAATGTATATTGTACACTGAGCACCAGACACTTTGTTCATTTGTTCTTTCTTTTCACGTTCTTCAATTTTTGACAGATCTGTTGATAATATTCAAGGAGATGTAAACAATCTGATTTATCGTTCCTTTACAGTCATTATTATATCATATCTTGATGATTTCCAAATTTATTTTTTATTTATTGCCAAACAGTCAGTGAAAACTGATGAATTTTGATTACCTGTCAAAATATATCCTGTTTAAAAAGATGCAAGTGCTAATTACAATTATATAATGTATCAAGTTTATACAATGTTATAATATATGATTTAAATGGTAATTTTGTAGTATACATACTTGTAAACTTAATAATCTTACAGTACTCAAATCTTTGATCATTGTGTATCTGTGTTTTAGTGTTTTCATATTAAATTGAGCAGTGGATGGAAATATCAGCTACGACACGTCATTTTCTAATGATAGAATGGCAGACATTTCAGCAAATACATTGAGAGATTGGAAACAAGAAGTGATTATTTTAGTAGTGAGTGTGGCCCCTTCCCTCTTGCTGTTTGTAGAATTAGTTTTATCATTTCTAATATTCCCTGTAATCATATTCGTCTTTGACCCGTTTTATTGACTTCCTGTTTATTTGTTTGTATGTTCTATAATGTAATTTAATTGTTAAATTTTAATAATTTTGTGAATTTTCCCATTTAGCATGTTATGTATGTTGGCAACCATTGGCAAGGTTGGGTATAGATTTTTTTTGTGATTATAAATGTGAAGTATATAACAGTTTTATGTCCGTACTGTGGTTACATGTTACTTTATAAAATTTATTTATTTTGAATGTGTGATATATACAGAGCCAGCCAATTCCTATAACAGCACAGGATCAAACAAGAACACTGCTGAATATGCTCCTCTTTGTGTTTTAATCCCTTTTGCTACCCAGTATATTATTCCTATGATTGTGTTTTATCCATCTCTGCAATCATTGAAATTACAGAAGAATTCTCAATTACTATAGTCGCAAACATTTTTTGAGACTTGAATGATTCGCCAGTTAGGCAAAACAATAACAAGACAGAGGTATTTTTTCTTTTCAGATTTTTGAACATTTCAATTAATTTTGTGAAGTATTTAATAAAATGCTGAATTTGTAGCAATAAGAAAGAGGGAGGTAACTCTGCATGCCTTTTCTTCACTGGCCACTCACAACCAGTTGAGGTTTTAATCTAAACATAAATCCATGATATGTTGGTGGCTGTTTTTTTCTGATATCTGTGATCATTCAGTGCTATGTTTGGCTGTATTTACGATGGTAAATGTTATATGTCTGACAGGGAACAACTACCATGTTAGGTGATATACATGTCTGGCTAAATCACTTAACTAGTATTTCACATGGGTCTGTATAGCCAATTATCTTGGAGCTCAGCTTGCACCATCTTAAAAGTTTTACTAAGTTTATTCTGAATGCAGGCATTTTTCTGCTATATTCAGGTCTTCCAGAAGTCGTAGAATTTTTCCTCAAAGTAACAACTTATGTTAAAGAGACAAAAACATCTCAAATATCATAAAGATTTAGGTTTGTTTCCTTGTTGGAACAGCAGTTTTTTTGCTCCTGATAGATATTTTCCTTGTCTTGGTAATGTAAGTTAACTACAAAATCAGGAAGCTATTTATTTTATGAATTTAATTTAAAGTTACTAGATGTTAAAAAAAAGGAAAGATACAATATAGACAAAAATGAAATCGTTTTTGTCTCATAAAATACTGTACATATGTATTGAATATAATTTGAATGTCTTTTGTTCAAATATTGTGATTTTTGCAGGTTTTGCAAAAGGAAATAAATTGAACATATGCCTTTGTGGTAACATATCCTCAAAATTGGTTTGACCTACCTAATGCATTTCTTGTGATGTTGTATAATCTTGCATGAGTACGAGATGTGTTTATGATCCATGGTAGAGGGGTAGAGTTGTGTCCCCTGTCGGCCTGTCAGTGACGGCCATGTTTTGTATGTGGACATCTGTCCATTTGTATTTGTTACTTCCCACAGAGTCGGGCACGGTGGGATAAAACTGTTAGAAAGCAATCTATGTAACTTAATCATGTACTGAGGACAAATAAAGTTCACATTTCAGTACACTGACTTCATATTTTCATTGTTAAGTTGTTAGATTTCTCTCTAGTATTTAGTATTTTTAACCTACCATCATTTCCGATGTCCATACTTGCCCTAGGAATATCTACTGGTGGTTCTGCAATATATAAATGCATAATATAACGGCAAAGAAGCAAGGACAAAACATTCACGGAATTACATTGGTATCTTAAGTCCGTGATGCAACACCGAAGAAAAGGCGATGCTTTATGGACTGCTATAAAACTGGATAATGTAGCATAATGTCAAACACATGATCAACACGGACCAAGTCGTCAATAGTTTACGAGTTAGAACATATCCAGAAGATGATTGCTTGGTGCCTTGTCATGTGACCAATGAGTGAAGACATCAACTCGTGAATTCAAAGTCGCACGTTTTAGCTTTAATTTTGGTAGCGGATTCTTGAACATAATTCATCCACCAATTGCACCAAATCATTAAAGCAATCAATTTCCTTGGCAAAGTCATCTACTGCGATATCAAAATTTGAGAAACCCAAAGTAAACCTTGTTGCATACGTGACCATGTCTACCATTTGTGGACGACAGGGACAGATATGGTCACAAGAAACAGACGAACACAGGATAATCGTTCACGTCAGCGGAGATTAGTTGTCAAAGAAAAACTTTTCTGATGATTGAGAAGATGAATGGAAACGTGAAGGAAATCATCGTTAAAAAGTAAGAGTATACCGAGTGAAGATGGTGTTTCATGATGGAACACGAGTGAACTTAGATTGTGTGTGTGAGAATGCGTGTGTATTTATGTGGTAAATGTTAATTAATTATGGATAAAGGTCTTGGAAAACATTTAAAAAAAAAAAAGAAGTGTACATATAAACGTGTATTCAAAAATATTTTTCGTTTAACCTGTGTGCTCATATAGCCTCCATCAAAGCTGGGACTGGGACCTTCAAATAAAATCAACCTGAAGTTTTATTGTGGAAGATATAATTATGAAGCAATGTCATTGTAAAGAAAATCGTTCATTTTTACTATGCATTAATAACTCTTTGTGGAAGACCAGGATATTTCAACATCTGGCGTAAGATTATACAATGCGAAACTCTCTGCTTGTCCTAGACTTGGAAATTTAAGAATCTTAAGACTCAATTGTCATCACAAGGTTATTTTGTAATCTGAAAGGTGTTAAAGGCCCAATATACGTAACTTTCGGCAAAACTTGAAGTGAAAATCAAGCCTGATAACTTATTATATTTATAGATTTAGTTAAGATTAGCTGATATCAGCAATATTCAACATGAATTCTTACGTGATTACCGGTACAGCAGTAGTTGAATCTCGGTATTGGTAAACACGCGTCCATTTTGAACCGTCTTTCACCTTCGGTTTGTTGTTGAAGTGGGCCCCACCTGAATTATTTTCAGTTCTTCGGATTTTTCTGTCAAGAGTTTCTTGTTAGTTACCACTCAGGTTTACTTCGTTTTAGGCTTATTTTTGCATGGTTATTAACTGGATTTTCTTTCAGAATTTTTCAGAATCACGAAAAAATTCCTGAAGTTACGTATATTTGGCCTTTAATAAAACGCAAACGCCATTTGGAAACGGCGTATGTATTTCATATGCAGTAAAAAAAGGCAAATGTACCTAAAGGTAAATTAATTTTAAATGCTTGTTTTTAAACAATAGCATTCAAAGCAAATACTTTGAATGCTTTATCATTAAATTCGAAGGACTAAAAATAAACCAATATTACCGAGGAAGGCAACTTCTAGTCATTTTAAGAACCTGATGAAATTTTGAACTATTATTCAATTGTTCACATTTCGATATTATTTTTCCATCTTTATCTTTATATTTTTGAAAATATATGTAAAACAAATCTATTTTAATGAGAAAAAGTTACCCAATTATGTACCGAATTGACTGTTATTCATTTTTATCATTTTTGAAAACAAGATATTTGTTCTCCGATATTGAAATAAACGACACCATTTTGGTAAGTTACATATTTTAACACTCAAATAATTCCATTCGTTTGATAAGAAGGTTAATTTTCTAACAAAACGACACCATAACGACTCTATTTATCACAATGATGATACGTAATTTTGCCTTTACTATATTATATTATGCCAGCCCCACCCCTGTTGATACAATGTACTCAACACCACTCCTAAGTACCGAGTCAAGATTTTCTGAATATATCCGTCCAGTTGTGTTTTAAGCAATAACTCATTTAGTGACCTTTGGATATAATTATTTCAGTTCTCTATGTAATATTAACATTGTGTTAATTGTTTTATTGTGGTCAATATGTTGCGTTAGTGTTTCGTTGTCAGTATCTCGGTCCTCGCTTTGAGAGCGTTACATTACTTAAATGTGATTATAGAGATGGCGGGTTTCGCCACTGTAGTAACAACAGAATAACCGGTATGTCTCCAAGGAAACGACTTATTTCTTCATAGTTTGTCATGGTTTTATGGCAAATCAAGTCTCTAAATATCGAGATTTTCGTGATAGATGTCGACTGTCGGTTTAATGGTCGTCACCTTGGTCTCATTGAGAAATACTTTGAATCCTTTAATGATATGAAGATGGTCGTTTTTTTACTATGCCCATTAGCGTTCTTACTTGTTATTGAGAATGATGCCTTGGTTTTTTTTACTGTGAGAACTAGGCATCTACTTGATCGTAGCCTATATTTAAAATGTCCCAGTTCTCACTTTGAGAACGTGACATAAACTTGGATGGATGGGACCTAGATTTACATGGCGGGTGTCGTCGATAAAGCAGAAGACACTTATTCTCTTGTACTTCCCCAGGGTCTCCGTGTAAATCTTACCTTTGTTCATATTTGGTCCCATGTTTGATCGAGTTTACTAAAGTAATATACCATTAGCTGGCCTCGCTACTTTACAACTTTAACAATTCATAACTATTTGATAATTCGTCACAGGTAAATTTTGATATACTATTTTCTCATAGTTTTATCAATAATAACTGATCTCAACCCCACCACCCACCCCCTTTTGCTAGTTAGTTTTAGCAATGTAATTGGTCTTATTCTCTGTGTTGTTTTCCAATTGTTGCCATGTAAATAATTTGGTGTATGCATATTTTGCCTTTATATTTTTAATGGTTATGGCATATTTTGCTGATTTCTTCATCAATTGAGTTGGAACATTTTGGCTCCACTCATTTATATAAGCCAATGTATACTCGCTTTGGGTCCGGGTCACATGTAGCTGTTTTTTCTCCTCTTGTTTGATGGGTACTTGCTGTTCTTATTGTCGAACCTCCAGTGAAAAAGGAAAATTTATCAAGGTACTGTGCATATCGTTTTAACAGATTTAAAACAACAGAACTTAGGTACTTATTTATGCAATGCCGCTAACTAGTATGATTCGAGGAGTGAGGTCATTGACCTATACTGTCGCTGAGGTCACGCTAGTTCTGAAAGGTTACAAAGCAGGTGGAAATAGCCCTGACATAGAAGGTACATGGCATGCTGAAACAGAGGAGGGTCAACAAATCTGATAACACATATAATGACATAGCAGAAGGCTTAGACTTATAGTAAGTCGGTCAATATATGTGTCTATTTGTATATCGGTGAGGAAAATTGATCACTTTGTAAACAGGTTTACGGGTGTGACATGGAATTTGAGCTACTTTGAGACACTGTTGTCGTAAACACACGTAATAGTTGGTAATAGTCATCGTTTATTCCTGGTCTTATATCACAGTCACACCTAAAGTACAAATATGCAGATAGTAACACCATCTTGTCAACATGTACTACCAGTAATACGAACTTAATCGTTATTGCGTTGTTTTTGGAATCTTCCTGTCAATGTCACATATTTTCCATCTGAGTAACTATAGCTTCTAAGTAGATTTGTAACAGGAGAAGAAAAATGCACGGCCAGACCGGGGTTCGAACCCTGGACCTTCTTAATTGGAGACGGACGCTCAACCAATTGCAGTATAATGTGACTGGGAGGGGTGTTCTGTTTTGGGGCGTTCGGCAGTATAATCGACAAAAGATCTGGACTATTGCAAGGATGCTAAGTTACACTACCATACTGCAGCCCCTAAATACACACGCATTCGAAACAGGCGCCCACACCGCATACACCGGGAGGCCGTTCTTTAAATGACCTTGGCTGTTTATAGGGCGTAAAAACAATAAACCCAACTAATGTTACTTTTAGCAATCGGTTAGCACAATGCTCGCTTCGCAGAGCTTGCCACATATTTTGCAGTTTTATTAATATTACAACTGTTGTGTAAAAGTTACTTAATAGTTGGCAAGGTTCCTATTACACAAGACTTGACTAACCTAGGTGTAGATTTGGTTCACAAATGATTCACACCTGACTTCGACGAATCCATTAATGAAGACTATTAAGGAGCTATATAATATTATAAAGGTGAAACTGACTACAAAACTGGCTTAATTTTGTATAAGGCAATTTGGAGGGAAAAAATACATAAAGGATCATAATTATGTAGAAATATATTTAACGTATTTTTATTGGGTAAAAGCCCCCAGATAATAACGAAGCGTCAACAAAACCATAATCTGAACTCAAAAAAGATTTACATGGAGACACTGGAAAAAGTACAAGAGAATGAGGCCAAGACTGAAGTGTTCCAGAAGAGCAAACGTCTTCTGCTTCATCGACGACTCCCATGTAATTATGTCTCCCCTTCGTATGAAGGGAGACATATTGTATTAGTACCGATTCTGTTTCTGGTTCTTCTAATAATTCTTGTCCATGCCATAACTTCTAAACCGTTGAAGATATATTGACGAAACTTGCAGTATACATGCATCACCTAAAGCAGATGTTAAGTGCACTGTCATTATGTCACTTAGTCCTTGACCTCAAGACCCGAGGTCAAATAAGTGTGATTTTCTCAATAATTCTTGTCCGGGCTATAGCTTTTAAACAGTGAAAATTATATTGATAACATGTGTGACCTTCACCGAAAGGTCAGAGATAAAAAATGTATGACATTTTCAAATATTAAAAGGTGTGCGCCAAGGTGATGCCATCTTACTCTCATTGTCTAAGTTATTCTAATTATATACAATGTATCAATACGACCAAACCTCAAAGTAATTAGGGCCCTTCATCGAAGAATCGGGTGCCCTATAGTAATTAGCTTGTCCGTCCGTCTGTCTTTCTTTCTGTTCGTCCGTTTGTCCATTTTTTACCGATTGATATTTTGTTATGACCTTATGAACGAAAGTTAATCAGAATAAAAAAAGATGTCCACTGACCAAACCTCGTAGGTCACAGGGTCAAAGGTCAAGGTAATAGGTTAAGGTCACAGGTTAAGGTCAAATTTGACATTTATTAAGTGCTTAACATTTTGTTATGATATTATGAAGGAAAGTTGGTCAGAATAAAAAAAGATTATAAGGGGAGACATATGTTTTCGTTCACTAAAACAAGTCTCTAGTTCACATTATTTTGATTATTTCATTATTATTTCTATAATCGTTATGTAATTCATAAATGTTACTATCATATTATTAATAGGACGTAAAATGGAATAAATATGATTTGCTGGCGTATGTTTTAGAAAATGGGTATAAATGTGCACAGTTTTATCAAATCCAGCAAGAGATTTTAAGATCAATTGTGATTTCACCTATGTATTTTTGTGAACCAATTATTGTAATGTCATGTTAAATGTATATTTAGAGAAGGCGTTGATAAGTTGTAATAACTTGTTCCTAATCCCCTGTCAACTTCTGGCAATAAATATGTTTAAACTAAAGGGTATACACGTTGCTGAGTTTATTCTGGTTTAGTTAGATGACAATGAAGTTAAGAGAGGTATGTCCGCATTTAAGATTTTTCTTTCACCAGAGAAATGATAGTATGTTAATGAAAGGTAAATCGATTTTCACCCACTTCTAATATATTTCCATGTAACGTGAGAACGCATATTGTGATTACATAATAACATTACGTAAGCCTTATCGGCTGTTTATTGTAGATCTGTAAATATAGACAATGATATATAGGCGATTCGTAGAAAAAATATTATTTGTGAATTATTGTGTTATCAGTCTGTTTGACTATCGGTGACACGAGAGCAAATATAGCTATTTTTTTATTTATTTATTTTGCTTACCTTTATAATGTCACAAGGTCTGTTTATGATGATAGGGAGTAAGGAAAGTCGGTAATATATAAGTATGTATATCATAGGGTGACACGGACGCCTGTTCAACGAGTAAGTCGTTATATCGTTCAAACTTATTTAAATATTTATATAAAATTAGGGAATACCGAAGCGTTAACCTAGATCACTTTTAAATGATCATTTTTTTAACACAGGGTTAAATGAGACTAGTATATACAGTGAAAAAGACAGCAAATACATATGTCGTTAAGTAGATCATCAACCTGATTTGAGCCGACAATGGTTTCGTAGGTCAGCACAATTTGAACATCACATTGACAGTCACACACATGCTGTTATGCGTGTTCATTGTCACTTGGGCCACGACTCCCAAGGTCGTTAAGAACTATGCTTATAGATCTTATCTTTATAAATCTTATAAGTATGAGATGCGACTTAAAATCTTAAAACTAAGAATTTAATAAAGATAATAATACATTTTATTTTTTTTACGAGGATGATATCATGACTTGCCCAAAGCTAATTTATTGCATAGTCATATGAAAATGAAAAATCAAAATGAAACGAAATATTTAGAAAAATATAAATCTTTTACAGTGATTTGTAAAATACTGTTCTACTATACACAGTCTTCATAACTCGTACAAACAAAATGACATTTCCCATAGTCAATATGAAAAATAAATTTCAAATATATTCAAACATCATTGCTAAACTCATACAGCACTAGCTTTTCAAGTTATTTAACTTTTTGATTGTAAAATACGGATCTACCACACAACCTTCTTATAATTACTGTAAAACAAACAAAAATGGTAAGGAAAAACAATTTGTATCTCCAAACATAAAATAAACCTGTTTTCCCCAAATATCTCTTGCAAATAAATGGGAGAACATATTTCGGTCTTAAAATAACATTCAGTATGACAGTTGTATAAAACCAATTAGATGTATTACGTCGTCCTAGCGTCACCGACGTTACGTCATGCACGGTTTTAAAACCGACGGGAGGCAAAATAATTAAAAAGACATAATAATGGGGATTTTTTTGGTGTCGTAATCTCCACTTTATGTGTAAACGACAAGATTTGTCCTAACTGGTTGTATAATTACAGATATTAGGTGCATTCAGCCGATACAGTTTGATAACGACACAAAGAGATGCAATGAACGGAAGTTCATACAAACACCAATGAGAAGTGTATTATCACCTAGTTGCCATGGTCACAAAGAGATGGAATAAACGGAAGGTCAAACACATATCAATTAGACCTGTATCAGCACATGGTAGCGTGCTCGGTCGTGGGTATGTGCGTGATGGAAATCCAAGTTTCGATCGATCTTAGCTAAACAAAGCACGGATGGTTTCAGCATGGTTTTATCGTGAGTGGGTATCTAAATATATACCATGTGTTAATAGTTTCTTGTGAAATCCACATCGTATACATTGGTGATATAACAGTTTATTTTAGAGGGTTCTCAAACAACAGATTATGTAATAAGTTAGGTTTGGTTTATTTTGTTTTACGTCCTATTAACAGCCAGGGTCATTTAAGGACGTGCCAGGTTTTGGAGGTGGAGGAAAGCCGGAGTACCTGGAGAAAAACCATCGACCTATGCCAAGTACCTGGCAACTGCCCGCGTGGGTTTCGAACTCGCAGGGCTATAGTGGTAGAATGTCGGAAACTCGGCCACCGCGGCCCCAAGTTATAAGAACAGTGAATAATTATATACAATTACATCAAATAATACCATTTAAAAAAAAATAATATCATTTATAATATATATGATATAGTATACATTCATAAATGAAAATAACAAAAACGTCGTATTTTCAGTTTTTTCTCATTGCCAAATCTAATTAAGTCTTAATTAATTATATAAATGTGAAACTGAATTCAGCAGTACTCCACTATTTTGAAATCGCTATCGTTATCCCAACTTCACGTTTCGAAAGTTCTTATATTTATAGTACAGAGTCATAGTAACAATTAAGATTATGATATATATATATTAGATGATATGGCTATGTTTATCTACCCAGGTCGCTATATACCTATCGCTACGTAACAGGATATAACGTAGAGTATTTCAAACTGCGGTGTTTACAGAGTTGCTAAATATACATCAATTATCATTGGTTGTACTGTCACTGAATAGACAAAAAATTGAGATGGGTTATCTCAACCTACATGCGGTATTCAACCTTGGCTGTAGTTGACCTATATCCTACAGCACGTGAAAAGTTCGTGTGACACTAAGGGGCAATGCCATATAAGGAATAAGTAGATTAGAACTGTTTAGTGTGAGCTCGGAGTTTCAATAACATAAGTATGCTAATCAACCTGTAACATCTCCATAAAGCTATTAAAGAACAGAAGACTCAGCATCAGTTCCTGTTACAAAGTCGGATACACATAGTACATGATGTTTACTGTACGGGTGCTTGGTGACCAAGGTAAGGTACCGCACGTTATCTTATATCGAAATAATTATAAAGCTTCATATCCGCATATGCATATTTTTATTTATATAATGCAATATGAATATTTAAACCTATAAATGTTCTTCTAAAATTCAAAATTATTTAGTGTAATAGAAATGTTGTACTAGAGAAAATACTCGGAATACCTGTCGAGAATATTTCTTATCGAAGAGAGTATTCGACAAAGCTTTGGTCTGAATACATTCACTTTGAATATGATTCAAAGAATGGATTAAAACAAGAATACAGTTTACATGCTTGAATCGGTCTTCTCTAAAACAAAACTGAAAATAAGTCTCTCAAAGATTTCATTATCTAGAAGAGAACCTTTACGTCGATGTGACCGTTTCGTAAAACAACCATAAAAGATTGTATTCTAGTCTTTTCGTTTCTTTAATTTATTGATGAATACCAAAACTACCAAACCCATACGTTGTTATAAATTTAAGCAGTATACCTTACTAAGTTTCACTGATCCCATACTGATTACATGGTTTTGTAAACATGACACGAGCATTTTTTTACTTCTTCATGGCGGTAAATATCTATTTATATCTTTGTTTATACCTGGTCACGTACAGTGTTTACAATAGTAATATTCACAATGAAGCTTCGTAATACACGACAGAAAAATAGTATTACATATTCTCCCGATCCCTTTATAAGCTAATTTGTTATGTAACTGCACCACACAGCCGATTTATCCTTCTTGTGTCATCGATGATGCTAGGGGCCAGACTATGACTACTGTAAACCAACTTATTTTCGCGGCGACTTAATTTCGCGTATTCATATGTAACGACTATTTCGCATAGATTTATTTCACGACAAATCCTGTGTACAGTATAGTACAGTACTCCTACAGTTGGCCTTCCTCTAGTTGAAACTGTTTCGCGGCGATTGTTTTTTTGCGAATTTTAATCAACCGCGAAATACGCGAAAATTAATCGCACGCGAAAATAAGTTGGTTTACAGTACTGCAGTGATATAGGGCGAAGTTAATAAAACCCAGAAGTTATATAGTTTCAAAAACTGACGAAAGAAGTGTGTAGATTAGTTTAAATACTACTTAAAATTTAATAGTTCGTTAGATGAAACTAACCGCGAGCCACATTTAGGAGGTATTGTTGCATCGACCAGAAAAACAGATGACAGCGACCTTGCCTTTGTCCCTTGATCTACATTAATTAGTAGAAGAACTGAACAGAGAAATAATAAGTTTTTGCGTGGTCATAACGGAAAATTACAAGGGTAATAAAACTTTCGGAAGGGTAAGCGTCTTTTCCAATGACACCCGGCATGCAAATCTTACTCGATTCCAAGAATAGTCACATCATCACACTGAGGACTCGTGTAGCGACAATACCACCACAAGGCACTCTGATGATTGTAATGTTAAATCTTCTTCTTGATCTTGCCGAAGGAAGAGTGAAAAGACACAATTGACCTGCTGGCCTCATTAGGTCAAGGCCTTAAAGGGTTTAAGTGTAATTTATGCAGAGAAATGCAGGTTGATTAGAGCTATGAGCAAGTTTAATGGTCGCCTTCTTGGTCTCACTGAGAAATATTTTATATCGCCGTATGGTATGAAGATGGACGTTTTTGAGTATGCTCATTATAGTGTGCTTACTCGTTGTAATTGAGAATGATGACTCGGTTCTCACTTGGTCTTCGATGAAGTAGAAGACGCTTACTCTTCAGGAACACATGGTCTTATTCTCTTGTACTTTTACAGGGGTCTCCATGTAAATCTTTCCTTATATATATTTTGCCCCTTGTTTAATCGAGTTCAGAGTATGGTTTTGTTGACGCTTTGGTATTCTCTGATTTTTTTTGTAAAGCATCATCGGGTAGAAAATACTATGGAAGTAATCAAATATAGAGATTCATTATAATAATTTGGTCAATATGATGTATTCTCGGAAAGGAGAAGCTGGTACTGAGAACAGGAAAGGTGACAACTGAAAGTCGCGGAAATTGGTTGTTAAACCTATTTAATATAAATCAGAAGTCGCCATTGCTGAAAGTAAATTGTTCTTTGTTTATACATGTATATAGTTGATTATAGTGTAGTTCTTCTGTCTCCCATTATAGGAGCTTTGTTTTCCAAGAAAAGTGGATGACAATACAAATGCATGGTTGTGAGCATACTTTGTGAAAAACACAACAAAGGCTAGGATGAAATATACCGAGGAAGATATAGTAAGGATGATGGAATTCCTGTTTGACAATATGTTTGTTGAGTTCGTCGGAAAGATTTTCAAACAGACTGTTGACATTTCAAATGGGAACTATCTTAACCCCACTTTTGACTGACTTGTTTTTGTTTCCATACAAAGATGAATGTGTTTAGGGGCGTATCAGGACGGGCAACACAAACCTTGCCAAAGTTTTCAATTACACATTCAGGTATATCGAAGACGTATTGTCTATAAATAACAAGAAGTTTGTTGACTTAGTCGTTCGTATAAACCCTACCGAACTTGAGATTAAAGACACAACAGACTCTCTTACATCAGCTTCTTACTTCAATCTTTACTTAAAGGCCCAATATACGTAACTTCAGGGAAATTTTCGTGATTCTGAAAAATTCTGAAAAAAATCCAGTTGATAACCATGCAAAAATAAGCCTAAAACGAAGTAAACTTGAGCGGTAACTAACAAGAAACTCTGGACAAAAAAATCCAAAGAATTGAAAATGATTCAGGTTGGGCCCACTTCAACAACAAACCGAAGGTAGAAGACGGTTCGACATGGACGCGTGTTTACAAAAAGCGTGTTTCAACTACTGCTGTACCGGTAATTGCGAAAGAATTCATCTTGAATATTGCTGATATCAGTTAATCTTAACTAAATCTATAAATATAATAAGTTACGAGGCTTAATTTTCGCTTTAAGTTTTGCCGAAAGTTACGTATATTGGGCCTTTAAATTATGACCAACACGGGCACTTTATTACCAATCTTTATGATAAACTTGACGATTTCGATTTTCCGATTGTGAACTTTCCCTTTCTTGATAGTAACATCCCTGTTTCTCAATCCTATGGTATTTACTTGTCGCAGTTGATCCGTCATTCTATAGGGCTTGCTTTGAATATCGAGATTTTCGTGATAGATGTCAGCTGCTGACAAACTTACGGCACAGGGATTCGAGAGATGCAGGTTGATGAAGACTATGGGCAAGTTTTATGGCTGCCATCTTTGTCTCATTATTGATGTGCTTACTTGTTGTGATTGACAATAGTGATTCGGTTCTCATTTTGAGGACTTGATGTTTACTTGGATGTGATCAGGATTAACATGGCGGGTGTCGTCGATGAAGCAGAAGACGCTTACTCTTCCGGAATACCTGGTCTTATTTCTTGTGCTTTTACGAGATCTCCATGTACATATTTCCTTTGTTCCTATTATGCCTTTAGTTTAATCGATTTTGAGTTCGGATTATGGTTTTGTTTTACGCTTTGGTATTCTCTGATTTTTTTTCATAGGGTGGCGAGGGCATTTATGTCTCACAGACATTTCTAGTTTATGAAATATACGCAGATGTTGCATTTTATCGGTTGTTAATGAACTTCGATGCCCTTTCGTTTATTAAACATGCTATTGGCAGTAATCAACAGAATTTCATTTTATGGGTATATAGATTTATCCAATTTTATCGTATGTATTCAAGTGGACTTACGTATCGTTGTATCGGACGTTAACTATAAAATGGTATGGTATTTCTGTATCAGACAATGACTGATAGCCTGTTATGGTATCAGAGAGTGACTGATAACATGTTATAGTATCGGACAGTGACTGATAACATGTTATAGTATCGGACAGTGACTGATGACATGTTATGGTACCAGAGAACGATTATTGTATCAGTCAATTACTTATCTATCCATGTTGAGAGCCTTGAAATCCGAGGCCTTTAACATTTGATATTTAGCATTTCTGTACTGAAACCAATTAAGACAAGTAAACAAATGAAATAAAATCAGAGAATACCGAAGCGTCAACATAATCTTAATCCAAACTCAAAATCGATTAAACCAGGGGCAAAATTTGAACAAAGGAAAGATTTACATGGAGACCCTTGCAAAAGTACAAGAGAATAAGACCAGGTATTCCGGAAGAGTAAGCGTCTTCTGCTTCATCGACGACACCCGCCATGTAAATCTCTGTCACATCCGAGTAAACAAAATAAATTGTGAAAATGAAAATAATTTGTGTAAATGAAAATAAATTGCTTTTTTTTTCTTACATTGAACTCTAAATTAGTAAAATAATATAAATGTTCAATATCTATCTAAACAAATATCCCTTTCTGATAAAGGGCGAAATGTGTGCACGTTTTGTTAATTCCTACGTGACCTTATAATACATCATCTTTGAACAACGTCATCTTGTATATCTCTTCCATTCAAGGATATGGATTTGTCTGTACGTGGTGTTTTGAATAGTATTACATTAAAGTGCCTCGTTAAAACGTAACATTTGGTGTATATCTTATATGTTCTGTACCTTGACATTTAATGCTTAATAACATAATAAAATATGCATTTGCTTTGAGCTGTTTTACCGGTATTCCTTTCACTGAACTCTTTAAGACAATTAAATGTTTCAGTTCACTTGGATCTAGATACATAGAATAACACCACAGCATATTTCTCAGTTCGACGGATAACTTTTGTATTTGACGTATGCTCATTAGTATGCCTGCTTGTTCTGATTGAGGATTATGCCTCAATTCTCAATTTGAGGCAATGGCATCTACTTGGATCTGGTGTTAATCTTTTCTTTGTTCATATTTTGCCCCTTGTTAAATCGATTTTGAGTTCTGATTATGGTTTTGTGGACGCTTGTGTATTCTCAGATTATTTAAGATTTTGGGGTTGGTTTTTCTGTCTTAGAAGTACCTAGAGTTGATAAAACGCATTTATTGTATTTTGTTATTTCGTGCGTTTCAGTTAAATATTAACTTAGAAGTACTTAGTATTATATCCTAGGAATGTATGTCTAAGGTGAAATTTGTTTTTATTTTTATGATCAAATGACAATAAATTTTCTGTGATTTTGAGCAGTCAGACAATTTGCACATTTTTTTTCATGAATAAAACAATTATACCTAACTGTGATTTTAAAAATATGAATCTTTATAAAACTTGTCCTAAATCTGGATCAGAGAATACCGGACTATCGATCTGTGTATGTGATTGGTACATATATAGTGACCTTCTCTCTATCTAATCGGACAGTGTCAGGACCTTGGGTGTCCTAGTAAGCTATATACTTGGTACCCACGGTCCCAAGTGTCACTTTTGTGGGCGTAGTCAATGTCATGGAGCGGTCACGATGGGCCACAGTGATATGTAAAAGGTCCACTTGTCAACGTAAGATTACTTTTCCAAAACTGACCAACATTCCAGATGAAGTGATATATTTGTTAATATATGAAATATCACTGATTTTGTTTTCTGCTCAAACCGTTCTGACAATGTTATCATATTAACCGATCTTCATAATTATTTTGCTAAATTATTTCGCCTGGGGAGCACATCAAGAAGGGGTTTGAAAAAAAACATTAAAAAATCATTATGTTGGCTAATGAGGCTGTACCCGGTAGTCATTTTGAAATTGTAAACAGCATTGTCTTATTCATTTTATAGTAGTGAAGTTATGATGGGACGGATTGACGAGTTAAACTAGCATATGTGTGTGTTACGTCATCTTTATGATAGGGGATGGCAGACTCTGTCGGTGGATTTTTTAGTCCCCGAGGTTTGCTGGAGCCTCCATAGCCACAGTTAATCTCATTAGTAGTGGCACGGTACATAATATACACATTTTCGTAGTACGCGATTTGAAATTATACAGAACTAGTTTAATTTTACTTCTAAATCAATAAATTAAAGGAGTTTTATGTACCTGGCCCTTCTGCTTCTGCATTAGTTTATAAATTTTGGATTCCTACCTTTTGGCCCCTAGCATCACTGAAGAGTCCTAGGAGGACGAAACAGCTGTATGATGCAGTTTAATTCATTTTTTCGGCATACTGTATCTATTACTAAATTTAAGAGGTGCAGCATATGTGTGTGTTACGTCATCTTTATAATCAATTGGAATTAAGAAAAGAGAGGAGTTTGGTCTCTTTTCTTATAGTTATAAGAACAGAGACAAAATAAGAAAAAGTGGAATTCTATTATTGAAATGATTCAATAGAGAGTGAAATATCATTTACATAATGAAATGCGTCTACAAAAAGAAATATGTACGATTGTAAGTGTATTGTTACAGTACAGCTAAGTATCATTTCATCATGAATGTAAGCATATAGATAAACAACACTGTATGTTTACATGACGGGTGTCGTCGATGAAACAGAAGACGCTTACTCTTCCGGAACACCCGGTCTTATTCTCTTGTACTTTATAAGAGTCTCCATGTAAATCTTTCCTTTCTTCATATTTTGCCCCTGGTTTAATCGATTTTGAGTTTGGATTATGATTTTGTTAACGCTTCGGTATTCTCATATTTATTTTTACTATATTTACCGTCCTCTTTACTTATGATTTCTTTCTTGGATCATGAAGTTGTCTTTGACCGGGATTGGGGTGCCCCGGATATGTTCCTCTTTCAACACGGACCATCACTACAGATCTGTGTTTTATAATAAGTCCTCTGTGGTATGACTTTTTTTTATTAGTTTCACCTATTTATCATTTTGATGATGGATTGTAGTCTGTAAGTGGTCACATAATTCGTTATATATTTGAAACTGTAAGTAAGAAGATAGGTATTACCCAAAATTGAAAACTTAACTGTTTTTTGTAGGGATCATTTTGTAGATTTTGATTTGTGTAGCCTTTAGACGCTTACTGTTCCGGAACACCTGGTATTATTCTCTTCTCTATGAGGGTCTACGTGTGAATCTTTCATTTGTTCATATTTTGTCTCTTGGTTTTATCAATTTTGAGTTCGGATTATATGATTTTGGTGACCCTTTTTTTCTCAATTCACTTCATCAACTTGACAATTGTTTACCGTTCGTATTGAAATGTTCAAAGCAGTCCTTGACCAACAGAATTATCTCAGTAACGAATCAAAACAGAAAACAGAAATGTCAGCAAAGCCGAAATGTATTATTTATTAAATGAAGTGTTACGCTTTACACTAACGCGATAACCCTGAACCTGTTGTTGTGTAACTTTGATGGTGTCGATAGCATTGACCTGCATTCACTGTATGCTTTACGTCATATTGCCTCGAACCGGAGGCTAAATAAGATGTTGACAGTCCTAAATACAGGACAAAAATGCCCAGTGAAATCTTGGGCACAAAACAAAATACTTCTGGGTTGCATATCAGGATGTTGTTTTGATGTCGTTGGTTAGATGCCTATAAATCAAAAGGTTTGTTGTGACATGTATGCAAATATTTACTTGTTCCGGGACGAATTTAGGGCAACGATGTTTATAGAAATAGTTTCCATTTATGATATTCATAAAAAGATTTACATACTAAATATTTTTCATGATAATATTCAAATTGTATGATAAACATTCTTATAACACAGTAGTCAGATCGTTTATAAATAGATAGAACACGAAATGCATGTTTGAGCATGAGAACGTTTTCATGTAAACGGACACAGAATTCAGATGTTGTAAGGGGCCTTTCATACAGATCGTTTTTCGTACTCCTGCATATACAAACAAACAAACAAACAGTGTTTGTGCATTAACCATAAATTACCATGGTATTCAATGCTTAAATATTCCGAATGCTGTTTTGAATGCAGCAAAAGGCAACAAAAGAGCTTTGTATACTGCCTGTCCACATTAAAATATAGCACGTACCCCATGTAAACAAGAACTTAAATAAAGCTCCACAATGCGTCGTCATGAATAACTAATGCACTACATAGACTCCCATCCATTAGAAACGTGATAGGTATACTGTCTGGTGCATGTGACGTAATTTGCAACATCAACTTTGCCAGGAATGTTTGTATAGATTGTGTAGATGCCAATGCACGGTGCAATGTTTTATTTACAGGAGTGGAGTTACAGACAGAACAAACGAGCTGTTTTCCGGCTTCTGTAGTTTGTGTCGTAAAAAGTAGTTTAACTCGTGATTTATTATCTCAACCAAGCATTTCTCCATGTATATTTCATTTATCATTTAATCCGAATGCTGGGTATGACGTCACACGATAACGAAGAATTCGTAAATTGTCCCACTTATGTCTGTTGCAAAATATTACCATGGGGATGGTCTGTGAACATAATAATAATGCATAAAAGTGGAAAACGAAGTAAACATCAAATACACGTGTTCTGAAACTTGACGTCAGAGAAAACTAGGCAGAAAAAACACTTAACACGCGGTCTATGGTTCTAATTCTATATTCTTTGTTATACTTATCCCTTCTGACTACTACCTTGTAAAATGGTCTCTTTATTATTTGAAGATTTCACTGTCTTCTAACTAAACATTTTAAAAGATGCAGTCTTACTATATATTTGAAGTGATTATTGTATAAGATGACGTAACACACACATATACTGCACCTTTTTAATTTAGTAATAGATACAATATGCCGAAAACATGAATTAAACTGCACTATACAGCTGTTTCGTCCTCTTAGGACTCTTAAGTGATGCTAAAGGCCAAAAGATGGGAATCCAAAATTTCTAAATTAATGTTGAAGTAGAAGAATCAGGTGCGAAAAAGCCCTTTATTTTATGAATTTAGAAGTGAAGTTAAACTGTTCTGTATAATGTCAAATCGTGTACTACGAAAATGTGTATATTATATTATTATATACCATTATATTAATTTTCAGATCGTTCATGCGTTTTAAATAACGTTGTCATATGTTACCGAAACAAAAAGAAACATTACTTTACATTTTTTATCTCGACATCGTGTAGGACGTATGAAACAGACATGTATATCAGATAAGTTTTTTTTTTATTAAATTTACTTTGTAATTGAATTAATTTCTATATGTTCTATTCTTTTATTCTATATTTTGTGAGTCTTATTCTCTTGTGCGTTTACGAGATTCTCCATGTAAATCTTTCCTTTGTTCCTATTTTGCCCCTAGTTTAATCGATTTTGAGTTCGGATTATGGTTTTGTTGACGCTTTGGTATTCTCTGATTTTTTTACATGTAATTCGTTCATGTTTAATTTTCAGTAATTCTCTTTCATCGTAAAATCATACTCATTAGTGAATTCTCCGTCATTGGGATAAAAGACACAATCAATACATCACTAGTTATTTACGATTTGAGTGGAAAACGCAAATAAAGAAAAAAAAAAGAAATAAAAAATATAAAGAGAAATCCTATAACGAAATCCTCACCAATTCTGCCAATATAATAATTATGTTGAATTATACAATTATGTTGAAACATTTGGTTCTGCTTGCTAAATTCATGACGCCAAATTATATATATCTTTCCTTACTGTTGGTTATCCCCTTGCTATTTTTAGATCGAACACATGACTATGACGTATATGTTTACATTCGCCTTTATATTTACATACATTGGTGAACAACTGCGCTGACCGAATTCTTTTAAATTAGTTGTTGCACTAGAAGGTGACATAAAGGTAAATAAAAAACATCAACATCAGGGATAGGCTGTTTACAAGTGTACCGTTCCCATGTCTAAACATTGAACTATCACGTGATCAATAAAGTATCAAACAAAAAACACATGGTCCGATGCATTCCTACAGATGTAGTCAATACAGGGGGAAGCAGACTGAGATATATAACAGTATGATGTATAGTGCATACGAGACTGCACTTATTATTGGAAGGCTTCATGCATATTATATTACTTAGGGTCCTCATGATAATCCTTCAAAGCATGTTTTTATATAAAAAGACGACTTAGCTGCATGACAGCAATATATGATAATATTTTGAACAAAAGGTCGTATTCTATGAGTCATCTAAACACAACTTCAATAATTTCAGCATACAGTTATCTGTATCTACATTGACGTTTCAATATATATATTCAGTGTACATACATCATACTGTTATAAATTAATAGTGTGTAAATTCGCCCTCCCTGCTTCACTGAGTTTGAAGATACCCCTAAGAATCCTATATCCAGATCTCCAGACTGATCTGTAACAGTGGGAAAAAAATCAACAGAGTATTGTTAAAATAAAAAGACATGAACAATTTATCATTATATAGTTCTTAAGGAACTCTCTCACTGGTCTTATCGCTGGCATATTATTGATTATTGATATGATTCCTAGGAAAGGCTATATCTATATTTGTACTACTGTATGATGCAGTGTTATTAATTTTTTCGGCCTGTTGTATCTATTGCCAACTTTGAAATGTGCAGCATGTGTGTGTAAGAATCATCTTTCAAGATACAAGGTGGTAGACTTTGCTGGTGGAATTGTTTTAGTCGCCGAGGTTTGCTGGAGCCTTGATCACCACAGTTATCTCATTTAAGCAGTAGCATTGTTTATAATATACTCACTTTCGTAGAACACGAAATTAAACAGAACTCATTCTTATCTAAATTCATAAATTAAAGGGGTTTTACGCACATAACCCTGCTGCTTTTACAATAGTTTAGAAAATTTCGATTCCAACCTTTCGGCCCCTAGCATCACTGATGAGTCCTAGGAGGACGAAACAGCTGTATGAAGCAGTTTAACTCATTTTTTCGGCAAAGTGTATCTATTGCTAAATGTAGAAGGTGCAGAACATGTGTGTGTTGGTTCATCTGTAAACCATACTCACTGATTTTGGTGCTAAACAATGGTCATCTTTTACATACACGAAATCTTCTTTCATTTCATGAAAAAGTTTTACAAATGATAAGTCATTCACAACAAGATAATTGCGTTTAAGTATATAGTTTACTGCAAACCATTTGACATATATACGCAAACTGAAATCCCTAATATTTCAATATATGCTAATAGTCATCCAAAAACTGAAAATCGATCATTGAGTCTCTTATGTGGTTAGATGTTGGGCTGATTTACGTACATAAACTAGTTGAACAATTCATATATTCATAGCTGTGTTCCTTGAACTGGAGATGACCTGACCGACGTATACGGTGATATGCTCCAATCCTTTGGGGTCACACAGCAGGTAAAACTAGATGATAGGTATATGTATAACAAGGCTACTGGTGACGATATGTGTTGTCAGAATAATGACATATAAATATGCTTGTTGAGGTAAATGAACTGTTTACTTAACCCGATAGGGCTTTATCTCTGTAAATAATGAGTTTGATAAGATCATACGTCATATAATGGGATACATCGTAACAGAAACATGTGATTATTGTTGCATATAAGAAAAAGTAAACAGGAAAAAACAAATGATTTTTTTAAATTTTAGAATAAATAAAATTGCATAAAAATAAGTCTAAAAGAAATATTCAAATTTATACAATTCCCTATTTTTTCAAGAATAGTTAAAGCCAATTCGAAGATATTTTCACTTTTCTGTCATCTAGCACCATCATAGATACCAATTACGACAGCACAGCAGTATGCCAGTATAATTCATTTTTAAAAGCATATTGTATCTTAATTTGAAATACAGTATATCGGGTTATTTTCGCTAAAATTGTTTTCATTATACAGTGTATGGATACAGTACAAGATAATACCATTAGGTGCAAAATAGTTGGTATAATCACCTCAAAGCATCTATTACGTTAATGGGCAGATTGGTCGAGTGGTTATGTATGGGAAATTAAAAATTATTTTCTAAGAAAAAAAAAACGCTCCGGCCTTCCACGCAGACGACCGGGGTTCGATCCCCGAAATCGTCGTATGCATGTAAAGTCAGAATCGTCGTATGCATGTAAAAGTCAGAGAAAGTGTTTTTCCCCTGCCCACACAACTCCAACAACCAAGGTGGAGTATAAAATGGTCTGGGATGGGTGTTGCGGTATCTGTGCAGTTGCATTCAAGTGTGGTGGCACTAGAAAAGATGCGGTTGGAAACACGGTCCCACTACAAACAGAACACAATTCATCTCCGGCACACACGAATACATACACACATATAAGGAGATATTTAACCTGAAGAGTCCTTTGTTTCCTGTTCAGAAGGGAACATACCATCAACCTGGTCAGCAAACTTCCTGTTGTTTATAGCCAACACATCGTCGATATATCTGAAAATGAATTTACAGATTTGACAAGGTTTTTGTTACTTGTCCTGAATAGCTCTTATGCAAATTCAGCCTCGTATGAAAAGAAAACCACGTCAGCTTATATGTTTAGAAGTTTAAGGAATGGGCAGCCTCCTAAATCCAGCTAAAAATGGATAAATGAGAGTATTTTTTACAATCCAGTTGCATTAGAAGGCAACACATGCAGCTAGATCGTAAAGGGACCTCATTATAGCCGTATTCATGTGAGGATGGTATTATTAATTAAATAATAGTTGTATTACTCTATCATAGGCCTCAGTATTTGGGGTAGCAACTTGCAGTAAATTACATAGCTACATTATGATTAACTTTGGGACATGCAAGCTATGTTCTATAAATAATGTAATTATAATATATGTTGTATATGTAGGTCAGAAGTAAAGATGACGACTATTTATAAACCCGAGATGGAACTAGGTTTCGTCGGTCAGCGAGATAATACGATTCGATATGCCTAACTTGTACAATTGGACTCACTACCATGTGGCCACGGCGTGATCTAATGGCGTCTCGTGAAATCACGGTTACTAGGCCGAGCAATACCCTCATAACCCACGCTTTTTAGAACGTGCACTCCGTAAATACCAGTATATAGGTATATGCTTACTCATGGCATGTCAATTATGTATGTATGACATTACATCACGACCAAGACAGGATGATTATTGGTGTGTTATAAATATTTGATATGGCACTGATATTTATTCGATAATTGAAAATGCTAATAGCAGGTTGCATTATTGTGTACGAGAGCATTTGCCATTATTGACCTAGTTCTTAGACAAAGGTAGGAGCAGTGATCGAGGTCAAAGTATCCACGTGGTGCAAAAGGTTCATATCAAGGAAATCACGCCAACTAAGCATGCTAGCTATCTCCATCTTTAAGTTGAATTTTATTTATAGTGACATATGAGCAATTTGCACGTGAAAATCATAATGAACAAAAGACAGCATAACATAAAGGAAATGTGTTGACCTTTTTGTACACTAAAACTATTTAGTACATTTTTACTGTAAAAACTCTTTGTCAACAACATCATAATTACAAAAAATGAAATCAATACACCCTCCGCTGACCGAGATACCAGAGAACACGTGGTCGATGTAAACAAACCATCCTGACCTTCGAGAACAAACACAATTATAAACCGACCAATCAGAGAGCAGGAAGCGAATTGGGTCGGAGTTCAACAGTTGAGTTGATTCATAGTATATAAAACACGACAACACATGTAGAAATCATAACAGAAGAAAACTATCCGAAGAATTAAGTTAACTTGGACATTGCTTTTAAATCAGCGTACATCATGAGGGTACATTTTTACAATAACAATGGACAGGAGGAGTATTTTTCAGGTACTTAATTAATTAAGAGACTGCCCTTGCTGATAGTAATTATTTGTTGTGGTATGCATGCATATTTTTGTGAAATATTTTCTCACAAAGTTCGTACATATAAGATATAGTTTTATCTTCCGAATCAGAATTTAATCATTAGCATTTGATTACTGCTTGACGTTTCGGTAATCTCAGATCCCGCCTACTTCTACTTAAGCTTATGAAACTTTTATTGATGAATCTGTTCGATTTTAAAGTTGATGTTTCTTTTGTGTTACAGACTCCGACTCCGCCAGCACTACAAGTAGTGAAAGCCCTGTATGGGACCTTGCTTCCAATGAACAGGTAAGACACACTTCATTTTCCAAATGCGTTTTGTTTGTTTATATTTTATGGTAATACACAAGTGAGGTTTATTATAAAAAGAACACGTATTCATAATAAATCCGCTGATAATTTTTATTGCAAACTAAGCACATATATATTATCTGCATATTAAAAAATTATTGATGAAACTTTCAGATATGTTCACTTGCTTTTAGAGTTGCATTTGTTTATCGACCAGGGAAATGTGTTGATGTTTTACCTGAAATAAATCTATTAAAATAGGTTTGTTTCGTTGCTGCTAAGTGAATGTAGTACGTTATTTCATTAGAACCTTTTCATTGAAATTAACTTTATTAAACGCTGTGGAAAATAACGTCTATGATTGCACTCAACGAAACCCATGCTCCTGATGAAAAACTGTGCAAAAACGTAAACAAACTTTACGCATGCGTAATACATTAGGTTGTTAGTAGGTCACAAAGCCTTGCCCAGTCTACGCATGTAATGAATATTCATATTCTTGACCTAAATACTATTTAACCGAGCCTGCTGGCAATGTTTTCGAGACTGTGCTCTAGATATGCCTCTAGTTGTTTACGGAAGCTGGGTCAGCCAGTCAGATGCTTACAATCGTGTATTGGGGTCAGTAGATTTGGAATTGTTTACCATAAATTATAACTTATACTTAATCACAGTTAATCTGAATATTGATCTGTTTTTTGTATGCGTATACATGTGTGACTCTGTACATGCGTGCTAAGAGATTAGACTATATACATACGTATATTAACTACATATTATTGTAATGTGGTCAATGATATATAAGCTTGTCCCATCGCCCTACTCTGGGTGTCACGGAGGGATCAATACTACACACGTAGTGATGTGTATATATCTGCTAAAATGTATATACGCATTCTTACTAAGTTTATGTGTTGTACTTTTCTCCTGAAAGGAATTTGTTCCAAATTCATACAAGTTCAGTTAATAGCTTCTTTTCGGTGGTAATCCTTTCGAAATTAATCTCGCCCAAAGTCGTAAATCCTCCTCCTCCAAGGCCTATTTCTCCTGATACTGCTGCTGCTGCTGCTGCTGCTGCTGCTGAGCAGCTGTTCTTGCTCCAGCTCGCCTAGCTCCAATACGTCTGCTTCTTCTCCAGAAATTAAAACAACAAAAATCATACGAACACACAACAAAATAAGTTCGGAAAATATTGTTATATCCTGACTGCTTGTCGTTCACAGCCGGAATTCGGTATCCTGTTTGACGTAGACGGGGTATTGGCGAGGGGAAGTAACCCACTTGATCCAGCCGTTCAGGCTATCAAGTTACTGACTGACACCGAGGGTAACCTAAGAGTACCTGTTGCTTACGTCACTAATGCCTGTAATAGGAGTTACGACAAGGCTGCCCAGATACAGGCCTGGTTCAACATTCCGGTAGGTCATATTTTATTTACGAAGCTATCTGAACACTTAATAATTGTATATGTTAAAATAATAGCATGTATGAGGAATAACTTTGTTTATGAACATATAAGGCGGATATTTATAAAATATTGATATAGAGAAAGTATGATACAATTATTAAGACCTTGGCAGCTATTTTTTTATCATTAAACAAATCGTTCTACCTCAAATCAGTGATACATGTATTTGATAGTGTAGTGATTAAAAAACTACGTATCTAATACAATTATATGCTTACATTTACCTTATCCCTTACAGGTAAGCCCCGACCAGGTGATTCACGCGCCTACACCCGCTCGTCTCCTCACAGAGTACCACGATAAACACGTATTGGTGATAGGACAGGAATACAGACAGGAGATAGCAAAAGAGTATCCTTTTCTACAGCAAAAAGCCAATACCATAGGCCAACTCACTCCCGTCAAATATCATATTTGGAAAGATAATGGTCGTTAATTCCAAATCATTTTATGGGTAATCACAAAAAAATTATCAATATAAAAAAAGAAAAAAAGAAAAAGAAAAATTGAGAATACCAAAGCGTCAACAAAACCATAATCCGATCTCAAAATCAATTAAACTAGGCACAAACTACGAAAAAAGGAAAGATCTATGAAAAAAGTACGAAAAAATCGAGTATTGTATAATTTTACCTTAACCATGGCTAGCATTGGCTTCTCCAAAACGTGTACAATAGAGGACATTCGGGAGGCGTATCCGTACCTGGACATGGTGGACCATGACAACCGCAAACGAGTGGTAAGTACTCGGGAATATTTTAACCTAAAATTTAGTATTTTTCAGTTAGTTTAACAGGTAAACTCGAGTAATCAGTTAACTTATCTTTAATTGTTTTGGGTATACATGTATCCAAATAATTCTTGAAGGATTCAAGGATTTGCTGAATATATTATATATAAGTTGTATATTATGATTTATAGATTTATTACAAATGAATGACGACGATCAAAGAATCATTATAGATTAATTAAAAAATAAATTGAATTGATGAATTGACATTATTACAACAATTACAACTTTAAAAAAAAGGTTTAGGTTTACGAAAACATTTTTTTTCACTCGCAGGCTGCCGGTACCTTCAGTGACAATGTCAACTTTCCAAGAGTTGAAGGTAAGTTCAGAAAAAAATGTACCATTTAGTGTAAAATTATTGATCATCAGACATGCATATATTACAATTTCAAAAATTAAACAAAAACTTGAATAACAGATATTTCAATAGTTTTAGTAAATGTTTCTCAGCTACACGTATTTGATTTGGGCGTTAGAATTAAAATTTTATAATATGTTCATCTATTCTGAAGAAAGGTCAGGCATAACAATATCAAAGTATTAACAGATATACCGTGTACTTACGTGTCCATTTCTTCTGTAGCCATTCTGATGATTGGGGAGCCCCAGCGATGGGAGTCCTCTCTACAGCTTCTCATTGACTTACTACTGACGGAAGGCAAGCCTACAACCGCGCCAACGTCAATCAAAGACGTCCGTCAACTTCCCATCATCGCCTGTAACATGGACCTCGTCTTCATGGCTGAGGCCTGTATGCCAAGGTTCGGACACGGGGCGTTCCTTGTTTGTCTTGAGGCTCTCTACAAGGTGAGTTTCCAAGAACTAAGTGTCTGTTTCGTCGCATGAAAATGAAATATTCCAACCTGTGAATTGGTGCGTCTTAAGTGGTGAATGAGTTTTCAGTTTTGTTTTTCCTTTAAAATGTAAATAATTGTGTGCTTTCCTAGAAATTCATTTTGTTCATAATAACTCGAAATTTGATTGGTATAGTTATCATTAATAATCATAATGTAAGAAAATCATTATTTTAATAAATCTGATCAGCAATGTTTTCGTTTCGTGAATTAATTTGTGACTTTATCATCTCCAGAAAATAACAGCACTAGATCTGGACTACACCGCCCTGATAGGAAAGCCTTGCGAGATCACCTACCGATATGCCGAGCATACCATTGCTGCCGAGGCCAAGAAAATCGGAATCACTCGACCAATCAAGAAGCTCTATTTCATTGGGTAGGTATATACCAACTTAAAAATTACAGAATACCAAAGTGCCAACAAAATCATATCTGCTTCATCAACGACATCCGTCATGTGAATTTAGGTCAGATCTAAGTACATGTCATGGCTTCAAAGTGAGAACTGAGGCATAGTTCTCAATCATAAGCAGGCATACTAATGAGCATATCAAATTAAATAAAACGAAAAGGAGGATTATATATGAAATGATTATTAGTAAAAAACATCAATCGAATCGAATTCAAAATTTACACCAAAACTGAAATACATGTTTTTAGAAATAACTAATATGTAATCGTATCTAGGTAATGAAGTAACTTTGATTTTATTTCTTTATCTGCAGGGATAATCCACAAGTTGACATCGTCGGTGCCAATCTTTACGACCGGTTTCTGAAACAAAGCAAAAACGGCAACGGGCATTTACACAAGCCTCTCCCGAGATCTAGGTCAATTCCTTGCAGCGAGCACTTGATGGAGCAAACGGTTCAAGCGATGGAGAGTCTACTAGTCGGAACTGGGGTTTACAATGCCGAGAAGGAGTCCAAGAAGACGGATAATGATGACATTTACCACGGACATCGTGACATCATGCACGAACCAGACCTGGCCAGACCCACACGCTATGTAAAGGACGTTTACCATGGACTTCAGCATATACTGGAACAAGAAAACTTCCGTGTGGCGACATGAACACTATAACAATATAACCTCCTGATGGTTGTGTTGCATCACGCCGCGGACCACGACATGAAATTCAAAGCGAGTGAACCAAAGAATTGCAATCTGTGATACTGAGTCGTTTTGCAAATGTCGTCCTGAGCCGAAACGAGGCTCTAAGGTCTTCGCGGTTCGACCGGACGGTCCTCTCCTGTGAAACGGTCAGGTTGTGGCCGACGACATTTGTTATCTTTAAGTCACTGACTTCTCAGGAAATGAATGTCTTGCTTACAGGCAGTATTAATTGTAGTTTCTATTAGGTAATCAATTGCTAACTTTCAGTGTCTTGAAAGGACAGAATAATACACTGAAAGAACGTTGAATTGCTTTTGACATTGTGAAAAATCTTGACAAGTTAAAGTTGCGCTCTGCTTCTTGAACATATTGATATTGTATGAAATATAGATCAAATGAAACACAGAAAAATTCTGTCCAATTGATTGAATTTGCAATAATCAATACTAAGTAACGTAATAATGTAGATATATATTGTCATGGCGACGACCTCTGCCAAGAATGAGGTCTGGATTGTGCCAGTTGCATCTCTCTGTTTTGTTCGTCGTGTTGTATGACGTCACAAGCTAGTGTTGTATGACGTCACGAGGTAACAAAACAGACCGTTCATAGCCGTCTGACGTGTCTCCACTGTGTTCATCTAAATCATTTTATATATCTTATTTATTGGAATATTGGATGTCTCGTTGTATTTATAAATTTGTTATATTTTTGACACAAAGATTGATTAATAAATAAACAATTATTTATTTAAATTTTTCTTTACTTTGTTGTTTATTGGGGGTAGGAAGAAACCAGTACATTTTACCATAACTTTAACGTTTTTGCTGTGTTTTACGTTTTGACTAGATTCATCAAATTTAAACATTGAAATCAACCAACACATCACGGTTAATGAAGAAGAGCAAACCAGTCAAAGACAGTTTCGATATTTCATTATATTCTCCAGAGCGAAAGTTTTATGACAAAGTATTCATTATTTTATTAACAGACGGCATTACGTCACCAAACACCATGCACTTCTGTGCGACACACAAACATGACAAATGTAAATAGTTATTAATTAAATCGTATGACATCTTGTTGATTGTTAGATGTTATTGAGAGCTTACGTGCAGGTAGTTAAAAGTGTGGCTTATGATTTACATGATATCGATTTGACATAATATAAAACGGCTGCAAAAATAATTTCACAAACAATGATGCTGTAAAATATAAATTCTATTTAGAAGAACTTCGTGATTAGCCATACAAAGGAGAAGCTGAACAGTTGTGCAAAACACGATCAGTTTTAACGCCCGGATACCTTTCTTATAGTAACACCCTTGATTTCCTTACATGTCGCATTTGATAAGCATTCAAAGTCTTTCCTAGATACAATGACTCTGTGAAAGATGTCGCCTGCAGACGAACAATCCAGCAACACATGTTTTCCTGCCGACCACCTGCCCGACCACGTGGGTTTTCTCCGGGTACTCCGGTTTCATCCCACAATAAGACCCCTCGCGCGCTAACATCCGGGCCAACAAGAGTGATTAATATAAGTTGTATAACTTGTTTCATAACTGGTGTAAAATAATAAAGTTTATATTTATATGTACATGTTTTCCTAAGAGGCCGAATGATGAGAATTGATGCCAGTTTTATTGTCGCCATGAAGTTATCTCTAGGAAATATCCCATTAATTCCAGTTATAGTTATATCATATGACCTTACATGTAGATGGCCGGATTATGCTCGTTAGTGTGTTTTGTGGTTTCTTTGTAATTGCCCCGATTCTTGTTTTGAGGAAGTAATGTTACATTAATGTGAAATGTATTCGTGTCACATGTACAAGACGCTTTCTCCCTTGCAACATCTTGTTCTTTGAGTACTTTTTACCAGAGCCTCGTGTTAATCTTTCTTTTAATCGTATTTCGCCTTTTTCGAGAAAAAAAAAAACTATTTTATTTTGACTTAGGAAAGAACATACAATTCTTGCCTTTAAAACAAAAGCGTATTATGTGTTCTTATGTGTAATTAATGATGATATGCAGGAATATTCAATTAGGTGGTCGATTGACAGAAATGACAGTGAAAGTTTAAACAAAAGACATTTCCAAAGGTCCTGTACGCTTATGTTTTAAGATGTTCAGATAAGAGTTGTTAAAAATCATGTACAAAGTATACACATTAAGTAAATCTCTCATATCTAATTCTCTGTTCAAACTGTTAGACAGCAACTTAATAAATAAATTGTGTTGCATACATGCTTAAAAAAGAGCCTGTTTACTTACAATATGACCGAAATGGACAGCTTTCTGTTAAAAAATTCAGAGAATAATGAAGCATAGACAAAAACCATAATTTTAACTCAAAATCGATAAAACTATGGGGAAAAAATGAACACAGGAAAGTTTTACATGGAGACACTTGTAAAATACAAGAGACTAAGACTAGGTATTCCGGAAGAGTAACAGCCTCTTGCTTTATCGACGAAACCCGCCATATAAATCTTAGTTACATCCATGTAAACGTCAAGTCCTCAAAGATCACTCTCGATCGCAACATGTAAGCATACTAATGAGCACACGCAAAAACGCCCATCTACATATTACACAAGAATGCAAAGATGAGACCAAGATGGCGACCATAAAATTGCCCATAGTTGTCATCAACCTGCATCTTTCGAATCCCTGTGTAGTAAGTTTGTTTGTCCGCAGCCGACATCTACCATGGAAACCTCGTTATTTAGAGTTGCTCTAGAATAATGAATCAACTAAGACATGTTCACCCCGTAGGTTGGAGAAACAGGGACGTTACTATCGAGAAAGGGAAAGTCAACGATTGGAAAATTGAAATCATCACGTTTAGCAGTGAGCTTTCCATTCTGGTCATAGTGTAAGTAAAAATCGTGGAAAGCAGCTGATATAGAAGAGTATGTCAAGTTCAGAAGGGCATATAGTTATTACGATCGACGTGGTCAGCACACTTCAAACTGCTTAGCTATACGATAAACGAGACTTATTCAATTTTCCGATCGTTGAGATAATCGTGAACTTTCCCTTTCTTAATAGTAGCATTTCCTCATTCTCCAACCTTTTGTGTTTACATGTCGCAGTTGATTAGTCATTCTAGTGTTTGCTCTATATCTTTTCGTGATAGATATTGGCTTCTGACGAACAAACGTGCAGTACATGTATCCAAGAGATGCAGATTGATTTAGATTAGGAACAGGTCGCGTCAGAAGAACGTTGCATTTATTTGGATGTGACCTAGATTTACATGTGTTGTTGATGAAGCAGAAGACGCTTAACCTTTTGAATCACGTGGTCTTATTATTGTCTTGTATTTTTGCAGTTTTTTTCACACATAACATTGGCATACTGATGAGCGAAAAACTTTCACCTTCGTCACAGTAATTATATGTTATCATCATAATTACAATTCTTCTAAATAAAATAAAATGGTTGGATAAGTTCATAAAAACCTAACAGGCTTGTAACTGTCAAATCAAGGTTATCTGAAAAGTCTTCAAAGTTTGTCAAAAATCAACACAGATTGATGCATCTTCATATGATTATGTGGTTAACAGTCTGAGAATAGTTCAGCCCGAATTCATGAAACCGTTCTAATGCTCAAGCCTGACGTCTTGTTCTGGCTATAAATCATTGGAAATATTATAAGGTCAAGGATTTGTCATACGACTGAAGAGACTTGAAGATGAATACTGTTTTTCTTGTTTGTATATGACTGTTTGATCGTAAAGATGATCTAGGTTAGATACCAGAAATCTGGCTTGAGCATAGAATCCATACATGATCACGAGAAAGGTTTCATGAATACGGGCCAAGGATATATAAGCCAGAGCTGTTCATAATATCGGATGTTTAAAATACAGTATTGTGGTGTTATTCATCACAGGAGTGTCTCACATTTTGATTTTGTTTTCATTATTTTTCGAGTCTCAGAAAGACGAAATTTTTATTTTCTAACGCATAAAGGTGCTCTTGTGTGTCTTTTGTACAGTCCTTTAAGATCGCAGGAAGTAGACATTGTAAGTGGACTTTGAGGTGTCTTAACCTGCATGCAAAACTTTAATTCATTTGAATAGTAACACAGTTAAAATATACAGATGTATTGGCATCGAAGTTCATTTGGAATTGTTCAATATTTGAAAACTTGAATTACAGGGCTAGTTCATCTTCCTATCTAGTTTTTGACATTTCTTTTGGTCAGTTTGTTTCGACAATCACCTCTTTGGCTATATTTTTAGGCCTTTGCTTAGCATCAATGACTTGTCCGGGAAAGACGAAACATCTGTATGTGGCAGTTTAATTCATTATTTCGCTCGATTATATCTTTTTCTGAATTATAAAGGTGCTGTTCTCGTGTGGGTCTGTTGCACAATCCATCATGTATAAATTACCTTTATGTAAAAAAGATGCACTAACGATTATGTGAGCTGATTTAGAAGGGGTTACCATCATACTACATTTTTTGTTATTTAGAAATTAAGACACATCATGTAAAATTATAGCTGACGGTAAGGAAAATATTGTAAATTAGTTATTGTATAAAACAATTAAAAACAATTCGAAATTATATAAGATGTTTATTATAAGCGTAGCGAAAATATTTACGTATTTGTTGTATTTATTCATGTTCAATATCTAGGCGCACACCTGCGAGATAACTTGAGAGAATGTTTGTGTACCCGTCGCCTTAGTCCAAGGTGTGATAGATAACCGATGTCTTACGTACATACAGATAAAAAAAACAGCAGGATATGTGGGGCAACACTAGTCTACGACCTTACACACAACAACAACAACCATGGTCTAACAAGGCCAGAGTTGAACAGGTCTAGTCCCAGATTTTCAGGAGCACTGACCGATACTCTCGTGTCAGGTAAGTTGAACATGACGTCAACTTGTTTACTGGTTCTGTTTGATAAACATACATTGTCACATACCACGATGTCAAAATTTACCCTACGTTTTATAACTGGGAGTTTCCTGTCCTTACCTGTTCGTTTAATGTGGTATTCACAATGATTGACCGTTTCAATTTTATAGGCTATTTATCTTAATAAAATACATGAAAAGAATGATTTCAGAATGTTACGTTCTACACAACAGTGTACGTACCAAACGTCTGGTATTTTATCTCGGCTATAAGTTGACCATACACCAAGAGTAAAGATGCTGTTTCTAAGTATTAGACAATTGTATGTTACCTATCACATGTGTTGTTCGGTAATAGCTTGATATTGCTTTGTTACTCGTTGAATGATTTGTTTTGGATTGTTAAGGATAAATGCTAACCAATTCCATTTTTAGTGAAAGCCTGTCCTTCTCGTGCACGTTAAAAATCTGACTAATTTCCATCCTACGTTGGTTTTTCTTGGTACAATTGGAATGCAGCTGTTTAAATTTTTCTTGTTGGGGCATAATATCTGCTGACAGAAATGTATACCTCTAGTAATCGACTTTTTAATTCATTATCTAAGAATATATATCTTTGAGGTCCTGTAATCTTTTATGGAGATGGACGTTTTTGAGTTTGCTTATCAGTGTGCTTACTAGTTATGATTGACGATGATGACTCGGTTCTCATTTTGAGGATTGATGTTAACTTGAATGTGAATAAGATTTACATGGTTGATGTCGTCGATGAAGCGGAATACGCTTGCTCTTCCGCAACACATGGTCCTTAACTTTGGTACTTTTTACGAGGGTCTCCGTGTATACCATCCCTTTGTTCATATTTTACCTCTAGTTTATTCGATTTTGAGTTCGGGTTAAGGCTTTGTTGATGCTTTGGTATTCTCTAATTATTTCCCCCAATAAACAACATATTGTCTTTATTATTAGATAACTCATTTGAATATGCTTCTCTCTACTCATTACTTTAATATTAATTCACGGTCTTTTTATAGTTTTCAACGTAATCTGTGAGGTCAGAAGGTACCAAAACACATTTCTATTTTCACTGTCATTTACATAGCTCATTAACACAGCCTAGTGCAGCAACGTTGTATGAGCTTGATGAACTATTTCACTAAGTCACGATGTATGGTATTAATTGACAGAGTCGCCTGTTAACCATCGTGTGATGTAGCGTGATATGAGCGAAGTCCAGCTGGTGGTGATAACGGTGTAAATCACCCCACTGTTTAACGTTAAAATTGAACCGAATCTCACGTTACCTGCCTAAAATGCCAGTTACACCGATTCGTGGAGGATCATAGGAACTATGGAACTGTAATATCGATATTTTTCATCATAATGTGTGTTTCGGGTACCTGTTGAGGATAAATTGATAGTAAGCCACGCGAGTCAATGCTCACCTATATAAACAAACACCCATGTGATCGGAATTCAGTATAAGTGTATGTATAAGGATTTTCTATGTTTTGTTTGGCGAAAAGATCACGTAAACTGGGTGTTCTACCAAAATTGGTTGAATCTACACTGAAGATTTTGTTGATCGTTATTGTCAACGACAGGTATATGCGTCTTTCCTGGAAATTACCGGGGGAAATCATTTAGGCCCTTGACTTGATTTTTGATATTTTGTTTAAGTGTCCTGTTGTCATAAATTGTCAAACTTTCTGATTTTCGTATTCGTTGATGTGTAAACTCTTTTATCAAAAATGAAAAAAAATTAAACAACATCCTTTTCACATCTCGGTGATATAAACTTGCTTTTAGTACCAATGCAATGATACAGCTCTTTTCTGCCATGTTTTCTTTTTTCTTGTTTATTTCTCACCTCGACATGTTTTTTTCCCCTTTATATTGTGTATTTTTATTCTACAGGTAATTTGTGATCATGAACGGAACTATAAATAACACCATTATGGATGGCACCACCTATCTACAAACTTCACTTCCTAATTGGACGCTTGACGTCACGAACACCACTGCAAATGGAACCATGGCAACCACCTCCACACCTCCACATCCAGAAAAACACGAAGATCTCGTATGGCTTGTCCCAACACTATTTGGCATGGCCTTCTTCCTGTTGGGAATGGCCTGGTTCCTTTTCTATTGTATAAAAAAGTGTGAACTTGCTACCATGGCGTTCGGTTACAGAAAATTTGGCTTGTGTCCACCTGACAAACGAAGTAAAATGCTCTACAACTCCCTCGGGGAGGACAATGACGCAGACTCTGATACGCTTTATCTAAGGGGTACGTTGTTTACAGTGATAACCAACCAGTCATTGCTGTTTATGATAATTAACGTATATCGTATTTATTATCATGGCACAGTTGACGCACATAACTACGTGTATATACGTATCATTACATAATCACTTCTTGATAAATTTCAAGCAGTTTATTTTATAGTATATGATTCTACTTTATTATCTAGTATATGATTCTGCTTTTAATAGTATCACATCAAAGCTTGACACATGCAATAGAGCCCATAAAATATGCAGGTGTGCAATATTCTTCCCGGGGGGGAGAATCGCTGTTACAAACGAGGGTTTACCGAAGGTCTCATAAGAAATTCTTCACCCGACGGTTGAGTTCTAATATCCAAAAACTTACATATTAAGAGGTGACTATTTTCTCCTTACCACATCACGAAAGGCCAAACACTATTTTAAAGACAATACACACAGACATAAACAAAACAAATGCCCAGATGGCGACATATATGGAAACAAGACAATATTTTGAAAATTTAAATAAAGAAAGTGTTGAACACCGAAATTATTCCCCAAATTTAAGGATCCATAATACTTAATTTGTCATTTCCCTGCAGTAAGATCATCATAGTCAGTAAAACATCGTTTTGATGAATTTCCAAAGTGACATTTAGAAAAAGGCTGTCATCAAATTGTGAGGGTCACGAAGTTTCAGACACTGGTTTCATCACTCATGGCCCGTTTAGGAATGTGCAATAGTAGGAAAAACACTTTAAGCTAATCTGTTTGAAGAATTTCTCCTCGTTCTGTACAGACAAGCACTGTAAAAATCAGCAATGCTGATAAGGTTGTCTTATTACCCGTCAAGTGTCTGGAGGACCGATATGTAGTTCTTTATTTTCAAAAATGACCCACCAATAATGATATTTAGGATTTTAACCATTTTGTATGGAAGAAGGTAGGCCTAGCTCAAATAATAACGAAAGAAATTTGCAACAAAGAATAATTGTCAAAAAGTCAACAAGAAAGTAACCTTGCATCAATTCGATAAAAATGTCCTTTTTAATAACACAATTTGGTCAAAACCTTGCACTTAGTATTCATTTAGCAAATGTTGTTTTAAGCAGGAAACCCAACAAACTTTCCTTGGCCGTATTTCCATTATCCTGTAACATACAGGTTTTGATGCATTCACTTATCATTGGTATTCACATCGCTGAACCTCCCGCTGTACTTTAAACAAAGACTGTCTGCACTTTCATATCACGCACAGCATTGATAAATATTAAGGTAGGCATACTTATCATCAATCGTTATTTTTCACCGTAAAACAAGGGGAAATATTATTGTTGCATCGTGTTAATGTGTAGTTTTAAAATTGTATAACTTCTAGGACTTGCGCGGCATCTGACATTTTTCATTTTTCCCTACATTTTGGAAAACTTTCGACATGGCTGTTTCAATTACCAAGGACGGGATCTACATGGATGAGATGTTACCTTTTTTTGACTTTCAGCATCTGTAAAAATATTCTGCCCAAGCGTTTCCTCCTGTCTTCGTGTCTTATGATCATTGAGACAGCCTTGTATTTTTGTTTTCATTGGTGTTCCAGGTAAGTTGTTCACTGTGACTTCGGAGGATGAAAACACGTACCCGGGGGTCCGGATTTCCATGAAAAACTACTCCACAATGTCCAAAGTTCCCGACCTTATCCTCGACGGACAGGTCCTCAAACCTCCGCCTCCTAAGACAGTCCAGTGAATATAGGTACGGATTTAGGACATAGCTTCTGGATTTATCATATTTGGTCCGTCCTACTGATTTGCAATAGTATGACATCTTTTTACCTTGAAATTTGAAATCCATATTTTGGTATTTTCAATTTAGATGTCATATTTGACAGGAATTTCTCTGAAGTAAAAGTAAACTGAAAAGGTTTCTGTTTTGTTGTATATGTAACACATTTATCCAAAGCACTTGGTTGTCTTGGTAGGTGCTCTAGCTTACACTCCATTCCTCGGCTAGCCATCCAACCCTTTACCGGCGAATCCTCCCAAATTCACACTTGTTCTGCTAGAACCTGCAAAAGCGCACGTTGCATTTAGCCATTGTTGTTGCCTACACCATACACTGAGAGTGCGTCTTTTTTGTTTGCAGAGGTGATGCCAAAGACAACACAGCAAGCGTCTACGTCAGAAGACGAGTCTGGCACAGTCGAGTAACGACGGTTATATTGAAGAGGACATGTTTCGAGTCCTGGTTTACTCAAACAGTACTTCGTGATCATGGAATTCACTTGATATGCCTTCATCCTCATTCGATAAATAGACGATATATTTTCTCCTTGCTTTTCTTTGCTTCTTTGTGTAGAAAACACGACAAGAGAATGTTTAACACTTAAAGTAGAGGGTATTGTCCTAGTGTGCTCAAAATTAACAGCGCTCCAAAAGTTTACTTGATGTGCTTTTGAAATTGACCGATATATAGACGGTGTATTTATGCTCTGTTTTTGTTTGCCTCGTTATTTGGACCAAACATGACAGAGGTATCACTGAAGTAGAGGACACGCTTGGAGTGAAGAGATTAGATGTGCTCAAATGGAACTTTTTTTGTAAGAAATTCACTCGTTCGTTTTGTCGAAAGGACAAAAACATTCGTACGTAACTAGCTTGGAAATGTATGTCCATGAATACTCACGTAGAGTTTCGTGTCAAACGGTGCTTTTCCATGTTTCGTTTCATCTGACAAAAAAGAGAGAACGGGACGCACGTCCCTAAAAGTGGAGGATCGGTGTTCAGTAAAAAGTACTGAAATGGAAAAGTGGAGACAGACCTATACTCATTGTGCTTTCAAACTTCACCGATATTGACGATGTATTTTCCATTGCGTTTGTTCCTGTACTTGGGCAAACACATGAAAAAGGATATCCTTCTCGTGAAATGCAGAACACGTTGCTCTTGAGTCGTTACACTTTACCGCTATGGAAGGTGCTTTCCCTCTTCTCTTTAGACATTATAACATTATGTGGGGGACATAGTTACATTTTATTTTGTTGGGGACACAGTTACATTTCATTTCGTATCGTCTGGTTGAAGGTTGGATAGCGGTATTATCCGACCATAACCATTGTTGTCAGTGTATTGGGACAATGATGTCGAATGTTTATAGAACATGGTCTGGTCTGTGATCTGAACACATCTACACCACAGGGACCTGATAATTTGTTACGGCTAGTTTTGGACCTAAACTAAGGTGTTTAGAGTAATGTTACACTTTTTGGGTATCCACTTTCTCTTGTGACCATTGGTCATAAAGGAAAATAGATCCATTGAGGGGCAATTTTATCAAAACATAATCTATTCCCCCCTCTCCTCCAATATGAAATTATTCTAACACCTTAGCTTAGAATCAACACTAGCTGTAACCAATTATCATGCCCTTGTGATCAACATTAACATTAGTATTGTGCGACATAACGGCGATAACCTTCATCAATCTCATGAATTCTTCGTCAATTGTTGTTTTCTCTTCCATCACTCATCCATTATACTGAATAGTTGTTTCATCTAGATGTACCAGACAAATTTCGTTATCTGCATATTTCACTTGTTCCTGTCCAATGCCTGTATGCATGGTATTAGTTATATCATTAATGTGAAGTGTCACTTACTTTTGTTCAATGCTATATCCATTGATATTTTAAATGCTATATCCATTGATATGTTGAATGCTGTATCCATTAATATGTTGAATGCTGTATCCATTAATATGTTGAATAGGATTCAGTAACAGATAAGAGTTTATTGATGTGTTTTGAATTCTGTCATTGAAAATCTAAGTAACCAATTTAAAATAATAATTAAAAAAATTTACTGACTTAATTTTTTTCTTCAGCATCACAAGGATATTACATGTACGAATATCAAAATAATTCTGTTCTTTTATTAACATTTTCGATGAAGTTATGAGGAGAAAATAAATTTTCCTTTGACATGGAGTTTTACCTCCAACTTGGACATCATTGGAGCCCCATTTTCCATCGCAGGAAATATGGGTTTGTTGTAGCTCAACCAATGAAATTTGATTAAAGTATTAAAAGTTCATGCCTTATATAATACATATTCATTAATTTTGAACCAAGTATTTGCATTGAACAATATTTAGTTAATGCTACCTCTAACGAGGAATTAATTTAATGATCAACACAATGGACGTGATTCCAACCTTTTTATCATTAAAGTCGCATTATGTAACTGCTGGCTGGTGATCTACAGTCTTTCAGTCAAAATGGTACAGAGACGTTTAACTGTCCAGAACATTGGTTATTTTTCTCTTCTTGTTATTGGCGTAACTTTTCCGATTACATGATTTCGTTTTTTGCTATAAATATGCTACTCTAAAAAATAATCACATCAGTTTCAATTTTTACCAACGAAAGATACGTTGTTTTATCTGTCTAGGTATCTTACTAACCATTAAAACGATCCGTATTATCATATATTAGCCCGATAGCGCACAGTATGTTAAACATGTACCACTAGATTAATCAGCGAGTCACCAACAGGTGATTACGATAAAAGTGAAAGATAATTTATTGGAACTGAACTTCCGGTACAAAATTCGAGCACATAAATGCTTACACTGCAAATATCGCTCCACTGACAACTGGAGATATAATAATAGTTTAATATTATCCACAATTTTATTATTGAAACAATTGATAGCATGTTTTGTTTCGATAGCGTACATGCAGGTGAGGGTAATCCCTGGGCACCAAGGATGCGGCCAAAAGATTTCTGCAAAGGAGCAAACGCGCAACAAGAAGAAACATTAGGAAGAAAAAGGTTATTGAGAAAGAAGAGAAAACATAGAATCTCAAATTAAGTCGCCTCTTACGAACCATGCAGTGAAGGCAGCAGGTAATGTTTACGCCCTATCTGCATTATTGTAGATTAATATAATGTTCTAATTATAATGTCTTAATTTTTTTTTTGTAAAGATTACAACGAATGATAATATATTAAATACGTTTCCGATAAATTAAGACGTGATAAATAAATGTGTTACTTTCTGCGCCAATACAAAATATGTCAAAGTGAGACAGAGGTACGTTACAATCACAAATGCTCCAGCACGAAAAACAACTGTTGATCCTGTACTGTAGCGCTATTTACCAGACACAATGATACGATGGAGATGAGCCAAAAAAAATCTGAATGTGTTAGTATGACGCGAATGTCACAACCAAAGATATGTAATTTTTTAAACGATTTTTCTTTTTTTTTTTGAAGTTCCACTGGTGTAACACAAGGCTCTCCAATGTCGGTCATACCATTTTAAAGATTTTTTTTTATATTTTTAAAGTTAATATGGCCATTTTCCAGGAAAGAATAATGGGTCGTTACCACATCAGAAACTTGACTACATATAATTATTATACAACGACACACTTAATTAGTTTCATATCTCTATCCGTTAAGAATAAATAAACGGAAACATATTTATGACAGAATGAAAGAGTAATACTATATGCCCTAGCCATTATTTCATGGCTGAGGCACACAAAACATGTTGCAAGTGTATTCAAAGTATTGAAAATGTTTATTAAATGAAGATAATGGACTGGCAAACATATTTCACTTGACTTGTTCAATTGTTAAACTATTTTACTTTTCTTTTCCGTATATTTATCATGGTGAAATGTTATTTGGTTTTGAACGTCATCATTTTTGAGATCTTCATTGTAGTGTCATTATAATAGCCAAAATATGACAACTTCTATTCTTTCAACTTAACCTTGTATTAAGAGTTACTATATTGAACAACATTATAATGAAGATACCTTTATAAACTGTGTTCAGTTTTAGTGGGTGGTCCATAAATCAAGTGAGACGTAATACTATCATCATATCAAACCAACATTTCAGAATTCAGGGACAGTTAAAATGTGCTAGTTTGAGGCGATAACTGGTGCTGAAAGCGCGTTTGGTAGAATCTGTATGTCGGGGCAAACGCATGGAAGGTATTCAGTCTTGACCTAGGAAGTCGTCAATGTAGAAGAAGACGGTGTACCTTCCGGAACATCTGGTCATGTTCTTCTGTACCTTTTCCAAGAGTTCCGTGTTCATCTTTCCTTTGTCCATATTTTACCCCGGTTTATCAATCTAAGGTTTGGATTATGATTTCATTGACATTTTGGTATTCTCCTGAATTATTCTTTTAACAAAGTTTGATCTTGCCTAATGATGGCTATTTATATAAGACAGTCGTTGTTGTAGTGTGGTGTGAATTGTTCAGAATTATAACACAATACAATTGCATTAATAGAGGTACGTATAATTTCGGACAGATTTAACTTAATTTTATTTTATAATTTTAACAAAAATTAAGATCAATTGAAAGGACTTTTGGTAAGCACTGACAGGAAGGACAAACATATAGCTCTACAATGGACTGAATGACCAGGTGGCGATGTTACAGAAGTTGACAGTACATGTACACTGTAAAATCTCTGACTCACTTTGTGGTGAAGATCGGAGTACAAACGTTGCGGTTTGCAACACGCTACGCACTAGATCTATCTAGTAAACAACAATCCCTGTTCAAAGTTTACAGCTACATGTAATTACTGCTGAATACTAAAGGCCATTCCAGCTACAAACAGACATGATAATAATATCAGTTTACATGTTCACAGGCACATGTTGGCCAGGAGAATAACCATAATATTAATATATATTGCATTGTATATATTGAAAATAACAGCCAAGTTTCTTTCACAAAAAATCGACTTTCAGACACTGGAAAAGAAAGTCAGTGTGTGAATTTGTTTGTGAAATTTTACCGCTTGACGTATCATGCCGAACTTTGATTGTGGCTATTCTTTTCATTAAGGTTTTACAAAATTAATAAAATTTGAAATTTTTGTCTTTATATATATTTAAAAAAAATCATTAATATTTCAATATGACATCTATATGATAAATATTCATTATGGAGCTTATTCTCCTGGCCACATGTGCCTGTGGTTCCCATACATCGTCTTTTGAAATGGATGATGATGATTCAATGTTAAAGGTACGTGCAATCCCAACTGACAATCCGATGTACACGTATGTATATCATATATTGTAGATCACGGGAGGACCGAGTGGAATTAAGTCGGCATAGGCTCACGTCAGACACAATCAATGTTATCCTTGAACTTTAACCTCTAAACTTTTACCGTGTCAAATGCTTTTATCTCCGTACAGGAGTGGGTCATGGATATATATGATTTAAGATAACAATTAAATAGTTTTCTTGTCTACGTATAGGGTATATATATATATATGTGACACAGTCAGCATCTGAATGAGGTCACTTTAAGGCCAGCAGCGCACGAAGGGAGGGAGACAACTAAGTTTTATTATTTTCCCTACCCAATGCTGTTCAACAACAAAAGGGTAAGACTAGCATGTTTTAATTAACATATCTCGTCTGTAAATATTTTTGACACTTATCACATAGGAGCAGGCACAATAGGGTTATAAATCAGTGTTTTTTTTAATCAAACAGATTTTAAATCTGTAACCTACGGTGTAGCTACCACAATTTTTACACGTTAAACATCCTTACTAAACATATAACTTTATCAAATAAAGTTGATTGTCCATGACGTTCTTCACCCAAGCATCCTTCAGATCATGACTCTAAGCCTGTTGGTTTTTAAGGTACAACTTCCAAAAAGAGATCTGATGCCCACGAACCACTATTGAAAAAAACTTGAAGTTTTGCTGATACTGTACATAGACTTTTTCATTCCTGTCACTGTGTTCTTTTCTTAAACACATACATGTTTATAGACAGGCTCCAACATCATCCTGTAGTCGAAGGTAAAACATGAAGGCTTGTTCTGTGTTAGATGTTTTGTTTTGTACATCCTTAAATGTAATATATACTTAGAACTATCGAAATCCCAGACGGTGGCCTGGTGGCTATTTTTTCCTGATTCTAAGAGCATTTAGGTACTTATAGCATTTCCCACATTAGTTTTGTCTCTTAACAGTTCATGAGAAACAAAACAGTTGTAAAAACTTAACATACAATATTATTAAAACAAAATCCAAGATGGCCACTCAAAGAACTAAGAGGATAAGTAGTTCCCAAGATTAAATTGACATGCAAAATCTAAGATGGCTGGCTAGTGGCAGTGTTTTGTTTCCATCCACCTCAAATAGGAGCATGTTCCGCAATGGACTGACAGATAATGCATATTCAGTATTCCCGATTTCTTGAAACAATTTTTCCAGAAATAGTAAAAATATCTGTTCATAGATGGATCGATTGATAATCAGGCACCTGGCTACAGATGGACAGCAATCTGTAAAAGGCCATCCTCGATATCCAGGGTTGACAATCACCTTCGTTCTCTACACCCCTTATATACATCCTCAATATCCAGGATTGACGATCACCTCCACCGCTCTCTTCACCCCTGGTGTACTCCCTCCATATCCAGGGTTGACGATCACCTCCGCTCGAAATCCAGGGTTTACGATCACCTCCGCTCTCTACACCCTCAATATCTAGGGTTTACGATCACCTCCGCTCTCCACACCCCTGGTGTACACCCTCGACACCAGGGTTGACGATCACATCCGCTCTCTACCCCCCTGGTGTACACCCTCGATATCCAGGGTTGACGAACACCTCCGCTCTCTACACCCCTTGTGTACATCCTCGATATCCAGGGTTGACGATCACCTCCGCTCTCTACACCCCTGGTGTACACCCTCGATATCCAGGGTTTACGATTACCTCCCCTCTCTACACCCCTGGTGTACACCCTCAATATCCAGGGTTTACGATCAACTCCGCTCTCTACACCCCTGGTATACACCCTCGACACCAGGGTTGACGATCACATCCGCTCTCTACACCCTCGATATCCAGGGTTGACGATCAACTCCGCTCTCTACACCCCTTGTGTACATCCTCGATATCCAGGGGTGAAGATCACCTCCGCTCTCTACACCCCTGGTGTACACCCTCGATATCCAGGGTTTACGATTACCTCCCCTCTCTACACCCCTGGTGTACAACCTCAATATCCAGGGTTTACGATCAACTCCGCTCTCTACACCCCTGGTATACACCCTCGACACCAGGGTTGACGATCACATCCGCTCTCTACACCCTCGATATCCAGGGTTGACGATCAACTCCGCTCTCTACACCCCTTGTGTACAACCTCGATATCCAGGGGTGAAGATCACCTCCGCTCTCTACACCCCTGGTGTTCATCCTCGATATCCAGGGTTGACGATCACCTCCGCTCTCCACACCCTTGATATCCAGGGGTGACGATCACCTATGCTCTCTACACTCCTGGTGTACATCCTCGATATCCAGGTGTTACGATCACCTACGCTCTCTACACTCCTGGAATCATCCTCATTTACAGGGGTTACGATCACCTACACTCTTTACATCCCTGGAATATGTCATCCTCGATATCCAGGGTTGATGATCACCTATGCTCTCTACACTCCTGGATTCATCCTCATTTACAGGGGTTACGATCACCTATGCTCTCTACACCCCTGGAATTGGTCATAGCAAAACTGAAGACCCCGTGTGTACCACTTTGTTGATTGGGAAAGAAGACTGGTTTGACTATAATGTTCATCAAAAGAATCTCTTGGTCAAATATAAGGGTATTATTTGACAAACTTTGAAGTCAGTTGCGAATCAGGTTGTGTTTACCTGAGCATGCCTTCAGTTTTACCATGACATATTACAGGGGTGATATCGTAGTAATCGTAACCCCTGGACATCAAGGATGGCAAAAGGTACAATCTGAATGGGCCGTGACTCTCTGTACCAAGAGATTCACTCAACAAAATACATGATTTCAATCAGGTTCTTTATTATGCCAAATATTTAATATCGGTATCTGAAATCAACTTATAAAAATTAATGCTCATATCAATGAAAACACAAACATCTATTACTTTTTCTTTTCATACTGAATTCATATTTTTTCCCCAGGATATTGCCTGTTTATCCATTATTTGTACCATTGATATTATGATATATTATCCTCCTTTAAATGATGTCTCTAATTTAACAGTTTATTCCTGAACCTTTATTCTTCCCTCTCCCCAAAAATCCTTTGGTTATGAGCAATCTATTACTAACAGTACATTTTTTGTATTGATTCCCTCCTCCCCGGGGCGTGTACATCCCCTTCCAACAGAAAACATTCCCTCATTCCCCTCATATTTCTTACTCCCAATAACACATTGCCCATTTTAAAGAATTTACAACATAGTCCCTCTACCCAAGATATAATCCATCTCCAAATATCATTTCCCTAATATTTGTAGAATATATGTTTTCTCAACAGAATGTATTCCCAACTCCCTAAAACTTATCTTCCCTGTCCCCAATTCCTTTTTTTCCTTTCCAAAGTAATGTATTTTCCTTCCCAGTATATATCCCCCCTTTGACTACACCCCCCCCCCCCAACACCCCCTTTAAAAAAAAAAATTCTTTCAGGGATAATGTGTTTTTCCCTCTGTATGTAACTCCTTCATCTTGTCTCCAATATGTGTCCCATTCTCTGTATGTCCCAAGACTGTATCTGTGCCTCCTTATGTCCGTACCTCCTTATGTCCCCAGGATATCCTCTTTATGTCCCCAAATATATCCCTCCCTTCGTATATCCCCAGATGTGTCCCTCCCTCCTTATGTCCCCTGGATATCCCTCCCTTCTATTGTCCTCAGAATTTGTCCATCCCGCATTATGGCCAAGAATATATCCCTCCCTCATTTTATCCCCAGAATGTGTCCCTACCTCCTTATCTCCCAAAATATATTCCTCCCTCCGTATGTCCCAATTTTTTTTATCCCTTTCTCCTTGTGTCACAAAAATAATTCCCTCCCATGTCCCTAAAAACTTTTCCTCTCTCCCTGTGTCCCCAAAATATATCCCTCCTTCCTTATGTCCCCAGAAATCATCCAATGTTCCCTCTCTCCTTATGTCCCCAGAAATCATCCAATGTTCCCTCTCTCCTTATGTCCCCAGAAATCATCCAATGTTCCCTCCCTTCTTATAACATAACTCCTCTAAAGAACACATGCTCCACTCCCCAGAATAAACTCTTCCTAGAACAGGCCTTGCCTTACTATATCCCCTCTTTACAATAAGTCCCCTCCCCAAAATATATACCCCCTCCCCATCTTATGTTTTCTCTCTCCAGAAAATATTTTTGTCAATAACATAAAACCAGTTGCCATCCCACCCTCCATTTTCTTAACCCCCTCTCTCTAGATACTTGTCCCCCCTACCCTTTCTGTGAGTATTTGTTCTATTCCCCTCCCTTGCCTTAATCCACTACCGTTGAATACCATATTCTAGGTAACCATATATGATTACTGTCTAACCAATAAAAAAGTGCAAGTCATTGCTCTTTCTTTCCTACCCCTTATCTTAAAACCATTAGCTCCACCCCCCCCCCCCATTTTATTTACATTGTACTCTGAGAGTAAAATAATCTAAACCTACATATGTCTTAGATTAAAAACCTCAGTCTGTAGCTGAATACACCAAAGTGGAAAACTTAACCATAATTAATTCTGTAAATACATGACTATGTATTACGTACGTAGGTATGAACATATGAGAACATACATCACGTAATGCTAAGACTTTGGTTACTCCCATCAATCCCTCTACCCTCTTAACCCCCTTCTATTACCCTCCATATTAACAACATCCCCATCCCAACCCCCCCCCCCCCAAATTATGTATAGACAATGCTGCACAAGGAAGCCTGACTAGATAATCTATTCCCTCTTTATTTTTGTAACTGAGGTAAATTTTCAAGCTTACCGGGGTAATTTGTTTTCTAAATGTCTTTCATTTTCTATTTACAGTTCACAATTTGTTTTTTACATGATTAGCTTTCATTTAAAAAAATTCTGAACCCCATCCCCCAGTGTTTTGGATTTTATAAACACATTCACCCCTGAAGACACATTTGAACTCTTCCAATATTCAAAGGTTGGAAGTGCCAGTTATGAAATTTCAGGGGTGAATTAGTTAAGACTAATGTCAGTTTGTAACATAATATTTTTTTCTGAAAACTAATTTGATTATTTTCATTAAAACTGTGATAATAATAGGGCTATCATATATATGATTTTACTTTTGTATACTTTTATCTGCAATACACATCATATGTTATATTTGTATTCATTGCACTGAAGATTTTTCTGCATATAAAAGAAAAGATAGAATTAATGAAAACATAATTTTAAAAAATGTCACAAACAAAACAAAATACGATCTTTTCCTTGATTTAAAATATGACAGTCATATTGAAAAAGTCTGTATAAAAATCTTCAAAATTTTCGAATTTCACGACTTTCAACTTATGGTCTGTTTCTACTGTGTTGTCCCACACATTACAGGATCAACCACTTAAAATCATATTTAAAAAAGAAAAATAATCAAAAGCGTTTATAATCATGACCTTGATTAAAACTATTTGTGATCAGTTATTTCCGATGTTAACAACATATTGAAAGTTAAGACACAATACCAAATTATTTTTGACATGAACATTAAAAATATCTTTAAACATCATCTAATGCCAGAAATTCTTCATTAATTAGTTACCTCCCTTAGTGCCCTATATCACGCGGAATTCTTGTGATCTTTAGGCATACTTAACATATCATACTACAAACTTCTCACATTCTTGCATCATCTTGCAAATTTTGTCACAACCAACTGTCATTTTACAACAGGCATATAATTATTATTGGAACATATACTAGTGTGATTTCTCTCCAACTTGCACACAAATTAGACATTTGAAAGGAAAATTTTAAATCACAATTAAAATTTTCCTAAGTCATCATAATTAACTTTGAAAGTGGGAAAAACACTGCGTTATCAAGAAGCTGGCTTCTCAGGCGATCAAAGATAACCTTTGGATGTACTCGCTGATCCAACACTGTACGAGCGGTCAGTGGTTGGACGGGTGAGCTCACACACTTCATACTCAACATAGAACATACTACTACTGTTAAGACATCATTACACAAGTAAGGATTTTTTAACATTTTATCTCGAGATTATGAGAGAGATTCCAATTCTTCAGACTGGGATTGTAAACTTTAGAAGGTTTAACTATGGATAGGGAGATACCACATGTACACTACAAACTGTTCATACTTGGTCAATATCTTAACAAATTTCTCATACCGCTTCCTGTTATTTCTTTCTCAGATTCAGCTATCTTTTTTCAAGCTTGTTCAAATCCCTCTCTGAAACACTATATATCTTACAATATGTTTTTCATAACATTCCACTGGTTCACACATTGTTTATATGCAAACCTACTTTCTTTTAAACCATTACTTAACTCACAGACACCTTCATGTAAAAAAACTAACATTCATCTCTCAAATCTCATTCCGTCATATCACATACAAATCTTGTCAAACACAAACTTACTCCATCCTATAAAGTAGAGAACTTACTCACAGCATTCCGTCACATAGGAACTTACACCCGCTAGTAAAATTCAAACTGCCACGAAAGCTTGTCAAGACATGAATTTATCCTCCCTGTAACATACAACCTTACTTTTATCCCCTATTAACCTTACTTACATCCCCTATGAACCTTACTTACATCCCCTATCAACCTTACTTACATCCTCCATCAACCTTACTTACATCCCTTATGAACCTTACTTACATCCCCATCAACCTTACTTACATCCCCATCAACCTTACTTACATCCCCTATCAACCTTACTTACATCCCCTATCAACCTTACTTACATCCCCATCAACTTAACTTACATCCCCTATGAACCTTACTTACATCCCCTATCAATCTTACTTACATCCCCTATGAACCTTACTTACATCCTCCCTCAACCTTACTTACGTCCCCTATGAACCTTACTTACATCCCCTATCAATCTTACTTACATCCCCTATGAACCTTACTTACATCCTCAATCAACCTTTCTTACGTCCCCTATGAACCTTACTTACATCCTCCATCAACCTTACTTACATCCCCATCAACCTTACTTACATCCCCTATGAACCTTACTTACATCCTCCATCAACCTTACTTACGTCCCCTATGAACCTTACTTACATCCCCTATCAATCTTACTTACATCCCCTATCAATCTTACTTACATCCCCTATGAACCTTACTTACATCCCCATCAACCTTACTTACATCCCCTATGAACCTTACTTACATCCAATATCAACCTTACTTACATCCCCTAACAACCTTGCGTACATCTCCTATCAAACTTACTTACATTCCTTATCAAACACAAACAAAACATTTTCTTTTTGAAACATAATATTTCAAGTCTGTCTACAAGGTAATATATTAAGCCATTCAAATGCTTTCTAAGCAGTGATAATCACACTTGCAGAAAAAACCCTGCTTCAACACAAACCTAGAACAGATTTACAAAAAAAACATACACTACAAAAATATTAGGTTCATTGACAAAGTTTAATAAGTCATGGTCTTGGAACAAAATTCACACAGTCGTACCTACCAAAGAATTAACTGATATTACAAAAGTCCCCATTCACAGTCATACAAAATTACCACAGATTGAACTGATATTACAAACATCCACATTCACACAGTCGTACTTACCACAAAATGAACTGATATTACAAACACCCACATTCACACAGTCGTACTTACCACAAAATGAACTGATATTACAAACATCCACATTCACACAGTCGTACTTACCACAAAATGAACTGATATTACAAACACCCACATTCACACAGTCGTACTTACCACAAAATGAACTGATATTACAAACATCCACATTCACACAGTCGTACTTACCACAGAATGAACTGATATTACAAATGTCCACATTCACACAGTCGTACTTACCACAGAATGAACTGATATTACAAACACCCACATTCACACAGTCGTACTTACCACAAAATGAACTGATATTACAAACACCCACATTCACACAGTCGTACTTACCACAGAATGAACTGATATTACAAACACCCACATTCACAGTCGTACTTACCACAGAATGAACTGATATTACAAATATCCACATTCACACAGTGGTACTTACCACAGAATAAACTGATATTACAAACATCCACATTCACACAGTCGTACTTACCACAGAATGAACTGATATTACAAATGTCCACATTCACACAGTCGTACTTACCACAGAATGAACTGATATTACAAACACCCACATTCACACAGTCGTACTTACCACAAAATGAACTGATATTACAAACACCCACATTCACACAGTCGTACTTACCACAAAATGAACTGATATTACAAACACCCACATTCACAGTCGTACTTACCACAGAATGAACTGATATTACAAATGTCCACATTCACACAGTCGTACTTACCACAGAATGAACTGATATTACAAACACCCACATTCACAGTCGTACTTACCACAGAATGAACTGATATTACAAACACCCACATTCACACAATCATACTTACCACAGAATGAACTGATATAACAATGAGTGACCACAATGATATGAAGATAAACAGTCAATGACTAGTATCACTAAGATAAATACATCACAAAACAAACACTGAGATGTACCATATCATTTGATCCAATATTTTATCACCGATAATCGGTCACAATTCATTCACAACAGTGCATCAATTATGCCTTTGATATTTGTAACTATAAATGGAATATTTAAACTAAGGTACAAATAAAAATTCATTGCTTCAATACACTGATTTTTCTAACAGTATCTGAGGAAATCTACACAAGACATAAATAAACACTTAGTGTACTCTTCACTTACAATCCACATGCTCTATCATACCTCAAATGGTTGTCATAAATAATACCTCAGTATCTGCATGTACTCAGGTTAAGTAATATATTAATTTGATGATTCTATTGATGATGTTGCAAATGTACATACCGTATTAGACCCAATAAGCGTGCCCCTCCCTTTTATCAGGGAAAGAGGATGAGTGTGCTTATTAAAACCTATGGAACAGTTCCTAACCTCACTGATCTACCAACATAACCTTCAGTATTTTAAAGAAGGACTTTGCTCCAGAAAAAAAAGAAGAAAAGAAAAAAAAAATGCTCTCACCCCCGGCACCAATTTTTCACAGGAAAACTTTCCCTGTAAATGGTTATATCAAGTGTACCTTTTTTCGTGTTTCCGTAAGCTCACGCTGCACTTATTAGGTTAAATACAGTACTTGTAATAATGTACCTTACACACATTTTTAAGTCACATTTTATACTGGAAACATTCTCTCGGACATGTGATATCAGACATTCACTTGTATAATGCTCTATGATCGAATAGCTGACTTGTTACACAGACAGGGACATTGTAATTCAGATATGTTTCAGAGCTATGACTAAGCGTGTCATTGTGTCTGTACAGTTAGTTAGAATATAAGACAAAACAACCATGTACAACGTCATCACGAGAGGCCAGCTCCATAACCTATCTGTACAAGTATTTAGGGAAGTTATCTCCCTTGTTGAGGACTGACAGAAGCCAAGAGATGGATACAACGGAAAGAAAAGAAACGGCATTCCGGACGACTAAACACAACCTTCCCCCAGAAATAATGTTGATTTGGAAATGATACCTAGATAGAGTATTCAATCCCATGATATTGCATACAAAGTTTAAGCAGAATTAAAACACTGACCAGTGAGGGGCCATTCGCATCACCATAGTGTACATCTTTGAAAGTTTGAAAAAGTTGGACTTTTGTTTTACCTCTGACCCATGGGAGAAGGTCACAATGACCTTGTGACAGTGCATTGAATGTCATCTAATTTTCATCAGTATATCTTCAAAGTGTTTAAAAATTATTGCCCAGACAAAAATAATTGGGAATTTTAACTTATTTGACCCTTGATCTCAATGTCAAGGTCACAGCAATATAACAGCAATGCACTGCACATTCCCTTTGGTGATGCAGGTACGTTCACTGCAAGTTTCATCATGATATCTTCCAACTGTTTAGAAGTTACAGCCTGGACAAGAATTATTAGAAGCACCAGATCACAACCAGAAGGACCAGTACTAGCAACATGTCTCCCTTCATTTGATGGGGAGACAATATAAAGTTTCAAATTGATGGTTGTTGCAGTGATATATATTTTTGTCCCAACTTTAAATAAGATGATAATAAGGAGAGAAAAAATTCTACCGGGGGCTGAATATCAAATAAAACCTTCTTTTAAATCAATAAAAGAGTTGCAATATTTCAGTCTTCTCAAAATATGTGATAATAATTCTGAAGTAAGCTTTGCTATTCTACTGAAATTTGTGACGTCTCATATCAATACATACAAAGGTAAAATTGTAAACATAAATTTGTTTTCAACACTCTGAAACACACATTCAGACTAATGCAATGAAAATGACATGGATGACTGACAAATGACAAGACAAATAATGGTCTGCTGCCGGTGATAAAATAACACAGGGGACAAACAGCAAAATAAAAAGGACAAACATTCATGTTTGAGATAATGCAGTGAAAGTGTTACTTAAAGATTAAGAGTTACCCCCCTTCTTTGTGAAAGCAGCTGACCTAGAACTGTAATATGTTTATCAAATTACAAACAATTCTTTTGTCTCATGATACTTCAAGCTAAAGGGAGGTAAAAAGAGTGAATGATGGATGGAGAAATATCTATATTATAAAATGCAGAGAAATTCAAACTTATACACATATGATTCAAAACTGACCAAATTTAATGAACTTTTTTTTATAACTGCGCCATTAAATGGACAAAACTGTTTGATCTTTCGACTTTTGAGGACAATACAGTGTAGAAAAAAGTTACTGTAATTAATACCACAAGAGCATGCATGATTACATATACATCTTCCTCTACAAAATGTCACTGTTGTCATGTTAAGCTCAATACCCTGACACAGGGAAACACACTGTTCTGTAATGTTGGGAGATATATCATACATACAATTATATCATTACCTGGTACACAAAATGACGGACTTCATTTTCCTCTACTAAACATTGATAAATGAAAGTTAGAAAAATACTGTCAAACACTTCTCGCAATATTAACCTTCGATCCTTTCGATTGTCCCGCTGATGATTATATATATAGAATGAAACATATTTTCTATCCTTCACGACATCTAGCAGATCACGGAATAATGTTGCCTTATTGTAGATTGTTGCGATTAGCACTATTAAAGGTAACACTGATTTCATAAGGATTTACAGGAGAAACGATGAGCAATGAGAGTGTTATATAGGTAAAATTTTACCAAAATTTACAAGAGAACATTCATGATAATTACAGTGATGCTATGTGGTAAGTCTAGTTCTAAGGTAAAATATATTACAGTTTTAATGTTATTAATTAGATTGAACTCATTTAACCCTGAAGATACATTTGAACTCTTCCTGTTCAATTGGAATACTGTATTCACCGTAATTTGTGCCCAGGGTGCCTAAAAATTGGTTCGGAAGGGGGTGCTTAATAGGAAAACAAAACTTATATCTGGACAAAAACGTCATTTTTATGAAGTAAATAAGTACAATGCTTTGTGACCAGAATAGGTAGTAATCAAGACGTGCCAAATTATTGTCATCAATTTCGGACAATTTGTAAACATATTACCAATATTTGTGTTTTTTCCCTTGTAGACATGCGCACAGTGAGTTTACTGTTCTGTTTTATAGAATCATTTAGCTGTGTTACGATTAGAAGGGGCACTTATATAATTTCAATACCCCTTAGAAGGGGGCGTTTATGGTGGGAGGGGCGCTTATAATGAGAGTACGGTAGTCCATTATGAAATATCAGGGGTGAATGAGTTATATTGGTAATTGATAGATACATAAAGATCAGGTTTGATGCTTCATTGAACTGAGCTACATGTATACAACAAAACAGGAAGCTTAACATGGATACCCTAATCTAAACGAGATCTGATTTCCAACAAACGAACATAAAATCAGCATTTTACTAGTCACACAGCGTTTTACCACTGTCACACAGCGTTTTACCACTGTCACACAGGGTTTTACCTCTGTCACATCGTAAAACTTGTATTTACCAGTAACACATCAGAGAAGTTAAGATCACACAAATGATAATAAATAATGATAACGGCAATTTCCGTCTCTGCTGGGGGTAATGAACACATCCTCGGCAATACAAAGGCAATAACAAGCAGTAGCTATGTATATTCCAGTAGCACCTGTATACGGAATACTGCAGAGACGAGTGACATTGACTAGTGTCTAGGAAACTACAGCTATACTTCACAAAATCTTCATCAGTATATAAACATTTCTGTGAAAAATGGAACCATCCTGTCAGTTAAATACTGGAGACAAATGAATGTACATAATTACCATCCTCTGTCAGTTTATACCAAAGTTAAATAGCACACTTGCCAACATTGGAAATTACCACAGGGGAGACCCTGCATGCTCAACATTGAAACAATAGAATGTACTTGGTATATACCCCCTAAAAACAACTTAATCCTTTAAAACCACATGTTTATAGCTGTTCTTTTCGATGAAATCATTAGGTTTAAACATGGGAATAGTTGAGCTAATTCACTGTTGAATAGACTCAATTTAAGGGTCTAAAATTTGGAGTTTACTTGCTAAATAGGGAGGATTATCATACGTAAAATAGTACTATTCACCATTAGTGAATAACGAAGGGATATAAAGCCATTCTCCATCAGTACATAACAAAGTCAGTCAGTATACCTTAGTGAAATACAAGTTATACCATTCTTTTTAATGTGTATACTGAAGATAAGAGTCTCCATCCTCTGTCATTTATATATACTGAAGTTGGTACATACCATTGTTTATCAGTATATATATAATAAAATTAAACAGCAGAGTTCCCTGTGTAACATACTCTGAGGAGCTACGAAGCAGTACTATACACTCTAGCTAGTCACCATATCTCATTAAACATACCAAAAGTCATACTCATCGGAAAATGACCAGTGATGTGGCGATCACGAAACTTCACACACAAAGCATTGTTTAATGACAATAAGGGATATCCATAAAAAGATATATTTGCTTTTCCAGCATCTACAATTACACAAAATAAAAAAAAAATTCTTTAGTCTCATATGAGTTTTGAGTATTTACACTGGCTGGCTGTCAGCTACCAAACTCCCCATTCCATCTGCTACCCCTTCTGCTGAAGTGGACTCGCTTTAGAGTTGGGTCCAACATAGCAGAATATAGGGTGGACAGATCGATCTGGGTCACTACCATGCTTCATGGTATAATGTGTATCTTTGGCAAGTCCAAGTAACAGACAAACATTTTATGTGTTTGGGTTGTCTCCCTTCACACCAATCAAAAACTACATAAATAAAATACACGTCAACATTCATAAGATATCAATAATTATAACAGCGAATTTTCAATTTGATAAAAGACAAAACCTGGTGGTATTGTCACTATGACAACCGTTGCCATGCCGACTGAGTCACATGACAACAGTTAGCGCTCCACTAGATAGGTTTGGGCTGTAGGAACATTAACACTACAAATATCACAAAAATATAGCTGTCGGTAAAACATTTCATAATCACATTATGACTTATTGATTAATGTTAATAATAAAAAGTTCAAAATAATGCAAATATAAAGAATGATAATTTGCAACCCCCTAGTTTGGCCCCTATCATCCAGTAGATGAGCTGTCCCTTTCACTATCTCAGCAGCACTTTGTCCTTTCAAACATAGCACCACATTTCCCACCGAGACATGTTGTTGCTAGGCAACATCTGCACCAGGAACTATTCAGGGGAGACAACCATGAAATCATCAAAATCAGCATCATGGTCTTGATCCTGCTAACTCTTTGAGACTGCTGAGGTATCCCTCGTGTAGTATGTTGAGAAAGTTGGGGTCATTCTGTAGGCAAACAATAACATAGATTACAAATCATTTCTTATCTTCAATTTTTTGTCCAACATGATTCGGCAGGTATTTGTATTTCGCACCTTTGAGACACAAAAAGTGTTTATTTTTGCTATTGTTATTATTGTCAAGCATTTGTGCTTACCTAACCGATAGAAATTAGTATTAGTATGCTGTGATTATGTTTAAAATGTATATTTGGTGAGTGTCACTTAAGATAACAAAATCGTAGTAATTTTAGATACAAACAAAAACTTGATTGCAACGGTAACTTGCATGTTTAAATAAACATAAGAAAAATGTATTGAATCGTTTATAAAACTCACAATAAGACGGTACAAGCATATTACAGGTACCATGAATATAGTTCATACTTGAGCTAAATTATTCTCTGCATGGGGCCATCCATCATGTATGTAGTGTGAAATGGAAGTCAACTGTATGTGCGATTATGATTTATCTTTACGGAATGCCTCCTGATTTTTGACGGATTTCGCAAACCCTTTCAACATCTCCAACTGCTATTAATTTTGATATTAGTTTCATGATTTCTCAAAGCCATTTAGGAAACTGTCGACATTTAAGTAATGCATACATCAAACAGAAAACAACTGCTTGGCATTATAAATGTGCATACAATTTAGTCAATGATTATAGGTTATGTTCTAAAATCCTGCAGTTAGACTGATTTGAATTCTGCTTTTTAAATATGTATTGCATAATCTTTACTGAATATCTAAGAGAAAAAAATATCAGCTTTCCTGACAAACATAAAAGTATACATTTTTTTTTAGAAGCCCAATTTTACCTTGAGAAGATAAAGCATAGCCTGATGGAGCTGTTCCTTGGTCAGAGCTGCCACGGGGATAGAGTCAGAGCTACTAGAACCCCCACTTCTATCAAGTGGGTTACTTTCATCTGAAGCTGGAACCAAGAACAGAGTATATTAACTGGGTCAGAGGGCCAACGGGCAGTTGAGAGGCAAGAGTAAAGGGTAGAAACATTATGATTTGAAAAAGGATAGAATACACAGGGTAGAAATATAACACACAGTTTTGGACACAGATGGTAGATTTCAAGGGAGAGTGGTAAATTTTGGTAAATATCATATGACGGAGTCTCCCACCTTGTAATAATACTAATTTGAGGTTGTTATATACCGCTTTATCACAACCTAAAGGTCGCCTCAAAGCATTTCACAAATTATTTTCCTGGTTATAGCATACAACTGGCGACCAGGATTCAAACTCATAACCCTTCGATCACGAGTCCTACCACTAAACCACTGTGCCTCCATATGAGGGAGGGTTAACAGGTATGGTAGTCTTTACACACAGCAGAAGTACAAAACACAACATTGACAGCTATTACATAGGGGTTAGAGACATAACACAAAGAAGAAGGATACAACACAAGGAAGGACATAACACAGAGTAGAAGGACATAATGATACAGATGGTAGAGGGATATAATAATGTGAAGAGAGACAATGATTTAGACTGATAGTGGTTTTTTATTTGTATTACTCAATCACTTTGTAACTGATCTTATATCACTTTGATTCGTAAGCCATTATTCTAACTTCATAGCAGCATGTTCATATTTTACTTATAGCTTATATACCATTATGATCTGTACTGGCAGTGAGCCAGTTGTAACACAGCCTCAAGTTGACATCAGCCTAGTGCTTCTAATCTACCATTCACTGTGAACACATTCGAGTGCTTTACTGCACTGAGATTCCATGTATTAAGATATACATTTTATATTCTTTATTCATACCTGAGGTTGTGTTGAGAGTTGCCATGGGAACAGGTGATGCTTTGGTCCCAGGGAGGGGTACTCTGGCAAATGCCATAGGAGTGAGGAGGACATCAGACCCCTGGGGTAGGGCAGCGCTGGCCGACCCCTGGATTTCAATCAATCAACCATGAAATCATAGATTATTAAAACATAACACTGTAGTGTCAGTACAAAACAGGACATAAGTGAAAAAGCCGCCCAAAAAAGTGACATGCAATGTGATGATATGCTTTTTTCACAATGTCATAACTTCATGGCAATTAAATTGTATATTGGCTTTGTTATTTGCTGATTATGGTTACACAGACAATATTAGGCTAGTAACAGTTTTGTCTTTTTTATAAAATAAAAAAGAAAAAAAAATCAACTCAATGAAATGTTTTCAAATTATTAAGGACACTCCGGTGGGCATGACTTAATTTTTGACAAATCAGATGAGAAACTAGATGTGTCAGTGTGACACCAAAGCCCTTGCTGATTACCAAACAAATGTACTTTTTCTGTGAATATTTTTGAGGTAGACAAGGCTCTCAAGTATTGGTCATACCATTTTTGTGAAAATATATATGGCCTGAACTCTGGAAATATTGCTGGACCTCACCAAATCAAAACTTACAACTACATACCAAATTATAATTCAATTCCTCTTTTTGTTTAAAGAGTAATTGAGCAGAAACAAAATCATGACAGAATGTCCTTGCCACGAGTTACACTATACATGTAGGTCCTGGCCATTTCATGGTTGGGGGATAAAAATAAAGAGGAATGGCAGAAATTACAACAATTATCTGATCATAACAACTTTCCGGAACTAGAGAAGGGTTCGAACCCGAGACCTCAAAACTTTTATACTATCACTTCAAGTGATGGGGCTACCTGGTCAATGGATGTGTTCTCAAAGGGAAGTTAAGGGGAGGTAACTGGTAATACATTGTAGGAAAATACATAATGAACAGAGACCTTTAAGAATCATATTCTGCTGGTTAAATGTACAAAACTTATACCTGTTTGTTTAGTGTCACACTAAATTTCACAAACAGATATCCTTGTACTCATTTGTAATGACATATGCTTGTATCTAATTCAACATATATGTCTTGGGCTACATTGAAATAATTTTTCAAAGAAACTTGACTTCGCAATTAATGTTTAAAGTAAAATTCACGTGAAAATAAATGTCACAAAAATGAAGAAATCTACACAGCAATGTGTGTTATATGTTAAGTGTCGATAAGTACACCCAAATAAAAACGTAACGAGTCGAATAACTGGTGCTCCTTCGGGGTATTTATTTACACACATCAAAGTGAATATGTGTAAGTCCTAACATTAACACTCAAAGATAGCATGTTTACACTAAAAATAGAGACGGTCGATATAGCCCCACTACAAAGTAGAAGATGCATCAGCAGGACAGATATTCGGTAAGAACAGGATGTTTTTTGGGTGAAAAACAAAAATTTAGTACTTTTTCTTCTGTTTGTATGTTTTTTAATTCTTAAAGTCAAAGAAATACTGGGAACAAATTGCATTCTTTTTAACAGCAGAACTTAAATAAATTGCATTCAGATGCAAGCTGAGGTAAAGAGCATGGGTTCGACTTGTCTGATGCAAATGTTTCCAGGTACACTGTGTAACCTTGAAACACCTAATCTAACAAGCATTTCACTTCTACCGAACCAAACCAATCCATCTAACTTGTGTTAATTTCGAATCCATTTTCCCTTAATATTGAAGTCATAAAACATAAAACACATCCTGGTATTAAATAATTCAGAGGTACTTTTTTATCAATCTATTTGGCTGCGGACTAGAGGCCTGCTGTATCCATTTCGTTTAGCACTAGGTGATGAACATAACACATGTCTAAGCTTTCGCCTAAGTGATGGGCTTTTTGTATAACGTTACATCACTGCCGAAGTTCTTCATGTTTTTGTCACAGCAGCTTCTGTTCTTTGGTTGTACAAAACACAGCTACCACTGCGTAAATAAACAGCCAGTATATCAAGTCACTTAGTCTACAACACTACCATTAGTTAGGCATACGAGTTTACAAGGACACAGGGAGTCAGTCACATGGTCAACCAGTCACATGGTCACCCAGTCACATGGTCACTCAGTCACATGGTCACCCCAGTCACATGGTCACTGAGACAGGTTATCAGTCACATGGTCACCCAGTCACATGGTCACTCAGTCACATGGTCACCCAGTCACATGGTCACTCAGTCACATGGTCACTCAGTCACATGGTCACTCAGTCACATGGTCACTCAGTCACATGGTCACTCAGACAGGTAATCAGTCACATGGTCACTCAGACACAGGTAATAAGTCACATGGTCATTCAGACATAGGAAATCAGTCACATGGTCACTCAGACAGGTTATCAGACACAGGTAATCAGTCACATGGTCACTCAGACACAGGTTATCAGACACAGGTAATAAGTCACATGGTCATTCAGACACAGGTTATCAGACACAGGTAATCAGTCACATGGTCACTCAGACACAGGTTATCAGACACAGGTAATAAGTCACATGGTCATTCAGACACAGGTAATCAGTCACATGGTCACTCAGACACAGGTAATCAGTCACATGGTCACTCAGACAGGTTATCAGACACATGGTCACTCAGACAGGTAATCAGTCACATGGTCACTCAGACAGCTAATCAGTCACATGGTCACTCAGACAGAGGTAATCAGTCACATGGTCACTCAGACAGGTAACCAGTCACATGGTCACTCAGACAGCTAATCAGTCACATGGTCACTCAGACAGGTTATCAGTCACATGGTCACTCAGACAGCTAATCAGTCACATGGTCACTCAGACAGCTAATCAGTCACATGGTCACTCAAACACAGGTAATCAGTCACATAATCACTCAGAGACAGGTAATAAGTCACATGGTCACTCAGCCAGGTAATCAGTCACATGGTCACTCAGCCAGCTAATCAGTCACATTGTCACTCAGACAGGTAATCAGTCACATGGTCACTCAGACAGGTTATCAGACACAGGTAATCAGTCACATGGTCACTCAGACACAGGTTATCAGACACAGGTAATCAGTCACATGGTCACTCAGACAGGTTATCAGACACAGGTAATCAGTCACATGGTCACTCAGACACAGGTTATCAGACACAGGTAATCAGTCACATGGTCACTCAGACACAGGTTATCAGACACAGGTAATCAGTCACATGGTCACTCAGACACAGGTTATCAGACACAGGTAATAAGTCACATGGTCATTCAGACACAGGTAATCAGTCACATGGTCACTCAGACACAGGTAATCAGTCACATGGTCACTCAGACAGGTTATCAGACACATGGTCACTCAGACAGGTAATCAGTCACATGGTCACTCAGACAGCTAATCAGTCACATGGTCACTCAGACAGAGGTAATCAGTCACATGGTCACTCAGACAGGTAACCAGTCACATGGTCACTCAGACAGCTAATCAGTCACATGGTCACTCAGACAGGTAATCAGTCACATGGTCACTCAGACAGCTAATCAGTCACATGGTCACTCAGACAGCTAATCAGTCACATGGTCACTCAAACACAGGTAATCAGTCACATAATCACTCAGAGACAGGTAATAAGTCACATGGTCACTCAGCCAGGTAATCAGTCACATGGTCACTCAGCCAGCTAATCAGTCACATTGTCACTCAGACAGGTAATCAGTCACATGGTCACTCAGACAGGTAATCAGTCACATGGTCAATCAGAGATAGGTTATCAGTCACATGGTCACTCCGACACAGGTAATCAGTCACATTGTCACTCAGACAGGTAATCAGTCACATGGTCACTCAGACATGGTAATCAGTCACATGGTCACCAAGTCACATGGTCACACACACAGCTAATCAGTCACATGGTCACTCAGTCACATGGTCACACACACAGCTAATCAGTCACATGGTCACTCAGTCACATGGTCACCCCAGTCACATGGTCACTGAGACATGGTAATCAGTCACATGGTCACCAAGTCACATGGTCACACACACAGCTAATCAGTCACATGGTCACTCAGTCACATGGTCACACACACAGCCAATCAGTCACATGGTCACTCAGTCACATGGTCACCCAGTCACATGGTCACTCAGTCACATGGTCACTCAGTCACATGGTCACTCAGTCACATGGTCACTCAGACAGGTAATCAGTCACATGGTCACTCAGACACAGGTAATAAGTCACATGGTCATTCAGACATAGGAAATCAGTCACATGGTCACTCAGACACAGGTAATCAGTCACATGGTCACTCAGACAGCTAATCAATCACATGGTCACTCAGACAGGTAATCAGTCACATGGTCACTCAGACAGCTAATCAGTCACATGGTCACTCAGACAGAGGTGATCAGTCACATGGTCACTCAGACAGGTAACCAGTCACATGGTCACTCAGACAGCTAATCAGTCACATGGTCACTCAGACAGCTAATCAGTCACATGGTCACTCAGACAGAGGTAATCAGTCACATGGTCACTCAGACAGGTAACCAGTCACATGGTCACTCAGACAGCTAATCAGTCACATGGTCACTCAGACAGCTAATCAGTCACATGGTCACTCAGACAGAGGTAATCAATCACATAGTCACTCAGAGACAGGTAATAAGTCACATGGTCACTCAGCCAGGTAATCAGTCACGTGATCACTCAGACAGCTAATCAGTCACATGGTCACTCAGACAGGTAATTAGTCACATGGTCACTCAGACAGGTAATCAGCCACATGGTCACTCAGACACAGGTAATCAGTCACATGGTCACTCAGACACAGGTAATCAGTCACATGGTCACTCAGACAGGTAATCAGTCACATGGTCACTCAGACAGGTAATCAGTCACATGGTCACTCAGACAGGTAATAAGTCACATGGTCACTCAGACACAGGTAATCAGTCACATGGTCAATCAGAGATAGGTTATCAGTCACATGGTCACTCCGACACAGGTAATCAGTCACATTGTCACTCAGACAGGTAATCAGTCACATGGTCACCCAGTCACATGGTCACACACACAGCTAATCAGTCACATGGTCACTCAGTCACATGGTCACACATACAGCTAATCAGTCACATGGTCACTCAGTCACATGGTCACCCCAGTCACATGGTCACTGAGACAGGTTATCAGTCACATGGTCACCCAGTCACATGGTCACTCCGACACAGGTAATCAGTCACATTGTCACTCAGACAGGTAATCAGTCACATGGTCACTCAGACAGGTAATCAGTCACATGGTCACTCAGACACAGGTAATCAGTCACATGGTCACTCAGACACAGGTAAACAGTCACATGGTCACTCAGACAGCTAATCAGTCACATGGTCACTCAGACAGCTAATCAGTCACATGGTCACCCAGTCACATGGTCACTCCGACACAGGTAATCAGTCACATTGTCACTCAGACAGGTAATCAGTCACATGGTCACTCAGACAGGTAATCAGTCACATGGTCACTCAGACACAGGTAATCAGTCACATGGTCACTCAGACAGCTAATCAGTCACATGGTCACTCAGACAGCTAATCAGTCACATGGTCACTCAGACAGAGGTAATCAATCACATAGTCACTCAGAGACAGGTAATAAGTCACATGGTCACTCAGCCAGGTAATCAGTCACGTGATCACTCAGACAGCTAATCAGTCACATGGTCACTCAGACAGGTAATTAGTCACATGGTCACTCAGACAGGTAATCAGCCACATGGTCACTCAGACACAGGTAATCAGTCACATGGTCACTCAGACACAGGTAATCAGTCACATGGTCACTCAGACAGGTAATCAGTCACATGGTCACTCAGACAGGTAATCAGTCACATGGTCACTCAGACAGGTAATAAGTCACATGGTCACTCAGACACAGGTAATCAGTCACATGGTCAATCAGAGATAGGTTATCAGTCACATGGTCACTCCGACACAGGTAATCAGTCACATTGTCACTCAGACAGGTAATCAGTCACATGGTCACCCAGTCACATGGTCACACACACAGCTAATCAGTCACATGGTCACTCAGTCACATGGTCACACATACAGCTAATCAGTCACATGGTCACTCAGTCACATGGTCACCCCAGTCACATGGTCACTGAGACAGGTTATCAGTCACATGGTCACCCAGTCACATGGTCACTCCGACACAGGTAATCAGTCACATTGTCACTCAGACAGGTAATCAGTCACATGGTCACTCAGACAGGTAATCAGTCACATGGTCACTCAGACACAGGTAATCAGTCACATGGTCACTCAGACACAGGTAAACAGTCACATGGTCACTCAGACAGCTAATCAGTCACATGGTCACTCAGACAGCTAATCAGTCACATGGTCACTCAGACAGCTAATCAGTCACATGGTCACTCAGACACAGGTTATCAGTCACATGAGCACAAACAGTGAATCATATATATTCTAGTATAACACCACATTTTCTGGATACAAAACGGTATGGTATGATATATCTGGTTTTTCCCCGTTACTATTGCCTGAGAGTAAAGAAGCCTAGTGACTGGTGTAGACCTACCACGTCTGATAGTGATGGGATGCCTGAAGATGTTTGTTCTAAAGCTGCAGGTGTCAAAAGATCACTTCCAAGATGAATCGGAGCTGGATCTGGTTCAGCACAGTGCTTGACTCCTGGTGACACTGACTTTGACTGTCTTGGTGTGGCCTTAGACCCACTAGATAACAGCTGTTGGATGACGTCAATAGACTGTGCATCCTCACCCCCCGGGAATTTGTCCTTGAGATCACTTCTCCCCCCTCGTGGGGATTTTTTGCCCTCCCCTCCATGGGGTTTTGAGCGCTTTGCCTCGCCCTTGCCACCCTGGGATTTTCGGGTGGGTTTGGGTTCCCCTGCCACCTTGGATGACTGGCTTGAGTCAGCTGGGTCCACCCACTGTTGTCGTTCAATGTCCTCCACCATGGAGCTTGATGACATGATCTGGCGCAGCAGGGGTGGAAAACTGTCCTCCGACGATGGCTGGCTTGTCATGTGACGTTCTGCATCTGTCACCGACATAGACCTGGAGTAGAAGTAGTCTTTATTTAGGTATTATTATAACTCTCATAAAAACCATAAACTTAAAGGTAGAGGAAAGGATAAATAACATTATATGAGTGCAGCTCTCAGGCGCTTTTGACGCCCAACCGAAGCTCTTGAATGGTAGCACATGTGTGCGTAAATGGAGTTGTTTTCCCTTGCAAGGCTTTGCCTTTGATATTGTTCGAAGGGAAGTAGCCCTCCAGTGGGGAAACAGGAAACATTTCACACAATTCTAAGAATGTTCTCAGAATTTAAATGTGAAAATTTGATGGTTTAGAAATCTTCTCCAAACTTACCTGTGGAAATCTGATGGTTTAGAACTATTCTCCAAACTTACCTGTGGAAATCTGATGGTTTAGAAATATTCTCAAAACTTACCTGTGGAAATCTGATGGTTTAGAAATACTCTCAAAACTTACCTGTGGAAATCTGATGGTTTAGAACTATTCTCCAAACTTACCTGTGGAAATCTGATGGTTTAGAACTATTCTCCAAGCTTACCTGTGGAAATCTGATGGTTTAGGGATGTTGGGTAGTTCGGCCTGCTGAGTTTGCTGCAGACTCGCCGTTCTAAACAAGGTCTCCAGAGTGAGGGTGGCTGTGGGTGTGGTCGCAGGCTGGCTTTGATCTGTCAATGGTGAGAAAAAGCAATTAAACACCTGATACACAGTCAATAGCTCAAGGAGTGCCGTGATCAATCTACAATTATTTTTCATGGGTCCTTTTCATTGGTATTGCCAAAGCAATGGATCCCATAATATCAGATTTAACCATTTCTAGAAATTAAATGGGTACTTTCGAAATTCTATGAATACAAGATGCACATGTGAATTGATCACTGGAAGTGATGGAGATAGTAAGTACTACAAGTAAGTCATACATGTGTCTTAATTCCAATGCTTAACCAATTATAATATTTCAACGATGATCCTTTTGCCTTATGGTGTTGTGGTTCGTACAAACTTTATAAAGACCAGTGAAGCATTACACTAACTTTTCAGTATACAGTTTGTCCCTACTGCTGGCTTTCAGAATACTGTTTGTCCCTACTGCTGGGTTTCAGTATACTGTTTGTCCCTACTGCTGGGTTTCAGTATACTGTTTGTCCCTACCTCTAGGTTTCAGTATACTGTTTGTCACTACCTCTGGGTTTCAGTATACTGTTTGTCCCTACCTCTAGGTTTCAGTATACTGTTTGTCCCTACTGCTGGGTTTCAGTATACTGTTTGTCACTACCATTGGGTTTCAGTATACTGTTTGTCCCTACCTCTGGGTTTCAGTATACTGTTTGTCCCTACCTCTGGGTTTCAGTATACTGTTTGTCCCTACCTCTTGGTTTCAGTATACTGTTTGTCCCTACCTCTAGGTTTCAGTATACTGTTTGTCCCTACCGCTGGGTTTCAGTATACTGTTTGTCACTACCATTGGGTTTCAGTATACTGTTTGTCCCTACCTCTGTGTTTCAGTATACTGTTTGTCCCTACCTCTGGGTTTCAGTATACTGTTTGTCCCTACCTCTTGGTTTCAGTATACTGCTGTCCATACCTCTGGGTTTCAGTATACTGTTTGTCCCTACCTCTGGGTTTCAGTATACTGTTTGTCACTACCATTGGGTTTCAGTATACTGTTTGTCCCTACCTCTGGGTTTCAGTATACAGTTTGTCCCTACCTCTAGGTTTCAGTATACTGTTTGTCCCTACCTCTTGGTTTCAGTATACTGTTTGTCCCTACCTCTAGGTTTCAGTATACTGTTTGTCCCTACCTCTGGGTTTCAGTATACTGTTTGTCACTACCATTGGGTTTCAGTATACTGTTTGTCCCTACCTCTGGGTTTCAGTATACTGTTTGTCCCTACCTCTTGGTTTCAGTATACTGTTTGTCCCTACCTCTTGGTTTCAGTATACTGTTTGTCCCTACCCTCTGGGTTTCAGTATACTGTTTGTCCCTACCTCTAGGTTTCAGTATACTGTTTGTCCCTACCTCTGGGTTTCAGTATACTGTTTGTCCCTACCTCTGGGTTTCAGTATACTGTTTGTCCATACCTCTGGGTTTCAGTATACTGTTTGTCACTACCATTGGGTTTCAGTATACTGTTTGTCCCTACCTCTGGGTTTCAGTATACTGCTGTCCCTACCTCTGGGTTTCAGTATACTGTTTGTCCCTACCTCTAGGTTTCAGTATACTGTTTGTCCCTACCTCTGGGTTTCAGTATACTGTTTGTCCCTACCTCTGGGTTTCAGTATACTGTTTGTCCATACCGCTAGGTTTCAGTATACAGTTTGTCCCTACCGCTAGGTTTCAGTATACCGTTTGTCCCTACCTCTTGGTTTCAGTATACTGCTGTCCCTACCTCTGGGTTTCAGTATAGTGTTTGTCCCTACCTCTGGGTTTCAGTATACTGTTTGTCCCTACCTCTGGGTTTCAGTATACTGTTTGTCCCTACCTCTGGGTTTCAGTATACTGTTTGTCCCTACCTCTGGGTTTCAGTACACTGTCTGTCCCTACCTCTGGGTTTCAGTATACTGTTTGTCCCTACCTCTTGGTTTCAGTATACTGCTGTCCCTACCGCTAGGTTTCAGTATACTGTTTGTCCCTACCTCTGGGTTTCAGTATACTGTTTGTCCATACCGCTGGCTTTCAGTATACTGTTTGTCCCTACCGCTGGGTTTCAGTATACAGTTTGTCCCTACCTCTTGGTTTCAGTATACTGCTGTCCCTACCTCTGGGTTTCAGTATACAGTTTGTCCCTACCGCTGGGTTTCAGTATACTGTTTGTCACTACCATTGGGTTTCAGTATACTGTTTGTCCCTACCTCTGGGTTTCAGTATACTGTTTGTCCCTACCTCTGGGTTTCAGTATACAGTTTGTCCCTACCGCTGGGTTTCAGTATACTGTTTGTCCCTACCTCTGGGTTTCAGTATACTGTTTGTCCCTACCGCTAGGTTTCAGTATACTGTTTGTCCCTACCTCTTGGTTTCAGTATACTGTTTGTCCCTACCTCTGGGTTTCAGTATACTGTTTGTCCCTACCTCTGGGTTTCAGTATACTGTTTGTCCCTACCTCTGGGTTTCAGTATACTGTTTGTCCATACCGCTAGGTTTCAGTATACTGTTTGTCCCTACCGCTAGGTTTCAGTATACCGTTTGTCCCTACCTCTTGGTTTCAGTATACTGCTGTCCCTACCTCTGGGTTTCAGTATACTGTTTGTCCCTATCGCTGGGTTTCAGTATACTGTTTGTCCCTACCTCTGGGTTTCAGTATACTGTTTGTCCCTACCTCTGGGTTTCAGTATACAGTTTGTCCCTACCTCTGGGTTTCAGTATACTGTTTGTCCCTACCTCTGGGTTTCAGTATACTGTTTGTCCCTACCTCTGGGTTTCAGTATACTGTTTGTCCCTACCGCTAGGTTTCAGTATACTGCTGTCCCTACCGCTAGGTTTCAGTATACAGTTTGTCCCTACCGCTGGGTTTCAGTATACTGTTTGTCCCTACCTCTGGGTTTCAGTATACTGTTTGTCCCTACCTCTGGGTTTCAGTATACTGTTTGTCCCTACCGCTGGGTTTCAGTATACTGTTTGTCCCTACCGCTAGGTTTCAGTATACTGTTTGTCCCTACCGCTAGGTTTCAGTATACTGTTTGTCCCTACCGCTAGGTTTCAGTATACTGTTTGTCCCTACCTCTGGGTTTCAGTATACTGTTTGTCCCTACCGCTAGGTTTCAGTATACTGTTTGTCCCTACCGCTGAGTTTCAGTATACAGTTTGTCCCTACCTTTGGGTTTCAGTATACTGTTTGTCCCTACCTCTTGGTTTCAGTATACTGCTGTCCCTACCTCTTGGTTTCAGTATACTGTTTGTCCCTACCTCTTGGTTTCAGTATACTGCTGTCCATACCTCTGGGTTTCAGTATACTGTTTGTCCCTACCTCTGGGTTTCAGTATACAGTTTGTCCCTACCTTTGGGTTTCAGTATACTGTTTGTCCCTACCTCTTGGTTTCAGTATACTGCTGTCCCTACCTCTGGGTTTCAGTATACTGTTTGTCCCTACCTCTGGGTTTCAGTATACTGCTGTCCATACCTCTGGGTTTCAGTATACAGTTTGTCCCTACCTTTGGGTTTCAGTATACTGTTTGTCCCTACCTCTTGGTTTCAGTATACTGCTGTCCCTACCTCTGGGTTTCAGTATACTGTTTGTCCCTACCTCTGGGTTTCAGTATACTGTTTGTCCCTACCGCTGAGTTTCAGTATACAGTTTGTCCCTACCTCTGGGTTTCAGTATACAGTTTGCCCCTGCCGCTAGGTTTCAGTATACTGTTTGTCCCTACCTCTGGGTTTCAGTATACTGTTTGTCCCTACCTCTGGGTTTCAGTATACTGTTTGTCCCTACCTCTGGGTTTCAGTATACTGTTTGTCCCTACCTCTTGGTTTCAGTATACTGTTTGTCCCTACCTCTTGGTTTCAGTATACTGCTGTCCCTACCTCTGGGTTTCAGTATACTGTTTGTCCCTACCTCTGGGATTCAGTATACTGCTGTCCCTACCTCTGGGTTTCAGTATACTGTTTGTCCCTACCTCTGGGTTTCAGTATACAGTTTGTCCCTACCGCTGGGTTTCAGTATACTGTTTGTCCCTACCTCTTGGTTTCAGTATACTGTTTGTCCCTACCTCTGGGTTTCAGTATACTGTTTGTCACTACCATTGGGTTTCAGTATACTGTTTGTCCCTACCTCTGGGTTTCAGTATACTGTTTGTCCCTACCTCTGGGTTTCAGTATACTGTTTGTCCATACCGCTGAGTTTCAGTATACAGTTTGTCCCTACCTTTGGGTTTCAGTATACAGTTTGTCCCTACCTTTGGGTTTCAGTATACTGTTTGTCCCTACCGCTGGGTTTCAGTATACTGTTTGTCCCTACCTTTGGGTTTCAGTATACAGTTTGTCCCTACCTTTGGGTTTCAGTATACTGTTTGTCCCTACCTCTAGGTTTCAGTATACTGTTTGTCCCTACCTCTTGGTTTCAGTATACTGTTTGTCCCTACCTCTTGGTTTCAGTATACTGCTGTCCCTACCTCTGGGTTTCAGTATACTGTTTGTCCCTACCTCTGGGATTCAGTATACTGCTGTCCCTACCTCTGGGTTTCAGTATACTGTTTGTCCCTACCTCTGGGTTTCAGTATACAGTTTGTCCCTACCTCTAGGTTTCAGTATACTGTTTGTCCCTACCTCTTGGTTTCAGTATACTGTTTGTCCCTACCTCTTGGTTTCAGTATACTGCTGTCCCTACCTCTGGGTTTCAGTATACTGTTTGTCCCTACCTCTGGGATTCAGTATACTGCTGTCCCTACCTCTGGGTTTCAGTATACTGTTTGTCCCTACCTCTGGGTTTCAGTATACAGTTTGTCCCTACCGCTGGGTTTCAGTATACTGTTTGTCCCTACCTCTTGGTTTCAGTATACTGTTTGTCCCTACCTCTTGGTTTCAGTATACTGTTTGTCCCTACCTCTGGGTTTCAGAATACTGTTTGTCCCTACCTCTGGGTTTCAGTATACTGTTTGTCCCTACCTCTGGGTTTCAGTATACAGTTTGTCCCTACCGCTGGGTTTCAGTATACTGCTGTCCCTACCTCTTGGTTTCAGTATACTGTTTGTCCCTACCTCTTGGTTTCAGTATACTGCTGTCCATACCTCTGGGTTTCAGTATACTGTTTGTCCCTACCTCTGGGTTTCAGTATACTGTTTGTCCCTACCTCTGGGTTTCAGTATACAGTTTGTCCCTACCTCTTGGTTTCAGTATACTGCTGTCCCTACCTCTTGGTTTCAGTATACTGTTTGTCCCTACCTCTTGGTTTCAGTATACTGCTGTCCCTACCTCTGGGTTTCAGTATACTGTTTGTCCCTACCTCTGGGTTTCAGTATACAGTTTGTCCCTACCGCTGGGTTTCAGTATACTGTTTGTCCCTACCTCTAGGTTTCAGTATACTGTTTGTCACTACCTCTGGGTTTCAGTATACAGTTTGTCCCTACCTCTGGGTTTCAGTATACAGTTTGTCCCTACCGCTGGGTTTCAGTATACTGTTTGTCCCTACCATTGGGTTTCAGTATACTGTTTGTCCCTACCTCTTGGTTTCATTATACTCTTTGTCCTTTACGCTGGGTTTCAGTATACAGTTTGTCCCTACCGCTGGGTTTCAGTATACAGTTTGTCCCTACCGCTGGGTTTCAGTATACTGTTTGTCCCTACCTCTGGGTTTCAGTATACTGTTTGTCCCTACCTTTGGGTTTCAGTATACAGTTTGTCCCTACCGCTGGGTTTCAGTATACTGTTTGTCCCTACCGCTGGGTTTCAGTATACTGTTTGTCCGTACCTTTGTGTAGACTACCTCTTTGTCTTAACTTTAGGATCTTGATGAGTGTATTTCCTTGTCCATGTCTCTGGGATCTTGAGGATCATTTGTCCATTTGTTCTTGTTTTAGGTTTTTTTTTTCTTCATAAACAATCATCTACTGTATTACAAGAGATTTTTCACTACAGTTTAATTTTTCACACAATTTAACAAGGGCATATTTCAGAGCTGTGAATTTTAATAAAGAACATGATAAGTACAAAGGGTAAATTGACTGGGACTGGTAGAATTTCTCACCTGTTTCTTCCTCTTCTATTGCGGCCCCGGGAATCTTGAGGGGTTTTGGTTTGATGAGGTTGGAGGCCTTCGTGGCTGAAGCATTTGGATTGTCAATAAATGGTTTGGGATCCCCTCCTGGAACTTTGCACTAGAAACAGTCAAGGTTAAATCATGTCAACTTGTGAGATGATATAGCTGGATCAGGCATGTACTACAGTACAGGTAGGTAAAACATGGTGGACCTCCAACAGCACTCATCATTTTAGTTTGGCTATGAAATAGTTTTCCATACCTGGTCATAAAGTTATAATGAATTTTCCATTGATTGTACGCAGAATGTGGCTTTCTGTTTGGTTGAGATTTTTTTTCATACCTCTATGAAAAGAAAATCCAAAAATGGCGCAAAAAATGTGATGTCACAATACGGCAATTGACGTTGCGTATTGATTTGTAAAAAAAGGATCCGTTGTATGATCAGTCAAATTGTACATAAACATGTTTTAAATTTGAAAATAAGTTTCAAAAATTAATTATAAGCGTTGATGTCAATTATTTTTTAATTTCATAGGGTTATGAATAAAATTTTGCTTGCAAACATTTGAAAGAATTCGCTTAGCAGATTCATCCAGTTTGTGAAATTTTTTTTTCATACCCCAATTAAACTAAAATAAATTGTCATCAATGCTTAAATGAAGGAGTACAAATATGATGTCCCAACAAATTACAGGAAAAAGAATTGACTTACATTAAACATTTTGAGATAATATTTGAATAGAAAGGACTTTTATTTAAACTTTGTGTGATTTTTTTTTTTTTTGGCTGTGCTGTGGTAGAAATTGAGGATAGAAGTATCCGGTAATGGGTGGAAATTGAGGATAAAGCTGTGGGTTGAAATGAGGACAAAAGAAATGGGTAGAAATTAAGGATAAAGCTGAGTGTTGAAGCTTTTGTTACAACCTGTGATATAGATGGGATGGAAGCTGCAAGATAGAATGTGTAACTGGAAGGAGAAGTAATGGGCTGAATTGCAAGTTGTATATGGAAGCTAGGAGAAGAAATGGAAAGATGCTGACATGGAAGTTAACTAGGGATGGGAGGAGGTAGAGATGACAGAATGAGTTGTCTCACCTTGTCGTATTCATCCTGTGCCTTAGACAAGAGCTGCATGATGTCCACATTCTTGTTCCCCATGGCGAAGGAAGGAATTATGGACCGGTCAACTTTTGGGGAAGTTGTGTTCCTCCCACCACTCTTAGCCTTCTGGCTATCAATCACCTGCTGCAGGAAGCTGTAAAAGGCATAGAGGAACCATTCATCTAGGGGAGATAATCCATGGTTATGATAACGTTATTAACAGCTGAGGACCATACTCAATCATTGTTGACTAATTCATGTCAAGGATTACCTGAGTTGATCTTTGTCAAATTTTTCAGAACTACATTTTATATGAAGAGTTTCATCCTAAACTGTTATAGAGTTTCTATCATGTTCAAGAGCCTTACGTATATAGGAGTTTTGCAGCAGCTAGTTTTATTCATCAAAATTCAAAACTTTTTTTAAACATACATACAGTAAAACCTCACTTACTCAAACTCATGGGGACCTGATCCATAGATCGTGGAATACATGGTATTAGAGTTATCCGAGATTGGTTGAATATGCATGAACTCGTCAAGACCAAATGAACTGTTTGAAAAATAAAGGGTATTCGAGCAAACCAGGTTCAAGTAAGTGGGGTTTTACTGTATGTCAAAACTGTTGTGATATCATTGCTAAGGTAATTGGGTCTGTTTCCTAGCAATATAATGATGTCACAATGGAAATGATGTCTATGCCTACCCAAAAGGAAGGTAACTTTTGTTTATGGAAACTCTGATAGCTTCAATATTTGACCTAGAGCTGATATTGACAGCCGACAAGTTTGTTTACTGAATAATCACTGTTTTATGTATCAAAATTTACAACAGCCTATTCTTTAAGAATAAGGAAAATATAGCTTTATATGTTATTGAAATTTATTTTTCCCTACATTTTTATCATTTTGAGAAAACAAGGCACTTTTTAGTTAGTGTAGACAGCCTATGACCAGTGTGTGCCCATATTGAATAGACAAAGTCTTGTTTCTATTCATGTCCCCAATCCCATGGGATTAAAAAATGGAATCCAAAATATCCCAGAGCAGTGTTATAAACACTGAGTCCAATGACAAAGTTCACCCTATATATTTTTTTTAATTTCTTGTAACAAAATTTATCAAAGTGAAAACCATGTTTCTCCATCATCATTTTGGCCCATAACGGCCATATGCCAGCATTAAAATTGTGAAGCCTGTAAGATAATTAAGAAGCACTGTACTTTTGTTTTATAGTCCTAAACTGGAGGCACACAGTGCGTTCTACTTAGTCAGATTTATGGGACTGTTTACCCTACCTGTTCATCAGCTGACCAATCCGAGTGCATTCTTCTTTGTCATAAAACCAGATCCCATATATAGCTAGAAGAGTGAAAAACAACATAATATTCATCACTAAATCAAGATGTAATTAATTCCAACAACACTCATAAATCAAGTTTTATTGGTCAAATTAAATTCAAATTTTCAAACTAAACCCTTTCACAACATCAATTCTAATGTAATTAGCGTTAGACCTGTTTATTTCCTACTGATGTATCCTCTCAATCATCCAGATCATTATGAACCTTGACTCTTCATTTCTTCTGATGTGAACCTTGACCCCTGGTTTCTACTGATGTGAACTTTGACCCCCTTTTTCCTACTGATGTTATCCTTGACCCCTCATACCTACTGATGTGAGCCTTGACCTCTCATTTTACTGAAGTAAGCCTTGACTTTTCATTCATACTGATGAAACCGTGACCCCTCATTTCTGCTGATGTGAACCTTGACCTCTAGTTTCTACTGATGAGAAATTTGACCCCACTTTCCTACTGATGTGAACCTCGACATCTCATTTCTGCTGATGTGTGCCTTGACCTTTCATTCCTACTGATGTGAACCTTGACCCCTCATTTCTGCTGATGTGAACCTTGACCTTTAGTTTCCACTGATGTGAACCTTGACCCCTCATTCCTGCTGGTGTGAACCTTGACCCCTCATTTCTGCTGATTTGAGCCTTTACCTCTCATTTTACGGAAGTGAACCTTGACCCCTCATTCCTACTGATATGAACCCTATCATACGTGAACCACAGCACAGTTATCCTTGCTTAGGTAAACTCTATCCCACCACATCCCTAGCTAATGTAAAGCTGTCAACCTTTCATTCCTCCTGAGGTAAACCCTGATATTCGTACAGATGTAACCTTGACCTATTTTTCAGCAAATATATTTTTGACATTTTATTTCTGTTGATCTATTTGGACCTTTATTCTTGCTGATAAAGCTGACTCCGATTCTGCTGATATAACGCTGACCCTCATTCCCACTGCTAATGTTAAAATGGCCCTTCAAAATTTAACTGGTATCTCTTCAAATTAATTAAACAAAATTTCTCTTTTAATATTTTTTGATAAACTTGCTTCAAACTTGTAATTCAAATCCTGAGTAGAGAGCATTGATCACCCCTGATTTGAGTTATGTGTTTAGAGAGAGAGTTCTATAGAAGCTGGCAGGGGGTAGGACAAACCGCACATCTAGTACACTCCACCCAAATAATGCCCAAACTCTGGCAGTTTTTGTAGACTTTACAGCACTGTCAACATTTATAGGTACACCAGATCAGACCCAGGCGTTATGTAATACCGCCAGCCTGGCTGACAGGGAGAGTTAATGCTGCTATCAGCTGGATACAGATCTCCTAACCATCATCATCATCGCTCTCTAATGAGGAGGAGCTACCCTCGCTCACTGGCGGAATACCAGATAAAACATATTAACATGCCTTGTTGTCCTTCGATTAACATCCACAAACACATGTAAAGATGCAGAAGTGTAAAAAATATCGGGGAATGTGAAAACAACCTGTCAATGGCGCTAAAAACACGGCTATGTAGGGAAAACATTAAAACAATGTTCAAATGCTGTGGACTTATCTTTCAAGGTTAATTTATCCCACAGATCCCAGTCTAGAGGAGATCTAGCAACCAAGATTCCATATCACAGTTTAGCCATTTTTAATGATCTAACAATAATTTATCCCACAGATCCCAGTCTAGAGGAGATCTAGCAACCCAGACTCCATATCACAGTTTAGCAATTATTAATTATACATCTAGACTCCACATATCATTGTTTGGGGGAGATCATTAAAGTTTAGCTGCACTACAACCACCAAACTAAAGGCAACGCTGCCTAAATAAGACAGAATTTCAGGTGAATTATATACAGGCCCTCTGGGCCTCTTGCTTATAAAAATCTGACTACAGAATTTAAGGTGAGTTCATTAGATGTATGTGTTCTAAACAAAGAACAGGATCATCAAAGGGCCTGATATTGCCAGTCTTGTACCAGGTATCAGCTAAGGAACTGCTATGGGTAGTCTTGTATCAGCTAAGGAACTGCTATGGGTAGTCTTGTATCAGCTAAGGAACTGCTATGGGTAGTATTGTATCAGCTAAGGAACTGCTATGGGTAGTCTTGTATCAGCTAAGGAACTGCTATGGGTAGTCTTGTATCAGCTAAGGAACTGATATGGGTAGTCTTGTATCAGCTAAGGAACTGATATGGGTAGTCTTGTATCAGCTAAGGAACTGATATGGGTAGTCTTGTATCAGCTAAGGAACTGATATGGGTAGTCTTGTATCAGCTAAGGAACTGCTATGGGTAGTCTTGTATCAGCTAAGGTCCTGCTATGGGTAGTCTTGTATCAGCTAAGGAACTGCTATGGGTAGTATTGTATCAGCTAAGGAACTGCTTTGGGAAGTCTTGTATCAGCTAATATACCATAGGAGGACCTTAGCTAATACAAGACTATCCATAGCAGGACCTTAGCTGATACAAGATGTAGTCTTGTACCAGGAATCAGCTAAGGAACTGCTATGGGTAGTCTTGTACCAGTCATCAGCTAAGGAAATGCTATGGGTAGTCTTGTATCAGCTAAGGGAGTGCTATGGTTTGTCTTGTATCAGCTAAGGGAGTGCTATAGTTAGTCTTGTATCAGCTAAGGGGCTACTATGGTTTGTCTTGTATCAGGTAAGGGGCTGCTATGGTTTGTCTTGTATCAGCTAAGGGGCTACTATGGTTTGTCTTGTATCAGGTAAGGGGCTGCTATGGTTTGTCTTGTATCAGCTAAGGTCCTGCTATGGTTTGTCTCGTATCAGCTAAGGGGCTGCTATGGTTTGTCTCGTATCAGCTAAGGAACTGCTATGGGTAGTCTTGTATCAGCTAAGGTCCTGCTATAGTTTGTCTTGTATCAGCTAAGGTCCTGCTATAGTTTGTCTTGTATCAGCTAAGGGAGTGCTATAGTTTGTCTCATATCAGCTAAGGTATGGATAGCCTGCTATGGTATGACTGTATCGGCTAAGGGAGTGCTATAGTTATGACTCGTATCAGTGGAAGGCTTGCTATGGTATGACTGTATCGGTGGAGGGCCTGCTATGGTATGACTGTATCAGTGGAGGGCCTGCTATGGTATGTCTGTATCAGTGGAGGGCCTGCTATGGTATGTCTGTATCAGTGGAGGGCTTGCTATGGTATGACTGTATCAGTGGAGGGCTTGCTATGGTATGACTGTATCAGTGGAGGGTCTGCTATGGTATGTCTGTATCAGTGGAGGGCCTGCTATGGTATGTCTGTATCAGTGGAGGGCCTGCTATGGTATGTCTGTATCAGTGGAGGGCCTGCTATGGTATGTCTGTATCAGTGGAGGGCCTGCTAAAGTTTGACTTGTATCAGTAGAGGGCCTGCTATGGTATGACTGTATCAGTGGAGGGCTTGCTATGGTATGACTCGGATCAGTGGAGGGCTTGCTATGGTATGTCTGTATCAGTGGAGGGCTTGCTATGGTATGACTCGTATCAGTGGAGGGCCTGCTATGGTATGACTGTATCAGTGGAGGGCTTGCTATGGTATGACTGTATCAATGGAGGGCCTGCTATGGTATGACTTGGATCAGTGGAAGGCTTGCTATGGTATGTCTGTATCAGTGGAGGGCTTGCTATGGTATGACTGTATCAATGGAGGGCCTGCTATGGTATGACTTGGATCAGTGGAGGGCCTACTATGGTATGACTGTATCAGTGGAGGGCCTGCTATGGTATGACTGTATCAGTGGAGGGCCTACTATGGTATGACTTGGATCAATGTAGGGCCTGCTATGGTATGACTTGGATCAATGGAGGGCCTGCTATGGTATGATTGTATCAGTGGAGGGCCTGCTATGGTATGACTTATATCAGTGGAGGGCCTGCTAAAGTTTGACTCGTATCAGTGGAAGGCTTGCTATGGTATGACTGTATCAGTGGAGGGCCTGCTATGGTATGACTAGTATCAGTGGAGGGCTTGCTATGGTATGACTGTATCAGTGAAGGGCCTGCTATGGTATGACTGTATTAGTGGAGGGCCTGCTATGGTATGACTGTATCAGTGGAGGGCCTCCTATGGTATGACTGTATCAGTGGAGGGCTTGCTATGGTATGAATCGTATCAGTGGAAGGCTTGCTATGGTATGACACATATCAGTAGAGGGCCTGCTATGGTATGACTGTATCAGTGGAGGGCTTGCTATGGTTTAACTCGTATCATTGGAGGGTCTGTTAGAATTTGTCTTGTGTAAACTTTCTCTCTGAAATGGTTTGACATGTACAGTCTGGTATGAGGAGACTGACTAGAACAAATACCCCACAGACAATCCCAACAGCGGTATTACATCACTCCACCACGGCCTCCAACAATCTACTCAAGTCCAGAAATAGACACGATCCAAATTGACATTTAACAGAAAGAAATATAAAATGTTAAGAGGAAAATTATCAGCTACATTCCCATATGAATAGGGAGATGAGACAAGTTGATTAATAGTATTGTAAGTTAGTGGAAGAGCCTTTCTTCCTTCAAAGTCTTCATTGTTTACAACAGTGTAGCAGGCTGGCTGCTGTTGGTTGTAATGTTCCGTCTGTCAGGAACACATTACCAATATTACAACTCTAATGTACCTGTCATAACTGTTACCAGGAAAAAAAAGTTCAACTCCCTTGTAAGACTTGCACAAGTCTCTGGTATCAAAATATCTTAAGTAACAGTATGATTTTACTGTATTCGACATAATAAATGCACTGTGCACTTTCATTACAACAAATTTGTTTAATAAACCATGTACAGGTAAAAGTTTCAGTTTAAAATCTTAGAAATAAAACGTGTTTCTGTTTCTTTGGAACAAAATTGAAAGACTTGGGATCAGTAAGGTAAGGAACTTTTATAGGTTTTAATTTGAAAACCCATTCTCTTTCCTTAAGGTGGTGTTGTAGTTTTATGGGCAGGTGCTTATTTGGTCTAATATGATATACTATTTGTAAATACAAGTTTCCCCTCTTAATGAAGATTCTCCTTACCTTTGTATTGCATTGCACATCAACAAGCACTGTCTATTTCTCTAACTGTCCCCTAGAACAAACTCCGGAATAGTTGCGTCTGCCTAATTTGGAACAATCCAAGCCAAAAGTTATATGATCCTAATCAAAATCACACCCGCAGTAATCCTTGGAGTAATAAAAGTCTTACACAAGCGTTTTCCGCCTCTCGGCAATACCCAAGAGAACAAGTCCAGTCAATGTACGAAGATGCCAAAATAAAAAACGGTCGTATGCAAAAGAATCAATTTTTGAAATGGTGTTACTGGTGTGGTGGCCATTGAAGAACTCCTATATTAGGTATGTAGCCAGACGTGTTAGGTGAAGTGTGTGAGATCCCTAAGGGGCTGGTGTCCAACTCGGACCTGCTATCATCTGTACTGGCTCTGTGGTAGCTGTGACAGCCACCATCTCCATCTTAGCTCCACAAAGAACACAATGTCTCTTTGATCTTTGAAGAAACTAGTTTTGAAAATCCCTGTCCCAATTATGCACTGCGAGTAACCTCCCCTTACAGATTCCCTAATGTAAATGTCAGGATACTCCTAACTACATTGTACTGTGGTTTCCTATAGTAACCTCCTCTTAAAGATCCCTGTCCCAATGCACTGTGGTTTCCTATAGTAACCTCCTCTTAAGAATCCCTGTCCCAATGCACTGTGGTTTCCTATAGTAACCTCCTCTTAAGAATCCCTGTCCCAATGCACTGTGGTTTCCTATAGTAACCTCCTCTTAAGAATCCCTGTCCCAATGCAATGTGGTTTCCTTTAGTAACCTCCTCTTAAGAATCCCTGTCCCAATGCACTGTGGTTTCCTATAGTAACCTCCTCTTAAAGATCCCTGTCCCAATGCACTGTGGTTTCCTATGGTAACCTCCTCTTAAGAATCCCTGTCCCAATGCAATGTGGTTTCCTATAGTAACCTCCTCTTAAGAATCCCTGTCCCAATGCAATGTGGTTTCCTATAGTAACCTCCTCTTAAGAATCCCTGTCCCAATGCAATGTGGTTTCCTATAGTAACCTCCTCTTAAAGATCCCTGTCCCAATGCACTGTGGTTTCCTATAGTAACCTCCTCTTAAGAATCCCTGTCCCAATGCAATGTGGTTTCCTATAGTAACCTCCTCTTAAGGATCCCTGTCCCAATGCAATGTGGTTTCCTATAGTAACCTCCTCTTAAGGATCATTGTCCCAATGAACTGTGGTTTCCTATAGTAACCTCCCCCTTAATGTCCCTGTCCCAATGCACTGTGGTTTCCTTTAGTAACCTCCCCCTTAATGTCCCAATGCAATGTGGTTTCCTATAGTAACCTCCCCCTTAATGTCCCAATGCACTGTGGTTTCCTATAGTAACCTCCCCTTAAGGATCCCTGTCCCAATGCACTGTGGTTTCCTATAGTAACCTCCCCCTTAATGTCCCAATGCACTGTGGTTTCCTATAGTAACCTCCCCCTTAATGTCCCAATGCACTGTGGTTTCCTATAGTAACCTCCCCCTTAATGTCCCAATGTACTGTGGTTTCCTATAGTAACCTCCCTCTTAAGGATCCTCGCCCATTGTACTGTGGTTTCCTATAGTAACCTCCCCCTTAAGGATCCCTGTCCCAATGCACTTTGGTTTCCGTATTATACAATATCCTCCCCTATTTTTTGCATATTTGATATATAAGAATTTGAAAGTACCGGGTAAGTCAAGGTCATTTAATAAGGAAACTTACAGTTTTTTTCATTCCATGTACTTCATACCTAAATAGACCCTGGATCTTTGAGCTTTGAAGAAGTAGTTCAAATAAGGAAGTTGATGGACTGATGGATTGCACAACACCATTTTATTACAAGCTCACAGGCAACTGGAGCCAGATAAACCAAGACCATTGTAAACCTATCTGTAGCAATGGTGAACAATGTACAGGTTTCACATTATGCTACTATGATGATTCTGAGATTGATATTTCATGTCATTAAGGAACACTACCTTTAGCCTTTGCTTGAAGAGTATTTGGGTTGGAGGAGCAGACTTTATCATAGAGTCAGACATAAGTGTTACAGTCAGCCCAGGTAGACAGTACATGTTCCCCCAGGCTCATGGCTTACAGCCATATCTGTGACATTTACAGCCTGTTTCTCGCCTATCTGTAATTGCTACACTTGTACCTGTAAAGCTAGTTGAACTGTTGTACATCTTTTAAAGAAGATAAATCTGTGCTGCATCATCCTACATCTCACCAACACAATTCCCAGTGAATGAAGCAAGGCATGTAAGCTCAGTTAACTGGTCATGGCCGGTATGCCATCGTAAGTGTGCATGGTTGATATCAAAACTGTAGCACACATTCTACAACGAGACAATGTGCCACCCAGCCTACTCAATAAATACATGTGGACAGGGTTTACATGTGTGGTTCTTCTCAGTGATGTCACACATTCTATCCCATCAAGGTTTGACCACACCTAAATCTGACACTTATAACAAACTCAATCAAATCTCTCTGCACTTGCTCTAAATACTGCATTGTTTTTTCCATCATTTGAAACATTGAGTGGTTCTATCTCATATGTATGGCAGTTATCATGTCTTGCACAAAACATACATGTACAATCAATTATAACACTACCTCAATCATGACCACATCCATTTTGGCTACCAATGGTTTTAATTCACAGAAAAGACAGCTTCCGATCCATTAGACTTAATGCTCATATCCCCAAATCATCAAACTCCATCATATTTCTACATGTAGCCACACAAAGCACCTTCTAAAGCCACACCTACCTTAGATAACCTTGTAATGCCATACCTCCCTTAGATAACCTTGTAATGCCATACCTCCCTTAGATAACCTTGTAATGCCATACCTCCCTTAGATAACCTTGTAATGCCATACCTACCTTAGATAACCTTGTAATGCCATACCTCCCTTAGATAACCTTGTAATGCCATACCTCCCTTAGATAACCTTGTAATGCCATACCTACCTTAGATAACCTTGTAATGCCATACCTACCTTAGATAACCTTGTAATGCCATACCTCCCTTAGATAACCTTGTAATGCCACACCTACCTAAGATAACCGTTCCTATTGCCACGACCACCTCAGACAGTCCTTTATGCTTTCATACTCATCTCTGATAGCTTACCTTGCTGCCAAACCTACCTAAGATAGCCAATCTTTCTGTTACGGCCATCGAGAGCTACTCTTTATGCCACACCCAAAATAGCCCATTGCATCCACCTCAGATAGCCCCTTTTGCTACCACACACACTGCAGATAGCCTCTCTTTATGGAACACATCAGATTGGCCTCTTGCTATCACATCCACCTTTGACAGCCCTTATTTATGCTAAACCCACCTCAAATAGCCCCTCTTTATACCACTCCAACTACACATAGCCCATTATGCTGCTACAGCTACCGTTGACAGCCAACTTACTGCCACACCCACCTTTGACAGCCATCTTACTGTCACACCCACTTTGACAGCAATCATGCTGCCACACCCACTTTGACAGCCATCTTACTGCCACACCTACCTTTAACAGCCATCTTACTGTCACACCCACCTCCAACAGCCATCATGCTGCCACACCCACCTTTAACAGCCATCTACTGCCACACCCACCTTTAACAGCCATCTTACTGCCACACCCACTTTGACAGCCATCTTACTGCCACACCTACCTTAGTTTGTCATATCCATCTTATCATCATATTTTAAGACAGACCCTCTTATTATCTAGCCCATCCCTGACACCTCACATGTAACAGAGGCTCAATACTCTACCTTTTCCAGTCACATTAAACCATATACACTGTACTAGTCGCACCTAGACTGCCCACCATAACACCTAAACTGCCCACCATCACACCTAAACTGCCCACCATCACACCTACACTGCCCACGATCACACCTACACTGCCCACGATCACACCTACACTGCCCATCATAACACCTAAACTGCCCACGATCACACCTACACTGCCCACTATCACACCTACATTGCCCATGATCACACCTACACTGCCCACGATCACACCTACACTGCCCACGATCACACCTACACTGCCCACGATCACACCTACACTGCCCACGATCACACCTACACTGCCCACGATCACACCTACACTGCCCACGATCACACCTACACTGCCCACGATCACACCTACACTGCCCACGATCACACCTACACTGCCCACGATCACACACATGGCCACTCTCACCTTTGGCATTCCTGTAGAGGAGGAACGGGTCCTGCTGCTGAAACTCCAGCTCCTTGCTGATTGGTTCAATGAGATTCTTTAGGCCCAGGCGATTCAGGATCATGAAGCCGTGAGTTGGGGCAGCTGACCTACAACAGGGCAACAGAGACAAACTATAAAACAAACATTGACATTAAATGTTTAGATCTATTAATGAAGGTAGAAATCTGATCGTACTTCCTTGTAAGTGAGTTACATAATACTCTGCAGGATGGATAGCTCTTGGGTTTCTTTTTTCAAGCATGTCTGATTTTCCATTTGACATGTTTTAGTACAAAAATTAACTGCACTTTACATGAACCTGAAGACTGTACTGTATCTATATTAATATTTTTTATGCTTGCTTCAGAGTCTCTTGACATTTTCCCAGCAGTTGAAACTTTTAAGAGTTTAGCTTCAGACTCAAGTACAGACTTTCCTAGAATCAATCGCTTCTTATTCCTTCATGTCAACAGATTTCCAAAATTTTGTCTAACGTTTATGATTATATTTGATTCTCAAAGAAAATAACTCATTCTTTCATATTTTGTTATACTCATTAGGTTCTCACAAAATCAAACTTTTGCTTTTACAAGTCCAATAAATATGCAATCTATAATTATTACACCAATATTATTTTATGATTATTGCATTAAAACCTTTTATACATTCAAGGCAGATTTCAACATTTAATAATATCTAAAGCTATGTTGAATAACTTACAATTCATAAAATGTAGAATTTATGAAAAAGTTACAAGCCCCATAATAATAAATATACTTATGAAATATTGATATTCGCATGGCAAAATATGATTTCGATCTGACGTAAGTATTAGGAACAATCAACGAGAAACATGTCGATAGTGATTTGATTCTCCAAAAATGTTTACAAATGAAAAAAAACCCCATAAAACACTGAAGCATGATCTGAACTGAGGTATAATTGCTTTTACGAGTAAAGAGTTCCATATTGACACAATGATTTTATGATAAAGTTATGTTGTAGTGTATTGGAAAAGAAATTGGAGTCCGTCCAACACCGGCACTTATCAGCTGCCCCACCCGTTTGTATGGTTACCACTGTTCGCTCCTGTTTTACAATTTTATGTGTTACATTGTGTAAGAAACTAACGTAACCCAGTACAAACACACATAAGGATCAAACGTTCAGGCAACTCCAAACACCTCTCGCATTAATCAACCTTGAAACTTTTTTCCGATTCTGGCTCTTGGTCTTTGACAGGGGAGGTAATTTGTAATGTGTACACTTGATATCATTCTTCCGATCAATACAACTTGGCTTCAATTGAACTACACCTCACATTAAAGGGTCGGATGTTACTGTAAGACACGTATTTGAACTGAGTCCCCCAGCTGACATTCAAACTATCATATGTCACAATAAACAATATATAGCTGATGTTTTACGACAGGGGAAGGCAATGAAATATCATTGTTACTAGATATCGACAAAACAACCTGCTGCACGCAAACTTACTGAAGAAATAGATATTGCTAAAAGAAGATATTATTTAGTTAACTGGAAGCAAAAGCAGAATTTTACCTTCTCTTTATGGATCACTTTTATTTCTCTTTTTGAAATATGTCTTTGTCATTTCAATTATGTAACACATACATGTAGGTATGACCTCAAACTTTTTCAATGTGATAAAAATATGATTGCTAGTTTTGTAAATCTAGACAAAGCTATTTCAATTCTAATGGTCACATCAAGCAAGTAGAATACTGTAAACTATTTATAGGTAGGACAACTTTAGGCAAAGGGGTTGTCTTCAAAATTACAGCGCCCCTATGTAGGTTGGTAGGCCAGACGACTATTATATCCACCCTCTCAACCCATTCCCCTTGTCTTTCCTCCTACATACTTTATCCCTTCTACTCTCTTTCGTATCTTTTCTCATCCACCGAAGGTCGAAGGAGGTCGTAAGCCTAGGTGAGGACGTAAAACTCTCAAAATAAATAAATAAATAAACGACCAAGTATAAGAACACTGGGACAGGGGACTGATTTACAGGAGATTCTACAGTAATACAAACACACTGTTCTGGGTGAGAAGAGAAATGTAGGAATTTGTCCTACATAGCTGAGCTGGTGATCATCTCTCCACACTCTTGGTAGACAACCACCTCTCCACACTGTGCCTAATTGAAGCAAGTGACGTCCTTGCACATAATGACAAATATTGTCTTGGTAACACATGTGGTGTATAGAGGCTCTCCCATTACAGCCAATAAACACTTAGGTTTCCCCTCATGTTCCCTCAGCCAGTCAGTATTCATGTTTTCTATAGTCACCCCATCTCCCAGAACAAGCACAGATGCTTTCTCTTGAGCCCCCCCCCCCCCCCCCCACCCCAACTCACTCCATCCTGGAATAATTACCACTGCTTCTTCTATCACAAAATAAGTACTGATGTTCTCTGGTACTATGTACCGTACATCAGTTACCTTTTGTGTGCTTCTCATTTTCCCGTTTTTTTTATGGTACAGTGACAAAAAAATGTAAATAAAGACAGTGAGTTTCGATCAAATACCAAACAAACAGGATACAATAATTATTATAAGGATGAAACAATTTTGCGACATATTTTTTGACATTTGATATTGACCAATCTATTGCATGTAATTCTGTTTAAGTATCTGTACTCCTTCCCCCAATTTGCTCCATAATAGGCCTGGTGTCCATCTTATCACAAAAAAGCAGACCTTTCAAAAACAATAATGGTTTTCAGTCTCCAACATATTGTCCTCTGTATCACAGAGAGTAAACCATTACCCCTTCCAACAGTGGCAGTCCACAATCATGTCTCCAACATACCTATGACCGTTACTTTGTGGTCCCAGGGTCTGTTACAGTAAGTTACAAACCCCCAAGTACACCTATATAATACACCTCCACAACTGTGTCCCCAACATACCTACAACTGTTACTCTGTGGTCCCAGGGTCTGTTACAGTAAGTTACAAACCCCAAGTACACCTATATAATACACCTCCACAACTGTGTCTACAACATACCTACGACCGTTACTCTGTGGTCCCAGGGTCTGTTACAGTAAGTTACAAACCCCCAAGTACACCTATATAATACACCTCCACAACTGTGTCCCCAACATACCTACAACTGTTACTCTGTTGTCCCAGGGTCTGTTACAGTAAGTAACAAACCCCCAAGTACACCTATATAATACAACTCCACAACTGTGTCCCCAACATACCTACAACTGTTACTTTGTGGTCCCAGGGTCTGTTACAGTAAGTTACAAACCCCCAAGTACACCTATATAATACAACTCCACAACTGTGTCCCCAACATACCTACGACTGTTACTCTGTGGTCCCAAGGTCTGTTACAGTAAGTTACAAACCCCCAAGTACATCTATATAATACACCTCCACAACTGTGTCCCCAACATACCTACAACTGTTACTCTGTGGTCCCAAGGTCTGTTACAGTAAGTTACAACCCCCCGAAGTACACCTATATAATACACCTAACCTCCACAACTGTGTCCCCAACATACCTACAACTGTTACCCTGTTGTCCCAGGGTCTGGTACAGTAAGTTACAAACCCCCAAGTACATCTATATAATACACCTCCACAACTGTGTCCCCAACATACCTACGACTGTTACCCTGTTGTCCCAGGGTCTGGTACAGTAAGTTACAAACCCCCAAGTACACCTATATAATACACCTAACCTCCACAACTGTGTCCCCAACATACCTACGACTATTACTCTGTGGTCCCAGGGTCTGTTACAGTAAGTTACAAACCCCCAAGTACATCTATATAATACACCTAACCTCCACAACTGTGTCCCCAACATACCTACGACTGTTACCCTGTTGTCCTAGGGTCTGTTACAGTAAGTAACAAACCCCCAAGTACATCTATATAATACACCTAACCTCCACAACTGTGTCCCCAACATACCTACGACTGTTACCCTGTTGTCCTAGGGTCTGTTACAGTAAGTAACAAACCCCCAAGTACACCTATATAATACACCTAACCTCCACAACTGTGTCCCCAACATACCTACGACTGTTACCCTGTTGTCCTAGGGTCTGTTACAGTAAGTTACAAACCCCCAAGTACACCTATATAATACACCTAACCTCCACAACTGTGTCCCCAACATACCTACGACTGTTACCCTGTTGTCCTAGGGTCTGTTACAGTAAGTAACAAACCCCCAAGTACACCTATATAATACACCTAACCTCCACAACTGTGTCCCCAACATACCTACGACTGTTACCCTGTTGTCCCAGGGTCTGTTACAGTAAGTAACAAACCCCCAAGTACACCTTTATAATACACCTCCACAACTGTGTCCCCAACATACCTACGACTGTTACTCTGTTGTCCCAGGGTCTGGTACAGTAAGTTACAACCCCCCGAAGTACACCTATATAATACACCTAACCTCCACAACTGTGTCCCCAACATACCTACGACTGTTACTCTGTGGTCCCAGGGTCTGTTACAGTAAGTAACAAACCCCCAAGTACATCTATATAATACACCTAACATCTACAACTGTGTCCCCAACATACCTACGACTGTTACTCTGTTGTCCCAGGGTCTGTTACAGTAAGTAACAAACCCCCAAGTACATCTATATAATACACCTAACATCTACAACTGTGTCCCCAACATACCTACGACTGTTACCCTGTTGTCCCAGGGTCTGTTACAGTAAGTTACAAACCCCCAAGTACATCTATATAATACACCTAACCTCCACAACTGTGTCCCCAACATACCTACGACTGTTACCCTGTTGTCCCAGGGTCTGTTACAGTAAGTTACAAACCCCCAAGTACATCTATATAATACACCTCCACAACTGTGTCCCCAACATACCTACAACTGTTACCCTGTTGTCCCAGGGTCTGTTACAGTATAATATACCTACAAGTGCCCTCATACAGGGGCGATGTCTCCAACACATGGAACAATGTGCACCAATTACTAATAACACATGCACTTTCTTTATTAATGTGTGGCCAATAGTTCTTTAATATCTTCTAGCAAATTCCCCCAAATGCTCTTTGGTTCCAGTCCAAAATCAAACATTCCTTTGTCATGGAACTTGGCCGATGGCGTCTCTATTTACCATAGTTACCTGTCGTGACTTCCTGTGGATTCTAACAGTAATATTGAATGAAATGTGATTTGTATAAATGATTTAACCATTACTATTAAACCTACTGTCTGAACAGGTAGATACATATTCCTCCAATCCTCAGTCCAGGCCCTTGCCTAGTATCTTTTTACAGGATAAATATGTGGCCCTGAACAAGCATACTGTGTCTTGGATAAAGAGGCTAAAAGGTGGAATTGGGGGGTACAGTGAATAGTACATTTGCTTTTCATCAAAGTGTCTCCAATCAAATGTGAAAATGTACTGGGTTATCTGTCAAATCACATGGATTTTCTCCCCAAATTAAACATACACCATGAGTGAGTTTTTGGCTCACACATTTTCCATTTCATTTTTCAACAATCTGGTGAATTTTGGTTGCATATTTTTTTATTTTAGTGACAAGATCTGTTTCGATATTCAAGACCTTTCTCCCCGAAAAGAACACAAATTACCAGTAATTAAATAGAACAAGGCAAAAAAACATATCATTTTTATTTCCAAATCAGATTTCAATCCTATTTCTAGGAATCCAATTTATATTAGAATGTATAATAGAATATATTAGGTAGTGCTCTGTAATAAATACTGTGCAGTGTTGCAGTATGATTGAATTTACCATGTTTTCTTTCATTGCGCCTCAGCACTTTCAGCCTTTGATTTTGGTATGATTTCCGCACAGACAAATTGTTTGCAGGAATAATAGAATTCAACAAACTTCGTTCAGATGCAAGGAATATTGCGACAAGGCAACACACTGGTGAATATAATATCTCCACACAGTACATAGAGTCAGAGTAACAGTTTTATCAGCCATACATCCTAATTACTCTGGGGAATTCACAGCTTTACATATTAAGGCATTTATAAAGGATTTCTTGCAGATCGAACACTTCAATCTCCATAAATGTTTGAAGAGCAGGTATAAAACAGTGTATAAATGTCAAACATCAAGATGACTGAGATGTGAATTCTGGCTATGGCAGATTCACCAACAACAAACCAACAATATATTTTCCAAACCTAACTTGTCTTTAAAGTCTCTTTTACATTTTATTTTACCACATATGAAAACATAAAATGTCAGATGTCTAACATCTGTGATCTCTAGTCTACCACTCCACCACTGCATCATGGGTTCCACGTCCAGCAGTAGCCAGGTACTGACCACAGGTCAAAAGGTTTTCCCTTGAGCACTCAAGTTCATCCTTGAATCACACAAACCTATCTCTCTCTAAAATCACAATACGTAATATTTTTTCCTTTTGGCAACGGTGTCATATCCAAGTAAATCAAGCAATAATTATTTATTTCTGATATTCAAAATCGTCTGGTGAATGTCTATACGTAATTTGGCAAGCGATTGTATAGGTATACCTGGCAATGACCAAAGAGTTATAGTGATTGGTGAACAGTGGGGCCGAGATAGGTGAGCACGCTCCCAATGATGTAATTACAGATAGGATGAAATGTTCAGTAAGTGGAAACACATGTATCTCGCAGTAGTGCTACTGGTTGTTATTTATGTCACAATGAATGAAGAAATGGAGAGCAGGGAGGGGGGGATTGACTGCCGATGTCACAACCAACCCAACACCCCATGTACATATACGAACATCCCCGTAGCCCTGGCGACACTCCTCCGCAGTCGCTACTGCGAAGGGGCCACTCGTTTTGGTTATTGTGCTTGCGAACTGGAAAAGATAAGTGTCTTAGGAACAGGGACCACTGACAATTTTTTACCAGCAAAGATAAACTGGTAAACAATCAAACCTTTCAACAATACAGGGACCACTGACAATTTTTTACCAGCCAAGTTACACTGGTAAACAATCGAACCTTTCAACAATACAGGGACCACTGACAATTTTTTACCAGCCAAGTTACACTGGTAAACAATCAAACCTTTCAACAATACAGGGACCACTGACAATTTTTTACCAGCCAAGTTACACTGGTAAACAATCGAACCTTTCAACAATACATGGACCACTAACAAGTTTTACCTGTCTACAGGGATCATTGACAAGTGTTACCTGCCTGCAGGGACCACTGACAAGTTTTACCTATCTACAGGGACCACTAACAAGTTGTACCTGTCGACAGGGACCACTGTCAAGTTTTACCTGTCTACAGAGACCACTGACAAGTTTTACCTGTCTACAGGGACCACTGACAAGTTTTACCTGTCTACAGGGACCACTAACAAGTATTACCTGTCTACAGAGACCACTGACAAGTTTTACCTGTCTACAGGGATCACTAACAAGTGTTACCTGTCTACAGGGACCACTGACAAGTTTTACCTGTCTACAGAGACCACTGACAAGTTTTACCTGTCTACAGGGACCACTGACAAGTTTTACCTGTCTACAGGGACCACTAACAAGTGTTACCTGTCTACAGAGACCACTGACAAGTTTTACCTGTCTACAGGGATCACTAACAAGTTTTACCTGCCTGCAGGGATCACTGACAGTTTTACCTGTCTACAGAGACCACTGACAAGTTTTACCTGTCTACAGGGACCACTAACAAGTGTTACCTGTCTACAGGGACCTATGACAAGTTTTACCTGTCTACAGAGACCACTGACAAATTTTACCTGTCTACAGGGACAACTAACAAGTTTTACCTGCCTGCAGGGACCACTGACAAGTTGTACCTGCCTAGTTTCACTAGTAAACAACCAAACCTGTATATATGGACCACACAACCGCCATACCTGTATATAGGGACTACTAAAGAGTAAAACCTGTATACAGGGACCAGTAAACAATCAACCTGTTTATACAGAGACCACTTAACAATCAAACCTGTACACATGAACCACTAAGCAAAACCTGTATACAGAGACCAGTAAACACTCATTCTGTCTACAAGGAGCACTATAAACATGTTCACAGTGACCACTTAGCAATCAATCCTGTATACAAGGACCAATGAACAAGGAAGCTTGTCTCCAGAGAATACTTATGTGTTCATGTTACACTAGCCGGACATCAAACACAAACTAACAAGTCACCGCCAATTCATGCACACTCTTGTATTATGCCTGCTTCATAAATAGTCACTTGCTATTGAGATCTACTTCAGAGGAACTCTCTAGGTCTTTCCCAGAAAGTTTCTGACCCAGTACTGTCTGGTCGGTACTGGTTATCTGCAGCTCTGCCTCAAACCTGGCATATTTAACCATCACTCAATTTTGAAGTATGATAAGAAATTGATTTCAGTTATAATTACGTAGCCCCTGGGGGTGATCACATCAGGTACAGTAGCCATAGTTTGTACAAACTCCACTTTGATGGAGGTTAGACATGAACCCTGAAATCTGTGTCTACAATATGTTTGATCATGTCCTTCCACTATATCAACATGTACAAACATTCAACTGAGTCAGTGTTTCAAATTAGGAGCAGGCTCCTCTTTATTATTGACATATTTACAAACAGACTAGTAAATGATTACCCCTGGACCATGGACATCAAAGGTAATAGACTGAAGTTTCCCCACAGACAATGTCAGAAAACACAAAGTGTATCCCTACCAACCATGTCAGAACAAAATAACTCATTCCACATCAGGCCAATGTTGAACTAATCAAGAAACTCCCATTTTATAGTGAATTTAGGAAATTACTTAATCTATTACCCTCATTCCAAGAAATACCTAACATACCACATATCTAATTTAACATAGCTTGGTTTTATTTGAAAGTTACATAGATTTTTTACTTAATATCAAGGCTTAATTTTCCCAAAAGAAAAACTTCATTGGAGTTAAACAAAAATCTTTCATAGTTATCCTTGTTCCAACTTCACTGCACTGTGTTTTTCCTATATACTTCCACCTTAAAGATCAATGTCCCTCTGCTATGCCGTTTTCCCAAAAGACAATAACCTATCTTTTAACTTCCTTATGGACCCATATCCCACTGCACTGCTGTTCTTCCTATAAACAGTTACCACCTCTTAAGAATCCATGACCCACTGCTTTGCCATTTTCCCTATAGACAATAATCTCTCTTAACTTTATTGAGGATCAATGTCCCTCTGTCATTTTTCCTATATACAGTTACCTCCACCCTAAGGATTTATCTCCCCTTACACCTTGGTTTTGGATTTATCTCCCCTTACACCTTGGTTTTCCCATGTACAGTAACCCATCCTTAAGGATCCTAGTCCCAATACACTGTTGTTTTTTCTATATATACAGTTATCTCCCCTCAACTTTCCTTTGGATATTTCAGTAAGTTCACTAACTGTTGACCAGGTAACTCAATTGGTCACAACTGTATATCAAGGATTTGAACCCCGGTCTAGCCGTGCAGATTTCTTTGACAATCAGAACACTTTTGCTGATTTAAAATTTAAAAAAAATCATCTTTATGATTTTTCATGAAATGCTCATAAGTCTGGTTTTCTTTTTAGAAATAATTTATCAAGGCTATGGTCAGCTTCTAATACAAATTGATATTATTCCAAAGTGGTACAGGCAGCCTTAAGGTCAGTAATGATTTTCTATGGAGAAAAATGCTAAGGAAATGTACATAAAACTTTGGGCCAGAGTAATAAAAAGAATTGTATAATGTTCTATAATCTGTCATATAGTCTATCGCCTTTCAATGTACAGAGAAATAAAAAAGTCCAAAAAGGAAATACATCATTAAACTCATTATGTTAGAAATTGTCATTTATATTTCTATTTCAATTAGGAGACAGATATTATTTCAAACTTAGCTGCAATTTCCAAGAGTTCATGAGTTTTGTCTATTGCTAATGAAACTGACATCCCTATCGATTTCCCATAGAACATCTGACACTGATTCTATTTCTGACTGTGTTACATCAGAAACATGAGAGCTACCCAGACAGCTATAAGGGGTACGTTTAGCAGTTTGTGTACACATTGTTACTCCTGACCTTTCTCACTGATGCTAAGCCAACCATTAACAGAAGCCATTCTCACAGTGTTCTAGTTCTGAAGGCTTTCCTGCATTTATAACAAAGCTCAAAATAAACCGAGTACACACAACAGCCTTCTTCAGAAAAGGTCAAACGGTTGACATCCAATGCTGCTTATTTACATCTACTTCCATATTTTATTATTGTATAATGGTAAAAGATACCAGGTCTGACTCAGGGATAATTCTGGCTCTTAAAACCTATGGGAGAATTTGAGGGATTTTATGGGATTAGCAAAGTTTCTATGAAATTTTCAGTTTAAAGTAATACCATTTTGAATTTTTTACGAGATTTTCAGGAAAAATATGGGTAAAAATCCCCAAATCTCGCCCCAAAGTGATCCCTGCTGACCCTCTGCATCTGTACATTGAATCAGTGTAAACGTAGGGAAAACAGGCCATGGGGATGCAATCGCATGTCAGTTGCAGTCCAAAATGGTTGACCATGTCCTAAAAGCCATTTTCTTTCTGTATCCAAGGCATTCCAGAAAACATCAGTTCCGTGATAAGTCCTCACCGGGGAGTTGAGTTTGTTGAGAGACAAGTGACCCCAATGGATGGGTCCATCTGGATAAGTGAGAGACTTGGCATAGACGGTCTGAGCTGGTATTTGTTTGTACTGCTATACATGTTGTTAGATTTCTAATGAGGAAACACACAACTACACTGCTAACACAAATACCGTTAATGAAGAGTGCCTGCTACCCTAGCCCCAACCTTATTATATAGGTATGTGTAGCAGGTATAAAGTCTGGGAGTATAAAGTGCCTCTCAGCTTTCTCTCCCCCCCCCCCCAACCCCAACCAACCATTAACCACTGTTTACATAGCATTACATGCGAACAGTGTCATATCTTGTTTACAGAACAAGCCATATTGAAATGAATGTCAAAATCTTTTTTTGCCAACACTGTTTTAAGTCTTTTGACACCCAGCTTAATAGCTACTGCCGTAAACTTTATTGGCGTTTCTTACCTGCCCTGTGTAATGGCTGTTCCACTTGTATATGCCAAAAACACCCAAGTATCTGTAATTCTTTGATTTATTTATAGAATTTTTAAACAATTTTTTTTTGCATCTGTCTAGCTAATAATTCATGTTTGAGAAGTAACCAGTTACAAATTTTTGTGTACTTCACTAAGAAAATGTTTTTACCAGAACTTGCATGTAATTGTCCTTTATAAAACAATTATGGTGTGAATTTGTGTGTTTGCATGTTGGTGAAAGTTGGCATGGGGACATGGCTATTTATTTTCATAGCCACATAAGTGAATGGCAGGTTTCGCTTCTCTATCAGCAGGCGCTGATTATGGCCGTCAGATCTCTGTTCAGGCCATTTTACCCGGAGCTGATGATATTAACATGCACAAGTAACTACTCATATTGTATACACAGACGAAACACAGTTCGTACAGTTCACCAGACAAATAACCCTTCTATATGCACAACTTTATGTATTTCAACTTGTCAAAAACTCATGTTCTTTTGTTTTATGCATACAGCCATTGTAACTGTTTTTATGTTTCCGAGATTGTGGAAGAATTTATTCTGATATTGGTCTATTTGATTTGCATAGCTATAGATCCAGGAATCTCTGTAACTACCTATATTACACAAATCTTAAAGAATAGATGAACTCCTGTGCGGCTACATATATGTATGTAAAATTAAATTTTTTTTATAATTTTTGTATATGGGTTTTAATGCTCTTATTTTTCTGTTTCAAAAGTAATATATTAGTCAAATTTGAATTCGCATCGTTTTGTCTTGTAGCATCACCGATAAGCTCTAAGAGGGCAAAGCAGCTGTATGATATGTATGATACAGTGTATTGCATTTATTTTTTTGCATACCTACAGCATCTATTACTAGTGGTGTGCTAAATAATCAAAATAATCTATTAAAATATTAGTCGAAAATGCTTTCGATTTATCAATTAATTGATAATATTTTTAACTATCGATTAAAAATCCAATTCGATAAAGCCTTTGTAGACTTTTACTCTAGTGATATTTTCAACTTGGATATGACCTTTATTCAAGCTTTTGTCATTGAGAATTTAGAAATGAATAAGTTGGTTAACTTGTTTCATAATTGTTGAAAAATAAATAAAGCTTATATTTTATTTTTTCATAAGATGCCATCAAATATGTGTCTTGCGTTCATTAAAAAAAAATGATTCTGAAGGCATTCAAATTGAAGTATAGGCTACTTTGTGTATGTTACAGATTTTATTCTCCATATAGTATTCTAATCCTAGGAGCTACCTAACACAGCACCTCATCCCCACCTTATCTCTATGTATTCCACTAATGTGAGTGTGGCATAATTCAAGTAAATACATCGTTTCTGTGCAAACAAAATACACATGACCCTCAAGCAATCACTTCCTAAAGATCACACAATGTATTACTTTCCTCTACCATAAATCGATGATTAGAAATAACGAGATTAGCAAAAATTTTCTACTGAAGTGATTGGTAATGATTGGTATCCGGAAAACAAACTTTCCCAGTGGATCAACAAGGGGCAATGCTCTATTGTAGGCAACTTTTATAGAGCTTTCGAGTCTGTGAATGAAAACAAGTGTTCGGTACTGGAGCACCACGCATAATGTCTCTCAGAAAACCCAGTTTAATGATCGGGTGAAGAGTAGAGTAATACTGTGACAGATGTTTCTCATACAAGACAAGTCAAATTGATTCTTTCTAACCAAAAGTTAAAATTGGCTTCCAGCACCTTTATAAAAGACCAGTAGCCGTTCAGGACCAGTAACATATTCCCATTGATTGGCACCAAAATGTCTAATAGAAGAAAAACAAATTTTTTGTCAAAAAGAAACAAATATCACTCTACATAGGACCAGAAAACAAAGTACAATGACGCTTGCAAAATGTTGAATGGCTTCAGGAAACAAGAGGCCCAATGGGCCTGCATCGCTCACCTGGTATCAATCTCTGACTTATATTATAGTGTAACCCTAAAGTCCCCTAAAATCTTTTAATGTAAGACATTTAGAAGAACATTTTAAGATTTCAACATATTTTACCCCTGTGACCTTATAAGACAACATCATTTTCATTTTCAAATTTTGTTTGGCTTCATCCCAGGACGCTACCAGCCAAATATCATGTCTCTAGGCAAATCAAGATCAAGGTCATTTCTTTTTGCAAACTTTGTCAGGCTTCATCCAAGAAACCTTTCAGCCAAATATCATGCTTCTAGGGCTTTTGGTATTTCAGAAGAAGTCGTTTAAAGGTTTTAAAAGATTTGACCCCTGTGACATTGAATATAGGTCAAGGTCATTTCTTTTCGCAAACTTTGTCCAGCTTCATCCAAGGAAACTTTCAGCCAAATATCATGCTTCTAGGGCTTTTGGTATTTCAGAACAAGTCGTTTGCAGGTTTCAACAGATTTTACTCCTGTGACCTTGAATATAGGTCAGGGTCATTTCTTTTTGCAAACTTTGTCAGGCTTCATCCAAGGAACCTTTCAGCCAAATATCATGCTTCTAGGGCTTTTGGTATTTCAGAAGAATTCGTTTAAAGGTTTTAACAGATTTGACCCCTGTGACCTTGAATAAAGGTCAAGGTCATTTCTTTTCGCAAACTTTGTCCGGCTTCATCCAAGGAACCCTTCAGCCAAATATCATGCTTCTAGGGCTTTTGGTATTTCAGAAGAAGTCGTTTAAAGGTTTTAACAGATTTGACCCCTGTGACCTTGAATATAGGTCAAGGTCATTTCTTTTCGCAAACTTTGTCCTGCTTCATCCAAGGAACCTTTCAGCCAAATATCATGCTTCTAGGGCTTTTGGTATTTCAGAAGAAGTCGTTTAAAGGTTTTAACAGATTTGACTCCTGTGACCTTGAATGTAGGTCAAGGTCATTTCTTTTCGCAAACTTTGTCCTGCTTCATCCAAGGAACCTTTCAGCCAAATATCATGCTTCTAGGGCTTTTGGTATTTCAGAAGAAGTCGTTTAAAGGTTTTAACAGATTTGACCCCTGTGACCTTGAATAAAGGTCAAGGTCATTTCTTTACGCAAACTTTGTCCGGCTTCATCCAAGGAACCTTTCAGCCAAATATCATGCTTCTAGGGCTTTTGGTATTTCAGAAGAAGTCGTTTAAAGGTTTTAACAGATTTGACTCCTGTGACCTTGAATATTGGTCAAGGTCATTTCTTTTCGCAAACTTTGTCCAGCTTCATCCAAGGACCCTTTCAGCCAAATATCATGCTTCTAGGGCTCTTGGTATTTCAGAAGAAGTCGTTTAAAGGTTTTAACAGATTTGACCCCTGTGACCTTGAATATAGGTCAAGGTCATTTCTTTTCGCAAACTTTGTCGGGCTTCATCCAAGGAACCTTTCAGCCATATATCATGCTTCTAGGGCTTTTGGTATTTCAGAAGAAGTCGTTTAAAGGTTTTAACAGATTTGACCCCTGTGACCTTGAATATAGGCCAAGGTCATTTCTTTTCGCAAACTTTGTCGGGCTTCATCCAAGGAACCTTTCAGCCAAATATCATGCTTCTAGGGCTTTTGGTATTTCAGAAGAAGTCGTTTAAAGGTTTTAACAGATTTGACCCCTGTGACATTGAATATAGGTCAAGGTCATTTCTTTTCGCAAACTTTGTCCGGCTTCATCCAAGGAACCTTTCAGCCAAATATCATGCTTCTAGGGCTTTTGGTATTTCAGAAGAAGTCGTTTAAAGGTTTTAACAGATTTGACCCCTGTGACCTTGAATATAGGTCAAGGTCATTTCTTTTCGCAAACTTTGTCGGGCTTCATCCAAGGAACCTTTCAGCCAAATATCATGCTTCTAGGGCTTTTGGTATTTCAGAAGAAGTCGTTTAAAGGTTTTAACAGATTTGACCCCTGTGACCTTGAATAAAGGTCAAGGTCATTTCTTTTCGCAAACTTTGTCCGGCTTCATCCAAGGAACCTTTCAGCCAAATATCATGCTTCTAGGGCTTTTGGTATTTCAGAAGAAGTCGTTTAAAGGTTTTAACAGATTTGACCCCTGTGACCTTGAATATAAGTCAAGGTCATTTCTTTTCGCAAACTTTGTCCAGCTTCATCCAAGGGACATTTCAGCCAAATATCATGTTTCTAGGGCTTTTGGTATTTCAGAAGAAGTCGTTTAAAGGTTAAAATAGATTTAACCTCACGGTGACCTTGAGTATTGGTCAAGGTCATTTCTTTTCGCAAACTTTATTTGGCTTCATCTAAGGAAGCTACTGGTCAAATATGAAGTCTCTATGCCTGACGGTATTTTAGAAGAAGTTGTTTGAATGTTTCGACATTTTTGACCCCTGTGACCTTGAAATTAGGTCAAAGTGATTTTTTTTCGCAAACTTTGTTCAGCTCCTTCCAAGAAATCTACCAGCCAAATTTCATGTCACTGGGCCTTTCAGTATTTTAGAAGAAGTCGTTTAAAGGAAAAAGTTGACGGACGCAGGACGGACGGACGGACGGACGGACGGACGACGGACGCTGCACCATCACATAAGCTCACTTGGCCCTTCGGGCCAGGTGAGCTAAAAATGTTGAATGGCTTCAGGAACTAAGACACTTTCAGGAATCATTCTCAAGGTCAAAAGTCACTAAAATCAATCTTTTGGACTTTTAGCCTCGACTTTTGACCTTTTATAACTCCAACCCACTGAATGAGTAAGTTCTATTTGACCTTCACATTCGACCTCTAAAATAAACAAAAGCATTTCTCTTTGGAGTGTTTCTGCTCTATCTGATGAATGGAGGAAGGATTTTATTTACTTAGGCCAGCTTGTAAACAGACAACTTGGCTGGCACGGGTCCAGTCTAGGGGTTAGGAGAGGTAATACTGAGGGCTGTGAAGTAGGTATAGTCCTAGTAGATGCTGCTGAGGTCACACAGTGCTTTACTAGTGAAGCCCTGGTGAAGATTTACTAACTACAAATTGTTGAATACAAATCTTGTCAAAATCTATTAATCTGACATCCATCAAGTTTCTTCTATGCCAGCATGGTGCTATTAGGAGTAGGAATGCCATGGAGCACTGTGTATCTACCATAATCCTTATTCCACAACAAATCAATGCGATGATCAAAACACTTCTTAAGAATTCCCAGCAGCATTTCACAGAACAAGGAAAATAAATGGAACAGAAATTTTATAGTTTGTAGCATTTGGTTTTCATCATGGAAGCTGGTTGGCCTAAGACATCTGCTACCCTCATGTTCTCAGAAATCGACAGCCCAAAAGGGAGCTGGTCATATTAGACCTGGTCACATTAGGGGCTGGGTCTACTCACTCAGCAGACCAAAAAGGAGCCAGCATTATTAGACCTGGTCACATTAGGGGCTGGGTCTACTCACGAAGCAGCCCAAAAAGGAGCCAGCATTATTAGACCTGGTCACATTAGGGTCTGGGTCTACTCACGAAGCAGCCCAAAAAGGAGCCAGCATTATTAGACCTGGTCACATTAGGGGCTGGGTCTACTCACGAAGCAGCCCAAAAGGGAGCTGGAAATATTAGACCTGGTCATATTAGGGGGCTGGGTCTACTCACACAGCAGCCCAAAAGGGAGCTGGAAATATTAGACCTGGTCACATTAGGGGCTGGGTCTACTCACTCAGCAGCCCAAAAGGGAGCTGGAAATATTAGACCTGGTCACATTAGGGGGCTGTGTCCACTCACTCAGCAGCCCAAAAGGGAGCTGGAAATATTAGACCTGGTCACATTAGGGGGCTGTGTCCACTCACTCAGCAGCCCAAAAGGGAGCTGGAAATATTAGACCTGGTCACATTAGGGGGCTGTGTCCACTCACTCAGCAGCCCAAAAGGGAGCTGGAAATATTAGACCTGGCCACATTAGGGGCTGGGTCTACTCACGCAGCAGCCCAAAAGGGAGCTGGAAATATTAGACCTGGCCACATTAGGGGGCTGGGTCTACTCCTGGGTCCTAGTAGGGTAGAGGATAGGGCTATTTACACAGCAGCCCCAGAGGAATCTAGTCTAGACCTGGTAAGATAGTGGCTTGGTCCAGTTTCTGAGTCCTTAAAGAGGCTGGCAATATCAGGTTCGGTAGAGATGGAGTTAACTTTCGATCAGTGGCCCCAATGAATGCTGATCTATACCTGATGAGGCAGCTACTAGCTAGGTCTTGTTTCTCAGTAACCTCAAAAGGAGCTGCCTAGATCAGGTCCCATAGGGCCTAGGTCTAGTCACTTAGCAACTCCAATGGTTCTATATGGGACCATCACTCAGTATCCACAAAGGGCTGCGTCAAATATGTCCGATGACTTAGCAGTTCCAAAGAACGCCCATATAAATCCCTGTATAAAGACCACCTGTCTATAACGATTGTATTTACTGTCTCCCTTGAATGATCTTTTATAGACAGGTTTGACTATGATAAGTAAATATTTTTCTGTAAGTAGGCGACAAGAAAAGATTTATACAATAGAAATGTCTTTGATACAGGGTTTAATTAATTCTGTATGTTAAACACAACAGAAAATCAATCATACATCCTGACCGCTATCTTTATTGCAGTAAGTTCACCTATAAAATGATATGTTTTTGATCTTGACTAAGCCATCGGCAGTCTGGTTAATAAAGCGTATTTTTCATTATGACATTAACAGGACAACAGAGACTAGTTATAAGCAGCTATCTGACATCCTGACAATCCCAGCCTCCGAATCACGAGTCATGAATCACAGACTCAAGAATCAGAATAGCTCCCTTCTACACACACGGACACTCACAAGTATACATGTTAAACATCTTGTTACTGTATAGCTGTGTTATTTCAAGGGGAGAAAAATTTTGCGTTTTTCTGATTGGGATTTATTCACGGGGTATAAAATTTCGTGCTCTGTCGGGATTATTTGTTCACTCATGGTAACTTGTTCTAACAGGGTGTTATATTTCACAGGTATTTAATTTTGCAGAATTTTACTTGACTGCGAACATAGCAAAATTAAATCCCTCGTGAATAAAAGCAACTATACAGTACAAAAATTATATTCATTAACATTACCTGCACTTACAAGAAAAACAAAGGGATAGCGGAGTCGCTATGTGTAATTTTAACATGTTAAAAGCCTCATTATAAATTCATCCCTTAATCACTTTTTGGAACTTCCTACAAAAATGTCAAGGTCAAGCACATAAGTCCTTGGAAGTTTTCATTAACTAGACAAAATGGAGGTATATATACAGATGTTAATTGCATACACTATGTTTAACTCTTTTATTCAACCTGTGATTTGTTGGCAAGCATCTACAAAAACATATTTTTAAAGAGTTGATATTACATTTTAAATTCCGCATGCATAACTTTGGCATGTGTTTCATTTGAAGAGTGTTGTGTTGGATTCGTTTTGGTATAAACTTTATAAGTTTTTTGGTTTAGTAAATTGAAACCTACGTCATTACGGAACTATAAATTACGTAGGAAGATATAGCTTGATCTTAACTGTAGTTTATCTTCAGGGACCTGACGGACAATAAACTACCTGGAAACACTTTAAAGTAAAGAACTCTTCAAAGTAAAACTGTGAAAGGTAAATATATGATAAGAATAAAAGATTGCATGTATTTAAGTTTTTTTTTACCATGTCTATTTTAGATTCTGTTAACGTAATCTTATTTTAGTGCACCCAAATTTTAGCGCATACCCAAAATTAAACAAATAAGTGCAAAGATGAATTTGCGCATTCAAAATACTTGCTGTAGAAAGCAATATACAGAAACTATAATTGGTGCAACCATAATGTTTCAGAGCATGAAAATCGCTAAAATAAGATAACCCCAAAAATGTGTATGTTTATAGTAATCTGATGAAAATAGTATATGAAGACTAGACTCAAAGACAAAAACACCCCTAATAATGATTATGACGATAACGAAAGCATCTCTAACTATCATGTCCTAATACTTATTCCTTCCTTCCATTCTATCCCAGACATGCTCGTTCATCCATGACAAGAAAAATCCGAAGTCTGACAGCCCATGTCAATTAGAAATTAAGTTCTATCAGCCTGATGGACTGTTGTGGAGTATCTATTTATTGAATATTGTTGTACTATAAGAATGCTCCTTTTAATACAATGGACAGACAAAGTACCCTATTTTATTAGAAATACTATAACGCTAAAACGCTTATTTTGTAAAGTAAACTTGTATGTATACCATAATTGCAGGATTTGGTTTCGTGTTTTGTTTTTAGTTCTAAAAACAATTAAGGCCATTTCAGAACAGACTTCTTGTGTATGCGATGTGGGTATGTGTCGAGAGCGTGTGTATTTGGGAGGTTGCCGTATAATTGTGTAAGCCTATCTGCAATAGTCCAGATCTATCGCCTATTTAAAGTGCTACCACACTGAAGTATACTGCCGAAGGTAATTGTAGGACAAGAACATTTTACTTTCAGGCAAGATTTTTCAAATTTTCTTTCTGGCAGGACCAGAATGTTTGAAAAGATTTCAGCGTGTCTGTTATTATCATCCCAAATGTGTTAATTCCTCAATCTTGTCCCAAACTATGGCAGGTAAGGTTAGGTGAAGCTACTGTCCTGTACTTCAAGTCCATTACTACACTTAGTATGGCTGGACATTGTCATATGGCTTGATACAGTATGATGTCACTGGGACTGAAGGTATAAATCAAACATCAGGTGGCTGTAATTGGAAATTGTATTCAATGCTGAATAGTTTTATGCAAGAGATGTTTTGAAATGTAAGACTTGCTCTTTGAAAATGATTTCATTCAATAACAAGCCTGATTACACTGTCATATCCAAAAGGCAGACTTGGCATAAAAGTTATCCTGCTAACAAACTGTCCAAGAGATATGTACAAGTAAGTCTTCACATGAATTGCAGCCAAGTGGTTAAGTGTCTGACATTCTGCTACCACTAGCCCTCCACCTCTAGGTCGTGGTGGCCATTGGTTAAGATATCTGACATTCTGCTACCACTAGCCCTCCACCTCTGGGTCGTGGTGGCCAAGTGGTGAAGGTATCTGACATTCTGCTACCACTAGCCCTCCACCTCTAGGTCGTGGTGGCTAAGTGGTTAAGTGTCTGACATTCTGCTACCACTAGCCCTCCACCTCTAGGCCGTGGTGGCCAAGTGGTTAAGTGTATGACATTCTGCTACCACTAGCCCTCTACTTCTCAGTTGCAGGTTCTAGTCCTATGTGAGGCAGCTGCTGGGTATTAGTTATAGGTCGTGGGTTTTCTCAGGAAACCCTGGCTTTCCTCCTAAAACCTAGCACCTATTTGAATGACCATAGCTGTTCAGAAAGAGGCACAGCATCACGCTGAAGAAATTCATGACCATACAAATTCACATGAGCTTGTTTTTTCTGAACCTAAGAGTATGTATAATTACTATATCTAAATCTAACGACTTAAATTGTGGTAAAGAGGATATTACAAGTGAAGAAGAAACAAAGCGAGCTGTGCTCTCCACGTGTGTGGAAAGCATGTTAATAGTTGGTTAAAAACATCTCTTAAATGTAGTGCAAAATATGACCATCACTTTCTGAAATTTTCATGACCAGATTTTGTCCATGCGATTCTTCACTTAATTTATTTTAAATGCAAGGAAACACTTTTTCCATTCTCAATATGCTACTGGCTACAAAAGGGAGTGTATCTAAGTGTAGATCATTATAACACCATTTAGATCAATTAGTAACACTGTGATGTAACAGAAGGTGATTAGTGCAACACATGTCTACATAATAATGCAATTTATGACTTTTGTGGAAAATTAATACATCACATAGACCATCTCTCCAACCCATTGAAAGCTCTTGTTACGAACAGCACCATCCTCCCATACAACCCTGCAGTCCCATTATCCAGCATCCCCCTCCCTCTACAACCCTGCAGTCCCATTATCCAGTATCCCCTCCCTCTACAACCCTGTAGCCCCATTATCCAGCATCCCCCTCCCTCTACAACCCTGCAGCCCCATAATCCAGCATCCCCTCCCCCTGTTACCCTGCAGCCCCAATGACCAGCATCCCCCTCCCTCTACAACCCTGCAGCCCCATTATCCAGCATCCCCTCCCCCTGTTACCCTGCAGCCCCAATGACCAGCATCCCCCTCCCTCTACAACCCTGCAGTCCCATTATCAAACACCCCCTCCTTCTACAACCCTGCAGTCCCATTATCCAGCCTTCCCCTCCCTCTACAACCCTGCAGCCCCATTATCCAGCATCCCCCTCCCTCTACAACCCTGCAGCCCCATTATCCAGCATCCCCCTCCCTCTACAACCCTGCAGCCCCATTATCCAGCCTTCCCCTCCCTCTACAACCCTGCAGCCCCATTATCCAGCATCCCCTCCCCCTGTTACCCTGCAGCCCCATTATCCAGCATCCCCCTCCCTCTACAACCCTGCAGTCCCATTATCCAGCATCCCCCTCCCTCTACAACCCTGCAGCCCCATTATCCATCATCCCCCTCCCTCTACAACCCTGCAGCCCCATTATCCAGCATCCCCTCCCCCTGTTACCCTGCAGCCCCAATGACCAGCATCCCCCTCCCTCTACAACCCTGCAGTCCCATTATCAAACACCCCCTCCCTCTACAACCCTGCAGCCCCATTATCAAACACTCCCTCCCTCTACAACCCTGCAGTCCCATTATCCAACAACCCTCCCTCTACAAACCTGCAGTCCCATTATCCAGCATCCTCCTCCCTCTGAAACTCTGCAGTCCCAATATCCAGCATCCTCCTCCCTCTACAACCCTGCAGCCCCATTATCCAGCATCCCCCCTCCCTCTACAACCCTGCAGTCCCAATATCCAGCATCCTCCTCCCTCTACAAACCTGCAGTCCCATTATCCAGCATCCCCCCTCCCTCTACAAACCTTGCAGTCCAATTATCCAGTATCCCCTCCCCCTACAACCCTACAGCCCCATTATCCAGTATCCCCTCCCCCTACAACCCTGCAGTCCCATTATCCAGTATCCCCTCCCCCTACAACCCTGCAGTCCCATTATCCAGTATCCCCTCCCCCTACAACCCTGCAGTCCCAATATCCAGCATCCTCCTCCCTCTACAAACCTGCAGTCCCATTATCCAGCATCCTCCTCCCTCTACAAACCTGCAGTCCCATTATCCAGCATCCTCCTCCCCTACAACCCTATAGCCCCATTATCCAGTATCCCCTCCCCCTACAACCCTGCAGTCCCATTATCCAGCATCCCTCTCCCTCTACAACCCTGCAGCCCCATTATCCAGCACCCCTTGCTCAAGGTATACTAAGGTAGATACATGAGTAAAAAAAATCCAACATACACTTAAATTGTGATTAATGTGATTTGTTTTCCAACATGTGGCATTGATAGAATTCTACAAACAAAAACAGCTTCTAAACTCTTATAATAACAGTGGGCCAATATTACGTTGGAATCAGTCTTGCCAAAAAATGAGATTTATAATTGGCCAAAACTGCAAAAGTAAACCCTTTAGTAAGGGATTACAAAGATTGAGCCAAGACATGTTGTTTGCTGCAGAGCGTTTTTTACCATCTAATGATAATACTGGACCATTAGAAGCGTCACATCTACCCTGGAGTTCACGCCAATAGAACGAGGCTTAGTAGCTTGTTCATCTCATATTACCCATTAAGTTGATTTGGGGAACAAATCTTAATTAAAACAACACAGACATGTACCATCAAGGTCTGAAAGGTCGAAATGGACGTAAATCCTTTGAAGAATTCAATGTCAATGGGGTGTTTGGCAGCACAAGATGAGACTGGAGTTGTCCAATAACTAGTTTAATCATTAGTGCCTGATCATTAGGAAAGGGTTTTTAGCCTTCAGAACAATGTTTGTACGATGACGAAGCATTAGCTTATATTAATTAAGCTTTGGGAAGACGATACATCAGCTTATAGGTTATGGAAAGATGACTCGCTTTGTTTGTATATAGGGGGCCGCGGTGGCTGAGTGGTTAAGGTGTCCCGACATTCTACCACTTTAAGCCCTCCACCTTTGGGTTATGAGTTTGAATCCAACGTGGGGCAGTTCCCAGGTACTGACTAGATTTCTATGGTTTTTCTCCACTTCCAAAACCTGGCACGTCCTCAAATGACCCTGGCTGTTAATTGGACTTAAAACAAAATGAACCAAACCAAACCAAATGTATGATATGAAGAAGTCGTATTATCTTATAGACTATGGAAATAAGAACATGATAATACTGTCTGATAATACATCAGCTTGTTATGGGAAGACAACTCATTAAGCTTTGTAATATTGGTGCCAAATGTCCAGGTGCTTGAAGTGTTTAAGGTCTGACAACCCTAGGATTGTGTGGCCATCATTCTGAAGCACTTGAGCCACTAAGCCACAGAAGCCGGTCTGAGGTACCACTCATAATCAAATCAGCAGTAAGCGATCCAATCATTACAGCTTTAACTTATCCACCCCTGAAGACGCATTTGAACGCTTCCAAATCAAAGGTTGGATTAGTTCATTATGAATTTGTAGGGGAGAACGAGTTAACACCTGTCAAGGTCACCTTGTCATGTCCAATAGTTCCGAAATAAATCACTGTTGCACTTGATTAGAATATTTTATACATGGAAATGTTCCTCTAGCTGACCAGTAAATCAAACTACCGTAAAAACTCGTGTAATCTGCGCATTTTTTTAAGGGAAATTAAAATCAAATAGTTGGGGGTGCGTAAATTACAATGATATAGATGTGTGTCAAGTTTTTTTTCAGTGAAAGATCGAGAAATCTGAAGGACGCCGCCATATTGGAAAGTCGGGATTGTTTCCTTTTGTACACAAGATCCAGACGACGCAAGCAGAATAAATAAATAAATATTAAAAACATTCAAAATATATACTGTATTTGTGTTGTTATTCATGAATTACACGGGAATTGACGATAAGTTATTTATGATTGACGTCCCGATGTAATTTGGAGCAGGCCAGATCTAGAGTTGAGACGGCCGTTCGGCATACAACGTTTATTTGACAAGTAATTATAATTAGGTAAACAAAACATTTAACGCAAATACAGGCATTCTATTTCACTCGTGTGGTCATCTAAAAACATAGTTTATCTAATAGTTTAGGAAAAATCAGGTATTGATATTGCCGATAAATATTCCGACCACGGTAAAAGTTTCGTCTCATTATCACTTTGACATACTTTCGTTTTCAGTTCCAGACGAATAATCACTAAAGGCGTGTCCAATTAAGTTCCTTGCTTTTCTTCTGCAATTCTGTAATTCTGCAGCCATTTCAATTGCACTTGCAACATCTTCGGCAGTAAATATTTCAAAATGTCATCGAATTCGCAGGAACTCGTTTCAAAATCGAAAGTCGCCATTGCGGTCTACGTGAGTAATTTTCGTAGTAAATTCTTTGGTTTTCGCGGGAATATCGTGTCATGTGATGCCTTTATGAATGGAAATTTCCATTACTATTTCGGTCGCCAGAGTCGCGTGATACATTCGGCCAATCAAAACCGTCGTAACATGTTTTCTATACCAATCGTAAAATCGCTTCTTCACGACCGTCGGAACCACAAGGATGGCGGACGATGTCTCATAAAAGCAATAACAGAGACCACACGAAGCAAATAAAGCGCGTAAAGGCGTTAACAGGAGCCGAGGAGTTTACCGTAAGAGTTATAGCATTTACACATATTATAAATTAATGCAACGTAACGTTTATGCCATATCATCTATGCTGTTACCGCTAATTATCGCGACAATGCTTTCACCGTCTCCACGTGGTCGCCTTTGTGTTTACATTAGATATAACCAATCAAAGGTAGCCTATTATCGAGGACTGAGAGCGTGTCAAAAAAGGCAATTTTTCATTGGTCAACCCGTGGGACTGTCCTAGGCCTGTACCCGTGTGATTGCGGTAGCCTAATTATACCAAGCCGTCAGAATGGGTTTTAATGAAAGTAATTATCGTCTAATTGATCAGGAGAACACTTCTAAGGTAATTACCGTTTAAACAAGATACCCTACTCAATGAGATCAGTATAATTGTGCTTTTAATTACACCTGTCGTCGATAATTACATGTCAGCTTGGCCGAGGATGGTTTTTGATCGACCAGGCGTGTGTAGGGTACGGTAGGCACAAAATACGTTTTTCTTATACTTGCTAATAATTATGCATTTTTCTAATAAATGAATAACACAAACTCATCCATGTTTTTTTATTTACTGGAGAAAATCGTCACCTAAAAAGAGAAAAAAGAATATTGAATGACATGAGAACGAGACAAATTAATGGTCGTCAACTTTGCGATTTTTTCGATTTTTTTGGGTGCGTAAATTATATTGATACAGACCTTTTTCCAGCAGTTTTGGGGTGATTTTTAGGGTGCGCAAATTACACTGGTGCGTAGATTACACGAGTTTTTACGGTACATACATTTGCCCAATGTTAATTTTATTTGCCAAGGTGGAATTTTTACCTGCTGTTTACTATAAATGTTTCATACGATAATAATGTTTTATGCTGCAAACATTTCCTGGTATATGATAACATAGATAAACAAAAACCAGCTTTATTTTATTTTAACATCTGCAATTAAGACTCTACTGTTCCTGTGCATGAATTTCCCATAATTAATTACAAGGACAGGACACAAAGTCATCAAAAGGTTAACACAGCACGCATTATAAATAATGTTAACGAGGGCTGAAGGAGATATCTCTTCAGTTTGGAAAAGTAGTGACAGGTTAGTCTAAATCGACTGACATTTTAATTTTAAATGGTTTCCGAATTCCACACTACAATTTAGTTGTAGAGTGGTAGGCTGACAATGTTGTCTCTAAATTTCGTTAAAGTACAGGTACGCTGTAACGTACACTGGAGGTCGGAGTCGAAGCCAGCTGTTACCTTCTATCATTAATTTACATGTAGGATCATAAACATGTAATTGTACTCCCGTCTTACCACAAATTACATAAGCTTTATGTCCGCAAGACACTTTTCTCAGGGGAGCGCCAATATATGCCCCCATTTTTGCGTTGTTTTAGAAGCGACTGGCCAATAAACAACGGCTACGCTCCTATAATTTTTGAATAATACAATTACTCCAGAGTGTAAGAACACTTTTCAAAACACATCACTGTTATTTCCACGAGAAAGGTTAACCAACAGGAACGTGGGGAGTAATCAGGACCAAACTGGCCCTATCTCCACCCAGTTAAACACGAAAATCACACTCTCTCCCTCCATCCTACAATTAACCACATTACAATTGAATTTTCGAGCCACACATAATGTCAGATAGGCATGCTGGCTACATTGAATAATAAACTGAAAATATAATATAAAATGACATATCTATTGCAGCAGGAAAGTTTTAGTCCAAAACAAATTTTGAAAATACAGTTTTATACATAAACACTTATCTTGACACAATTTGAATAATATTTCATAACCCAATTATTGTAAGAAATCTTGTAAAAGGTGGCAACGTGATGAGGGGTTTAGGTATAGTTGTCAGTCCCTATATTGTGTGAGGAGGGGTTTAGGTATAGTTGTCAGTCCCTATATTGTGTGAGGAGGGGCTTGGGTACAGTTGTCAGTCCCTATACTTTGGAAGATGTAGCTGGGTACTTGTTGAAGTTGTCAGTCCCTTTACTTTGGGAGGTGTAGCTGGGTACTGGTTGTAGCTGTCAGTCTATACTTTGGGAGGTGTGACTGGGTACTGGTTGTAGTTGTCAGTCCCTATACTTTGGGAGGTGTGGTTGGGTACTGGTTGTAGCTGTCAGTCTATACTTTGGGTGGTGTGGCTGGGTACTGGTTGTAGCTGTCAGTCCCTATACTTGGGATGTGTGGCTTGGTGCTGGTTGTAGCTGTCAGTCGCTATACTTTGGGAGGTGTGGCTTGGTGCTGGTTGTAGCTGTCAGTCTCTATACTTTCGGAGGTGTGGCTGGGTACTGGTTGTAGCTGTCAGTCCATATACTTTGGGAGGTATAGCTGGGTACTGGTTGTAGCTGCGAGTCTATACTTTGGGAGGTGTAGCTGGGTACAGGTTGTAGCTGCCAGTCTATACTTTGGGAGGTGTGGCTGGGTACTGGTTGTAGCTGCCAGTCTTTACTTTGGGGTGTGTGGCTGGGTACTAGTTGTAGCTGCCAGTCTATACTTTGGGAGGTGTGGCTTGGTGCTGGTTGTAGCTGTCAGTCTCTATACTTTGGGAGGCGTGGCTGGGTACTAGTTGTAGCTGTCAGTCTCTATACGTTGGGAGGTGTGGCTGGGTACTGGTTGTAGCTGTCAGTCTATACTTTGGGAGGTGTGACTGGGTACTGGTTGTAGCTGTAAGTCTATACTTTGGGAGGTGTGGCTGGGTACTGGTTGTAGTTGTCAGTCCCTATAATTTGGGAGATGTAGCTGGGTACTAGTTGTAGTTATCAGTCCCTATACTTTGGGAGGCGTGGCTGGGTACTAGTTGTAGCTGTCAGTCTCTATACTTTGGGAGGTGTGGCTGGGTACTGGTTGTAGCTGTCAGTCTATACTTTGGGAGGTGTGGCTGGGTACTGGTTGTAGCTGTCAGTCTATACTTTGGGAGGTGTGACTGGGTACTGGTTGTAGTTGTCAGTCCCTATACTTTGGGAGGTGTGACTGGGTACTAGTTGTAGCTGCCAGTCTATACTTTGGGAGGTGTGGCTTGGTGCTGGTGGTAGCTGTCAGTCTCTATACTTTGGGAGGCGTGGCTGGGTACTAGTTGTAGCTGTCAGTCTCTATACGTTGGGAGGTGTGACTGGGTACTAGTTGTAGCTGTCAGTCTATACTTTAGGAGGTGTGGCTGGGTACTGGTTGTAACTGTCAGTCTCTATACTTTGGGAGGTGTGGCTGGGTACTGGTTGTAGCTGTCAGTCTCTATACTTTGGGAGGTGTGACTGGGTACTAGTTGTAGCTGTCAGTCTCTATACGTTGGGAGGTGTGGCTGGGTACTGGTTGTAGCTGTCAGTCTCTATACGTTGGGAGGTGTGGCTGGGTACTGGTTGTAGCTGTCAGTCTATACTTTGGGAGGTGTGGCTGGGTACTGGTTGTAGCTGTGAGTCCATATACTTTGGGAGGTGTGGCTGGGTACTAGTTGTAGCTGTCAGTCTATACTTTGGGAGGTGTGGCTGGGTGCTGGTTGTAGCTGTAAGACCCTATACTTTGGGAGGCGTAGCTACAACCCAAACACATGTACCTCAGATATTGATCAAGACACCCTTCCTGTTGAATTCAATTACCCTTACAAGCACTTCTGTGTCAAATACTTAACAAGGTGCAGAAAGTACCACCCAAAGTTACGCCTCACCCACGGCATTTCTCCATCAATTACCTGTACCGCTACAATCCTCACCTAATTGGCAAAAACTCAACAAAATTGCATTGTCATTACTTAATCTTTTAACATGCCCATAATTCTGAAATCCAAACTATCAGTCCAAGCAGTTGAGTACACATGCAATCATGAACCCGGATTCCCAAGGAATAAAGAATCCAATGTTTTTAATCATGATGTGTGAACATTTCAAAATGATGTCGGAGAATTAATGATGGTAAAACCAGAGAACGAGTAAAAACAAGTCCGCTGATTTAAAATTGATGATGTATTTAACTCTTAGTGAAATAAAAATACAGCAGATATTGATTATGAGCCGAACACACTGGTTTCTCACTACAATGGGAAGAATTATACATACAACCAATATGAATACACACGATCACCTGAGCTCCACTTACCTGTTAAAACGGTGTGGACACAGGTAAATACACCAGGAGTATCACCTAAAGTGAAAGTACCTGCTCTGGTGTGGTCAGGGTTAGCTGACCAGTGGTCAAAGTTTTAATGAGGAGCCCTGGGGAGGTGAAAGATTTGGAGGGGGCTGATGTCCCCACCTTGGCTGTGATACTACCCCATATCAGTGTTCAATACAGGGCTTGAGTGTAGCTGCTGTGTAGTAGTGGCGAGCTAGCTCTCTCTCTCTCTCACTGCTCTACTTACCAAGGTGTGCACCAGAGTGTAGGACCATCTATATACAGTTTCCCTCTACTGCAACCATTTTCATCTTGTAATTGGAATTATTATCCTTCGGAGCTCTATAAGTCGTGTGCTTTGTATGGGAATTAAACAAGAGATATCCTACGATTTTCCCGGATTATCATAGTAGTGTGTTACGACCAGACCACAACACTGCAAAGTTTCCAATCAGTGCCACCTGAACCTGCTGCTACATCAGCCTTGTACAAAATCCACACACACATAGGAAAAGTCATAGTGGAAAAAAATTAAACCAAAATGGGATTACGAGCACTAGCTATTCTTTCCTCTCTAAGGTAAGTGCCGGTGAGGCTGACACTGGGAGTACAGGACTGTGTGTCCACCACTGTCATCAGATGACCTTTCTTATAGTGTTATCTGCAGGGAAATTTTTTTAACGAAAATATAAATGTCTGCTCTATCTAGATTCTGTAAGGGCTGCCTGTCACCTGTGTGACGGTTTAAAGGCACGTTAACGGGTAGCGTAGATAAAGATCAGTAAAATGTCTTTTATCATCCTACTTTCAAACGTGTAAGGTACCTATATCAGGGCCGGCTTATCCTGCGACAGCTGGGCCCAGCCAATTCAGCCCAATCAAAATCAATACCTCACTTCAATTGTTATAACAAAATCTATACCTACAATTCAACCAACAGAATACCTATCCAAGCTAATATCACGATCGTCAATGTTGTTCATGTATACAGTGGTACGTGATACAAAAATGTCTCCAATCAATTAAAATAGCTGAAAAATTTATGAGGTGTAAAAAAGTTCTCCATTAGCCATTGATACAACCAATGGAATTCTTCGTTTACAAAATGAGTTTTTTTTTTATTCCCATGTAACATTTACGATAGATTTGCATCATGAGAGAAACATATGAGAGATTTTCATCAGGAGAAAGGCAATTATTTGTGTCAGATGTTTGATCCCCGCTCCTGTTTGTCTGCCGGTCCCCCCTCCCCAGCACCACGCCAGTATGGTATATCCATTCGGAGGCTTTGATATCAGCCGCCCCACATTTGAGGCTGATTACACGGACCTGGTTTCTTAGGTATTATTGCACACTTTTGGCAAACTTGTGTAAGTAGCCTACACTATTATTGCTGTAATAATTGATCATTGTTCGAGAGAGAAAATGTGTGTGGGTGCAGGCTGGCATATACTGGTGATCAGAAGATGTGATTGTGGGTAGTACCACACCAAAGCTATTGTCCCTATACCTCTATCCCTGGATACAACTCTCGACTTCAGGACTACACAGAACTTGTTTGTAGTCAATAAAAACTAGGCGAACTCAATCACCATTCCAGCACCTTTATAGCTTACAGTCTACATCCAATGGTAATTGTAACATGTTCGTACACCTGTGCTACATCGGAGCAGGCCAGACTCATAATGAAGCTCTGTTGAATAAACTCGGCTTTTCATATCTTGGAGCTAATTTTTTTCCTGTTTGGTGAAACTCAGTAACAGCATTTCTGATAAACAGCCAATGAAATTTGTGTGAGGTCTATCTTCATTTCAAGTTAAAGGAGTAATACAAAAAAAAATTCAAATAATAGTTGCCAATATTTTGAAATTTCAAGGAGAAGATTATGTGTGCTCAGAATTATAAAAAAAAAGTGTGAATAAACACCCTTAGGGCAAGAAAGAAACATTTTGAATTTTATTCTTTGAACTCCTCTTTCAGATGAAATCATCCTATCTTTGAAAATAAATATTTAGCAAGTTCTCTAGTTTTAAGTGCTCATCCTAGGATCCAAAATCAGAAGTCACCCTCCAAAAAACTGTTCTAATGCAATGACAGATGATATCAAATATAAACTTTATTCATTTTACAAGAATTATGAAATAAGTTATCCAATTTGTCTTAATCACTCTTGTTGGTCGGGAGGTTAAGCGTGAGGGGCCTTATTGTGGGAGGAAACCAGAGTACCTGAAGAAAACCCACGTGGTCGGGCAGGTGACCTCATACCTTTTCATGTCAGGTTGGGGAATCAAACACTTGCTGCATTGGTGAAAGGTAAGAGCACTATCCACTGCACCATCCGACCACCCAGATGATATATATATATTTACAGATGATAATTGTATTCTCTGTACTGTATACAGGTTTTCTGTTGCATAGAATACAGAAATTATTTATTTTGAGAAAAGGTACTCTCTATATTGATATTATCTATTAAGAGTACATCAGCTTTCCAGATCAGATCTGATTGTATGATAGATATTACATTGCATATTGTAATACATAACAAATGTATCAGGAAAGGTATTACAATATACTGACTCCATGATTTTTTGAAGGCAGGATAGTTACCGTAACAGGTAATCAATGAAGTATATTTCGAGATTATTAGTTTCTTTGAACTACAAAGTAGTGACAATGAAAACTCCGGAGCTAGGTAACGCAGCTAGACTAACATGGTCATCGAACCAGACAATTTAATTCTCCATTGATGTCTCGTCATACACAGTGACATGATCTCCGATCAGTGTACTTGACTTCGTAATCACATTGATGACATGTGACCAGTCCCAACATGACATTAAAAAAATCCTTCCAGATCTTTTAATTTTGTTGCAGACAAGAAAGATTTCCGTATCTAATATGCATCACCTAAACACATTTGTAGCCGGTTGTCTTGGATAGGTACCCTGGTATGTGTATACCGTTATTGTGGCAATATTAACTCATTCACCCTTGAAGACACATTTGATCTCTTCCAATTCAAAGGTTGGAATAGTTCAGTATGAAATGTCAGGGGTGAATGAGTAAAAACTATAACAATGACACATCACAAATTTACTAGAGAGCTGTCAATGTGAGCCGTCCATCTTGGTCACTGTGGGTTTATAATAAAGGGGATGCAAGCTGTATGACTATTTGCTCATTTCAAACCAGGTTCTCTTTTGGTGCAGAGCAATAGGGTTTCCTCGATACCCTGCTGTACCCTATCTTGTCCCCTGTCCTAGGTAGAACTACCCAGCCATTCAATGAGGAGGCCTGCTTATCTACATCAGAGGTGTTAAAGGTCAAAGTTCACTGATCCTTGCCCCTGGGTGCCCAGATCATCAACACACGATTAACTGCAAGTGGCATATGGGATATTTCTATCATTCAACACTTGACTTCTTTCCTGGGTTTTTCTTTGGGAGATACTTAGAAATCTTTTCTAAGCAGGTTTGACATGGACCATTAAATACTGTTCCTTACATGATGGATGACCTGTGATATGCCTTGTATACAGAGGGGAACGTTGCTTGATCCAATGCATTGTTCAGGCTGATCTTTTTACTGTTTTAACTCTTGGACAAAATAACTGGTTGAAATGTGAAGTCTCTCTAACTGCAAGGGATGAGTAGATGTTATATTTATTGGTGTTCCTCCTCCTTTTCAAAAAAACTCTTGATCACTTGTTAGTTTGAGATAGCTTACAAACATTTTAATGACTAGGAACCCGGATGTGTAAAGCCATATCAGGTTTAATTTTTTCTTTAGAAAATAAACGGAAAACAACATTATAATCTGTTTTAATGACAATCAGAATATAATTCAACCTTTGGAGGATATTTGCTAAAAGACTTGAATGAGTAGGTTTATACCTTCGTTCAATATTTTTCTCAAGGGATGCAGTACCTATATAAAATTCAGACAAAAGGAATTCTCTATACATAGTAGTACATTATACAAAGTAACAGGCTTGAAATAGGCTGTGTAACTTGTGCCTAATCTTGTTGCATTTCAAGGCAATAAAATATGTTTAAAATTATACAAAATACATAGTTACTGAAAACAGGAATCAAGTCACTCTATCATGTTCCAAGTTGTAACAACACTTCAATGTAACCTTGAATGTTTTTCAAAATTGAAATCTCAGCTACGATTTCTAAACCATGCCACATGTTGTCATGAAGTTTCAAAATTAGCTATCTGCATTTTGCATGAGAAGTAACTGTTGGGTTGTTCTGATGTGAAGATATGTTTTACACAATCTAACTTTTTAATAACGGCACACAGATACCCATCACCTTTATGGGCCTATATGTGATACTTTTATCGTTGCGTGGCCCAGGTGAAGTTGAATGCCTTTTTATCTTACTGATACATGCGACTGCGAATCCCAAGTTGGTACCAAGCCAACACAGGGACGTCATTAGCACAAATCTATCATTCTGCATTGCCTCTATTTCTTATCCCTCCTTTAATTTACACATTTGTTTGGGCTCAATGACAAACCAATCAAGATCTTTCTTAGTCTGTGTTGTATATGTGCTTGTCAGCCGTAAGTTTTACGATAAATCTGTGTGGTATTGGTGTTAGTTATCAATATATTTTGTAATATAGATGATTATTTCCATATATTGTTTGGCATATCTGTGATAAAGATTATTGATATCCAAAAGTTTTTTGATAAATCTGTATAGCAGAGATGTGTGTTAAGCTGAATGATGAATCTGTGTGATATAAATGTTTGTCATTCATAAGTTGTAAGGTAAATATGAGTGATATAAATGTTTGTCATTCATAAGTTGTAAGGTACATGTAAATCTGTGTGATATAAATGTTTGTCATTCATAAGTTGTAAGGTAAATCTGTGTGATATAGATGTTTGTCATTCATAAGTTGTAAGGTAAATCTGAGTGATATAAATGTTTGTCATTCATAAGTTGTAAGGTAAATCTGTGCCACTTCAATGTTTGTTAACCTTGATTAATTAACATTGGGAAGGGCAGCTCGATGACCTTAACACTTTCATTGGTACTGTTTCTGACCAAGTCCCTGCTATCAATTGATTGTAAATCAAACAAACACAACACAAATCCTTTTACTCCTTAAATATTTGATGTGATACTATTGTCCTGAGTAATAAGTCAGGTTATATTTTGTTCGCTAGCTTGTGTGACAAATTGAACCATACATTATGGATGAAAGCACAGCAAACAGAAAAGTCCATTCATCTGGAATGAGGCCAGTTTCAATAAAGCTAAAACAGTTCCTGTTAGTGCTTTCTATTGAAATAAATATTCCATATCTGCCCACTTTTGCTCTAATAAAGCAATTGGATGTAATAGCTGTTACCTTAAATCAGTAAAACTTCAAAAAGCTGACTAACAGTTGTAATACCATTCTAGCTCCAATGACTATGTGTTTAGTATAATTTGTTCTGAAGAATTTTCACGCTACATGCATATCAGTTGTTTCTGTATTGTGTTATTTTGGATGAAAATACTGTAATTTTTCTTTGCTAACTTTTCTTTGATATTCTTACTGATACTGCCAATATGTCTTACTGTTTACCCTGTTTACAGCACCTGAGATCTTTACAAATTGTACAGGACACCTGTCATCTTCAGCACATAAAAAAGGTCCTAAAAAAGTAATTTAACATAAAAGAATGCCGTACCTAACTTACTTTTCATATACAGTTAACCCTTCACATACTGTTACTGTAAGCAAAATTAAATCACTGTGAAATAGTCGATTCATGATTATGAAAATGCGAAATTAAGTCGTGGCGAAAATAAGTAGGGTAACCTTCATATACGTTAACCTTTCACATAACGTTACCCTTCACATAATCTTAATCAACCATCACATAATTGTTTTCCTTCCTTCACATATGCAAATCAACCTACAATTTGTCAATCATTCACAAAACATTTAAGCCACAAACTGTTTACCCTTCAGAAAGCATTAACTCTTCACATAATTTGAACCCTTCAAAAGAGGAGTACAATGTATACTATTGCTTAATTGCGATCCTATCTGCAGGGAAAGCTGATCTGAAGAAATAATCTGAAGAAATGTTCTGGAGAAATGTTCTGAAGAAATGATCAGCGGCAGGGCTTTAACATGGTGTGGTCTCTTAACCCACATCACCTACAGCCATTACTTTTCTTCTCTTTGAATGCCAAGAATTGGTCAATAAAGATGTCACTGCAATATCGCAGTAAGAATTGTCGCTGTATGAAAAGAATCGATGGAAAAGTTGACCATTGACCATCCACAGCATCCTATCTGGCCGGAAACATGTGCGTGTTAAACTGGAGCTAATTGGACAATCAGCAGCTTGTACATTTGAGTTATCAACACTTGTCTGATACAAGATACTCTGTCTCAGGCAGTAGCTGTGAGCAGGAAGGATATCTCCTTGGGGGTCTGACACTACCAACTACATGTACCACACTGACCATTAGCTATACTTCAATACATCTTTTACTCTAGTTGTGGTCAAATTTTGTAAAAACGAAATAATGGAACAGCACTACAATTTTACCTCAATAAATGTTTTACTCTAGTTGGTGTCAAATTTTGAGGAAACAAAATTATGGAATTAACGTAAAACTGCATAACCAATTTTTGCAAAAAAATCCCTCATGTTTATGCTCATGATAATCACAAACAGTTTGCATTTCTGGAACATGTCCATAATTTATCAAACTACATCATTGTTTGCCATTCATATCACTGGCGGGCTTGCAGTAATGATATATACATAGACTACAGGTATTTGGTGTAGAGCGGCTGTCTATCTGTAACATATTACAATTTATCATTACTATCATCATGCATCAGTTTTTTTTATCAAAATAACATCAAGTGTAATTTTCCTGTAGGAGCATTAGGTATGAAGTAGTCTTCCCCTAATAATTTATATACACTCTTAATGCATTTTCTATAGGTAGTTTTTCTTTAAAAAAATGTATATAACCAGTAGATGTGTAATTGTTAAGGATACAGGAATGGCTGAGGATGTGTGGGTTATATACCAATACTAGCGGCGCCATCACACGTGTACCGTTTTATGACACACCGTAATTACACCCAGACTGTTAGCATAGTGTATGGAACATTTTTTCTATCATAATCAGTCATCACATAAATCTACAATATGAGTTCTATCACGATTAGTTATCACAAACATATATGATCTGACGAGTTCAGTAAGCACAGCGACACATATCTATGATACGAGTGCCCGACCATGGCTATCCCAGATCTGTTATACACATTCTACGTCCCAATCATTCTGGGGGTACAATTAAACTGATGCCCCCCCCCTCCCATCAGATACACATGTTTACCACTTACCATTACTCTCTCTTACAGGGGCACCATATACACTCTTACAGGGGCACCGTATACACTCTTACAGGGGCACCATATACACTCTTACAGGGGCACCATATACACTCTTACTGGGGCACCATATACACTCTTACAGGGGCACCATATACACTCTTACAGGGGCACCATATACACTCTTACAGGGGCACCATATACACTCTTACAGGGGCACCATATACACTCTTACTGGGGCACCATATACACTCTTACAGGGGCACCATATACACTCTTACAGGGGCACCATATACACTCTTACAGGGGCACCATATACACTCTTACAGGGGCACCATATACACTATCAAGATTATAAAGACAGTATTTCGATCCAGCAATGAAACCTTCCTATTGCAGTTCAGAAGAAAAACCATTTGTTTCATTGTCCTGTAATGAGTCTGATCCATAAACTCTGCATCAGAGATAAGGCGTTCGCCCGGGCTTATTGAAGGATAAATGTGATGCCTCCTTCCTTTGACCCCTGTGTTATGCCCCCTTCCTTTAACCCCTAGATTATGCCCCTTCCTTTGACCCCTGAGTTATGCCCCCTTCCCTCAACTCCCTGGGTTATGCCCCCTTCTTCGACTCAAAGAGTATGCCCCTTTCCTTTGACCACTAGCTTATGCCCCCTTCATTTGACCCTTGGATTATGTCCCCTTTCTTTGACCCCAGAGTTATGCCCCCTTCCTTTGACCCCTGCATTATGCCCCCTTCCCTCATCTCCCCGGGTTATGCCCCCTTCTTTGACCCAAAGGTTATGCCTTTTCATTTGACCCTTGGATTATGTCCCTTGGATCCTACGATGGATATACCATCACTATGGATACCCTAGTTGCCCTGGATCCCCTTAGATAACCACTATAAGAATTTCTGTCTGAGAGCATGTGTGAATTGACCTTTACTGGGCTAGGCAGTGGTACTTGTATGGCGTTCTAGTCACCACAATATTGGCGTTGGGCTATTTCAGGACACTGGAGATGTGTTGAAAGCCACCAGTTTGGAAACACAATGGACTGAGCTGTGATTTGTTTAACACAACTAGCTCAGACCAAATGATTGTTATTATATTTGACAAAGTATGACTTTGTCTTTTATTTCATAGCTTTAAAGTTTACAGCAAATATAGTGAAGTCTGGCTTTTATGAACATCCTGAATTTCATTAAACAGTGTACTGTTTTTTCCCTGTTTTCCTGCCAAAATTCTTTTTTTTAATAATAAAGCCTATTTAACCACAATAATCCTGACTTTGCTGACACACGGTCTTATCTGACCATTGTCAATCCTGAATGTAGCATCAATGCCTCAGCCTTTCTAAACATTAGAAAGCTTGAAGTATATTACCTTCTAGTGCTACAGGGCAGGCATTTATGTTGTTTCCAAACCATGTGTTCTCAATTAAACTATACAATCTACACCATCTTCTGGCTATTAATGACATGCAAGACACCAACCAGCAATATGCCAATTATCATCTAAATTCCTCTCAAACTGCCCTCGCTATTTGGCAGAGACTCTGACAAAGCTCTCCACTTCTGTTGACATTACTGAATGTATAAGGCCAGTGTAGCTACCTCAGTAGCTGTATTGTAATGTATCAGTAAACATGACAGACCAATTAAAAGTTGCGTGGAAGATGGAAAAACTGTGAGGTGTTCAGCAATCATAGAATGAGGCATCCTTGTCATATCAATTACAACTAATTACAAAGAGTGTTGTCAGGTCTCTGTGTTACTGTAATCTATTTGTTTTCCTAATTGAATGAAAGGGGGGGGGGGGAAGGAGAGAATGAGGTATGACAATCTGTAAGTAGGCTTGATCAGATATGATCAGATAAGTAGCCGAAAATGATTCTTTCATAGACTGTTGATCTGAAGAAAAGTGTATTACGACTCTTTTATGGAGAGTTGATCTAGCAAACAGTGGCAAATAGTCCCTCACTACTTTTCATGGAGAGTGGCAGGCAGCAAGACCTAAAACCCCAGCTCCTAGGTGTCAATTATGACTGACCACTGGGCAGCTGTAGACAGTGTTGACCACCAGACATAACAAACAGTTACAAATAGGGAGGGGGAAATTGCGGCAGTAAGGAGAGGTGGTTTGGGAGGGGGTGAAACAGTAGGGAGAGGTGGTTTGGGAGGGGGTGAAACAGTAGGGAGAGGTTGTTTGGGAGGGGGTGAAACAGCAGGGAGAGGTTGTTTGGGAGGGGATGAAACAGTAGGGAGAGGCTGTAGGTGGCAGAACATATATATCTGTACAGGAAGGAAGATTTGCTGTTATAGTCAGCTGTGTGGCTATAATGTCTGATAATCCTTACTTTTATTACCATTACTCAGGGAATAAAATAAATTCTGATCTTGTAACCATTAGTATATATATTTAGACTTCCACTGCAAATACCTGTACAAACACTTCCAGATGAAATTGCATTTACAGGGCTATGAATACAATCAAATCCATCCCATTTTGATTCTTCTTCTTCAAAACGAGAGACAATCGGAAAATTTACAAAATACTAAAGCAGTGTTGGACTTTTTCAGGAACACTGTTCATATGGACACCTTGCACTGAAAGAAAAAGTTTTTTTTTTACAAGATTTGTTTTGCAATTGGTAACTTTTCCTCTGATAAATGTGATTCATTGCATTCAGTAACTAGATATTGGAGAAAGGTTCAGTTTCTGTAGATATTGGAGAAAAGTGTGGGAACAGTTGTCATTTCAGCATGTACCCTTAATTGGCACTATACCCAGTACATCTGAGGGTTGTTCTGACCGCGACAGCAGTCACAGACAATACGTTCAGCGGGACCCAATGACATACAGCTGTTCCACTCCAAGTGGATGGGCATTACCTGTAATTGTCTCCAGATACAGTCGTTCTAGACCTGCCTTCACGTGTTACTGGTACACCACGGACCCAACACAAACCGGCGATCAATGTCATACTCCGACACCCTGGCTTCAGGACTATATTTTTATATAGCTTCCACATGTTGTGAATACAAGTAGGATTCTACAAACTTGTTACAGTATGACTATCACATTGACACCTTTCGAAATCTGTATCAGACATATTTTTGGAAAAGGTGCATACGGTGAAGTTTTTTTAAAAAAAACTTTAGAAATGAATTGGCACATTTTTTACAGATGCCAATAAGAATTACTGTTTCCATCTTGCTTAATTCTAGCTTTTATGTCTTTAAAGACAAACATATTTTATCAGCTAAATTTAATTTGTCCTCTCCCTTTTTTTTCTTTTAAAATTTTGCCTACCCTGGTACTTTATTTTTTCATCTCATAGGTTCATGAAAACATTAGCACTATTTTGCATTTAGCCTATTTGTTTATCAGGTGAAAATGGCTATAAAGATGTACGGACAATTTCAGTTGTTTGAGATTCATTACATTATGACCTGCATTTGGACACTGTTCTTTGATCCAGGTTGTATCTGGAGCAAATATATTTCACTTGCATTTATCACACCATTAACACTGTTCCTATAGTGCAATTTGTTTTCATTACGAATGAATGCACAAACTACATGGGTGGCATATTTCCAAGTCAGCCCCTCTCAAGAACGATAAACGTGAATCCAACGTGAATCGTTGCTGCGGAACCTGAGTATACAGAGTATATATGTACAGATGTCTACTAGTACATGTATACCAATTCAAACAGTTCCAGCATATTACTTCCTGCAAAGTCAAACTGCACGTGATTTTACGCATAATTATATGACGTCAATGAGGAATAAATTCAATCAAAATTACATTAACAATTATTTTCTCATAAAGACCCTGAATCTTCAGTTTTATTAAATAAATTCTAAATTTTCACCGGTTCCAGCCTGTCTCTCTGCATGGGGCTTTGAAGTCTGTTGTTTTAGATGTTGGCAGCAAAGTGCACATCCGACTGGATGTGTCGGAGCAGGTTTTACACAATTCTGTTCGTATCACTTTACGCCAGACTTTGACATTTACAGTGGTAAATATTGTGATGAGCTTTCAACTGTAGATGTAGCGTTAAAAGAGAGTTATCAACACTGAAAGTAACGGGTTCCATCAAAGACGCATATAACCCGGTTTTTCTTCTGACATACACGTAATTATGCATCTCTTCTGACAAAAATCTTAGAAACATTTCCTATATTTATAAACACATCGAAGAAACAACCTGAATGAGTAATCCTGGGATCAGTATCCTGGTTGTGTGTTTTGTTATAACAGAGTGAAGTCTTGATGATACAGCCATTTTGTTTTCTTGAATTGAACAATGAATTGAGATCTTGGTACAATTTTGCACAGAAAAGGGCCAAAACAAAAACCACATTGGCTGAGAAGTGAGATACCAGCCACCCAGTTGGATGAGAAATTTCAACTGTATCTGACAACATCCAGCTTTGATATATCATGTTCCCTTGAAATTGTCAAAATAAGGGTTGCTGGGGGCAATGGACAGTACAGTTGCCTTTCATTAAGATGGCTAAGGTTCAGTCTGAATTAGATATGAAATTGTTAGGGGTTACCTGCCCCACAACACCAGTTTTCTCTGTTACCATCCAGTCAAAAATGAGTGATTTATGTCAGTTGATAAAGTTTCATAATTTTTGTAAATATAAGGCTTACATTATATATACAACATTAAGAAAACATATAATTTATTCACTCTGTGTCAGTGTGAACAATAAGGTGTTAACAATCTCATGAGAGTCTTCTCACAACTTTTCTCGCCATTAATCGTCCCAGTTTCATTATTTCCAAGTTTTTATTAAATATACCTTACGTTTCAGACAACAACATGGTGGATTGTGGTCTGCTGTTAATAGATTTTTGTTAAGCAGACACACAATATTATATTCCCCCAATAACAGCCGAGGGACGCATGTATGTCATACAGCTGTGTATCTCATCATATCCAAGGTTAATTGTCTTTAACATTATACATTATCCTCCAGCGAGGCACTACTTTATATGTGTACTGCCATGTAGTTTCACAACCTGTATCCGCTGGTGATCATGAGTACAGCAAAAGGCAGTGTCTTTGACAGACGAACGAATTGTCCAGGAAATATTTTCTCAATGGCTAATACTTCCTGAACAGTTATTCAGACTATCTGAAATCAAGTTTTTTTTATTATACACAACTGAATTATGACCTCATCTTTACCTTAAACCCGTTGATTCCTCAAAATCTTACACCCCAACTTACAGGGATGTCCTTAAACAATCCGATCAACACATGTCATGATGTTTAAGTGTGTAAGCAGTGCAGTCCCATTATCAGAATTTGAGATAATGTCCAGCGAGTCATGACAAAGTTGTATCTGGGGATATTCCACCGAAATAACACAATTGTACCAGTTTTTTTATGTAACATATGTATCATAATTTTTTGCCCATTACACAAAATTACTCAAGGAATAACCAGTAAAGTTGTTTACTTTCAGTTTCAATAATAGGGCATCCCCAGAGTAAACCAAAATGACTTCAACAGCAGGGATCTTTACAAGTTGCATGGACAAAATGTTTTATGTATACCTTCAATGACTCACACTGGTCAAAGTTCCGGGAAGTAATTGACCTGCTGTATTCCACTACATGATAGATGGTGCGACTACTACATTGTATATACCCCCCCCCCCCCCCACCCTCCTTCCCCACCAAACACCCCCTAGGATTGTGGAGTTTTATTCTGCTGTCTTCTGTGAAGATATTGTCAGATTGTTTAAAACTGATATATTGCCACGGTTACAACAATTGGCCTAGACAATGTTTCTACTGGCACATTTGGTAAGCTCATTGTTAGAAGGTCACAAATTATCAAGGTCATGATATTGAATCCAGATTTTGACATACATATGTATTCTCGGTGTAAAGGTTAGCTTACACTCAACTGTATTCTCTGACTACTGTAAACCAACTTATTTTTGCATTGGATTAATTTTTGCGTATTTTGTGGTTGATTTAAATTAGTGAAAATTAGAGGTATACCAACAGTAGGAGTACTGTACTGTACACAGGATTTATGACAGTAGTTATTGCGAAATTAAATTACCTCGAAATAGACGTTTCATATATGAAAACGGAAAATTAAGTCGCCAAGAAAATAAGTTAGTTTACAGTATTTTACAAAATTGTATCTATTGGGAGTTTATAATTGAACTGTTAGAGCATTAGGAAACTATTTTCACCTGAGTTCAAACAAGTATAAACGGTCCGCACATGGACGAAAATGAAAACATAAGATGAGTTCTTCATTAGTGCACCAGTATGTGTGCACTCGGGATTATAATGAGATTATCTGTACTCAGGATCATAACGAGATTATCTCTGCGTTTTGTCTGGCCCTGCAGGCTTATGCTCTCTATGACCCATTGCTACTTTTATCAGTGGTATAACATTTTCAATAGATGCTTAACAAAGTATACACAGATTTTGATAAACAGACAACAGCATTATCTGATTTCAAATGAAACGTACACCAACATCTGTGGTTTTACAGTAAAAAAATCTTGCCATCACAAAATACACATCATGCAACAATATTTTCATTTTTATATTTCCCCACAACTTTTATTTTTTCAATCAGAAACCTTATTACTGATCTTCATCTATTCTGAAGTTGTAGAAAACAATTTAATAGAAGTGTTTAACTACATTTTAATTCTGAAACAAAAGGAACCTGACAAGGCTATGTATCTTCGTGAGGATCGTCCTGTCTGTCTGCTACGTCTGTCTTACCCAATCTCTCATTCTTATCAAACAAACTTCAAAATCCTTTTAATTTGTAAATTCCCTCTTCTATAAACAACATTTTGTAAAAATGCAATGTTTGCTGCCAGCGGCATTTAGCCAGAGAAAGATAGAAAGCTGTGATAGTCTGAAACACCTTCCAGCCTCCTCAGCAAACAATGCTACCATCAAAAGGGGACACGCTCGTCCTGTACGTGAAACTCCATTGAGAAAGTATGTAGAGCCAGGAGAATGTTTAGAGATTATACGAAGATTGGACATGTATTACGTAACTTATTAAAGTCTAGCCTGTGAGAAACACTGGATATATGGAATATGTTGATGAGAAATTTTCGTCGACCATTCATTATAATGGGCATGGAAATGATGTGATAGTAAGTTAATGTTATCAGTTGTTTCTTAAGATTTTCAGGAAAGTTATCTTAAGGCTTCTTGTTCCCACATACTGCACTGAGTTTTTTTGTTTTGGTACCTTTGGCATATGTTGGACCAGGAAACTTCCAGAAATTTGACATGTACAATAACCTGTTTCTCAAAACAATCAGCCAGCCATACATAATACAATGGACAGGCTAACATTCAGTCATACATAAACTTCACGTTTTACAACAATTACAAAACAATTTTTTCAACTCATATTAATTACTCTAGTTGGTCTGTAAGCTAGCTAGTGCAAAGGGGATGGGAGATAACTGGAGTACCCAGAGAAAACCCATGTGGTCAGGCAGAAGACAAACATTTAAATGTCGGATAAAAGAATCAACCTCTGGCTGCCTTGGTGAAAGGCAAATGCACTATCAACTGCACCACCTGACCATCCTTCATTCTGTTCAGAGCTGGCCACAATTCTATAGACAAGCCAACATTCTGTCCAGATTGAGCTAGACAGACACAATACAATGGACAGGGCGATACTCTGTTCAGAGCTAGACAGACACAATACAATGGACAGGGCGATATTCTGTCCAGAGCTAGATGGACTCAGTACAGTGGACAGGGTGATACTCTGTTCAGTTACCCCGCCATGGCCTGTTCTTTGGACACATTAAGCTACACCACCCTGTCCTCCCTCTGTCTCCTGTTGTGGTCCAGCCCTATCAGGGTCAGGTGGGTCCGTACTCAATCTATCAGATCTGTGGTATTTGATTAATTGTGTTGTTAACCTCTGTACACAGACTAAATATTTGTCATCATTGATTAAATTGCTGGCCTGGTGTGTCCGATACTTGCCACTGACCTTCATGGTGTGTCCAGCCCTGGTCAGATCCTCATCTTTTCTGACCGATGACCCTCCATGTTGCCCCACCTCTAACACATGGAGGATTGGTACTGGTCTCACCACATATAGCCTTATATTAATCAGGAGACACCCCCTCCTCCCTGTGTACAGCAATACTATATCAGTTAATACAGTGAGCTACAGAAATTGATAAAGATTATGTTTTTACAAACTTATCAACCAACCGACACTAGCAGTAACAATTAATTCCTCATTTGTTCCTTTACCAATACACATTCAGGCCTGAGTCATCCAGTTCAACTTTAGAATGCAGCAAAGGGGTGTACGTGGCATAACATCAATGGAGATGAACACTTGTCAGAAGGTGGAGAAGGAGACAACAATTTGGAAATGGAACACTTTTATCAGTTTTATTGTATGAAAACTATTTTTTGTTTTTTGAATGACAAGTTCTGATAGTTCAAAAATGTGTGTGTTCAACAAAATTTGTGACCAACAATGTCTAATTCTTCTGGAATCTATAGAAATATATTAATATTTTCTGGTATTTAATAACCTATGTTTAAATTTCAAAATAAAAAACACTGTTGAAGAATTCTGAATCATCTGTAATGACACCATACAAGCAAAGACGGAGTCAAACCATCTCAATGCGTTGTCCAAAGATCACTGTTCAGAATTGCAGGTATATATCTAACAATGAAATATGACTTTCAAAATTTGAATTAAGCTTTGAAACACTGGAATGTTCATTTCAGATTTAAACTGAAGGCAAAATTATTTGGATAACTTGTTACAGCAACAAAAAAATATGCTGCTTCATTTTCTGTGTGTAGCCCTTATACGGTTATGCTCAGTAAAGATCGGGTTTAATTGATGGCAAATCAGCAGGTCATCCCAATAATATCCTGTGTTTGATAAACATTATTAAACCATTACTCCAGATCACAGTAGCCCCGAGTCTTCGCTTCACAAGTGCAGTTCCGGTAGTTATAACAATCCGGTGCAAGGCAATTTAGTCTACATTCTGGCGTTCTGCTTAAAAGTGGAAACATCAGCCTTCTAAACATCGAAATTCCTCAGCATGATATTTATTAAGACATGATTAAAGTTTGCTATTCCTGGAAATTTGACAAACTAACCACATTCAGTTAAAATTTAAAAGTCTGACATAAAATATTGGTTTTCAAGACATTTTTGTTTTTGACGCGATTTCAAAATGAAAAGAAACTTTATCTGAATAGCTCCTTGTCATATTCAACTTATGTAAATATGAACTAAATTTGTTTGACAACAATTATGAATCAAGTTATATATTAATCACTCTTGTTGGCCCGGATGTTATCGTGCAAGGGGTCTTGTTGTAAGAGGAAACTCAAATACCTGGAGAAAACCCACCTAGATAGACAGGTGACCCCACTGAAATACCTGGAGAAAACCCACCTAGATAGACAGGTGACCCCACTGAAATACCTGGAGAAAACCCACCTAGATAGACAGGTGACCCCACTGAAATACCTGGAGAAAACCCACCTAGATAGACAGGTGACCCCACTGAAATACCTGGAGAAAACCCACCTAGATAGACAGGTGACCCCTATATCTTTTCATGTACGATCCAGGAGTTTAACTCTGGCTGCCTTGGTGAAACTCAAGTGTGCTATCCAATGCATCACCCTACCACCCAATCAACTTGTGCACGGACATACCATAGACAGAACAGACCATACAACAAGGTGCCATGGTGTAAAGAGGGACAAGCTTTTTTTTCTGTGGGAAATGAAAAAAATCGACCTCAGTTGGTGAAGGGATAAAAAAAACTGAACTAAACTGTGTGAGGATGGGGACTTGGACAAATATTACTCCATTTTCTGACAAAGCAGACTCCATTGTGTGGGGAAAGAGAAAGGGATGGGGAGAGGGGAGGGGAGGGGAGGAGGGAAGGAGGGATGGGCTTGATAATGACTGTATCTGACAGAGGATGAGGTTTAGGTAACACACAATCACCATACACTTACTACTGGGTATTAAGGGAATGATCCAGAAAATGTCTGACATGTGTTTTATATATGTGGGTTATATATCTTCACGTAAGAGGATGCAGGTGTGTTCGGGGTATGTGACTGTAGCGACCATACAATGGTGTCAGGAATGGAGGGACACCATAGGGTGATCCAGGTATATAGGGGATGCAAGCCTTGCTCGGAAATTGTGGAGGAATAAAATGTGGATACTTGTCTGTATCTAACAAAGCGTGTCACAGAAAACTAATATTATGCTGTAATAATGAAAACATAAATAAACTTTAACTTAAAAATGCTGTAAAAACTGGTAATAAATAAAAAGTATTTTCATCTATTCCTTTCTTAACACAAAGCATTACTTTAATCAAATTTTTATTTTTCAAGTTGATAATGGATGAGTTGCATTAAATTATGGAAATTATCTTTCGAAATAGACTGAAATTGTTACAAGACACAGCTCATACAAAATGTTGAAAAAGACACACACATTGACAAATTCTACATTTTCCCTGAATTGTAACTAAGCTAGGTAGCATATAGCCTTAGCTCTAACACAAATCACAAGTTTATTTAGTAAAATCTTAGGTATAATGTGTAAGGTAACATACAACCTTAACTCTAACACAAATCACAGCTATAATGTGTAAGGTAATATACAACCTTAACTCTAACACAAATCACAGGTATAATGTGTAAGGTAACATACAACCTTAACTACACCTGGGTGAAACACAAGTATGATTATTAAAACTTCAGTAAAATGTGCAAGGTAATATATAACTTTAACTCCAACTCAAATTACAGGTATGATGTGCAAGGTAACATAATATAACCTTAACTCTGACACAAATCACAGGTATAATGTGTAAGGTAACATACAACCTTAACTACACCCGGGTGAAACACAAGTATGATTATTAAAACTTCAGTATAATGTGTAAGGTAATATATAACTTTAACTCCAACTCAAATTACAGGTATGATGTGCAAGGTAACATAATATAACCTTAACTCTGACACAAATCACAGGTATAATGTGTAAGGTAACATACAACCTTAACTACACCCGGGTGAAACACAAGTATGATTATTAAAATTTCAGTATAATGTGTAAGGTAGCATATAACTTTAACTCCAACTCAAATTACAGGTATGATGTGCAAGGTAACATAATATAACCTTAACTCTGACACAAATCACAGGTATGATCTATAAGGTAACATATTGCCTTAACTTGATGACAAATGGGATGTTTATGGTAGCATGTATAAATGATTATACCTGTTATGTTATTGAGCCTGATACACAGAACCAAGTGATCGTGGCGATAAACCCCCCTGCGACACCCTGTCCATATTGGAGCACACGCCGGGGAAACAAAAGGCCCTCCACGTGTTGGTTTTTGGTATGACTAGATGACAAGGCCAATGAAATGAAATATTAATGTGTTAAGGTAGTGTTGATTTAAATGAATTCCCCAGCCATAACAATCACAGGATTGGTAACAATGATTCCAGGATAAACACACTGGTACTACTAGTAACCGCGCCCTATAGTTCTATGTAGCATCAGCAACTCGCTACCAAATACAAAGATGTGTAGTTACAGGACCAAATGTATCGGTAGAATAACTGAAATGAATTCCAGGTAAAAAATAAATAAATGTCAAATCAATAATGAACAACAATTACATTGCATAAATTTACATGATGATATTAAAATATCAGCAAAATATTTCAACATAACTATAATCATAGATAAAAACTTGAGGTAATCTAAGTAACAGGCTCAAAATACAGCCGATTTAAACTGGATAATGGGAAGAATTGAGCTACCAGGAGTACAGTAAGGCTATGGAGTGAGAGTGTGTAATTAACGCAAAAAAAACTGTTACAACAGAGCAAGCTACATATAAGGGACCCAGGCATATCACAGTGCTATCCCAGGAGATGTAAATTCAATACTGGACCCAGGCATATCACAGTGCTATCCCAGGAGATGTAAATTCAATACTGGACCCAGGCATATCACAGTGCTATCCCAGGAGATGTAAATTCAATACTGGACCCAGGCATATCACAGTGCTATCCCAGGAGATGTAAATTCAATACTGGACCCAGGCATATCACGGTGCTATCCCAGGAGATGTAAATTCAATACTGGACCCAGCCATATCACAGTGCTATCCCAGGAGATGTAAATTCAATACTGGACCCAGGCATAACACTGTGCTATCCCAGGAGATGTAAATTCAATACTGGACCCAGGCATAACACAGTGCTATCCCAGGAGATGTAAATTCAATACTGGACCCAGACATAACACAGTGCTATCCCAGGAGATGTAAATTCAATACTGGACCCAGACATAACACAGTGCTATCCCAGGAGATGTAAATTCAATACTGGACCCAGACATAACACAGTGCTATCCCAGGAGATGTAAATTCAATACTGGACCCAGCCATATCACAGTGCCATACCAGGAGATGTAAATTCAATACTGGACCCAGACATAACACAGTGCTATCCCAGGAGATGTAAATTCAATACTGGACCCAGGCATAACACAGTGCTATCCCAGGAGATGTAAATTCAATACTGGACCCAGGCATATCACAGTGCTATCCCAGGAGATGTAAATTCAATACTGGACCCAGGCATATCACAGTGCCTTCCCAGGAGATGTAAATTCAATACTGGACCCAGACATATCACAGTGCCTTCCCAGGAGATCCCAGGAGATGTAAATTCAATACTGGACCACTAGTGCCTATCCCAAAGTCCAAATAATAATTACCATAGATATTTCACAGTATTCAGTGTACGAAAGTCCCAGTAACAATTGTGGAGGTCCTTTAAATCTAATTCTGTTGTTTGTCAAGTTTGAAATATTGCCCTTATTTTTTATTGTGCTTTTTGCAGTTAGTTTCTTTTTTCAGATATTAAGTGTGCGCCAACTCATGGATTCTATAAACTTTTCAAAATTCAATAAAATGCCAAAGTTTGAGACTGCCAAAATAAGTATACCACATTATTCTGTACCAACAGTCATACTTTTGTGGCAGTATAGACTATACCCAAATGTCTGTAGCACAGTGAAGTGTTACATAGTGAAAAAATGACATTGCACTGAATATAACAATATTAGAAAGTTATATAATTTCAAACCAGTTCAACTGCACAGGACCTATGGCCTCGCGGTCCCTAGGGTTCAGGCCTTTCTAGTTTCATTTCTTCTCCTTCTCATAAAATATTGTTTCTTATCCTTGTCAAGGTGTTTGTGTGTTGTAATTTCACGATTAGTAATTTCCTGATATATAATTACAGCCCTTAGTTCAGCGATTTCAGTGTTACAGCCCTTAGTTCAGCGATTTCAGTGTTACAGCCCTTAGTTCAGCCATTTCAGTGTCACAGCCCTTAGTTCAGCCATTTCAGTGTTACAGCCCTTAGTTCAGCCATTTCAGTGACTTACAGCCCTTAGTTCAGCCATTTCAGTGTTACAGCCCTTAGTTCAGCCATTTCAGTGACTTACAGCCCTTAGTTCAACCATTTCAGTGACTTACAGCCTTTAGTTCAGCCATTTCAGTGACTTACAGCCCTTAGTTCAGCCATTTCAGTGATTGACAGCCCTTAGTTCAGCCATTTCAGTGTTACAGCCCTTAGTTCAGCCATTTCAGTGACTTACAGCCCTTAGTTCAGCCATTTCAGTGACTTATAGCCCTTAGTTCAGCCATTTCAGTGTTACAGCCCTTAGTTCAGTCATTTCAGTGTCACAGTTCTTAGTTCAGCCATTTCAGTGACTTACAGCCCTTAGTTCAGCCAATTCAGTGACTTATAGCTCTTAGTTCAGCCATTTCAGTGTTACAGCCCTTAGTTCAGTCATTTCAGTGTTACAGCCCTTAGTTCAGCCATTTCAGTGACTTACAGCCCTTAGTTCAGCCATTTCAGTGTTACAGCCCTAGTTCAGTCATTTCAGTGTTACAGCTCTTAGTTCAGCCATTTCAGTGTTACAGCCCTTAGTTCAGCCATTTCAGTGACTTATAGCTCTTAGTTCAGCCATTTCAGTGACTTACAGCCCTTAGTTCAGCCATTTCAGTGTTACAGCCCTTAGTTCAGCCATTTCAGTGACTTACAGCCCTTAATTCAGCCATTTCAGTTTTACAGCCCTTAGATCAGCCATTTCAGTGACTTACAGCCCTTAGTTCAGCCATTTAAGTGACTTACAGCCCTTAGTTCAGCCATTTCAGTGACTTACAGCCCTTAGTTCAGCCATTTCAGTGTTACAGCACTTAGTTCAGCCATTTCAGTGTTACAGCCCTTAGTTCAGTCATTTCAGTGTTACAGCCCTTAGTTCAGCCATTTCAGTGTTACAGCCCTTATAGTTCAGCCAGTTCAGTGCTACGTTTGCTGTGTCTTGGCGGTTCCGTTTTGATTCGCATGTATACATCTGTGTTTTATTCTGCAACTTTGTTGTGAAAAAAAGGTACAGACTATTCTCACTATTCTATGCTAAAGAAACTAAATTGTATTGTGGTAGAATATTTTATTATCCAGTAGGTGTGCAGTAGGACAATCCCCACCAATTCACACCTTTATATTCCTTCCAGTGCAGATAAGCCATCTTATAGAATTTCATCTTTACTGATTCTTAACATGTTTATGAGTACTATGCCCTAGAATTCTAAATTAAGTGTTTTGGAATCTGAAATCTGGGCTTTGCCAGGAGCTTGTTTTCGTGGACATACTGTAGGTACCTGGCCTGGCCTGCTCCTCACAATTTACCACTGTTTTACTCCCAGTAGATAAACCAAATGTCAGACTTGACAATAATAAAAGATAAAAACAGGATGGGTGGTACACAGTAATGAAGATTTACTTTCTCTCGGCCTTGTCTCTGTGAAAGGCAAAGAAATAACACTTTATTTTATCCGACGATGTAAAGAAAGCATTATTGATTTCACCAACCTTACAAATGACACTGAAATTTCGTAATTTATAAATCTATATGCCTTGCCACCTCTCTTTACCATGTTCTTACTTATGTATATCTGTTTTACTTATAAACATAATGTGAAATATATGCTATCTCACTGTGTGACACCATCAACATTACCCCACAGCTCACACCAACATTTTCACTGTCGATAATACCCTTAGTACACATAACATCTTCCAATGACAATATCCTTCAACTAAACATAGTCTGATGACATTTTCCTATACCCAGTAAACATTGCCCAAATGAAACTATTGTTACAATAAACATCATCTGATAGCTATATCCCTACACTAAACATCGTCTGATGACAATATCTCTACATTAAACATCGTCTGATGACAATATTCCAACACTAAACATCTCCTAATGACAATATCTCTACACTAAACATCGTCTGATGACAATATCCCTACACTAAACATTGTCTGATGACAATATCCCTACACTAAACACCGTCTGATGACAATACCCGACACTAAACATCGTCTGATGACAATATCCCTACACTAAACATCCTGTGATGACAATATCCCTACACTAAACATCCTGTGATGACAATATCCCTACACTAAACATCGTCTGATGACAATATCCCTACACTAAACATTGTCTAATGACAATATCCCTACACTAAACATCGTCTGATGACAATATCCCTACACTAAACATCGTCTGATGACACTATCCCTACACTAAACATCGTCTGATGACAATATCCCTACACTAAACATCGTCTGATGACAATATCCCTACACTAAACATCGTCTGATGACACTATCCCTACACTAAACATCGTCTAATGACAATATCCCTTCAGTAAACATCGTCTGATGACAATATCCCTACACTAAACATCGTCTGATGACACTATCCCTACACTAAACATCGTCTGATGACAATATCCCTACACTAAACATCGTCTGATGACAATATCCCTAAACTAAACAACTTAAGAAGACACTATCCCTTCAGTAAACATTTAAAAATGACAGTAACCCCACACTAAACATCCTCTGATGACGGTATCCCTACACTATGTAAACATCATGGTGTGACACCAGCCTGAAGCTGATTCAGTCTGACAGTTCGTTACAGCTATACCTCTAAGGAGTCAGAAACAGTCAACGTGACATTATAAAATCTCTTTATTTTAGTTTGGAGACTTGTACAGCACTTGGTACAAATGCCTGTACAACAAACAGTCTTGGTTAACCATCAGAGCCGCGTTTCCATCAGAGTCAGTTCAGGTGTTTGTGTGACCCCACATTAAACATTCAGCATCCTCTCCCTCAACAATCACAGCTACACTGTCCTTACAGGCAAAGTTTGTCTTACTATAGAACCATGTGTGGTATACTAGTACAAACCGTACTACCAGGAAGTATATACCACTAGTATTCCACTCTTTACTCATTCATCCCTGAAATTAAATAATGTGTATCCAGGGGTGAATGAGTTAAATTTACTAAGAACCGTGTGCTTGACTTTCATAACCATAGTAGTAATAATATTCATAACCATTATATAGCATTATGTTCTACCAGATTATATTTAATGGACCACTGCAGTAATTAAGTATACCATTCTACCAATATATACCAGGAGAGTTTACCAGGCACTGTACCAGGTTTAGTAGAAGATCCGTTCATGTGGGCCTTATGGGCACTGTACCAGGTTTAGTAGAAGATCCGTACATGTGGGCCTTATGGGCACTGTACCAGGTTTAGTAGAAGATCCGTACATGTGGGCCTTATGGGCACTGTACCAGGTTTAGTAGAAGATCCGTACATGTGGGCCTTATGGGCACTGTACCAGGTTTAGTAGAAGATCCGTACATGTGGGCCTTGGCAGCACTGTACCAGGTTTAGTAGAAGATCCGTACATGTGGGCCTTTTGGGCACTGTACCAGGTTTAGTAGAAGATCCGTACATGTGGGCCTTGGCGGCACTGTACCAGGTTTAGTAGAAGATCCGTACATGTGGGCCTTGGCGGCACTGTACCAGGTTTAGTAGAAGATCCGTACATGTGGGCCTTTTGGGCACTGTACCAGGTTTAGTAGAAGATCCGTACATGTGGGCCTTGGCAGCACTGTACCAGGTTTAGTAGAAGATCCGTACATGTGGGCCTTTTGGGCACTGTACCAGGTTTAGTAGAAGATCGGTACATGTGGGCCTTGGCGGCACTGTACCAGGTTTAGTAGAGGATCATACCAGGATTAGTACAGGGTTTGTACATGTGGGCCTTGGCGGCACTGTACCAGGATAAGTACAGGGTTTGTACATGTGGGCCTTGGCGGCACTGTACCAGGATTAGTACAGGGTTTGTACATGTGGGCCTTGGTGGCATCATACCAGGATTAGTACAGGGTTTGTACATGTGGGCCTTGGCGGCATCATACCAGGATTAGTACAGGGTTTGTACATGTGGGCCTTGGCGGCATCATACCAGGATTAGTACAGGGTTTGTACATGTGGGCCTTGGCGGCATCATACCAGGATTAGTACAGGGTTTGTACATGCATGTGCGCCTTGGCGGCACTGTACCAGGATAAGTACAGGGTTCAACAGTAGCTATGGACTGAAGTATGTGTCTCCGATCCTTTAATGAGCACCCAGCCTCCAGTCTGTCAGTTACTGCAGACAAGGAGCAGTTGATGTCAGTCAAGATGTAATTATTGCAGTGATGACAAACTAGACTGAACTGTTGGGCCTGAGCAGGTGCCCCTTGGGTCTTGTTACTTCAACTGCTGGAAAGCAGCACAACAAGCATGTCAGGGGCCATGTCTGTAGATACAGGAGATGATCGCCCACCGAACCAGGAAACATGCATCATCTCACACGCATGGCAACTTGGCAAATATCTAACTGTACCCTGATTCATGTCAACGACTGTTTATAATATTAACCTGATAGACAGCATTGAGATTATCACCAACAATATCCACAGTCACAGTATCTGATAGTGTCTAATGCAAAATGGGCAATAATTGATATTGTAATACTGACAAAATATGGCAATGATACTCAAATACAGTTCACTAGAGACAGTGATAGTTGTAGAATTGTCAGAAATATAACCAACAATTCGCTACAACATTTGGGGCTGTGATGATTCTCTTCCATAAAATAAGGTGCAATGCATGTAGCTTTGAAACGGACTACAATATAGAGTGGAACAAAAGATTTCAACATTGAAAATATGTGAATTGGACATTTTGCACTAATATAGAGTTATTGGTTTTCTAAATTCAGAATTTCATCTTGTGATATATTGGTCAAAAACAATGATTTCTTTATTCCATTAGAAACAATGTCAAATAATTCTGTGTCGTATTAACAAAAAAAAACGACCCAAAAGTTTGCACTGTATTGAATTGCCGATTGCAATGATACATATCCAATCAGCCTAACTACTACACGAGGTAGCTGTACGTGTCGCCTGAAATAGGAACGCTGACAGATGGTGTGGCGCACCATTACCCTTACATTGCTTCTTCACGGAGTAGTCAGCCCGCTACCCATCTTATGTAACACCGTACAAAATAAAACACATGTTCAAATGCCTCGCTATAAATACACCATGAGTTGAGAGGGCCTTTGCAATACACACATGTAATGCTGTTTTTTCTTACACTGGTGTATTGAGTAGATATAAATCTCATTACAGTAAACGGTATCCTGGAGGTCTTAGATTCTTCTTCGTGTCCTGTCCTTATATTGTAAGGGCATGGTATTGTTTATCCATGATTAATGGATGGTTGTTAAAACTGAAGTGTCTTTCCAACCAAACCTGTTGGCACCATGTTCGCACTGTTTATGATCACGATTCCGAGGTTATTAAAACGTTGGTATATCTAATACAACCTTGGGCTAAGCAATTTTATGAACATTTTCAGTATTTATATCAAATGTCGTCAGGAAGCAAATATTTCTCATTTCTGGAACATGATATGAATGAAGACAGTAGACATTAATTAGTTTGTTTTTCCTAAACGTACATCCAATAATGCTTTGGTGTTTTTTTTTTAATTACCTAGTATTGTGGATTTTCCTTTCCATGAAAAGCTCTGGTAGAAAAGGGCTTATTTTTGCTTGATCTACTTACAATTTCTTTGTACAGCCTGACTTGTCTAAAGCAGACCCAGATTCATATCACCTTAACTACATACTGCAATGGTACTTTATCTGTGCTTTAAGCTCCAAACCATTGACATTTAAATAAATTAGAAGTCAGAAGTCAAAAAACATTTTCCTTAAAATATTGCAAGTCAAAGCACAGGTCAAACAGACATGCATGTTCAGTCCAAAAAAGTAAGAGCTCACTCTGGAAGCCAGGGAGTCGGAGCTCACGCAGGAAACCAAAAAATCAACCAAAAAGTCGAGAGTTCACTCAGGGAGCCAAAGAGTCAGAGCTCACTTCGGGAGCCAAAAAGTCAGATCCCACTCAGAAAATCAAAAAGTCAAAGCTCACTCAGGGAGCCAAAAAGTCAGAGCTCACTCAGGAAACAAAAAAGTCAAAGCTTACTCAAGGAGCCAAAAGGTAACAATCAGGTAATATGGGGATTATGTCTACTGCTGATATGGAGACGTAAGTCATATGAGCCAATGAAACAAACGCTTCAGTATATAAAGTGTCTGTGAATAAAAACAGATTGCTGATATTGAAACTGTAGTTACCTTTTCTGAATTAAACTCAATCACGGAGTGCAGGTTATACAGAGAACATATTGCTGATGATGTGGACATTCCAGTTAAGACCACAATTTCAAGTAGAATATGTGTGTGAATTAGGAAACCCTCGGCTCTAGAAATCAAATAAAACAAAAAATGCCATCCACGTTGACTTAATTTAATCTAACACAGAACCTGCATGAAAGTAAGTCGTAACCATGGCAATAATGTCAAAAAATGTCAACAGAATTGTTAACCAAAGGCCTAAGGTCGATGTGAAATAGCTTTTGTACGGAATCATGTGGTTAATGATATCATTAACTTTGAAAATTGGCCATTTTGAAACCTGGTAATAAGGAAGGGAAGCTTTGTTGGCTATTCTGCCGAGGGCCCATCTTTTGCATGTATGCGGTTGACCGCGGCCGCCATTGAAATAATAGTCTCATAAGTACTACTATCACAGGTAATTGCTGCCGAGAGCTTACCAGTCTTGTTTCAGGTGTAACAAGATGGGTAATTGATATTATATGTATGCCACGACAAAACATTGATGTGGTGTCCAAAATGGCAGCAGCCTTTAATCAGATAATGCAAGGATTGGCATCGGCACTGGTGTCATCTGGTGTATTAACCAAACATCTGGCTACACCAAGTGTCGCACCTGTCAATACTCCAGGTTTTACTGTCATCAGACTTCACACAGGCACCCTTAAAACTATACTGACCTAGATACAGAGGTTACCTGCACTTAACATGTTCGAAATGGCTTTTAGAAACTTGAACGGTGATAAAAAACTTAACAACCATCGCTTCAAAGTTAGAAGTGCACAGAACACGGCACAAGTTCTCTCGAAGTAATTAATTTTAAAAGTTGATGATATCTGTCCATAACATCAAACTTATGCAAAAACATCAGTTATCATATGATTTCATTAAAAAAATCAATTCATATTGTTCAGCGCCTGTTAATAAGCCCACCCATATCAATTACATTTTATCAGAAATAAAATTGGATAATGTTTCACTATCCTGCAATAAGCCCGTCCCTCTAGTTGGTCAGAGTCAGGAAATGCATGTTGGCCACTTGGGTTTTTAGCTGGAAAAGTATATAAAATGATACATTTGTTTTATATCATATATAGAAGATGCTGAAAAATGGGAGTACAGTATAAAGAGGGTCCACTAAAAATGTTTGAATGTACAGATGCATTTTTGGTCTGCATCAATGATCTCAGGAACCTGTGTTTTTCAGAGTAAACAACAAAGATCGTGTTTTTTACGGAGTAAAACAACTACCTAAACATACCCAGTGGTTACAGACAACGTGCACAAAACTAAAATAAAACATGAATAATTAAACAAGGAATTAACTTGTGAAAGAGATTGATTTCTCCCCGTTGAATAATTTACAGGATGCCCGGTTTCTATACTCTGAGCTATGTGTCGAACAGGAAGTAGGGACTGGCTACTTGTACGGCATAATTAGCCGGGCTGTGTAAGGCTATGTGTCAAACAGGAAGTAGGGACTGGCTATCTGTACCACGTATATAGCTGGGCAGTGTAAGGCTATGTGTTGAACAGGAAGTAGGGATTGGCTATCTGTACCACGTATGTAGCTGGGCAGTGTAAGGCTATGTGTTGAACAGGAAGTAGGGATTGGCTATCTGTATCACGTATATAGCCTGGCTGTGTAAGGCTATGTGTCGAACAGGAAGTAGGGACTGGCTATCTGTACCACGTATATAGCTGGGCAGTGTAAGGCTATGTGTCAAACAGCAAGTAGGGACTGGCTATCTGTACTACTTATATAGCCTGGCGGTGTAAGGCTATGTGTCAAACAGGAAGTAGGGACTGACTATCTGTACCACGTATATAGCCTGGCGGTGTAAGGCTATGTGTCAAACAGGAAGTAGGGACTGACTATCTGTACCACGTATATAGCCGGGAAGTGTAAGGCTATGTGTCAAACAGGAAGTAGGGACTGGCTATCTGTACCACGTACATAGCCGGGCAGTGTAAGGTTATGTGTCAAACAGGAAGTAGGGACTGACTATCTGTACCACGTATATAGCCTGGCGGTGTAAGGCTATGTGTCAAACAGGAAGTAGGGACTGACTATCTGTACCACGTATATAGCCTGGCGGTGTAAGGCTATGTGTCGAACAGGAAGTAGGGACTGGCTATCTGTACCACATATATAGCCTGGCGGTGTAAGGCTATGTGTCAAACAGGAAGTAGGCACTGGCTATCTGTACCACGTACATAGCCGGGCAGTGTAAGGCTATGTGTCAAACAGGAAGTAGGGACTGGCTATCTGTACCACGTATATAGCTGGGCAGTGTAAGGCTATGTGTCAAACAGGAAGTAGGGACTGGCTATCTGTACCACGTATATAGCCTGGCGGTGTAAGGCTATGTGTCAAACAGGAAGTAGGGACTGGCTATCTGTACTACTTATATAGCCTGGCGGTGTAAGGCTATGTGTCAAACAGGAAGTAGGGACTGGCTATCTGTACTACTTATATAGCCTGGCGGTGTAAGGCTATGTGTCAAACAGGAAGTAGGGACTGGCTACTTGTACTACTTATATAGCCTGGCGGTGTAAGGCTATGTGTCAAACAGGAAGTAGGGACTGGCTACTTGTACTACTTATATAGCCTGGCGGTGTAAGGCTATGTGTCAAACAGGAAGTAGGGACTGGCTATCTGTACCACGTATATATAGCCGGGCAGTATAAGGCTATGTGTCAAACAGGAAGTAGGGACTGACTATCTGTACCACGTATATAGCCTGGCGGTGTAAGGCTATGTGTCAAACAGGAAGTAGGGACTGGCTATCTGTACTACTTATATAGCCGGGCAGTGTAAGGCTATATGTCAAACAGGAAGTAGGGACTGGCTATCTGTACCACGTATATAGCCGGGCAGTGTAAGGCTATGTGTCGAACAGGAAGTAGGGACTGACTGTCTGTACCATGTATATATAGCCGGGCAGTATAAGGCTATGTGTCAAACAGGAAGTAGGGACTGACTATCTGTACCACGTATATAGCCTGGCGGTGTAAGGCTATGTGTCAAACAGGAAGTAGGGACTGGCTATCTGTACTACTTATATAGCCGGGCAGTGTAAGGCTATGTGTCAAACAGGAAGTAGGGACTGGCTATCTGTACCACGTATATAGCCGGGCAGTGTAAGGCTATGTGTCAAACAGGAAGTCGGGACTGACTATCTGTACCACGTATATAGCCTGGCGGTGTAAGGCTATGTGTCAAACAGGAAGTAGGGACTGGCTATCTGTACTACTTATATAGCCGGGCAGTGTAAGGCTATATGTCAAACAGGAAGTAGGGACTGGCTATCTGTACCACGTATATAGCCGGGCAGTGTAAGGCTATGTGTCGAACAGGAAGTAGGGACTGACTGTCTGTACCATGTATATATAGCCGGGCAGTATAAGGCTATGTGTCAAACAGGAAGTAGGGACTGACTATCTGTACCACGTATATAGCCTGGCGGTGTAAGGCTATGTGTCAAACAGGAAGTAGGGACTGGCTATCTGTACTACTTATATAGCCGGGCAGTGTAAGGCTATGTGTCAAACAGGAAGTAGGGACTGGCTATCTGTACCACGTATATAGCCGGGCAGTGTAAGGCTATGTGTCGAACAGGAAGTAGGGACTGACTATCTGTACCACGTATATAGCTGGGCAGTGTAAGGCTATGTGTGGAACAGGAAGTAGGGACTGACTATCTGTACCACGTATATATAGCCGGGCAGTGTAAGGCTATGTGTCGAACAGGAAGTAGGGACCGACTATCTGTACCACGTATATAGCGGGGCAGTGTAAGGCTATGTGTGGAACAGGAAGTAGGGACTGACTATCTGTACCACGTATATATAGCCGGGCAGTGTAAGGCTATGTGTTGAACAGGAAGTAGGGACTATCTGTACCACGTATATAGCGGGGCAGTGTAAGGCTACGTCACCTGACATGGTGTGTTTTTAACGTTTCAAAGACACACTGGAGGCTGTACAAAGACTAGTGCCCTGGTAAAATAATTTATGACAAAACTATTCAAATTGAATTTATAGGTAAAACCAGGCTTGTTGATGGCTTACCTCTACTTTCAAATGTTTTATTAACCATAAAATTATACCAAATTCCTAGGCTGTGTGTCAACACTTGATCTATGGACCTAATGTTTTACAAATTTACATTTAGAACACGGCTATTGTATTACTTTACACAAAATCAGCCAAAGTCCAGCTATATAGATTTAGTGGTTAAAAGATTACACGTACGCCTGTTCTGCCAACTTTTAATTAGCACCAATAATCAAAATAAAAATTATGAAACAACAAAGATGGTCCTCTAAAATGACTCCATGCCCAAAGCAAGTGTTCAAGGATGGTGCCCAAAAATTGTATCCTAGGTCCAATCTCCCTCCACCAATGCTATGTATTCTAAAACCCTGGTCCAAGGATTATACTGGTAAAGTTGGCACTTATAATATAGTCATTTTCAAAATGTCTACTGATTCATTGTTACTTCAAAGATTCAGTAGCAAATCTTGATTTCATTCAACATGATATATCTGATTAATGATTGAAGCCTCAGAATATAGTACAAATTCACATCAACAATGATAAAAACCTCCCAGATAAATGCTTTTTGGTTCTGTGTACATCTGTCTAACTGTGGAGGTATCTCATTAGGGTAAACCCTGGCAGGTTTGGTGAGATTACAGGTAAGAGGTTGGGGGTTGAATGAAGATACCATCATACTACATATTGTGTCTAAGTGTTAGCCCCATCCCCGACAGGTGTACTGTCTGGGGAGGGTGAACCATCACTGTGAGGGGTGCTAGGTGATATACATCTATGTATGACTAACCTTACCAATTTGTGTCAAAACCAATACTAAGGAGAGACAGGCCACAGAACCTTCTCTCACCTTCCACTGCCTCTTAGACAGGTACATGTTAATAATGGTTCACCTCAACCAATACTAAGGAGAGACGGGCCACAGTACTTTCTCTCACCTTCCACTGCCTCTTAGACAGGTACATGTTAATAATGGTTCACCTCAACCAATACTAAGGAGAGACAGCCCACAGCACTTTCTCTCACCTTCCACTGCCTCTTAGACAGGTACATGTTAATAACGGTTCACCTCAACCAATACTAAGGAGAGACGGCCCTCACCTTCCACTGCCTCTTAGACAGGTACATGTTAATAACGGTTCACCTCAACCAATACTAAGGAGAAACGGGCCACAGAACCTTCTCTCACCTTCCACTGCCTCTTAGACAGGTACATGTTAATAACGGTTCACCTCAACCAATACTAAGGAGAAACGGGCCACAGAACCTTCTCTCACCTTCCACTGCCTCTTAGACAGGTACATGTTAACAACGGTTCACCTCAACCAACACTAAGGAAACACGGTCCACAGAACCTTCTCTCACCTTCCACTGCCTCTTAGACAGGTACATGTTAATAACGGTTCACCTCAACCAACACCAAAGAGACACGGTCCACAGAACCTTCTCTCACCTCCCACTGCCTCTTAGACAGGTACATGTTAACAACGGTTCACCTCAACCAACACTAAGGAGACACGGTCCACAGAACCTTCTCTCACCTCCCACTGCCTCTTAGACAGGTACATGTTAATAACGGTTCACCTCAACCAACACCAAAGAGACACGGTCCACAGAACCTTCTCTCACCTTCCACTGCCTCTTAGACAGGTACATGTTAATAACGGTTCACCTCAACCAATACTAAGGAGAGACGGCCCTCACCTTCCACTGCCTCTTAGACAGGTACATGTTAATAACGGTTCACCTCAACCAATACTAAGGAGAGACGGCCCTCACCTTCCACTGCCTCTTAGACAGGTACATGTTAATAACGGTTCACCTCAACCAATACTAAGGAGACACGGGTCACAGAACCTTCTCTCACCTTCCACTGCCTCTTAGACAGGTACATGTTAACAACGGTTCACCTCAACCAACACTAAGGAGACACGGTCCACAGAACCTTCTCTCACCTTCCACTGCCTCTTAGACAGGTACATGTTAACAACGGTTCACCTCAACCAATACTAAGGAGAAACGGGCCACAGAACCTTCTCTCACCTTCCACTGCCTCTTAGACAGGTACATGTTAATAACGGTTCACCTCAACCAATACTAAGGAGAAACGGGCCACAGAACCTTCTCTCACCTTCCACTGCCTCTTAGACAGGTACATGTTAATAACGGTTCACCTCAACTAATACTAAGGAGAGACGGGCCACAGAACCTTCTCTCACCTTCCAATGCCTCTTAGACAGGTACATGTTAATAACGGTTCACCTCAACCAATACTAAGGAGAGACGGGCCACAGAACCTTCTCTCACCTTCCACTGCCTCTTAGACAGGTACATGTTAATAACGGTTCACCTCAACCAATACTAAGGAGAGACGGGCCACAGTACCTTCTCTAACCTTCCACTGCCTCTTAGACAGGTACATGTTAATAACGGTTCACCTCAGTGCTCTCTGTTACACACAGCAGGCTGTGTACATATGGGTGCAGGTCAACTGCAGTTTATGTTGAAAGTGATAAAAGGATCACAAATCAACTTCTATTATATTTTTCATAAAGTTGAGAGAATAGTTAACCTTTTTTTATAACATTTACAAAGTTAACTAAGCAAACATCGAACTTAAGTTTGTTTAAAGTATTAAAGATCTGTGACTTACACCAGAACTAATGGGGAAACCTAACAATTTATATATTTTGGTACATCCAGGGTTTAATTTGTTTCAATTCCTGTTTAGAATTACAGACCCTATAACTCTAAAAGTTGATGATCAAATTGACTATTTTTATTTTGAAATATGAAACTGTGATACAAGCAAATAAACAGTTGACTTATATTTTTAAAAATTCATATAATTTTTAATTTTAGCTATGAAATTGGAAATTTATATGAACTTTTTACTTTGACTTCATTTTCGATTAAATGGACCAGCCAATTTTGGCCCATCTGCTGGTGATTTCAAACATATATAATTGTATATAGCTAAGCCATACTGTTGGAATTATAGTAATCGTGGTAAGACCCACCAGGTCAAGAATTTCAAAAGGATGGTCCCAACACATGTAGTAGTTATAATGATCAGAAAAAGCTGTAGAAACATTGCTTTACGACAAAAATAACACCATGGTACTAAAATGGTACCAATCCCCCACCATCTGATTCCACATACTAAATAGATGGCTGTTTTAACATGTGCACCCCTAAAATCACATTTGAGCCTTACCCAAACTAAGAAAAGACAGGTCCATTTTGAAAATATAGGGTGAATGAGTTAAATACATTGTTCCTCCTTTCAGCTTCTGAAAACCATTGTGCAATGGTTCTATATACCCTTTACAAAAGCCAACTCTGAAACAATAAAGGGGTTCTTTTTCTACAACAAAACATTGGTAAAGGAGATTAGTCCTTCCTGTGCTAACAGTGGATATGGGAAGTTAGTCGTCCCTCCAATAGAACTTGGATGCCTTTCCTACCCTAACTTCTTGGACCCCGATAAAACTTCTGGAAATTGGACAAAAATGACAAGAGGTTCATTTTCCTCTGAAGGACAAGATGTTATAAGGTTGAGGAGGTGAACAACCTAATGGTCTACAAGCAAATGAACCCCAGGTTTGTAGGTTTTTGTAAACCATCAAGTGTTAGGTCAATGTGCCCTCCTTTTATCGATGGGTTACCTATTTCCGCAATCCAAGCGGCTTAATCATAACTACTCCTGTGATGTTTTACATAGCCAACAGTTGCGTCTGAAGCCTGGATGCTGGGGCTACCACCGAGAGTTAAATCTGATAATTACAGGTAGAAGGTGGTTCATGGCTTCATGAATGCAGGACCCTGTGAGAGGAATGCTATCAATATAGTGCTAACTACCAGGTATTTGAGGGCTGCTGTCCTGTCTAAATCAGTAGGAAGGAGACTAAACTGTACCAGGCCTCGTCTATATATATATAAACTATATACTACCAATTACACAAATACTGGTTAAGTGGGTTCCTTCTAGTACCAATGAGGTCAGTTTGTTCTCATCAACATTGCAATAAACACTACTGTACAAAGGTCAACAAGAAATTGACAGAATTAGTCTGAAATATTGTGTCCCAGCCAAGTTATGGGTGGCTCCATACCATATTACTACCGTATGACCCTCAGTAATATTAGTGTAACATATTGGGAATGTTTTCCACAACAATTACCATAATTGCACCATACCCCTATCATCATACCTGTAAACATCGGTAATCTACAGCTAATACAACTGCTGTGTATACCTACTTATGTTTGACTGGACTGGTACATGACCAATCACTGACTACTGACCACCATTATAAGTACCTTACCCTAATGATCTGATGCCAAAGTCCAGGTTGCTGTATATATGGTGACCCATTGGTGGGTGACCATCGGTCATATAAAGATCAGATGTCTACATAAGTTGAGAGTTTCTGTATACATGGTGACCCATTGGTAGGTGACCATCGGTCATATAAAGATCAGATGTCTACATAAGTTGAGGGTTTTTGTATAGCTGCCGCAGGGCTTTACATCCCAATTTGACTTTGAGAGTCCTTTGGACCCCTTGATTGAATATCTGGGGTCCTTAAAAATAATGATTTCAGTATTTGTTGCTTAAAGTCAAATACATCATTGAAATTTGGAGAATGGAAATTTTGCAGTTGTCATTTCAGGTGGTCCTGGGGACAGGTGTTCAGATATTACAGGTCCTATAAAGGAAAATGAGGGTTTTTGAAGCAGGATTCTGCTTCATGTAGAACCCTGTAGCTGGACTAGACAGGGAGACAACTCTTTGTAAGACCCGAAGCGTAAATTAGAAATGGCTCAATTACTGTAAATGTACTAATTTTGACTGACTCAAATTAAATCTCCGCGAAAATAACCACACGCAAATATATTTAACACCACTCAAACTCTACATTGTATACATGTAATAGTATTATGGGTACACTGTGCAAAACAGCATGACTGACAGCGCGAAATTTTTCACATTGTGAACAGTTTGGAGGCTGACTAAGCGAAAAATTCAATGCACGAAAATATTGGCATTTACAGTAATTCAGTGAAATGTTTTCAGTACGAAAATTGCTAAAATAAGATTACTGCTGCAATATGTACAGTGTACATTTACAGTATCAGCTGGCAAATTCACAGATTACTGGATGGCGACACATTTGGTACAGATGTACTAATGAGTGATGGAACAGGACAAGGCCAACCTTTAACATTCATACTGTTAGCAAATCTTAATGATGGGCAATTAGCCTCCATAGGTTAGCTTTCTTTGATGTAGAAGATAATCAGAGTCTATGGATTATCTTCTGTTGTAAATCACTAATGCTTCATGAGACAGATATGGTTTTTTATTACTAATTTGCCATGGAAGCAGTGATCAATCTACAATTATTTTTCATGAGTCTTTCCATTTGTATTGCCAAAACCATGGATCCCACAACGTCAAACTTCACCATATCCGGAAATTCAATGGGTTGTTTAAAAATTCTACAGGACTCTGGATACAGTGCACTTAGATTTATCACTGTGGAAGGCGATCCTGAATCCAAACCTATCATGAATATTTATTTACTCAGTCACGATTGAGCATGACCTAAGTCGTAGTGAGGGTTTTTTAACTTCAAACAAATGATTTAACTATGAACATATAGCCGCGGTGGTTCTGTTCGCCTGTTGTAATCCTTGTGAACAAGCGATAAACAGTACAGCTCTCCATGGCATCAGCACACCCAGACGAACCACATAATCCTAATTCACCTGCAATCAGCACTCGATGTAATACAGAGATTACCGCACGCATGCCATGTCACAAAGAAAACGTAATAAAAGCAAACCAGATATTTAATTGCGTTCATGATCGTGGAACTAGCGAGTTGTGTTTTGGAAGGACTTTGACCTTGACAGCGAACTAAGCATGCCACACAGTAGAAACCAAGCATGTTAGGCTCCGACATACAGCTAATTAGAGGCTGAGGTTATACAGATTAATTCTGAGCATAAGGGAGACGACTGCTCTCATTTTGTTTCATCTAGCTATGTTTAAACATGGCAAATACACTTCATTATGTTCTATACAATATTGTAAATTTAAGGTGTTGAAATTAAAAAAAAAATTCAAATTAATTTTCGTTATAAGAACAAGCCCCTGAAGTGATTATCCTTAGGTAAGAATGGGTTTGCCAGTATTTCTATGTTTATGGACTCCAGATGTTTTGGTGTCAGAAATAACTATAAGCATGTCAGAAATATACATAATACATATCAGATATAGAATCCTCACTCCTCAAACCTAAAAAGAACCTTGACTCACAGTGACCCTGGGAAGGGGGAGAAGAGTTATCTGCCTTGTATCAAGTACTCACCCCTAAAGACACAACTGAACTCTTCCAAGTCAAAGGTTTAAATAGTTTATTTGGAGGTTCTAGGGTGAATGAGTTGACTGGTAATGAGGCAAAAGCATGTATCTAAGATCTGTCCATCTGTCTTGTTCCTCAGGAGGAGCTGTCGACCACGGACAACATAGAGTGCAGCTTACCCGTAATTACACAGACAGTTTACGTGTCATTACACAGACAGTTTACGTGTAATTACACAGGCAGTTCACACCACTGTACAGACAGATAACTCTTTATACATATTTCTATAAAACTCACGAGGTGTCAACCGTGATTGCCAATTCGGTCTTCACCTTGACAGAACTCTGTAACAAGGAAGTAATACACTGGGGTTCCTGTAACACGACTAGTAAACAATACTTACAGACAGCGAGGATTCAATACCTAGTATCTACTCGTACAATAGAAGTAAATCTTACTGTGTTTACACCTCATCAGAAGTCAATATCTGGCTATTTGTAGTTCCAATAAATCTGGCTCTACGATCACGTACTTGTGACAAAGAATCTGTAGGCGAATGTTGCCCATTTGCACAGACAGACAGAATCATCAAATTCATATAGGATATTTCATTGATAGATAGCTATCAAAGGGATTGCCAAAAGCTCTCAAAACTTCAGAAGAATAATGCAATTTTGACATTTTTTTCTTGAATGTAAAATGCAAATCAAAGCTGATCAGTTGGAGTACCATGCTACTCTCCAAGTTCTAATGTTTTAGAAAGATGGTACTTTGAAATAACTCTTTTATCCTTGATGACCCCAACTTCAGTGGACAATAAACGACGGCATCTTTATAATTATATATATGGCATCTTCAGTAGATATCAATGGCATATGATCTTGTATGATGGAAAGATATAATACAGAAATAGCACTAATCTATTCTGAGAAAACATTAAAAACATATCCAATATGCTACATTTGAGCATAAAAGTGTTCCACTACAATGTGATCCAGGCTTAATTAGGTCAAAAAATATCACGAGTTATCTCCCTTAGTGTTTTGAGTAGGCAGAATGAACCTGATGTTGTGGACAATGAACGCAGGCATCTTTATCTTTGATGAATAATTCAGATGAGAAAGAGAAAATCTAATTAGACTATTGGGACCTCTCCTCCGTGTCGGGACCCTGTGTCCCCAATCTTAGCAACCTTGACGCTGTCAGATTAAATCAGAGCTCATGAATGACAACTTGCTTCAAGTGTCGTCGCCAGTCCTGATCAAGTTTGTCCTCACAATACGTCCGTTTTTGCAGTAGATTTCCTATTCACATAATCAGGATCTTCTAAACCTTGAATGAACAAGTCGTTAGGTTGATAATTGTACCAGCTCCCTTGAAGCTTCTGTTACACCAGCACACAAACCGTACCCAATCAATTTTGATAGATTTTTTTTTTATGGAATTTTCTTTTTATTCATTTTTCCTAATAGTTATATTGGATATTGCTTGTGTTAGAGTTTGCTTGTGGGCCAGATCAGGTCCACAATGGGCTGTATGATCCACACATAGTCAGAGTGTTGACACTTGTCTCCCCTGTATACACTTGATTGATTTTACCAGTAACTTTTTATCGCACAAACTGTATTCTATACAGAATATTGAAAGGGTAAACATACAGTACACAGGGTCTGACCCTACACTGTCAACCCAGGCTGCCTGGCGTAGTAGAGAACGGGTTCAACAGAAACTCTGCGACTGTACCAAATGAACTTCCTGATAATACCGATAAAACAGAATATGAAATATCCTTGGCAGAACACCTTGAACTACAGTATCCATACCAGAAATGGACGTGATAAGCCAAACAATGATCTTATTTACATTACAATGATGAGATGATATGTTGGTTGCAAAAGGAATGTAAGTGAATAAATGTCATAGAAGAATGCTTTAAAGCAAACTCATCTTTTAATGGAACAAAACCAAAGTACTTTTTGCTGACATTATAGACAGCAACCTTGATCTGTCTCAATGCAAAAATTGAATTGTAAACATTTCATTGTATCAAAACTTCAATATTCATAGCAATATTTGAAAAGTAACAATGTTTTCAAGAGTAATAATGCTTTCCTCATGTTTATATTTGTATAATGAAGTAAATGACAACTCAGGACATGTACCTGTACATTACAGTAACTGACAACTCGGGATGTGTACCTATTTACAGCAAGTGTCCTACAGTAACTGACAACTCAGGATGTGTACCTGTTTACAGCCAGTGTACTACAGTAACTGACAACTCAGGATGTGTACCTGTTTACAGCCAGTGTACTACAGTAACTGACAACTCAGGATATGTACCTGTTTACAGCCAGTGTACTACAGTAACTGACAACTCAGGATGTGTACCTATTTACAGCAAGTGTCCTACAGTAACTGACAAATCAGGACATGTACCTGTTTACAGCCAGTGTACTACAGTAACTGACAACTCGGGATGTGTACCTGTTTACAGCCAGTGTACTACAGTAACTGACAACTCAGGATGTGTACCTGTGAACAGCCAGTGTACTACAGTAACTGACAACTCAGGATGTGTACCTGTTTACAGCCAGTGTACTACAGTAACTGACAACTCAGGATGTGTACCTGTTTACAGCCAGTGTACTACAGTACCTGACAACTCAGGATGTGTACCTGTTTACAGCCAGTGTACTACAGTAACTGACAACTCAGAAATGTGTACCTGTTTACAGCCAGTGTACTACAGTACCTGACAACTCAGGATGTGTACCTGTTAACAGCCAGTGTACTACAGTACCTGACAACTCAGGATGTGTACCTGTTTACAGCCAGTGTACTACAGTAACTGACAACTCGGAATGTGTACCTGTTAACAGCCAGTGTACTACAGTAACTGACAACTCAGGATGTGTACCTGTTTACAGCCAGTGTACTGCAGTACCTGACAACTCAGGATGTGTACCTGTTTCCAGCCAGTGTACTACAGTACCTGACAACTCAGGATGTGTACCTGTTTATAGCCAGTGTACTACAGTACCTGACAACTCAGGATGTGTACCTGTTTACAGCCAGTGTACTACAGTACCTGACAACTCAGGATGTGTACCTGTTTACAGCCAGTGTACTACAGTACCTGACAACTCAGGATATGTACCTGTTTACAGCCAGTGTACCACAGTACCTGACAACTCAGACATGTACCTGTTTACAGCCAGTGTACTCAACCATATACAATCTCAATGTAAAGAAACAAAATGGTGTTGTATTCCTACTAAAACACTCTACTTTTTATGACTCTGTACAACTCATTGATCTGAAGTTGGTGAGAAAGTCTTAAACAAAAGGCCTGCACTAGTTTGTGGAGTTGTCACTCCTGACAGCAGATCGAGAAACAAGCAATAAACAAAACACAATAGTCACTTTTGTTTTGCCTTGTTCTGGCCGAGATATAATTGATGTTTCAGACGAGGTATTCACACCATCACCAGTGTGTTTACCAGTGTGTGTGGCTCACATGCATTCCTGTCTTTATATTGAATGCTTTTTACTTTTCTCTTGTCTTAATTCTTCTGTATGTTTTTTTTTTAAATTATTGATTTTAAATTGAAATAATCGATTATAAAACGTTACAGACTTGCCTGTTGTAAATGCCAGCCAAGTTGTGATAGACTTCATATGATATTGATGACTTTGTTTGAAATGTGAAAAAAAAACCCAACAACAAATGGAAAAGAATGCTCCAGCAACATAGTGGAAATACAATTGAAAGAAGACATTTTCCTGTGGTAAAACTTTGTTATAATGAAACGGTTTACAAAGCCAATCAGTAGCGTAAATTGGAAAAATGTAGAAAAGTCTGAAAGCTGCTTTTTCCTTTTTATGCCATCGTTTCTGCTTTCAAATTTTGACCCTTGTGACCCGAAACCTACAGGCCAAATTTGACTGCTGTCTTCATTCATATGTAAATTATTAAAATACTTATCGAAATGAAGACTCCAAACTTGCATATATACTTTTCGGAAGTCATTTTAGAAATGCTTCTTCCTTGAAATTAAATGCATAAAATAAACCTGAGGCTAACTTTTCACATTTTATGGCAACTCTAAGCAAGGTAAAGGTTTTTTTTCTGCGCTACAACGTGAAATCTCTCCTGTGATGGAACACAGAGACTAACAGTGTATTTCAGGACTCTTTCTTTGTCTTCACCACAATCAATCTTTGGGTAATTATAACTAGCTTGAATTTGCATTTCCACAGAACCAATTAGTGCAATATAAAGAAAAGTAAATTAATGGAAGCCCAGAGCTAACTACAAGGTGAAATAAATACTACTCACCTTTGGTACAGAAACAAGGAGCCTTCAATGGAGGTCTTCTCCTGAAAATAAAAAGTTAAATGATTCAGGAACATAAAATACCCAGCCATGTATTATTCACTGGCCTATTGACCTAGTCGTTAGAGATCCGAGTGAAGTCCCTTTATCCCAAACTGCCTGATAGACAGGGTTGTGTCATACCTGACAACCTGCAAGGCTGCACAAACTCTAAAAACAATGAATCTGGCATTGACGACTTGCAGGATGGGCGGGCTACACTACATGTCTTTGTAATACATTCTGAAAACTCTCTTGAATGATGTAAACTATTTATCTCAAGTGTATGTAAGGATGTCTTGTCTAAATGTACCAAACATGACTTTTCTAAGAGCTAAATGTGTCAGTATGACATGAATGCTGCCCCCTAAAGGAGCACTTTTTATTGTTTCGAATTTCTATTGGTGTTAGACAAGGCTGTTTGATGTTGGTCATATGATTCGATTAAAATTTCCTAATTTTATTTTGCCATAACTAAAAATAGATAGAACGTCACAAAATCAGAATGTGACCAGCATCTTAACATACAACTACATAACAAATTATAGTTCGATTTCTCTATCTGTTAAAGAGTATATGAATGGAAATAAAATTATGGAGGAATGACAGCTATCAATTTCATGATGGGTATAAAGAACAAAATCAGTTAATGACATAGGATGTCTCACCAAACAGGTTAAGTTAAAGATCCCTGTTGTACTAGAAACTATTTTCTTTACTACATTGTATACCTTTGATAAATCATTCCTGAAAATTGATCTTTTTGGCCAACTACCATAACCCTTATGTACTAGTCATACCCATTACGAACTTATGGGGAGGTTATCTATTTTTGTAAACTAGGTGTGTCACTGTGACACGAATGCCCCCGCCGACAACCAAAGAGAAGTGTGGAGATTTTAGTCTCATTGACTTTCTAATAGGTGTACTCATAACTTTTCACACTCTTACACAGTAATGGTTGATCAAGTCTGACATCCAAAGCTAATCAATAGCCGAGAATGAGGAAAAACTTTTTGTTTTTGTGTTTTCTTATCCCAAGTTCATAACTAGGGAAATAAGCCAAATGGCATAATTTTGTTTCCAGACAATGCAATTGTCATTAGTGAATGTGTGTTAAGTGCATAATAGACAAGTTGTTTTCTGAAGCCAACAAAAGTGTGTTATTTCCATTGTTTAAAACTGTTATGGAAACCAAAATGTTGCTGATATAACAAACCCATTGGGTCAGATACACAAACAATTAGAGGTTTTGCACTTTGGTAATATTTTTTTCTGTGAAAATAAAAAATTTCAACTGCAGTTAAGCAAGGCTCTCCAATGTCGGTCATACCATTTTGTGCGAAAATTTAAAAGTTAAATGATGTCATAACTATGGAATAAATAGTTGAACTTTCACAAAATCAGATCTTGACCTGCAATAACATCATTTGTAGAACATTTTCAAGGCTGTTGTTTATTAAATGAGACCTGAATTTGAATGGGAAACAATTATTTATGATTTTTCATAACCTGATGCCCTGACTGAGAGTTATCAATGGGATGGCACACCATCTAGTCATGGTGAACTAGTATGTTGTGTTGGTAAAAAAAAAACACTTTTGGGTTGGAACCATTGCTGTAGGATTTAATTCATCTTTGACATTTGTGACCTTGAATTTCAGGGCACACAACTGTGTGTACATCTTTGACTCTTGTGACCTTGAACTTCAGGGCACACAACTGTTTGTACATCTTTGACTCTTGTGACCTTGAACTTTTTGACTCTTTGGTTGTGACCTTGAACTTCAGGGCCCACTACTATGCGACAAATCATGTTTTCATGAAACCTTCCATTAGGACAAAATGCAAACAGCAAAACAGCAAACAGATATTTACCAAACCACCCAATGATTTGTTAATCCTAATATTGTATTACTGTACTTCCTGAACATGAAAACACTGGAGCCCCTGATATACGGCTTGTACATGTACAGTGATAGTTCAGCTCAGGGTAAATACCATACTTTGATATATTGCAAAACATCGACAACTGCAAACTCACAGTGCTCCAAGGTTAACTACTCAAACATATGTACTCTGTCTACGTACATCAACATCTAAACATAGAACTGCATATTGCTGCTAACAGCATCTTTTTATACTTAAAGTATCATTATCCACTGTGAGTACAATATCCTCCTACCAATATTTTTGCCCCTAACAACATTATATAATTTTTTGCAGCAGTGAATAGTCTTCATCTCAGAGAGAAATGATGTGTATGCATCTCTTGAGAATAACCTTGGCCCCTGACAGTATTCTTGAACCTGTTTTGAGTGTCCTTGACCTCTGATAAATTTGTGTTCTCATCATAAAGGTATTTTCACCTCTATTTTTTACTCATTACAATCTCCTTGACCTTGAAGTCAGTTCTCCTTGACCTTGAAGTCAGTATTCCAACACAGCCGTTGTCGTCTTACGAAGCATTATTACAGAGTGATACTTGTTTCTTGGACAATACAAGAATATTTCAAATACAACAAATTCCTTGATGACAATAGCACATAGTTATTTATTTGTACCTGTCATTGTTGACAAAATTTTAGACCCTATCATAGACCCTATCATTAGCATAAAACATCATAATGTCCTCCTGTCTTAGTGCAGGTACACCGAGACAGATTTTACACATTGGTGGCCGCCCTGGTACGGGATGTCTGTGTGGTTTACACGTTTGTTGAGTAAGACCAGGGTATATGTGGCCCATCTGTATGTATATATATCTATTTCTTACCGAGATGAAAGAGACTCCACCCACATGATACCTCAGTGATGTTATACAGCTAACCCAAGACACACTTTCTTTGACTTTGTGTTAGTTTGTTTGGAAACAGGAGAAAAACCCGAGTTAAAAAGCCCAACAGATGTTGGTTTAACAGCCACGGTTTGTTCCATTATCGTGAGCATAGCTAGACTCACTATCATAAGGTGATGTAGCCCGCGCCAAGGTAAACATCAGTATGGAGACACAACATCCAGCAGGAACACGGCCTAAGATGAACTCACATCATCTTTATACCTGATAATGTATACCCATCAAAATATTCTATCTGATTGCCTAAACATAAACCCAGAACCTAGAGATAATATTCACTAGAAAAAGTATTGTTTTGGTTTCCTCTCCTCACAAACAAATGCACCTAAAACAACCCACTTATTATAGCTTATAGCTAGATACCGGGCGACCTTCACAACAACCTTGGAAATAATGTACTTCTCTTTCTAACACAGCCAAAATTACAATAGTTATCCCAGATCTACACACGTGTCTAAAGGGTCTGAATATGCATGCTTTACGAAAACTATTATGTCATTTTTCTTTCTGTATGACCAGTGCTGTGGAATATAAATTATGTTAAACCTAATAGGGACCCTGTACACAGTTATACAACACTGGTAGGTTGCCTCTAAAGAAACAATTTTACCTAACCTCGACAACATTCATGATATTTTTTTACATTTTCCTGAGAAAGACATACCATGGTAATAGTTTTACCCTGGCTTCAACTTAAATCTCCATTAATTGATCAAGTCACATATATTTCTGAAAGATTGTATTGGTAGCTGACCCAACAGATAATAATCCATTGAAACTTGAGTTTTGTTTGAAAGCTAATTGTTTGGAATCTTAGTGATTCGATCTTGATGAAAGATCTGACAAACTAAACCAGACATCTTATAAGTATGTCCAGTCATAAATTAAAATATTTAAAAAAAAAAATTCAAAAATTTCACAATAAGTTATCAATCAAGCTATATTTTTCACATTTTTGAATGTAAATTTATTTGGGTTAAAATATTCATCAAGCAAACTATGTTAACCTCAGTATTGAGATATTTGAGAACTGTCTTTACAGAAGAGCACCTACAGCTTTGTGAAAGGATCGATGTGAAAGTGTCTCTTGTCACCTACATAATGCCTATGTGTGATCAAAATAGCAGATGTAAATCTAAGCAGCTGGCTGACTACATGTTAGTTTGGCCATAGTTTGTGTCTGAAGGGAAGTAACTCTACCAAAATGATGGCTTGTTTTGTGTTGGGAGAAATTGCAACATACCAATAAATATATAATGCTAATGAATATGATACAAACTATGTGTAAGTACATTGGTTTAGTATAGTGAATGCATAGTGTTCTGAAAATGTAATAGAGAAAACTTCTATGGATTTTATGATATTACAATATACAGTAAGACTCTTTCAGAAACACTTTACAAAGGGGGATAACTCTGGTGGCTCTCTCTCCTTACTAATTCTGTCAGTACTGGAGTGTGATAAATGGTGACTTAATAATGCATGCATTGCACAGAAAAAAGGAACATTAAGAAATACAGTGTCATTGAGAAATTACTGATCAATTCAATACATACTTCTAATTTAAGGAAAACATTAACAAGATGATCCACATAATCCTAAACAAGTAAGGCCAACGGCTCAATAAACAGAACATACATGTACACGTCTGTATACTGTCAACTTCAAATATGATTCAGTCTATTAGATCAGATGCTTTGTATTGTATGTAAAGTGTATGAACTATGTATTAAGTACCATACTCTCTACCTTTGCAATTATAACACATTAGTTACATTAAGGTAGGATAAACCACACATGATAGAGTACAGAACTTGATGGAATTGATTGGCCGTAACCAGACAGCTCAATAGGTTGAGCGCCGGCAGCCTCCGACTAACTTTCAGAAGGTTCTGGGTCCAAACCTGGGTCTTGCCAAGCACTTAATGCTTTTCCTGTCCTGTTAAGGCGATGCCTGTGGCCATTCCTTGTTTCAAGCATTTCAGTTTTGGTGTATGGTTGCCAATGAGAAACCTGAACCTTGGTGTTAATTAGTTGTGTCTATAGGGGTGAAGACTAAGAAAAAGGAGCGAGGAATGTAGTGGACCCAGACTGTGTCCATTGTTGGCAACAAGATAGATCAATTGGTTAAAGGCAAAAATATACGTAACTTTAGGTTTTTTTGGGGGGGATTCTGCAAAATTCTGAAAAAAAATCCAGTTGATAACCATGCAAAAATGGTCCTAAAATGAAGTAAACCTGAGCGGTAACAAGCAAGAAACTTTTGACAGAAAAATCCAAAGAATTGAAAATAATTAAGGTGGGGCCCACTTCAACAACAAGCCGAAGTTAGAAGACAGTTCAAAATGGATGCGTGTTTACAAATACCAAGTTCCAATTAACTGCTGCTGTACTGGTTTACCACGTAAGAATTCATCTTGAATATTGCTGATATCAGTTTATCTTAACTAAATGTAATAATAATAATAAAAAGTAGTTAGGCTTGATTTCCTTCAAGTTTTGCCAAAGTAACGTATATTGGGGCCTTTATTCGTCCTTCTTGAGTTTGGAAGGTTCTGAAATCGAATTCCAGTATGGCTGTACATTTATCCTTTCCTGTTACAATAGCTTGGTTAATTACACATTATACAATCACACATACATTTGTACCATCGCTAAGTAAAGTAATTAATATTTATATATACACAAGTTCAGTATCAGAAAGTGATACCAGGGACCAATTCAAATGATTTTGATTTATCTGGGGGGAAATCTTTTTTTTGTCAAATTGGGAAACCATTGCAAAAGTCAAAAATGGCACAATCCATTTTTACATTATGAAAAAATGTCATAATTAAAACATTGACCACAAGAAAATGGAATCCTGTCTTAAGTGTTATTATTCTGCCATTTATTAGGTAATAAAATAATTTACCAATTTCCAGCTAGTTTTTGTAACAACTTGGTAGTGAGCAGCTAATGTGGGAGCAATGTATTGTTAAACCACACGTGAAATACTTATATTTGAACTTTCAAATATCAATAATGCTTCAAACATACTTAATAAATGAAAATTGCATGCCATGTTATCTATTGTCAACTCATTTTACATGCAACTTAAATTATCTCCCCTTGACCACAACCGTCTCTCAATGACATATCTAAAATCAGTTTTGGTGTGAAACATGAACAATTCACTATTGCTATCTAAAATTCAGTAAAAATGTCATAACCAAGACCCAAAACAACCATATCAATAAACTTGACAGATGTTTTAATGTGTTAAGACAAACTGTTTTTCTCTGTTTTTATAGCATCATGTTCCCAGATACAGTGAAATATACAGTAATGGGAGCCACATATCATGTGTAGCTTTAATAACACTAAGAAGTAGTGTAATGTGAGTTCAAAGTATTTTTTTTTAATGAAATTGTATCAGAAATATATTATTTTTGTTTTTAAATAAGAAGTCGTAATCAAGATATCTGGAATAAACATAGCTCGCACACCTGAAACATACCTGTAGATTTTGCAAAACACAGGTTCCCTGTATCCATGTACATGGTTTTATTAAGCCTCTGTGTTTATGTAAGTGCACAGGGGTTATTAAGTAGAACACAGTATTTTAATATGGTAAATTTTATCTATATAATCCAGTATATTAACTTGTCTTAACTGGCCCCTGTTTAATCTGAACCCCTGTTTATTCTGGCTTTACATTTTGGTCATATAACTGATATCCTACCCTATAAACCAGACACCTGTGTAAACCAACCCAAATGTTTGTCCCGGTGACTTCCAGTTTAGACAGGTTACACTGTACATCAACAGTCAATGTATCATTCTACTTTGTACTGTCCCAACTATGTAAAATACTTACTGCTTAAATATCGGTGCTGAAGAATGAATCCCTCAGTATCAGGTAGTATTTTGTTTTAAATACCAACAGAACATTTCTTTATACATTGTAAAACTGCTGCTTCAGTGTTTGCACTAGTTTACTTAAAAAGATAGGTTACAATCAAGTAAAAATGTTGATATCATTTTAGGAATTTCAACTATTTTCTTGGCTTCGATTCAACAAGATCATGGTTTTAAAACCGACTTTTTTTCTGTACCAGACCAATGTTGAAACAAACCTCTCTGGCTGTGTGAGATATCAGCTGTACAACTACATTTAATGACCATTTATAATTAAACTAGAAAAGAAATGTTCAAATCTTGGACAAATTGGTTGTTCCTAACCATGATTAAGTTGTTCATAAATTATTTATGTTTTTGAAGTTGCTAACCTGCTGAAATCCCAAACATCATAATTTTAATCACAGCAAGTTAAAATTCAAAACGAAAAATAAAAAAAAAATCTTTTAAGTGCAAATCACATGTTCAATGTTATTCAAATGATATATATGAATTATTTTTTGGACACATGAAAAAAATGAAAATAAAACTCCCACGAAAATTAACCATTCTACAGTATGCTTTAACATAAATATAGCCTACGTCAGACACAGCCGAATGTAAAGTCTAGTTTTACTAGTGGTTGGTTGTAATATAAGAGAACACCTGCCTGAAATAAGATTAAACAATTTAACCCTTTCCACCTACAAAAGGTTGGGGGCTACCAGTCAGCTAGCTCTGTGCCTGATGTAATTTACTCCCCAATTGAACACAAACCAAGCTTGCACTTTACAATAGTACCTTTTTATGTACTTTATCTGGCTGCTAAAACATGAAAGAAGCTTAATCTGTTGATTGTGAATATATATAGCTACCAAGAGGCTAAAAATACCATCATTGTTTTAAAATGGATAGCAGGCATTTAATTGTTATACATCAATGTATATATACATAAAAAAAAATTCAAAAAAAAAGATTCAGTAGTTGAAAATAGATTTTGATGCTGGTTGAATATTGTGAACTTGTTTATTTTGATACAACTGCAGATGAACGTTCAGAATCAGAGCAAGCAACAGCAAACTTAGGATTATAAGTCTCTATACTACTTTGCTTATATGTTAATTTGTTCGTTTCAGTTTAACGGCCCATCAACAACTATGGTCGTTTAGGGCGAAGCCTGTTTTCCCAAACCTCAAAAAAATAGTGTTCTGTGATGCAGACAAAATGTGACGTCATTGCAAATTATCACCGTGTATTAATATATGCCGATTCACTTAAAAGAAAATGTGCTTTTCTTTTTGTCCCAATAGTTTAATGTTTGCCTGTCAAGAGTAAATACGAATTTTCTATTTATCAATATCTCCTGATATATGATGAATGATAACAGATAATTATTATTCATGTGTAGTAGATTTGAGATGGGTTGATGGTAGAGTATCTATTTCATTGTTTTGAGTTTGGAGGGTCCTTGGTTTGAACCCCAGGTTTAATAGTAATATTTTCCCTTCATTTTGTTGCACAAGTAATTTGAAAAGTAAGATTGGAGCTATTTTAATGTTGTATTCATCAAGGAAGTGTAAGTATGAGTCTGAATACATGTAAACACCTCTCCTCCAGTCCTAGTGCCATACAAGTGGCTACATGATGTAGTGAGAGGGTTCCTCAAGTTCCTGTACCTTTTTATACAATCTCCACTCTCTACATGTTGAGGTGTTTAACGACTCCTTATCTTTTATGCCGTCAAACTTTCCCTAAAGCTATCAACTGTCTGGTACTAAAGATACCTGAGTTTTGATAAAGCATCACCCCCTCACGCACAACCCCATCCAACCACATTTACTCTTCACAACCACCACACACACATTCGCTACTATTTTAATTTTTTTATACTTTAAAAATAATATGGTCCCTTAGATTTCAATGCATTAGGTAGGTACATTAGGTAGGTACATTCCAAAAAAAAAGATACTTTGATTCACTGTTAAGTTTATTACTGAATGTAACAAATTTACGAGAAAAAAAACACCAACATTTTCAGCATTTCTCAAAATCCTTTTTAAATGTTAAAGAACTCAAGAAAAGTTGGCAGCTTTTGACTCAGCATTTTCTTTAAGAAGTTTTATTGCAAAAATGTTTCCACACTTCTATGTACATACAGTGTTAAAAGTTCTCAAGGGGAAAATGCTAAACTCGGATATTTCAAATCAACTAAATGTCAATGTGGTTCACTCACTGCACTCTAGTGGCTATACACTTTTAAAATTTTGATTCAGAACTGGCAGCAAAGTACATGATTCAATCATAAATAAGTGATGCTTTGAATCTAGGTTATATATCCAGTTTCAAATACCACATGTATGGAGGATAAATTGAGATGGGTCTAATACAATTCTCTTTAAAAAAATTTTTTTAGGAATATGAACAAATTCTTCAATCAATAGTTAATATACCTCTTAGTATAGATTATTTTTTATCTAGTCGGATCAACTTGTAACATTTTAACCAGACCAATATCATTTTCAAGCTGTCCGTGAATGCTAATGGATTTTGATACTAATGAATTTGGTTGATATACACTGACAATAAAATATATCTGACCAAGGTTGTATATATTATGACGATTTAAGAAAAAGATATTACTGGGACATGAATACTCTGGACTGAAATTTTTTTCAATAATTTTTAAAATGTTTCAAGATGCTGGGCAGAGTGTCGTTTTACAATTTGAAAGTTAACAAATTGAAGTTATTACTCCTGTTTCTGACCAGGTAATCAACTATGGTGTCAAAATGGAATATGACATCACAATCTATTGTATAGTGTGGTTATAATCAAAATCATGTCTAGGATATTACCCATTTGTAATGCCCAGTAAGTTTATTCAATGAGTTTTGAGTAAAGAAACCTGTGACAGTTGTGGGAGATGCCTTTGATACTTACAGGGATGTACGATTCGTAATTTATACTTATGTATAAGTTGTTAATTGAAATAATATTCATTATTCTTCATAATTTACTGTAATTGCCCTGCCATACACTTCAGTATCCACTCTCAAAGTGAGTGTTCTGTTAATTCAAGCACAGAAACTAAAAGTGGTGATTGCTAACAACAATTAATGCATGACCGTACCATATATTGTAGTGATACTTTCTAGTGTACATACCTAATGTTCTGTTTGCTTGTGGCTGTAGAAGTTGGGATGATTTATTTTTTTATTCAGCTTTAAGAGTTCAAATTATTATTTTTGATTCCTTTATCAAGCATATATGGTCCACAGCGCAAAATTACTGATAATTTATATAATTACCCATGGTATGCAAAACTCTAATACGAAATCATTTATTCCATCATTATGAAGCTGAACTGTTGTGCATATGTATATTGTATTATGTATGGTATCCTTAAAGGCCCAATATACGTAACTTCAGGGAAATTTTCGTGGTTCTGAAAAATTATGAAAAAAAATCCAGTTGATAACCATGCAAAAACAAGCCTAAAACGAAGTAAACCTGAGCGGTAACTAACAAGAAACTCTTGACAAGAAAATCCAAAGAATTGAAAATACTTCAGGTGGGGCCCACTTCAACAACAAACCGAAGGTAGAAGACGGTTCGAAATGGACACATGTTTACAAATAGCGTGTTTCAACTGCTGCTGTACCAGTAACCGCGAAAGAATTCATCTTGAAAATTGCTGATATCAGTTAATCTTAACTAAATCTATAAATATAATGAGGCTTGATTTTTGCTTCAAGTTTTGCCGAAAGTTACGTATATTAGGCCTTTAAGCATTATAATGTGATAGGCATCATATTTTGAGGTAAGTGATCACAATGGACCAATTATCAGGTTGGGAACTTTCTCTGCATTCACTTTTCTACGACTGTCTCTTGTATTTTTGAGAACTCATTACATGTTGAATATACTTCAGGAAAATCACTATAACTAATGTTTTTTCAGGTGACAAGTTTTAATTTTATAAAGGATTATGACTGCCAACTACAAATTTTGTAGCTTTTCATAGAAAATAACTTCCCCTTAGCTGATTAAGTAGACTAGACATGAAGCTTAACCCCTTTTTAACTTAGTAAACTCTATCATGTATTGATCTGGATGATGAATTAGGGTGGGGGAGGGGGTGGGGTCACTTGATCTATCTCAAGTTAAGGAAGAAAATCTCTTTCCTGGTACAAATAGTGTATGTGTCCCTTTGTGTGGTGACAGAGGTGGGAGCCTTGGTTGTTGTCACCTGCTAGCTTAGGCGTCCGTGTCTACTCTGTGGTGACAGAGGGTTGGAGCCTCGGTTGTTGTCACCTGCTAGCTTAGCCGTCCGTGTCTACTTCGTGGTGGCCCAGGGTTGGAGCCTTGGTTGTTGTCACCTGCTAGCTTAGGCGTCCGTGTCCACTCTGTGGTGACAGAGGGTGGGAGCCTTGGTTGTTGTCACCTGCTAGCTTAGGCGTCCATGTCTACCCCGTGGTGGCCCAGGGTTGGAGCCTTGGTTGTTGTCACCTGCTAGCTTAGGTGTCCGTGTCCACTCTGTGGTGACAGAGGGTTGGAGCCTTGGTTGTTGTCATCTGCTAGCTTAGGCGTCCGTGTCTACTCCGTGGTGGCCGAGGGTTGGAGCCTTGGTTGTTGTCACCTGCTAGCTTAGGCGTCCATGTCTACTCTGTGGTGGCCCAGAGTTGGAGCCTTGGTTGTTGTCACCTGCTAGCTTAAGTGTCCGTGTCTACTCTGTGGTGGCCGAGTCACTGGTCACTGTCTCGACTGCTCACTAACCCTAACCCACTGGAATGCAGGTGTGAGGTTAGATTGTGGGAAGTCTCCAGGTACTAGCTGCATGTTTGGTAGTTTTTCTCTGTGTATTCTAGATCTGTTTTCCAACCATCACCTGGCTTGTCTTTCACTGACAATAGCTGATAACAACATGTAAAGTACAAACAAACCAAACCAAAGTTTCACATTCGGAGGGAATGTTTTTGATTTAGCTCAATTGGTGCAGCAGTGGATTAAATAAGGAAGATTGGGATTGCTGGTTTTATTCCTTGTGGGAGAATATTACTGATCATATTTTATACAGAACACCTGCATTATATTCAACCACAAATACCTCAGTATACAAAAGAGTCTTACCTAGTAGCAAGACAGCATAGGGAATTCAAGGGAGTTCAAACCTGTTGATATAAATATACCTAAAAATATAATTATAACAGGAAATGGATAATACACAGAAATGAATTTTAAACTGGGACCTTCCAAACTCTAGACAGATGCTCAACCAATATAGCTATCTCGTAGTTGACAATTGACCCAGTTCGGTTACATTCATCCATCCTTTTTCTAAGTCTCGACCCCCCCCCCCCCCCACAAAGACATACTCCGGTAACTATTTACACCCAGGTTTGGGTATCTCCTTGCCAAGCATACATATACCAAAAGCTTGAAACAGGGGTTGTAACAGGAGAGGAAAAAAGGCACTAGATCGGGATTCCGACAAAGGATCTTCCGAACACTTAGTCAGACAACAACCATCAACCTAATCCAGTTCAACTACATAATGATGTGCTTCTAGACTGCTAGAAAATTCATAAATTCGTATAAATAAAGAATTGAACTTTAGGATTGCAAATGGTGCTAAACAGAGTATCACACTACTGCACGGAATGCTTCATGGAGTAAATTTAACACTGTGTTATTAGAAATATTGTGGAGTAATAATGTAATGCTTTAAATGATTTATCTGCGTGTTTCTTTTTCATTACCTGTGCGAGTGTAGCGTGATGCTAAACAAGTATGGCTGGAGAATGTAAGGCCAATGATTACGGTACAGAACACAATGAGCAAGGCTGTAGACAGACTACACACACAGCTAACCCAATATACACTGACAACACGTGCAGTTTTCATTGAAATTAATGACTTGACATCGTTTTACACGTGATAAACCTTTACTTACCCATTCATTAGCTAAAGAGCTGAATGAATAAAGGGCTACTTGCGATGCTGTGTCAAGAATTTCTGTGATATACGGATCTCTCTGCTGCAGAGCAGCTAAATTCATCCGGCCTTCCGCCATATTCCAGAAATCAAATAGCTCCGCACTAAAAGTGTATGCGGAGTAGAGAATGAAACTTAATAATATTATAAAATATACAAGCGTGTACATAACTATTGATAATTTTATTTAGTTCGAAATCAATGCTTGGAATAGGTCATCAGTGTCTTGTTTTGATATGGACCAATATTTTATGATGTGAGCTAAAAATAGAACAGGTGCACTGAAAACCGGTCAAGCGATACGGTTTCTTTCACGGTAAGCCGACGTCTATGTAATCGGGTCTACTGTGCATCGTTTTACACAGACGACGAGGATGAGAGCGGAGTGACCACTCTAGGAAATTATCATTATCGTTGGATTTTAAAACCATTCAATAAAATGGGGAAAATCTGGAATTTACGAGCAAGATGCCCGGATGCAGCATCATGAGCAGCAAGCAAAAATGGACGAAATTTGTGTATCGTAGCGAGAAATTAATCGGACTTTCCCCTCCAAATTAAGCCGACAATGGCCTCTCAAGGTCCAGGTAAGCTATTTTCTAAGCTAGAAAATATAACGGTCTTTTGGAGTGATGTAAGTTTTTCGTTTAAATGATGTTGTATTCGTCTGCCGCTGATCCAGCAACAGTCCAGTGCCACGATAAGGAGAAAAATTAAATATGGCTTCGTCTATCGTTGTGAACCAAATTGTTGCTGAGGCTGAAATGTGATGATGATGCCCTTCTCGGAATCTTCTCATATTTCATATTTTTCTTTGCAAGTATCAGTGTATGAATAGGATCTATACGTTTTAATCCCGTTATGTATTCAGTGGATTATTTTTTTGTGTAAAGACTGTCTGCAACAGCTGATGCAGTATGGTTATGCTGTCGGATGATGGACTGTTATTACAATCCATGTCAAAAATGTTTATTTTGGTTTATTAGAATTCTGATCTCGAAATATAAATATTTCTATAATTTCTAATTCATCCTCCAAGTCATAATACGTTATCCATGCTTTATAAGGACATCAGTCAAATTTAATTGAAATAGTTGAACAATGTAAACAAGAACATTGTATTACATTGTATAACTTGGTAAGCTTGAATAATGAATGGATGAGTTTGTAAATATATGTGTAAATATGTGGTACAATGGATACAAATTTAGTTGTTTTTACTCTGATTTATCACAAATTTATACAGAACATTTGATATAATTTATAGGACCAAAGTTCAAAAACATTATCATAATGCTGTAGTTTTTATACAGGATCCTTTTGTACATAATGTCTAAATAGATTTATCAAAACATGAATTTGCAAATTTGCATGAAATGTTATTTTTAGTCTACAAAAAATTCTTTCAAACTTGAAATTTCCATAACAAAATATAAGGTCTATACTAGTTACTAGTTTGATAAAGTACTGTGTGAGTAACATAAACAATGAATAACTAATGCAATGTCTTTTTAACTATCGTTTGGTTATAAGGCTAACGATAAAAATGTGCGTGCTTCAGACTTTCAGGTTACATATGAGCTTGACTGAAAAAAACATAATTTTAAGGATTTATTTTTTCGACATTTTTTTTTTGTTTTAAGAAAATTTGTATTCCCAGAAATGATAATGGATTTACATTTTATGATTTTGATTAGACCTACTGGCTATATATTTATTATTATTTCTGTTGTAATTGTGAAAGGATCATGTATTGCTTGTTCTTAGATTGCATATTTAAAAAAAAAAATTCAATAGCTGAAACTTTTAATATTTTGAGTTTAAGTGTTTAAAAAAAAATATCACTGGCATATAAGCCCATCCAAAGAATTTTGACATAGCTGATATATTTTAGGAGAAACATACAATAATACACTGTTGATCAAGGTGCCCCCTCCCTGTCTAGCAGTGCTTTTGATGACTTATCAATTTAGCCACAAGGCAAGTGTTGACTGGGGAGATAGAGAGATCTACCTGTGTAGATATTACCTGCGATTTTCCCTGGTGTAAAGTTGAAATACCAACAGTAGTAATGTAATGACTGGTTACTCTGTCCAGTATACAGCACCCTACAGCATATAGTAGTTAGGGTGGTGTAACTGTTACATTGTGTCTTTGGTTTCGGATTATATAATAATGTCAAATGACTATATATATAAATGAGTAGAACTGTGGGTTTGAATTGTGTGTAATATGTATATGAGTAAATATCATTTGTGAATTTTAATCTACACAGGTTAAAATATTATTATGGTCAGTAAACAAAAGATGTATAAACATTGCACTCATGGACCAAAACACTATATATAGCTACTGTATATTATAATATTAACACTGTGGATTTATATATAAGTACATGTCTAGATCTTGTACAAAATAATAATTAATAACAGGGTGAAGGGAACAGTTTTTACTAGAAAATATAAACCTGACAAGCAGTTGCATTGTTGAGTAGTGTTATAGACATGTGTGTAAGTAAAGTGTATGTGGGATGTTTCACCTGTACAGAATTAGACACAAAGCGTGTTCTGTAGAAGCTATGCAGACAATTCTTGCTGTACAATGGGAACAAGAGATGGGTAGTTACAAATATTTGTGGTACAGCCTTGGTTCACACAGGTCTGACATAAGGTAACAGTAATGCATCTTCTTGTTATCAGTTCCTACTCACTGGTGCCAGCTAGGGGATCCCTATCCTCACATACACGGGGTAATTGAAGACAGACTAGGGTTCATGTTCCCCCTGGTGCTACTGGGCTGGGACCTGTGTTACTGTATGACAATGATCTCCACTATATAAACTATAAATGCTTGGTTTTATTTGCCTTCATTCACATCCAAATACAGAGAGGCTGCTTCCCCTTAGTAGTAGAAAGTGTGTTTTGTCTCATAATGAAGAAATTTCCTTCAAAATTGTGCTTTTTTTCCTAATTCATTTAGTATTTTAATTGACTGTCATAAAAATAGGTAATGGAAGCAATAACCTTGAACTTATTTGTTGCAAGTTAAATATTTTTCAAAGCAAAAGTTTTTTGTATGTAAAATGTTAGTTTATATGTTCCCAAAGAATACTTACAGTTCATTAGAGTAATTTATTTTGATTTTGAGTGATGATTATTTGTTCATGTTAATTGCTGTCATGCAATGATGGTTAAGTCAAGTTTAAGGATGGGAAGTAAAAATGCTCGCCTTGTTGCTTCAGATTGTTTCTAATTTGTCATCATGGAGCTTTTGGATGGTGAGATTGTAATATGTCTCATGCAAACAAAATTCCTCAATTTGATAGAGCATCAGTGTTCATGTCCTGATTTCATGATTATTGAAGTAAAATAAAGACATTGGAGGGGATAGTATGGCCTTATATGTGACATGTTTTACATAATAAATATTGCTGTATTTGCATGTGAAAGGTTCTGGATTTTAAAACAATAGCAAAAACACCAAAAATCATGAACACATGTACATGTACCAGGAGTTATATAGTAATTGTGGTACAGTGCATTGATTTACAAGGTACGTACATGTCTGGAATATATGAATATCATTGATTGTGGGCTGCACATACCAAGTTCATTTAGGTATATGTCATTTGCTTCATTACATTACTGATGGATTTTTCTTGGTCTGCGGCAAGATTATTTGGAAGTCAAATTATTATCACTGCTGTCTGTCAAACAGGAACAATAGCATTATTTCTCATAAATGTTTCTACCTTGGCTTCCTGAAAGTTTTGTAATTGACTCCCCCAATCTAGCATGGTCCTCAAAGACAATATTTTTTTCTTAAAATTGAAATTATAATGAAAACCATCATCTTCTGAGTCCCAACATAAAAATATATCTGCAATGTGTCTTTACTTCCTGCCATATTTTGACTTGCACAAATGAAAAACCTCAAAAAGGCTTTGGTGAAAGAAATCGAAGGCCGGTACATCATACATATTTGATATCTGATTGAATATTTTGAACTTTTTCTAATTCTTTTGTCTTGCACATCATTTTACATTACATTGACTGTAATTCTGTCAATAATTGGAGATTGCTTTGTCTGGTACAGGGGTACATGTTGTGAATTGCAATTATTCTCCAATAAGGGTTTATCATGGTTTGACTGCAGTCACCTGGACCCAATATATAGAGCTACCTTTGTTAGTTGTGACTTATATAACTTTCACACTTCCTTCATGGTTGACTAGTGATAGTGATACAATAGGCTACCAGCTGTTACCTGGCAATTAACAGGTAACTTGCATTGGTTAGGTAAGGCTGCTACGATTACATATTATTTGCTTGCATAGACTTTGTATGTGACTTGATTTTATTATCTCAACACTTATCAGTTACCGGTATAAATTTGAAAATGTTTTGATTTTGGCACGTGCATGATTTGTCAATTACTGTTTAGATAATTATTTCAAATGTAAATCTGACTGATAACTTTGACAATTTATGCTTAAAAATTAGGAAAATCAGGAAATGTATTACACAGGGAATTTCTTATTAATCTTTAATGAACATTGATACTAGCTCAGTTGCATGCATGCTTTAATCGTACGGTCATTTATTGTGCTGACATGCTGCAAAGTCATGCAATACTTGTGTGAACGGCAAATCGTGTAACATTAAGCTGTTGTCATTGTGTATCTTCCCAACAAAATCTTACTGTCTTCCTCCGTGATTATTTATGCATTTGATTTGATTATTATTGGTATCGAAATTCAATAAATTCAATTTCCATGAATATATCAATAGTCCATAATCCCCTTTAATTTGGCAGTGAATGGTTTTCGACATATCCAATCTATTGTTGTGTAATAGGACGAGGAAAAGTGATAAAGATAGTGCTGACGTGGGGCTCTATAACCAGCGACCCTTTGCTCCAGCCCGATGCTCTACCGACTGAGCTAAAGGGAAACTCCCTACAGCTCACGCTTGTAAGGCAATCTAATCAATGCACATCTTTTACAGTTGGATGCCAGATATATAGTTGACACATTTAGTACAAGATGTTAGCCTGGGATCTACGGTATAGAAATTAAACTAGTATATTTCCTATGTACGTTGAATAGACCCTTGCATGCCCCAAGGGATTCTATTTATATAAACCCAAACTTTTAGTTAATATAGCCACATTGTCAATTTCAAATGGTACATTATGGAAATATTTTTATTGTAGGCCAGTTAAATAATTCAAGTTTTGAACTAAATGTGTTTTCATGGTGAAAGTTTTAAACTCTCTTGATTTTTGTGTTTAAATGGAAATATAACTTTCCAATACATTAAACAGATAGGGTTTGGCTTTCTTTGATGAAGTCGTTTGTGGGCAAATAGAATGAATCTTTAGTACTTTTATGTACTCATTTTTAGTAATCTGTTTGACTCGGAGTTAAATATCGTCACATTTCCCCACACTACCTGATCATAATCTACCCTGGGTACATAACGTACTTTACCCAAGCCCAGTTGTCAGTGATTGTCGGGCTGGCCAGCCTAAATGTATGTCTGTATAATACAGAAGTCACACTACCTGATCTACCCGTGTACATAACGTACTACACCCAAGCTCAGTTGTCAGTGATTGTCGGGCTGGCCAACCTATATCTGTATAATACAGAAGTCACACTACCTGATCTACCCGTGTACATATAACGTACTATACCCAAGCCCAGTTGTCAGTGATTGTCGTGCTGGCCAGCCTATATCTGTATAATACAGAAGTCACACTACCTGATCTACCCGTGTACATAACGTACTATGCCCAAGCCCAGTTGTCAGTGATTGTCGGGCTGGCCAGCCTATATCTGTATAATACAGAAGTCACACTACCTGATCTACCCGTGTACATAACGTACTATACCCAAGCCCAGTTGTCAGTGATTGTCGGGCTGGCCAGCCTATATCTGTATAATACAGAAGTCACTTTACTGTTGACAGTATTGATTATTGATGCTATAGTAATTTACTGATGTAAACATCGATAACGAACATCCATATTGATTGCATTGTGTGCCTCATGTCAGTGCTGTCCACAATCCTATTGGCTGAGGAGAACGTTGATCCAATAAAAACAGATTGAATCAATCTATATATTAGTCGTTTACCAAGATATCTTGACCCAGGTTTATACATGTATACAGTGTTATCCTACAGAGAAGTATGTAAAGTATTAAGCAGAAAGTTTGATGTACAGATCAGTGCAGTGATTTTGTTTGCCCATTTTTACAGCAGATATAAGGCTGTTTCCCCCAGGCAAAACTTATGCTATTTTCCCAAAATGAAGCAAAATTCAAGAATATTTTCCCAATTTATCTGAAAATCCTACTTTATTTTCCAATTTCGATAAGACGTATGCAAGCTGCTGTAAAATCTAGGTAGCAACAGCACTACAGTGTATCTGTCTGAATTTTTCCATTAAATGGGTTTATAACCCATTATAGACAGGTTATGAAACAAGAAATAGGGACAATTTTGAATTGTCATAAAATTTCAAATCCATCACTCACGTTAATCCTAAATTGTATTATAATTGATATATTATTAATTATAGATACATGTGCATAATGATGACTGCAGATTTTAACCAAAATTACAATAGCTATATAGGTCAAGAAAGGTTTGAAAACTCGTAATTAGGTCACTCTATTCAAAGTTGACTTACCGTCGTATCCCATTCCTAAAACCTGGATATGAAGAGAAAGGAAACTTGTTGGATTGGAGAATTCATTTACAGTCTAGCTACCACATTTAATTCAGAATTACAATGACATGGGTGGGTGCCTGTCGGCAGACATGAAGGGCACAGATTTATATTTAATATTTAGACTTTGATCACTCCAAAAAAGCTTGTCTCGAAGAGGAGCCCAAAAACATGCAATAGCTAGGTCATTATGACCTTGTATCCAGGTACCTATATATTACTGTGCAAGGTAGATTAACAGGCCTATAAAGCTGTATACAATCTTCAATAAAAGGGGGATAGAACTTCTCATAATACATGTATTGCCAAAAGCCCCATTTTGACACCCATCTTTTCAGTCTTATGTTAAATTGGATATTTTCTGTAAACTGACACTTACAGTAACATAATAACCAATTGGTTCTTTCATTCTTCCAAGAAATATTTTCATACGATCATAAATATACAGTACATACGCAAAACTGTTAAATGCAAATGATCATGTCGACGTCTGAGCCATGACAACAGGACCTCCCTGTATGGCACAAGAACCCTTACCCAGTCACTCGTACTAAACATGTTTTATGCCTTGTGTAGCCCTTCTAGAATTAAAGTCTATTGCTTTTTTACTTCCTTTTTATTCAGAAAGAAAATTAAAAAGGCGAATTTCTTTCCAAAATTTGTGAATAAAATGTAAATTCCAATTTATCAAATGGCTATATCTTTCTATTTGGAGATAAAACGACCATCTTCTAGTCTGCATTAAATGTGGATACAAAAAAGTCATCTCTTGGTCTACATCTGATCTGTCAACTTCTGTAGAAAAGTGTACAAACTTATTGATTCTCAAGAAGTGTTTGAAGGTGATAAAGTAAAATAAGATCTAGGTTATTTAACTTTAAATGACAATAAGGAAGATGATAAATTATAGCAGACAAAAGAAATTTTGAAGGAATTATTATAATTATTTGTCAATGCAGCAAGTAACCATGTTATTGAAATGTTGCTTAATTAAAAGGCACTGGACATGTTCACAAGCTTGAGCTCTGCACTTACCCCTGGCAGCATATTAGAAATCTTCCAATTCAAATTCCATTTCAAAGATTTGAATATAAATTTATTATGAAATTTCAGGGGTGAATAAGTTATACAATTAATACACTATTATTTGTGCAAGACAAGGCTCCTTTTAAAAGTGTTCATTATTGGGGGAGACAAGTGACATTTCGAAAGACAACTGATTTGGGTGACAAGGCTATAACAGGCATACATTCATGTATATATATGCACTAGTATTAAGTATGTGACAATTTAATTCAAAGGTTGGAATATATGCAGTTCATTATGAAACTTCAGGAGTGAATGAGTTAAGGCCAAGTTCAGAAGCCATCAATCATGATGAGGCCTTGTTCACATGAATACATGGATTTATATTTGTGCACAATTTGGTGTGTGACTTTATATATATATGTTAGACCCTGTTCACAAGCAGTGTATAGAATGTAGTTCAAAACTACCGTTATCAGTCCTACGGGGCTGTACGATTACGATCAATCTGTGGACCGAGATCAAGAATGAGAATCTTTGAGCTTTGATGCCATTTCACCGATTGTAAATTCTTTCTATTTCCGATACATTATTTAAGCAGAGTTCTGATGAAACCTATTGTGAAAGTGAATGCATGGTACAATTGGATTGCTAGATAACATTGGCTGGTCTAATCTTGAGTCACTATGGGCAGCTGATTGCATTGCTGCCTGTGTAGACTGCTGACCAGGGGTACTGAAAAGACAGCCTGTCGAGCTTGATCAGTCCACATACAGTGGGTTAGGGGCAGGCCCAAGTGTTTCATCTGATTTCAATCTTGATTTCCCAAAGATTGGTTCATTTGTGATATACACTGCAGTGGCTGGAGTCATTGAAAGGATGGTTACAATTTGTGTCAAAATGATGTCTTTGGTGCAAAGCTTCTTGTTTAAAATTAGATGAGTCTCTGACAACCTTTTAAAGTAGTATAATACAAAATTCATTTCTGATTTGAAGGTAATATAATATGATGCATTTTTTCCCCGCAAATTATGGAGACTTTTGGCTTTAAAACAACTTACTAGGATTTCATATATGTATAACTAAGATCGTTTAAGATCATTTAATGGTCAACATTTTATCAGAAGTTAAAGGCCCAATATACGTAACTTCAGGGAAATTTTCGTGATTCTGAAAAATTCTGAAAAAAAAAATCCAGTTGATAACCATGCAAATATAAGCCTAAAACGAAGTTAACCTGAGCGGTAACTAACAAGCAACTCTGGACAAAAAAATCCAAAGAATTGAAAATAATTCAGGTGGGGCCCACTTCAACAACAAACCGAAGGTAGAAGACGGTTCGAAATGGACGCGTGTTTACAAATAGCGTGTTTCAACTGCTGCTGTACCGGTAACCGCGAAAGAATTCATCTTGAATATTGCTGATATCAGTTAATCTTAGCTAAATCTATAAATATAATAAGTTATTAGGCTTGATTTTCACTTCAAGTTTTGCCGAAAGTTACGTATATTGGGCCTTTAATTCAAAGCACACATGGAGTGTCAGCAAATATAATTTCAGAATTAAAAAATAAATAAATATCAGTTTGTTCCATTCAAAGACAATTCTACATGTAGCCCAAAGGACAGGTCATTAGTATTAAACTTGCTAAAAATCATGTTTCTATGAAGATGGCAGCAAGGACATGAAAGTCAAACCAATCAATGGTCTTATAACGCTATATCAAAAAGATGTCTGAATAGGAAAAAAAAGATTTTAGAAAATAAGTGAACAGCTAAATATAGATTTTATATTGACATGGTATCAAGTAACAGCATTTGATAGAGAAATGAAAGGCTTGTTATGTAAAAGCTTGAAATGTGGAAGTTGTAATCATTAGTCTAGGAAAACTGCCAAGACGTGTTCAGAAACCTCAAAAACGACATTGCTTTACAGATGCAAAAATATAATCAATACCACCACTTTCAAGCATTCTTGCTGTACATGTCAGATAAAGGTTTTGTCGCTTTTATATCAATTCTTTTGCTCAAATAGGAAGAACAAACTTGAGATCAATATAAAGATTGTTAATTAGTTAATGTTCGAGGACATCATGCAGAACTTTACTTAACAACCTCTTTCAATTACTATGTGTACACATCTTTTTAACTTGGATCTAGACAGAAACAATGTGTAAAATATCTACAATTTAACATATGTTCACATTCTCCACTGATTTACAGATGATTTACAGCTAATTAACAACTTTAATAAGAAGACGTTAACAGTATACCTGGCTATCAGTGTTAACAGAAAGGTTTGCAAATTTTAAGTTATGCTTTATTTAGATTCAAGCATGATTGAAAGAAATTCTTTGAAAAAGAAATGAAAAAAAGAATGTGTACGCAGTTGTGCAAAAGACATTGATGAATATGTTTAAGAGGAGATTCAAATGCCAGCAAATATAAATGTTCATTTGTCAGTTTCATATTTCTGAAATGGAAAAAAAAAGAAAAAAAGATTGAAATTTAAATTTAAATGCATCCCATCAGCATGACTGGACCTTTGTAAGAATAAGACATTGCTATGGAAAATGTGGAGTTTATCAATTTTAGTTAAATATCAATCTAGATATTATTTTCTACCTCGAGTGTAGAGCTGTACAATGAAAGACCAAGGAGATAAATTTGAGGATTAAACCAATTCATTACAAGAAGATGCTTTATAAGTGTGTGTGAGGGTTTAAATTATGAATAATAAGTGCAACAACTAAAATTTGTGTGTACATGTATGTTCATGCATGCTCATCAAAGTTACAACATGTGTGTAAGCTCCAGCTGGCAACAAATCCTCAAAGGTCATGCCTGCATCCTGCTGAATGGGGAAAGAAAGAAAACAATCTGTGTATACCATGACCAATATTTCATGATCTCAAAGTATGTGGGGGATAGAAAGATCAACTGCATATACATAAATATATAACGACGACCAAGTCATTGATATTTGCTTTTCATTAAGAAGTAGAAGCCTCTTTTTATTGCTCTTCCAAAAAGGAAATGTTTCTATTTAAAGTTGACAGAATGCAGAGTCTCAGACGATGTTGCATTTGATTTTAATGTCATGACGAGTGTTGGTATTTCTGTTGTAAATACTGGTATCGGATTGTTTAATTATTTTTCACAGGAAACTAAACTATTTTTCAAACCAAGAGAAAAATCTGCTTATTTTTGGTCAAACAAAAAAGGTTTCACACAGTTGCAGAATAGGCATGAGGGTAATAGTTGTTATATAGGGACAATAAACTGACTATTACATGGGGTATCACTGTGTGGTATGGAGGGACAATAAACTGGCTATTACATGGGGTATCACTGTGTGGTATGGAGGGACAATAAACTGACTATTACATGGGGTATCACTGTGTTGTATGGAGGGACAATAAACTGACTATTACATGGGGTATCACTGTGTTGTATGGAGGGACAGTAAACTGACTATTACATGGGGTATCACTGTGGTATGGAGGGACAATAAACTGACTATTACATGCACTATCACAGTAATGACAGGCAAGTCTGTAGTTACTGCTTTGTTACACTGGTGCAAACCAAACTTGTAGACTGTTTGATTGCATATCTGAAGACATGTTATTTGCTGTGGGAAATGATTGGAAGGGAACCAGAAATTTGTTAGAATCAATATTCTGAAATTCCATACTTTAGCTATTATATTAAACTGATACAAACAGCAGAAATTTTTAAAAGCAATATTCGAAGCTGCAATATCTTTCATTTATTCCCCGAAGACACATGTTTTGGGTTGTTTCAATTCAAAGATTGGAATAGTTTGTTGAGATATTTCTTGGGTGAAAGAGTTAATGTGTATCTTGAGTTTTGCTCTGCATTGATGATATTTGACACATTTTATAAAGTTACTGATGCACTGTCAGTTTTTGACATATTAGCGCAGTGATAAATTTGTACATCCTCGTAAAATGTATTATATAAGAAACATTAAAAACTTCAATTAGCACAATCTTATTGTAGCAATTCTTTCAGCGCAAAAAAACGCTAAAATAAGATAACCGCAAAAATATGTATGTTTATTATGATCATGAGGTAAAGATATATTAAAAAGCGGTGTTGATAACTGACATACTGAATTCATGGGCTCTTTCTCTGCTAATTAATATTCCTGACAGCGATAATTAATTCTACCTTTGTATGCTTAGCCACACCACGCATACCAGCTGACAACAGTTGACAGTTAGACGTTTTCCATGTTTACGTTTGATCACATGAATGCCTTATGATAATTAGATATTAGTAGTGGCTAACTGCGGACATTTTCATTATTGTGAATATAGATATTGTTAAAAGCCTTTATCAGGATGCATTAGAGACAATCACATTGGATTTCTGTAACTCTGCATTTGAAAGTTCATTGTTTCATAGCCTAGCACATGTGGATGTCTAATGTACATGTTTGATACATTCATCATACTTCAACCAATTAGATACTCAGTGAATACTATATTACATATTTAGATTTTTATTTCCATTTAGAAAAAAATAATTTTATACAAAATATCTGCGTGGTGTTATGAACATTTTGTCATATTTGAATTGCTTTGTGTATTACTGCAGTGACCTAATTCAATATATTTATTGGGTGTTTGTGGTAATGATCTGTCACCTTTAATTGATGTCTACGAGTTACACAATGGCTGTTCTGTATTGTATACATGATATACCTGATACAGATAGATATGTTATGCTAGCATTTGTAGCCCTGAAAAAGCACTTACCATTCTTCCATGACTTGCTGATCAATATTTTATATGAATTTGGACGAGTTACTATACTATGTTCTGTAACGGGTTACACAAGTACTTCAGGTCCATTGTTTAGGTACGGCTGTGTTCCTTGCCATAGTGAGTACAGTATCATTGTTTCGGGTCCTATTTTATTTTCTGCTACAATAAGTGCTACAAAGGTTATAACTCCTGAATTAAGGCTATACAGTTAGTGCTTTAGGTTCATTGCGTGAATATTTAGTCTTTATTTTTTCTTGCTTCAGACAGAACTGCAGAATCATTATTTTATAATAACATATATTAGCAGCTTTATTCTTTGCTTACATACACAACCATATCACAGACTGGAGCAACTCCAAAGTGTTGGAAAGGGAGGGAAACTGGAAAATGAGAAAAATTAAACATCCATATGGATTAGGAAGGAAGGGGAATCAATGAAGAGAGACGAGGGGGCACCAGTTGATTCATGTTTATGACCCTATTTTAACATCCAATAAGGGTCGGAATGGGTAAACATCTTAACCGCCCCTAAGTCTATCTGTAGTAGTAAGAGTACATTTGGATGAAATGTCGAGCTACATATTTGACAGCTGACTTCTCTAACGTGCCCTATTATGAGTAGTGAGCTGATTATAGCAGTCAGAATACCGACACTCAGCTATGGTACTCTTTGCTTGACAAAGGAAACAGATGTTTTCGAAAGCATACAAATTAAGTTTTTAATTACTGTTTGTGTACAAAACAAACTCAGTAAATATCTATTCTTTGCTATAGTAAGTACAATGTATTTCATGGTCATTTGTTTCGCTACTTATTCATTGTATTCTGTGCTGTAGTTAGTACTTCAGGGAAAATGGTTTGAGTATTCATTGTTTTGTGAACGAATGCATTCTTCCTTCTTCAATACCGGTAGACACTGAAGGTTTATTGTTACCACTGTTTTCCTCGTTTCTACAGTTAGTATAACAGGGTCATTGTTAAACTTGTTCCAGTGACCTATTCAAATCACTTTTTCTCCAGCGTTGTGCATAAACTTTTTTACATATTTGACTTGGTCCTTATCGAAAAGCAGGAGATAGAATGTTTTTCAAATTTGCCAAATAAAGCGGTATTCTTCCTTTCTACTGGTTAGTACTACAGGTTCAATGTATCAAGTTAGTCACCTGCTATGACATACATTTTGACCTTTGACCTACATCAAAGAAAAAGTTCTCCCCGGCTCTGTCGCCTACACTTTTTGTCACTGGAACTTTATATTTTGGGTATGGATTTGCCTAAGCTAGGCCATGTGTCCTGTATCAAAAGTAGATCATTCTGGCCTACATTTTGACCTTTGACCTACATCAAGGAAAAAGATTGTATGGGTTCTGCATCTTGCACTTCAAGTCATCGGAACTTCATACCTCAGGTATGGGTTCACCTTAATGAGGTGGTCAAATTCAGTGAGGGACTGTAATTCGCTAAATGATATTGTCTTTTCCTTCCTTACTACTATCAACATTTATTTGTAATCAGCAATTCATATTCATTTGTTCACGTTTTTTTGTGTTTTATAAAATGTGCAAATCCTTGACAAATCCTTGGCTTTTACCCACTCACTAGTCAAGCTGTAGGTAAATACTGTATAATGTATGGCTGTTGTGGGTGTCATGTTATCATATCACGCCCGTAGTGCATCAGAAGTGTATCATGGACGCTAGGATATAGAAGTCGGTGACATGAGATGAGTTTATCAGATGTATGTTTTAACATGCTAGGAGTTGAAGTCAGTAAGCAAAGATTGTATAACAAAAAAAAATTAAACCATTAAAACAGGAAATTATTTCTTGATAATGCTTTTAGATTCAAAGAAATAGTTTAGATCATTTGCATTTCTTTCAGGAAAAAAAGGTGCACTAGACTGAGAGATGTCCTATTTAATCATGGTCATCAGAATAATTAAGTATTGTATCTGTACATATATTAAATAAATGCCTTGAGTCATCCATATCTAATGGATTTATATAGACTTAAACATCATCCGTAGCAAGAAAAAAATGCACTTGATACAGCAAAACATCTTAAATCGTGGCCATCAACCTAATTTAGTACAGTTGGTTTGTGCATGGACATGAACATCTACAGCAATGTAATCCTTTGATCCTTCCATATTATAATGGGACCATGTACTTAAACGATGTCTTGTCTAATTTAATGTTGTTGTAATGAGAAATGTTTTATTTCAAATCATGACCATAAAAAATACAATAACATTTGTTCAAGCATTAGCATGTTTATTGAATTTGTCAAGTTTTGCATTCATAGGTAATATAAATGCCAACTCAAAACAGTTCAATATTTATGTTAACCATTTTTGGAATCTGTTCATCTATTAAAAATACAATTACATTTAATAATATTGAGCATTAAATTCAAATAATGTATGTATCATATTGATTAATAGAACAGCTATTGTCCATGGCAGGCATAGCATATATGAATGCTAACTGAATTTGGGAAGGTTAACTTATAGAGGGCTGTACATAGAGGTATGTGCCATATACAATGGTAGACATAGGTGTTTATAATGGGACTATATAACCCTGAACCCAATAAAGTGCAATGTTGATGTAGACCTTTACAAGCTTTCTCAATGGAAGAAGAAGAGATGTAGATGCTAGCAGTTTGTAGCCAGAACATATCCACACTACTGATGATTACACCATTGATTGGGTCAGTACCATGTGTTAAGATCCAGTACTGCTGGGCTTCATCTGGGTTCATGGTGTGTAAGTCTTAGAAACAGCCAGAGCTATACTGTTTCCATGGGAACATCACTATCTGTATAGGAAAATTAATCCATCAGTGTGTAGTTCCATTTTTCTACTAACCATATTTTCTTTGGTGCCACTTTTTTTTTCTTCAAAAATCACTTATAATATTTGTTAGTAAACTTGTGGAAGACCATTCTTATATTCGTAATTCTTTTTAGCTAAAAGGAAATCTTGGTAGTCTGATTTTATTTTATTCTCAGTGGAACAAGAGATCTTCCAGTTGGAAGATAAACTGAGATTTATCATGTAAGAGATATTGAGAATACAGGTTTTATAAGTGGTCAGAGTACTATATTTGTCTGTGTTTAGGGCATTTCATGGCACTTGTATGATGGGAGAATTTGAGAAATGCCAGACACTGTTTTATGATACTCTATTACTTTGAAGGATTTAATAACGTTCTGAAAGTGATTACCAATCATAAACCAAAATATTGTAGGGAACGTTTGTGATGCTGTAACATTGATACGTCTAGACTGGCGAAGGTTTTTGTGGTCCGTTCTTTGGCTATAAAGGGACTTGGTTGGTGTAGGAGATGGGCTGTATTACTTGGCCAAATGTATATAGCTCAAGAGGGAGCCATCCAGCACCTAATGATACACTGTGTAAGGAACAATTACCCTGTAGTAACACTGCATGTATAAAGTTGTATAACGTTGATCAATTGCCAGCAATCCACAGCGTATAGTAGTGTTTGAGAGTTTGTCCTGCTGATCCAAACTTTTCAAAACACTATAACACCTGCCAGGAATTTTTTTCTGACTGTTTTTTTTTCGGTACAGTTAAGTAATTTTCTGGTAATTTGTTTCAAGCACGTGAATGAGTGCAGCATTTTACAGATTCCAATGGTATTATTCAATAGTAGATCATCACTGAGAACAAACAATGATGCATCTTCCTGTGTGAAAAATCTGGTGGGAGTACTGTATCACTCCTCTTTCCACACTTCAGAATTCTCCACCTCATCGTTATAACATACAACACACCTTCCACAGTTTATAAAAGTTAGCACCAGGGAACGGAACAAAAGTTTACAAAAGTTAGCACCAGGGAACGAACATGTACCTTACAGCCAGATCATCAGGGCAGGATGGTGAGATTTAGTCTGTGTGGGTTGTTTGTTGTACTTGGAATCAGTTTGGTTACCTAATCACTTACAAAATGTTGTTAATGTTGTACACTTCTGCTCCATATTAACCATGCTCACCCCAGTGAACCTCAATTAAAGGCTCCTAATCAAGGGAATGTCAATGCCACTATTGTAATGTAGGGGTGAGCTGGTAAATTATGGTTGTAATGTGTGTAATATAGTAACACTGATGATGGGGAATGGTTCGGTGTGTAAGAAGCTGAGGAGGCTGAGGAGGTCTGGTGGGGAGACTGAGCGTGTGCCAAAAGGTGTACCAGAAGAGTGTGATGTCAGTCAGCGCTAGCTACTTCTGTGATAAGCCTGGTTAGCTTTACATTGATAATCCTAAAACAGGATCAACATCAATGAAACTGTGGACATTTTGAAAAAAAAATTCAATAAACGCTACTGAGTGATTTATTACAGCTGTACTTTATACAGTTCAAAGATGATGCAGGAAATAATGTTAAATGTTTTAACATCATTAATTGAATGTTAAGGTTAAGAAGCTGATGCATGCAAACGAAGCCAGCATTTATAACAAGCCATCCATAGGATTGGCAGTTAAGGTAAATCCATTCTCCTCCTCGAAAATGCCTGAAACATTCATCCAAGTACATACATGGTTGTTGAATGAGCTTTGCATAGTAAACCACTGACATTTATCTTACTAAAAAAGTGTTTAGTATGTAAATGTATTCGGATTAAAGCATGAGCGCAGTCAATGCTGAACAGTCTGCCTCATTATCTAGCCAACATCCCCAATTAAACATTTGATGTTTGCAGGTTCATTAGTCGGCTGATTGGGAATACATTTGTTTATGGTTAGATGTTCTGAGAGCTCCAAGGTTAGGTTTGTATGCCAGTGATTGGATACATAATGATATAGGCGAGGTTTAATTACATATGTGGTTTGATAATCTCTTCCTTGGTAAGCATACTAGATGTAAGAATTTTGTCTGGTTGCTTTTTGTGAATTAAGTTCAGATATCAGACATTTGAGATGTACAATTATGATTCAGATTCCATGCTTTTAATGCCCCGCCATGAAATGGGTCCTTTTGTGCCACATCTTGTCCCGTCCCGTCCCATGGTCATGTAACAAGCTGGGGAGGGGGCATTTATGTGTCACAGACATTTCTAGTTATATATTTTTTTTTTATGATTTATAGTACAACAGAATATTGCAACGTATTATAAACATATATTTTTTTTTTGATGATTTATAGTACAACAGAATATTGCAACGTATTATAAACGACTTGGACTATGATGTCATAATAAGCTACAGTCCTAGAATAAGTCATTGCTAATTGACCGTTCTTTGTATTGGCTGTCCAAATTTTAGTGCTGGATACAGTCCAAACTGTTAATGGCATATAATTTGACCTAATTCTTTCACTATTTCTGCGAAAAAAACACATATTTGACCCAAATTTTGTCACTATATCTGTGGAAACTTAATCTCAGGTGAATTATGAGGTGAATTATGAGCATTGATGAGAAAAGTTTGGATAATCATCTACACTGGGTTTCTTTTGTATTAATCCACAGTGAGAATTTTTTATCTCCATTTCAATTCCTTTTTTCTTTTCTTCTTTTTTAGGATAACATTAATTATACTGTACATTAAGAAAAGCTGTTTTGTAGAACATGCAATCAAAAGGGATGGACTTTAGGATGATATTTTAACAGTCCATTAGTCGAGTCTAAATAATTGGACTGAAAGTAGGATTACCAGTTAACCATATGACAGTAGTGAATTCAGCTTTTACAATTATTCAGTTATACGATGACCCTGTGTTGTAAGTAGACCATAGCAAAGTTACAGCTACAGTATAATCAGAAATACTAGAATGACATGTCTACCTTGTGTTGAAAGCAGGTGAACCATACAGTAACGACTTGAATGAAACATATGAAACCATCTTTACCACTAGTGTTACGATTTCACATTCTTTCACACATGTGTTCATGGTATTTTGTAAATCAGATACGTCATAGTTTGACGACAATAATACTGTCACAATTCTTCATGATCATATGAAAGTAAAACTAAAACTGAATACATCAACATGATAATGAGGCTTTGAAATTAAATACGGGCCCTGTATTTATATATAGCAGGTGCCCTATAATAGTCAGTGTCTGTCTGCCTATATACATTGTTTTCCAGAGAATATCTGAAGATGCTATAGTCTATTTATAAAGGTATTGAAATTCTATATTGCTGTACACTTCAATACATGCATGTATATATAGCTGTGTGATAGGGATTTAGCAAGTTTCTGAGGTCAAGAAAGTTTCTGAGGTCAAGGTCAAGACTGCTGTGGAACATAAAATGATTGCTGGTCTGAACCACCTGTATTGGGCTGGTGTTTGTTATTTGGCAGATCCTACATGAATAATGACATATGATAGGTGGGCACTGGAAATTCAAGATTGACAGTGATTCAGGTTAACTGCTACTTCATATAGAACAAGGGCTGATACACTGTGTAAACTATACTGAATGGTATTTTTGAACATTATTAGTTTGATTGTTGAGGATTCTTGTCAGGTACAAATCCTACTTATTGCAATGTTACCTTATTCCTGAAATCCAAGATTCTAGACACCTGTTTCTGATTTACAGAAACAGACATGGCTATGTGTTTTATTTAATTGGTATGTCTTTATTTATAGATACTTGGTGATAAATGGTTCTTGGTTGATATTCTGCATTGTAATTGAGGGAATATACCGGGGTAAACAGATCCCTTGATTCAAGATGGCCACAGGGCTGATATATTCTTTTGGTGATCAAAGACTTATTGTTTAATCCCACAATCCAAGATGGCCACACTTACTTCTGATTGGCTTAGACATTCAGTCTATACCTTTTGTTGATCTGATTTTGTTCTAACTTGATAGTTACTGTTTGTTTACAATTTATGTACTTCATGCCGTATCGTTAATGTTTCAAAACCTAAGATAATATGCAGAGCAATGTTTTGTTGAGGAAAAGTTCAGTTCCCAATGATGTACACAGCTCATGGGGCCCTAAATCAAGTTGATGGCAAACATGGAAGTGCCAGCACTTTGTTATAGACCTAGATCACCAAGGACATGGCTCTTCTTATTGCTGCTTGGAGAAATGATTTTTAGGCATGAATACTGAATACCAGATAAGGAATTATAAGGTGGCAATTTTTATGCCATCATTACATAATGGAGAGGAAATTAAGTGACTTCAAAATTAGCTCCGTTACTCTTACAAGAAATTTAAAAAAAAAAGGTTTTATATGAGTTTATGCTTTGGGAAATACTGAAGGAAATTTCCATACAGAACTATTTGAAAATATAAAATCTAGGTCAATGTTTGAGACTTTAATTTGTGTGTGGAGCAGTCTGCAGTTACTGGCTGTACGTCAATGGTTTTCTCCAGGAACTCCAGCTTTCCTCCATCACTCAAACCTGGCATGTCCTTAAATGGCCATTGCTATTTATAGAACATAAAATACATACAAAAATTAATTTGATGGAATGTATTGTTACAGATATGATTCATTGCATATTAAAATCAAATTGTTCATTAAGCTTCAAACATCTTAGATTAAGGTTATTCAGGACTGAACACACAAACCAGCTGTCTCCAGTAACTCTAGCAACAAGAGCTGATGGCAGATCTAAAAATGTTACTACACTAGTATCGTACCTGGATGGACGGAAGCTTTTAGGGACGGACATTAATATAAAAGTAATGAAATCTAACACTTGTATCAAGAGACCTGTGATCTCTTGATTATCATTGATGATCTATCCCTTTGATCTTGATTTTACAATCATAACATCAACAAGATTTTGCTTTAATATATGCTAATAAAGTCAACTCCTTTGGACATGTTTATCAGATAGTGTTATGAAAGGTAAACAAGTTTCTTCATGTCTAAAATGTTTACAAATTATTTTCTTGACTGGTCTAATTAATTCAGAATATTATGATGATATCACATTACAAATTTCATGGCGTCTGGAAATATGTTTTTTTTAAAAGAATTTGTTATCAGCTCTTTATATATAGAGTTACAATGTAGATCAATCAAATTGCATTATTTTCATTTATAATATGTTTATTTGGTTAAATTGCTGCAGTTTTGATAATGATTGCAATTTGGAATTTTATCAAATTATTCATTATAAATTCAGTTTGAATATTGTTGCCGCTTCATAAATAATTCAAAAAATTTACTAAAATTTAAATATCATCTTTTTCTGAATAATGCTGTTGTTGGAATTCTGCATTTAATGGTGGAAATATGTGCAGGGATATATGGTATGTAGCCAGGTGTGTTGTGCATGGACCTCTATGTATGTAATATGACACGAGATGTTCACTGATGTTGATAGTTACCTGTATTTTTATTTTAACATCTACCTAGACACACAGCAGGACAATTGATGGCCTTATAATAGTACATGTCTGACTTGTATGTTTATGGGGTGTATGTAACCCCGTTCTGGAGTCACCATGATGATTTGGTGCTCATGGGTAGGAGCAGAGAAACGTTAAATGATACAGGCTATGTATATATGGCTGCAGTCATGTGACCATTCCGTAACTAGGTGAACACTGACGTCTTGCGCGTACATTTGGGACGTATAGTATATAGACATTGTATATTTCCAGTACAAAGGAAAAGATAAATGATCACGAAAATATTAGAATTTTAAATTAGAATCCAACGTCATCTGTCAAAGCTACAGTATACTGTATGTATAGAAAAACACCAAAATTAGGCCATGTTTCATTCTGGTTTTATCTGGCTTTCGTATTGTTAGGATATAGGTTAACATGACCTAGTTTTCATATGATGTAGCTTTGACAGGTGAGGTTTGATTCTAGTTTGAAATTTTACTAATTTTGTGTTCGTTTATATTTATCCTGGAAATACACATTTTTATGGTTTGTGTTGCGTGATTTTGACTGACCATCTTGGGATCATCATCATACAAGATTGGATATAGGGGATTCTTAAAGAGACCGAAACTGTTCCGTGCTGCACACATTTCGATATTTACATGTTTTACTTGCTCTTTCCTGTCATATACTGTATATTCCCTGTATCTATTTTGACATACCTACATACTGTTCACCCATTGTTGGGTTCTTTGAAACTGAGTGATGGCTGATGTTCGATTACAATTGAAAATTGATCAGTTTGCCTTTTCTAATTCCGATTTATGGATTACTATTCCATAATCAATATAATTGAAAACAAGGTTTAAAGTGTATACAATGTAAAATATGCATTGAAAGTTACTTATTCTTACGGTTATTACTATATCATTACAAATATGCATAAAAGGTGCTTGAAATCCATTTGTTTCAAAAATTTGAAACCTTAATCATAAAACAGTGGTATTCTCAGTTTATTTAGGCATTTATTCCCGAAACATGATAAACCAATTATGTAATCCATCTTGTTGGTTTACTAATATCGATTACAAAAACTAAATATTGATTATGATTTCAAGCAGATAATTAAATAAAACAAATCCTTTTGTAAAACAATAAAGAGCTAAGGTGTCATGTTATTACATTAAAACACATATACTGTACCACATTTCTCCAGGAATAAACCCACGCTCGGTAATAAGCCCGCCCCCCACTTTTGACTTTCCTCTATGAATTTGGGGGGATGTCTGGTAACCTGTGGTACCATCCTACATTTGTATATTACTTTTATCTGTGGTTATAGAAACTTGCCTTTGGGTAACTAGAGTGTGACAGAATACAATTTTGATTGTAACCTGTTAACTGATGTAGAATAGTTTTTTTCTAAACTAAACAGGAAATATTTGAACATGTAACTGCAAAACTGGAATGTTGAACTTGTCCTTTATATATTTCAGGAGGGAATTATGAGCGGGACCACAGTAACCCAGCTCTGCCAAGTCTGCCACAGAATCAGCCGCAGGAATTGCACGCTGGGGGCCAAGGTTTGGGACAGGGGCCAGGGTCGGGCCCGCTACAGCCAGCCTCGCCCACCACACCAAAGAGTCAGGGGAGTGGAGTCACTCAGATCACCCCCATCCAAGGCGACAAGAAGCCACTTAGCCCTGCCTGGAACGTGGCACTCGGTGCTGCCACAACAGCCGCTGCCACAATGACACGCAAACGCGCCAACGCACGCAAACAGCAGAACCAAAATGTCAGACCGCAACGTGCTTTGTTCTGTTTGAACTTACAAAATCCTATACGAAAGCTATGTATTAGAGTTGTGGAATGGAGATATCCTTTTTTCTGAAAACATCATGCATTATATATAGGATTATTTCACAGGGAATTCCATCTGTGGCTTCTGTGGTTATATTGAAAATACTACCAGGCTTCGTCACTTTGGAGTGATGTTCACTGGAGTTCTTGACACCATGGTTACCAGAAGTGCATTTTGATTTCTATGGCATTTACATTCCTATGTATTTACCATTATGCATGCATATTTTTGTGTATTGACATTCTTGTTAAAAATTCTGTTACAAACATGTATGTCTACCAACTACATATTTCATGTGGAAAATGTTGACAGATAATTAGATGATATTCCCCCCTGTGTGAAAAGAATCTGAAAAAATGATTTGATAATGGCAATGTAGCTGATGATCTGAAACTCATTACGCTAAACCATATGTACAGTAAGTTTCAAATTCAGCAGGATATTAATTCTCTGTCTAAGCCGATGGTAGATTTTGTGTAAAACAAGAATGTCATGGGATTTATAAGGGAGAGGATGGGGTGTTGGGTTGTTCGGTCATATTTGATACATCTACAATTGCACACAGCCAAATTATATACCCGAAATATACTCCAACCGCAGATTCCAACTCCTCTGACCAGTTGTCCATCTGCTCAGAAATGTCTGCACAAATGTGAATAAATTAAATCGGTAGGTGAAAAATCTCATCAGTGATTTCTTAATTAGAAAAATACATGGAAGATAAAATATGAACAAGCTGATGGCTTTGTTGTAACTATCACCATGGTGATGTACAGTACTGTTGCCATGGTAGCAATGTGTGAAGGCACTTTGAACAATATCATAATAAGGCAAATGATTAGAATGAACTTTTGTAGACATCAGTTCCTTTCTGGTCTCATCTAGATCTACATCTATAATTACTGGTCATAATTCCCTATGGCAATTAGGGTCAGAAGGGGTCGTGGAGTCTGCTCCACATAAAATAAACTCAATATCAGTCGTTGAGTACTCGCGTCAATAAATGCTTGTGTATTGGTCGACTAAAGGTTAACAGTTCAGTTGGCATACATGTATCCTTTTATTAATTTGTTGTTTGGATACCTGTAAAGTGATTCCAATAAATGTCGAGATTAAGGCCGGTTGAGGACAAACACCTAGATACAAACCTTTAACAATTTATAATTATCAGTTTAGTGGTATTTTCACATTCCTTTATCATTGTCACAGTTTATAGCAGAATGTTCCTCAGTTAAAGTGAAAATTCTTGAGTATAATCGATGGGAAATCGGATGTTTATCAAAAATTCAAAGATGGTTTAGAAAAATTCAAGGTCAAATTGAAGAGATGTGGAAGCACATTCAGGAGAGATTTGTATGAAATTTAGTGAAATTGCGTGTCTGCAGAATGTAACGGATTCCGCATAATTTCAACAGTTTTATGATAAGAGGAAACAGGATGGTGAATAAGTCATAGTTACGGGATATAGGCTGGTGAATAATTATGGTTAGAGGTTACAAGAGTGATTAGATCTGGGCCCATTATACCTAATCAGGGAGCATTCTGTGTATTATATAGGTTAAGTCATAGTTAATGTTACCTATCACTACGGGCTACGGCAGGCTCTCCCCCTGCTGAAAAGTCTACGGCCGCTTGTCATACCATACATTGACTGTCAACTTATTCTAATGACACCGACATTATTTAAATGTGAGCAAAACTGGGCAGTGTTTGTCGGCAATCCATTGACCCAGTATCGGAGACTGTGTGGGATGTGATATAATCAACAAGTGATGCTGAACCTTTCCCAGATCAATAATTATAATCAGGTCCGCAGAAAAACAAGCCAACTGATCTTTTTTTTTTTCATTCACAAAATTGGTCTTGATTAGAGTTTTGACATTTATAAAGGTAGAATTAGCTGTTGGTATAATTGCACTTTATTGTTTGGCTGAGACGCAGTATATGTCGCTACTTGGAATATTACAATGTGCGTTGTTGGTGAAGACTGATTGCACAACACAAACATGTACCAGATGAGTGTCTACTAGATACACTTGACATCTTCTGAACCAGCAGACATATCTGAAACTTAAACCAATATGTGAAGTAATAAAATTTAACCATCATACAATAGAAACTAGAAACACATTTGTATAGAAATTACTAAAAAAAAATGACATTGTAAATGATCGTGGTGTACAATTTCCCCAGTACACACAGCTAGACTTGATGACAGCTTTCTCATATGACCAATTTTCAAAGTTGATTGGGTTTCTAATGACAAAATGGGTTTCTAATTTATAATGGCAAAATATTAAACCCCCGAGGTTTGTCCCGTAATAAGCCATGTTGCCTGGTAATAAACCAACAATATCGGTTTCAGTTCAGGTACTAAAAAATGCTTCATGCTGTAATACTATACAGAACATGAAAAGAAATAAAGTTGCGAAAAAACTGTGGTGTATTTTTGACACAGCCAAATGAAACTTGTTTTGAATTAAGGTTCTGACCATGCGTTATTCGAAAGCAGTGATATGTGAATGAGCTGTTCAGGATAACCATTCAAAAGATGAGCTATGAGAAAGCATTTTAATGATACCCTCTCGTCATGTTCAAATAGATAAAAAAAATAATGCACAATCTATGTAAATATTGTGTAGGGCTGTGGCAGCCATAGGCTAAATATCTTGAGTTAACCCTCGTGGCAGATGCAATGGCTGAATGTAGCTTTTGTGAATAGGCAAGTTCTTCGACAAGTCCAGATGTATTGTGCAGGGATCCGGCTTGCACATGGTAAAAGGATTCCAAAGTCTTCAAGGAAATATTCTACAGAGGTCAGGGTCCGGCACTGTTATGTTGTTCCTTAGCAACAGCACCCTGAAGTGACCTCCCAGCATGACAATGCATAGCAAAGTTTTTGTCATAATTATCTTACAGCAAATAATGTCCCCATCCAAGACAGTCCCGTACATCACAAACTTTCCCCGATAGAACATTCACGGGTGGGTACTGGTTAAACAAAAGGAAGAAGATGTAGACTGAATCTTCTAAATTGTTGCTTGGCCAACATTGGCTCGTGACGAAACATGAAGCTGTAGAATGTGCAGGGTCAATAACCCTATCAACTCAATGTTTGAAATAGTCTGAGCATCATTGCAGTTCAAAAAGAACATACACAAATTGTCACAATATTTCAGTGTATCCAGAATGCCCATGTTTCGAGTGGAACATGCCTTGAGTCAATGTGACTTTGTGTAGGTCCTTGAGGTGTACCATTCCGATAGATAACTGTTATCCCATACAAAACGATTTACAAACATTTAAAGATTAACTGAAGTTGTCTCAGAGTGTTCTTACTGTATATGTTTTGCCTCTCTGTATATTTCATTGTCCAGTAATAAGCAAATCTACATACTTTAAATTCAGATATTATGTGTTGGTTCCCTTGGCTTATTGCAGGATAAATAGGTTCTCTTTCAGTCTGAAACAGTTCCTCAGAAATAATTTTTCATTTGTTTTGTAATAGCTTCTAGTTTTAATTAAGCATGGGAACACTGACAAAGCCTGTCGTACCCAGCTTATAGAGAGTAATGTAGGCTTTTGTCAGGGACCCAACAAACTATTGCATGATAATCAGAACTTGATTTTCTTTCACTATCGTGAATAATATGAATTTCGCTATGTTTAATTGATGAATTCATTGAAACAATATGATCTTTCTCCCTTCATATGCTCAAACCATATTCATATTTCTTTAAAAAGATATTCCTTCTTTCAAGTTATATATTCAATGGATATTTCTGTTTTGAAAAAGCTGAATTTAGGAAAATTATACATTTTGCCCCTCTTCTAATCTCAGTAAGAGCTGAAGAAGCAATCGGGAGGTTTCTTAAAACCATGTACCAGTGAGCATTTGTTATTTCAGAGATGTTGTAAATTTCAATATACATCTTTTTTATGTTGATGATGTTGAGCTGTATGTTGAAGTTTTCCTTAACCCACATGCACGCCTTTTGAGTACCTGATTCTGCTGACAATTTTTGCTAACTGTGTGGCGTTAGCTATTTACACTCCATATCCAGAAGCAGATTCCAATGAAGTCAATTTGGCATTGGTAAGTACCTTTTTATTTCTTTATCCATTTTACTTAATTTATTGTTTATAAGGACAAAGTTGCTCAAGTATTTATAGGATGTGAAAATGACCCAAAAAATGAATTGATGCAGACATACAAGAATTATCATACAGTGTACTTCAGAATATTTAGTCATTGTACAAAAGGCTATTTTTATACTAGTTGCACAAATTCAAATTGACTTCAAAGTTTGAATATTGAATTTGAGATTGAATGGCCTTTTGTTTTTAATTTTAATAATAATCATTCTTAAAAAATATAAAATATGGAAAGAATCTCCCAAGATATTTAATACAAGAATCAATTTCTCATGAAAATATCCTATTTCCCCATTAATATTTGTAGTAACTTTTTCTTGCTGCACTATATATTCTATAGATCCAGTAACAATCTATGAGATAATTAAAAATGTACACTATCTAATCACTTGTGAATCGTAGGAAAAGAGAAATAAAAATGTACACTTTCCCATCAGACTTGTGAATCGTAATACATCTGTAGTGACCTTTTGCTTGGCTCTGATATTGCCTGTTAATATATGGGGGCGGCTTGTTGCCATTTTTTTGTCTTTATTCTATCAATTTGTTTTCTAGAATAAACAAAAACAATATTTTTAGAAGCAATGAATATTCAATATTGGGATCGGTTCTGTTTATTTCGCAATATACCTTATATGATGGCCGTTATATGTTATATGTGGCAGACGGTCTGACCTATGTCAATATGATTTCCACGGGGCTACACTCCTGACTTTACCTACTCACACAGCCATCAGCATTTACACTATTTTGTAGTCTTAATAGGTTATTTAAATGGCAATGATATTAATAAATTGATCATTTATCCGAGATCATTAATGTTTATATAAGTGTAAATGTACTGTGACAGATGGTTATTGTCAGGTCTGTCTGGGTCTGATAAACAATTGTCAATCGGGTCTTGATTGTTACGTTTGTTATATAGCTTCATGAGGACTGCCCACACATGGTTAAATATTTCATAAAACCAGTCTGTATCAGCTGAGCAGCAGCATAGCTGAGCATTTGGTTAGTCTACAAGGCGGTCATAATACAGAAAAATATACACACTACTGATATGATTCAATTGTTTAAGGGAAAAATTGCATCAGTGCCTTAATAGTACATTGTGTATATGTGCAGGTCCACAATCTACAGGAGACCTGTTAAATTTGAAAGGGTCTGTAAGCAGTCTGTAACTATGTGGTCAGGTTTACAGTTGGTCCCCTAATGTGTTGGAAGATCTATCAGGGTTAATGTCAGTGTGGAAAGGTCTAATATGATTGTTATAATACCTGAAGGTCAACGAAGGATCTGTCGTGACCAAAGAAGGTCTGTAAGGGCTTGGTCATGATGGGGTAAACACTATAGGGTATCTGTCATTGTCATATAGGTCTTTAGGAGTTATGAAATGGCACTGGAAGTCAAATAAGGATCCTGTTGTGATGGAGAAAGGTCTTCAAAGGTTTTCATTATAGAGAAGGTGTACAGTTTTCATTACATGGATGTTTTACAAAGGCCTGCAAAGGGTTTATTACATGGAAGGTGTCCAAGTCCTGCAAAGGGTTTTCATTACATGGAAGGTGTGCAAGGTCTGCTAAGGGTTTTCATTACATGGAAGGTGTACAAAGTTTGCAAAGGGTTTTCATTACATGGAAGGTGTACTAGGTTTGCTAAGGGTTTTCATTACATGTAAGGTGTGCAAGGCCTGCAAAGGGTTTATAACATGGAAGGTGTACAAGGTCTGCAAAGGGTTATCATTACATGGAAGGTGTGCAAGGTCTGCAAAGGGTTATCATTACATGGAAGGTGTGCAAGGTCTGCAAAGGGTTTTCATCACATGAAAGATGTACTAGGTTTGCAAAGGATATATTACATGGAAGTTGTACGAGGTCTGCAAACAGTTTTCATTATATGGAAGGTGTACAAGGTCTGATGGCGGCTACCTTTGAAGCCTAAACATGAAACACACTCTTATAAAAAAACATAGAACCATTGGAATAACTTCCGTGTTGGACTCTCTATTTTACGGTACCAGATCTGCAAAGGGTTTTCATTGCATTGAAAGTGTACAAGAGATTTGTTGTAATTGTGAAGGTCTGCAATGTGTTTACAAAAGTAATAGGTGTATAGATCAACAACGGGTTTGTTGTCATATTTAGCCTAGTATGGCAGTCTGTTATCATCGTGGTAAAATAGCCTTCATCAAACAACACCATTTCTCTTATGATATGAATAAAGATTTGCTTGAATTTTATTCTCAAATGAACCTATGAGGCTTTTACTTGCCATACTAAAGACAATGGGGAGTTTTGCCAGGTACTGTCATCAAGTGGCGCCACACAGTAATCCCAGAACACTGTAACCAGCATATCCTAGCAGCCAATCACACTACCAGTACTTAATTGACAATATTCCAAAGTCAATGATAACCCAATACACAATACAAAAATGGAAATAAGGCATTTGTCAAATTTTGTAAAATAATCTCAGTCATATTAGATTTAATGTACTGGAATCCTGAAGTATTGTCTGCCTTCCTTTCTAACAGTTGATTATAACCTGAAGTTTGTCTGGTTGTGATGGCTTATCAATTACAGGTATACCCATTTGTAATCATTACAGCTGAACCTAACATTGTACTTAGTCTTTTTTTAAACTTATCTTCATCATACCCTTTTAAATCACATTTACTGAAATCAGAGGTATGGAGGGGTGTCTTGTTTAAATTAATTTATATCATGTTGTTTGTTAAAACCTTTTGAGATAAGAATGGTTTTCTAGAACAGATTCTATCATGAAACAAAAGGTTTTATTACGTGTGCCAAATTCAGTTTGAAAATGTTGTGGTTGAGAAATTTGGCTGAGCATTCATCATTGCAGAATCGTTTTTACTTAATTTGTAAGCTTCCATAGTTATAAGGTTGGGAAAATCTCTTAGGCTTTGTCATTGCATAGTTTAGGCCTGATATTTTGGTGATGCATCATGTTGGAAGGTAGCAGTTATGATTAAGGGACTCCACAATTCACAAATGACATTTTTTGGTTACCATGGGTACGTTGTTAACAATACATAACTAAATCTACACTAACAGAGAATGACAAGTATTCTTATCTCCCCAAGTCCTGATGGAACATTGACCGAGAGCAACAGACATTTTTGTATATTATACTCTCACTGAAATTGCTTACAGTACACATTCCAATAAAATGTGTAAGTAATTATATGCCAATAGAGTACATGAATCTTTATCTACCCTGAACCTAGAGATTCGAATCTTAGCTGAATCACCTCTGCAGACAGGTGGTGCCACCTGGTGTGCCCCGTACTTCCTGCAAGTTTCGTGTGCTATTTGAGTTTTCTCTTACTATATTTATATTACTGATGAGAGTTATAGGTCCAGTTTTGCTGAAGCACAAAAATAGGGAATGGCAAAACCATAATGTTTCACTGGAAAATGTGTTAACTTTGTGTGTGGTTGTCTATTTTGTCTTGTGTAGATAATGTACAATCATACCTCATATTCTCGAACCCGTAACTCAAAGATCCCGTTTAATTAGAAGTTTTTTGTTGGTCCCTGCTAAATAAAACTTTGAGCTCACTTAACTTAAATACTTGGAACGCTCCGACCTCCAGATTCCTGGATTCTACTGTATATATTTAATGGCGGAGTATACGGTAAACATGTTTAAAACCAACACACTTATAACGAATTCATGATAATATTGTAGAGTTTTTCATTCCCCGCCAAGCACACTGTAATTTGCAAGTTACACACAACGAACAAACAAATTTCCTTGGTCCTGAGAGATTTGTTATAACATGTTTTATGGTAGTTTTTAAAGATACTGTTCTTTCAAATAAAAAGGCAATGAGTAAATATTATGAAAACCTTTTAGTTATGTTCATGGTGTTGTATAGAAATCCAAGGATTATTAGAAGGCAGCGTGCAAACAGATCTATGTGATTATTTGACAAAGTGTTTTGGACATGAAATGTAGATAATGGCCTACACATATGAAGAATCATTGTGGTGACCAGTACTGAGAGTGTGATGCTAGGTGACCAGGTGATTGTGGTGACCAGTACTGAGAGTGTGACGCTAGGTGACCAGGTGATTGTGGTGACCAGTATTGAGAGTGTGACGCTAGGTGACCAGGTGATTGTGGTGACCAGTACTGAGAGTGTGATGCTAGGTGACCAGGTGATTGTGGTGACCAGTACTGAGAGTGTGATGCTAGGTGACCAGGTGATTGTGGTGACCAATACTGAGAGTGTGATGCTAGGTGACCAGGTGATTGTGGTGACCAGTACTGAGAGTGTGACGCTAGGTGACCAGGTGATTGTGGTGACCAGTACTGAGAGTGTGATGCTAGGTGACCAGGTGATTGTGGTGACCAGTAATGAGAGTGTGACGCTAGGTGACCAGGTGATTGTGGTGACCAGTACTGAGAGTGTGATGCTAGGTGACCAGGTGATTGTGGTGACCAGTACTGAGAGTGTGATGCTAGGTGACCAGGTGATTGTGGTGACCAGTACTGAGAGTGTGACGCTAGGTGACCAGGTGATTGTGGTGACCAGTACTGAGAGTGTGGTGCTAGGTGACCAGGTGATTGTGGTGACCAGTACTGAGAGTGTGACTCTAGGTGACCAGGTGATTGTGGTGACCAGTACTGAGAGTGTGGTGCTAGGTGACCAGGTGATTATGGTGACCAGTACTGAGAGTGTGATGCTAGGTGACCAGGTGATTGTGGTGACCAGTACTGAGAGTGTGATGCTAGGTGACCAGGTGATTGTGGTGACCAGTACTGAGAGTGTGACTCTAGGTGACCAGGTGATTGTGGTGACCAGTACTGAGTGTGTGATGCTAGGTGACCAGGTGATTGTGGTGACCAGTACTGAGAGTGTGACGCTAGGTGACCAGGTGATTGTGGTGACCAGTACTGAGAGTGTGACGCTAGGTGACCAGGTGATTGTGGTGACCAGTACTGAGAGTGTGATGCTAGGTGACCAGGTGATTGTGGTGACCAGTATTGAGAGTGTGATGCTAGGTGACTAGGTGATTGTGGTGACCAGTACTGAGAGTGTGACGCTAGGTGACCAGGTGATTGTGGTGACCAGTATTGAGAGTGTGACGTTAGGTGACCAGGTGATTGTGGTGACCACAGTCGGTGATAATGAGATGTCCAGGCAGACTTGTGGACATAATAGTAAAGTATTGATCTACCAGATGGTTGGTCACCAGACAATCCCGCTCTCCATTGTAACGTAGCTTCCAAGTCTCTTCAGCATCACATTGCTTCCGGCAAAACGCAAAAACGCTACTTATTCATGGTTACCTTGTTAGCAGCTCTATCTTACTCAGTTCTGTACAGAGGCCATATATATTCCTGTCATCTGTACATAGGCCTTGCAGTTCTGTACAGAGGCCATATATATTCCTGTCATCTGTACATAGGCCTTGCAGTTCTGTACAGAGACCATATATATTCCTGTCATCTGTACATAGGCCTTGCAGTTCTGTACAGAGGCCATATATATTCCTGTCATCTGTACATAGGCCTTGCAGTTCTGTACAGAGGCCATATATATTCCTGTCATCTGTACATAGGCCTTGCAGTTCTGTACAGGGGCCATATATATTCCTGTCATCTGTACATAGGCCTTGCAGTTCTGTACAGAGGCCATATATATTCCTGTCATCTGTACATAGGCCTTGCAGTTCTGTACCGAGGCCATATATATTCCTGTCATCTGTACATAGGTCTTGCAGTTCTGTACAGAGACCATATATATTCCTGTCATCTGTATATAGGTCTTGCAGTTCTGTACAGAGACCATATATATTCCTGTCATCTGTACATAGGCCTTGCAGTTCTGTACAGAGACCATATATATTCCTGTCATCTGTACATAGGCCTTGCAGTTCTGTACAGAGACCATATATATTCCTGTCATCTGTACATAGGCCTTGCAGTTCTGTACAGAGACCATATATATTCCTGTCATCTGTACATAGGCCTTGCAGTTCTGTACAGAGACCATATATATTCCTGTCATCTGTACATAGGCCTTGCAGTTCTGTACAGAGGCCATATATATTCCTGTCATCTGTACATAGGCCTTGCAGTTCTGTACCGAGGCCATATATATTCCTGTCATCTGTATATAGGTCTTGCAGTTCTGTACAGATGCCATATATATTCCTGTCATCTGTACATAGGCCTTGCAGTTCTGTACAGAGGCCATATATATTCTTGTCATCTGTACATAGGCCTTGCAGTTCTGTACATCATCTGTACATAGGCCTTGTACATGTAGTTCTGTACAGGGGCCATATATATTCCTGTCATCTGTATATAGGTCTTGCAGTTCTGTACAGAGGCCATATATATTCCTGTCATCTGTTCATAGGCCTTGCAGTTCTGTACAGAGGCCATATATATTCTTGTCATCTGTACATAGGCCTTGTACATGTAGTTCTGTACAGGGGCCATTTATATTCCTGTCATCTGTACATAGGCCTTGCAGTTCTGTACAGAGGCCATATATATTCCTGTCATCTGTATATAGGCCTTGCAGTTCTTTACAGAGGCCATATATATTCCTGTCATCTGTACATTGGCATTGCATATAGTCTTGATATGTTCATGTGTACTAAGGCCATAGATGTTTTTGTTTGAATGTAGTTTTGGTCTCTAATTGTATGTAAAGGCCATATTTTGTGAAGCTATCTTCATTTGTATGAAGACATACATTGCTATGACTTCATTACTACATAGGGATTAGTGATAGCCTTAGCCTCTCTTTTCAATATAGGACATCCATATCAGTTGATATTTTGTTGCTTTCACATTAATTGTACCAGTCTCTTGTTTTGTAGGTTTGCAATACATAAAATGTTTTGTACTTTTATCCTCGGTTCTTGTCTCAAACTATCTGTACTCCTGCTCCTGCAAAGCTTGCTAAAGGTTTTTGATACATGTATGTCTTCAAATAAAAGTGTGGTCAAGATCCAGTATTTTGTTTTAATAGTTTAGAGGGAACTAGAAACTTGCTATAATAGCCCATAGGGAACTAGAAACTTGCTATAATCCTCCAGCCAAAACCTTTTTGATTTTGTTATCACACCAGTATGAACCATACAAATATGTTTATAAAGCAATATTCCTTGTGGAAGTATCCAAAAACCCATGGAAATCTGTATCTACTCTTTCACTGTTGTCTCAAGAGTGTCCTAAGGTCTGTTTTTATTAACAAGGTCCAAGGCAAGCTCTGCTCATATTGCATGAGGAAACTTGGTGTTTCTCAGACCATTCCCCAGGTAGAACTAACCCTATGAACTTAAGTTTAGAGGGGATAGCTGGGGGAAAGCAAATATATATATATATTTACATCTCTCCCTTCTTGTGCTTAGTAAACTCTGACTGCGAATATATTACCGTATACGCAGTGAAAAAAGGCTCGGCGGATTGATATTTGTTCAAATATGGCGTCGTTCACGCTTCAGAAAAATAAGTATTCGCTGTCGGCTATTGTTTGGTTCCTACAAGATTTTGAAACATGGAACATATATGGAGTCAATTTCTTTTGATTAAACAATAAATAGTTTCTAGCAAACTTTTAATTACAAATGAAATGATGCGCATTCGAAACTATTTGACGGTAACGCAAACATGGCGGCGCCCTGCAGTTGTGACGTCTGACATCGGACCGCGTCACAACCAGATCACTGTGTCAATGCGTGTACATAACGACCGTTATAAATAAAGAAATAAATTGGACTTGCTAGAAATATTATTTCATACCAAATTTACATATGATGTTATGAAGAAAAATAGTGTTGTTCACAGAGCATTTTCTAAACCTTCCAATATCTTGATGAAATCCAATGGGACTATATTATCTTAGCAACCACGGCTATCGTAGTTAACACCTTAGCAACCCGCTTCGAATGCTTTCTTCTTCGTATAGCACTTGAAAATTAAAAATGGTGTAAATATAAGGATTGCGACTGCGCGCGTATACGGTAGTATGCCTGCAGTTGGCACCGAACATATTCACTATGGAGCGCTAATGCGCACCATAGAATATGTTCGTTGCCAACTGCTGGCATACTACCATATATGCAGTCAAAATGAGGTACAATCCTTATATATATCATAGAATAGATAAAGCTCTGGTGAATTATAATAATATGTTATTGTTAGAAAGTTTAAATTTAATATAGATTTTAAGAATTTGCTATTTTCAAAAAGTTACAACCCCCCCCCCCCAAAAAAAACCACAGCTGTGTAAAATTTGTCTCAACTATTTTCATAAATATTTGAGATATATATAGTACAAAGTAATGTGTGAGGGCTGGGTTCCATACAACTTGGAATATATTTGTACTTGGTAATCAACTATAGTGTAGTAGATAGCCAGTAGTTACTGTCTCCTCTCATGCATGTATACCAACAGTTATTGTCCTGTCTTCATTTTAACATGGCAACAATATAAAATGTCAAGCCTCAATTGAGATATTTGTTACAAAGCATGTATGGCCTTGAGCTGCTTCGGCATTTCTCTGGGAAGATAAGATGTCCTCATCTTTATTCAGATGTTTACATTTGTCTCCGGGTGTAAATAATTATGTTTATGTGTTTGATAGCATCAGTTTAATTTGTAGTGATAGAGATGTGACTTTCCCCCTACAGCAACGACAGCTTACCTGTGAGTTTGTTACCTGTGTGGACGAGGTGGATCTAGACCTCTGACGACAGGTAGAGGACAGAAGTGTCAGACTTCCTCTGGCATTCATGCATTTATATTACACACACTGTCATACAGTGTTTTAAAGTGTCTGGTAACACCTCGGGCAATATTAATGCTAATCAGTATATTCTCAAGACAGTGTTACCACCTTTAACACATATTTTTCAATTTTCTGAACATGCCAGAGTCTATTGATAAAATTCCTGTGGCAAGACAAAAAAAAAAGACATTTAGGAATTAGTAAGAAAATAATTATTTTTCGCTATTTTACATCAAAACTGAAATGTCAAATCAGAAATCGAGATTGGGACGACAGATGTCAAGAGTGACCAGTCAGTTTATACAGGACGGGGATAATGAAACAGGACTTTGACCACTAGGGAATGACTATACATAGTCACTAAATTATTGGAGATAAAGCCAGTGCAAGGGCTATTTCGAAAAACTTAAAATACCATTTGAGCTTAAAATGTTTGGCTCCTCCTGCTCTTTTGCATGCTTGAAGGTCCAAAAACTCTCACCAGCACTGAGGTGGGTACCAGGTCATTAGTTTAGGTACCGGAGACATGGTGTCTATGACCAGGATCACGATATTGCATACAGATGCTTTTTAACTGTTCCTGTATTTGACACTTTGGCTTTCTTTCCATTAGGTTTAAGGGAGGTAGGGAAAATGACAGGTTGATGCTGTTTGGGACAGAGAGATGTACACCAGTGTTCCTAACCTGTAGCACAAGTCACAGTGTATATTGACTTCTGCATTCTGGCCAAGAAAAATGGGCAGGAAAACAATGCAAGCTGGAGTCAACTAATGTTACTTATTGTATGTAAATGATTTGCACATGTCTTAGGAGGGCTGCATGCCACCTACACACCAGATCACCTCCAGTGTGTCTACCTTGCTACTTAGTCTCTAGTTCCAGCATATGGTTCAAGGTAAAGCTTGGAGGGCAGGCAGGGGGGCAACCAACCCTGACTACAGGTTTACCAAGCCGTGCTGTAGCTGTATAGTCTAGTGTATAAACCTGTACGGTAATTAAACTAGTCTGGCATCGCAAAGATACATATTATGTATGCCGTATGCAAGATGTTCATAATTAGGATGTGAAATGTATTAGCTAATTTACTACTTTTCAAGAGGGTTTTCCTTGTTAAGCAGCTCTGTGTGTTGTTTTGGTAGTGGTTGTGTAACAGCAGATATTTGTTTCCTAACAATGTAACCCTTTCACATGCTTTACATTTCAATAGGCTGTGTTGTCATTCCTGGCTTTGTTTACAAAAGGGCATATGCTGAGAACTCCCCTGATTAGTTACAGAACATTGACCTTGTAAAGGAGGTGCTCTTTCTGATACAAGGGTTAATTAGGGCTCTCAAATTTGCTTCCACGTAACCAATGTATTGCCACCATCTTTCTTGGCCAACATTTTTGATAAAAACACTTCATGAGTTTGCAAAATATATCAAAACAGGAAACCTGTTATGAAGGACATGGAATTGTCTTATTGCTCATCCAACTGTCAAGGTTGTTTGTGACGTGGAGTTGTGATTTTGGTCCTACAGTCTTTCCTGATGTAAGTGAGATTGTGTTTTGCATTTGGTCCTTCAGTCTCTCCTGTTGTAAGGAAGGTGGGGGTTGTGATTTTGGTCCTTCAGTCTCTCCTGTTGTAAGGAAGATGGCGTTGTGTTTTTGGTCCTTCAGTCTCTCCTGTTGTAAGGAAGATGGCGTTGTGTTTTTGGTCCTTTAGTCTCTCCTGTTGTAAGGAAGATGGCGTTGTGTTTTTGGTCCTTCAGTCTCTCCTGTTGTAAGGAAGATGGCGTTGTGTTTTTGGTCCTTTAGTCTCTCCTGTTGTAAGGAAGATGGCGTTGTGTTTTTGGTCCTTCAGTCTCTCCTGTTGTAAGGAAGATGGCGTTGTGTTTTTGGTCCTTCAGTCTCTCCTGTTGTAAGGAAGATGGCGTTGTGTTTTTGGTCCTTCAGTCTCTCCTGTTGTAAGGAAGATGGCGTTGTGTTTTTGGTCCTTTAGTCTCTCCTGTTGTAAGGAAGATGGCGTTGTGTTTTTGGTCCTTCAGTCTCTCCTGTTGTAAGGAAGATGGCGTTGTGTTTTTGGTCCTTCAGTCTCTCCTGTTGTAAGGAAGATGGCGTTGTGTTTTTGGTCCTTCAGTCTCTCCTGTTGTAAGGAAGATGGCGTTGTGTTTTTGGTCCTTCAGTCTCTCCTGTTGTAAGGAAGATGGCGTTGTGTTTTTGGTCCTTCAGTCTCTCCTGTTGTAAGGAAGATGGCGTTGTGTTTTTGGTCCTTTAGTCTCTCCTGTTGTAAGGAAGATGGCGTTGTGTTTTTGGTCCTTTAGTCTCTCCTGTTGTAAGGAAGATGGCATGGTGTTTTTGGTCCTTCAGTCTCTCCTGCTATAAGGAGGGCGGCACTGTGGTACTTGAATCTTTCCTGTTTTGTGAAATATGAGTGATTTTGTTCTCCCAAGCTCCCTCTTATTGGGGGAGTTTGTGATTGTTCTGAAACTTCTTTTCTCAGAAGACAACTCCAAAAAGGCCAGGCAATGCCAATGGTAATCAATTCACAAGTATTCTGACTGATTTCTCCTTCATTCATCCAAACATTTTAATTATACAGCTTGTCCCAGACTTCATTGGTCGATAAAACGAAAAAACCCCGACCCTTGCCATTCTGTCATTGGAAATATTTGCCTTTGTTATTTTGTGCGTGAAAAGCATTTGTCAGGTGAGTAGAAACATTGTCGGGTGATGTTTTGACAAAATGATTTAAATTTTGTTTACTTGAAACCAAACATATGAAACAATATTTTCAGTGTCACAACTTACAGATTATACAAAGGGAACCAATAGTTTAGTGATATTTATCAGATGTAGGGCTGGTATTATGTCTTTTGCCCAATGTTCATAGATTCCAGTAGATATGGACCAATTTCCGATTGAAATTTGAATAAAAAAAGACCCTGAATGACAATGTTGATGCTTTAATCTATACACTTTACTATAAGAAACAGCTATTAGAAAACATTTCCTGGTTAGTTTGTAAGTTTTATATCTACCAAACTTGTGGAAATACAAATGTACTGATGATATTTCCCAATTTCTTGCCAAATGCTGATTTTCCCTAATTCCGTCTCGGGAGATGTTTTCATAAGTTGATGCCAAAGACCTTGGGCATTGTTAATTATAATTGTGTCCAGTATTGGGACCGGAGTTGAGTTCATTTTAACATTTATTTATTCATAGATAGACAAAGGTCAATGGTATGTTATGTACATGTTACCATTGTCCACACATTGGGGGGCATGTGTTCTACAGTTTCTCGGCTAATTTGATTGTGAAAACAATAACGGCCACATATGTTTTAACATCACATTGATCTGCTTACATATTCATAGCCTTTGAGGATTAAGCTGAGCCAAGAATATGATCAAATATGTACTGATATAAAAGTAACGAAAAATCAATCCTCATTTTCATACTACAGTAGTCGTTATGTTATGTATCTGTTAATTATGTTAATATATCCACAGGGACATTATTATATTCTTTGGTAGGTTTCCAACACAGACAGTCTTGGTAGTTCTTAGTCTTGTGGAATAGAACTCAGATTTGTTGATATTCTCATGTATTTGTTTTCGATGCTCTTCGTAGTTGTAAAATGATTTCTGTCCCATCAAGTAGCAGCCATTTACAAGACCTAGTTTAATTCTTCCCGCTGTTTCTTTGAATGCATTCTGTTTACTTTATAATAATGTTTTTTTTTTTTATTTTTTCATTTCAACAAATTGTATCTGTCAAGATCTAAAAAAAAAGCACTATGAGGTTTATGTTGTAAAATGAATTTCAGAAATTTCCAAAACAAGAAAGCAAATTCAATTTTGTTATCACATTTCACCAAGAATAGGAAATATTCCATGTATGTTGCATGATCCTTTTGAGTTCAAGTCTATCCTTTTTTATGTGTCATCACTATAATTGACGTCACGTGTATTGTCTTTTCTACTTCTGGCATGACAAACTCAAACAATGGTTGATATTGCAGGGTAAAGCGTAAACAAATGTGACATGGTCATATTCATTGCAAAGAATGGTAATGGTGCGATAGAAAAACTTATTTCATTGTTGCATATATTTACTATTTCTAAGCCTCCTCAATTCCCTTGAGCAAACCGACGGGATTTTTTTTTATCATTCTGGTAATCAGTTCCATTTACCATTTTCGCCAGCTATATTGAAATTTCCTGCGTGATCTCCAGGATGAAGAGCCAAAGCTGGCGGCTAAACAGACCTATACCCTCATGTATGGGGTCTGTAATGAGTGCTTTAATATGTAGCTTAGGTCTTGACCTGTAGGTTGTTTCCTTGGAAGCAATTTGTACACCACTTCCTGTTGTAGGGTAGGCACAAGAGGTTATTGCCTATGCTGTAAGGCGTGGAGTCTGCTGATGGTGGTTGTATCTCTGGGGATTGCCCTACCATGGCTTGTCTAAGTCAGCACCAGCAACTGGATACTGTTTACATTTGATACAGGTCCATGTTGAAAACATTCTGAGCTTCTGTTTGCACTGGGTTGTGCAAACAGGTAGCTGTACAGGAAATGCTAAGAGCAAAAACATATACGCACAGTTGCTAATGGTTGGCATTGGGCCATCACATAATGGAGATGTTGCATTAAATTTTTTTGCGTATTTTTTTGCTGGAAGCTGTCAATTAAATTATTTCAGAAATTGATATTAAGTATGGTTTCTGTTGTCAGTTTTCTAGGGTAATTGAAAGTTATGGCCTCATATCTACGGAGCAGTGCGACTTGAACTGCATTGCCACACGACAGGTACACTTTACGGCCAAGATGGCCGAGATATGTACGGCCGCCTTATATAGCAGCACTCCAATCTGATGCTGTCCCAGAATAGTAGATGGAGACAAAACGCTATGATCAAGTTTTGGATTGACCAATCCCTGGTAGACATATCGAACATGACATGCAAACCCATGGATCGACATATATTAGGAAAACATTCAAAACAGTGTAGTGACTGTCTTAAGCTTAGATAATCCTCCCCTACCCTTTTGACCTGATAAGACATTCCAGATCAATGCTTTGTAGAGTCCATCTTGGAAGTTTAGGGTTGTTTGAATAGATTTATTAAGATGGATGAATTGGTTGTGTTGCTGTGCTCTGATATTGTAATGGATTAGTAGATTGGTTCTGTATGGGTGATGGAGCAACCCATATTACATTAAATCCTGGCTATACTTGCCTTACTTGTCCAGCATAGGCATCCGAGGCTTATGCTTAGCGATGTAACAAGGGTGTGCAGAAAACAATTATTTAGAAAATGAAAAAAGCATATATATATATGAATAGGTAAGTAGCTTGGAAATGAATGATTTGCATTTTGTTTTTATTGCAAATAGCATTGTAGCTTGAGGTTCTACTGCAGTATCATAAAAATATTTTTGGTATTAATGAAGACATGGTTAGATTTCCTCTATAGCTTATTTTGAGGTTCTACTGCAGCATCATAAAACATATTTTTGGTATTAATGAAGACATGGTTAGATATCCTCTATAGCTTATTTTGAGGTTCTACTGCAGTATCATAAAAAACATTATTTTTGATATTAATGAAGACACGGTTAGATTTCCTCTATAGCTATTTTGAGATTCTACTATTGTTTATAAAAATATTTTAGGCGTACTTGATGTAGATTTGTCTAGGCTGAATAAATGCCTGGTACTGGACAGTGGTGTGTCTGAGAGTGGAGGGCAGACACTGACGAGGTTCATACCAGGCACTCGTCAGGTCAGCCATAATTACGACACGATCATTCCAACCAGTGTCATCATTACCACTTCACCGTCCAACAAAGCCTTTCATTTACTTAAATCAAAATTTCATTTTCAATGGCTCTTGATCAGATTGAAAATTTAGCTTTGAACAGGAATCTAAGGTACATTAATTATAAGTGCTGTTGTTTTGATTAGAGAAAAATAATCAATATAAAGTCCCTTTGGAGAACCAGCTTGCCTGGCCCTGTGTCATGGCAGTATTGGTGGTTTGACTAGGCAGGCTTCATATAGGCTGAGTGGTAACGATGTTGTATGGAGATAGGGGCCTTGTAGAGTGTCTGATTTATGTGGAAACAGCTAAAACCATTGAGGTAATGCTAGGCTTGGGATTGTCTGTGCTTGCTTTATTTGTTTAAAGTTTGTATAGAATGCCCATGTTTAGGCCTGGAGCTATGTACTCCAGTAATTACACAATAAAGTTGCTTAACCCAAACCCTGTCATGTCAGCCATTTCGTGATGGTTGCACTCTCATCTCCTGGTAGTTCATTTCAGCTACGACAATCAGGGGCGGCAGCCGCGGGAATAATTTGTTAATTTCTGGTGAACAATTTGTCTGTAGGAATTCATGTCTGATGCCATACACTTCATCACTGGTGACACATTTCCATCCCCAAGTCTCTGCCTTCATTCAAACGTTTGAATTGTCTTTCAAGATGGCTGTGAAACCATTTCTGCGGTGGTTTGACGGGCTTATAAGGTTTGAAAGGTTGCCGTGGAGATGGATATGATGATGATGTATCATTTTAAGCGGTAAATGTGTTACAAATATTTAGAGGTGATACCAGCCGTCTGGAGAAGGCATCACCTTGGTCTGTATTAACATCCTGTGTGTGCCGTTGACTGGAGTTTTACAGGATATATTGGTATAAATCACATATCTATTGATCATTATCCAAGGCACAGCCAATGTCTGCTGATAACTACATTATGGGAAATAGAAATAAATGTTTCTGGAATACAATTCTCATTTGATTCACCTTTTTATCATGTTTACTGCAACTGCATGCCAAATGCAAAAAACAAAGTAAAATAGCGATGCGCAAATTAAAGTCGTAAATTAAACTGTTTTCTGGTATAATCGATACTAGTTTTCTTCTGTCTGTGAAATTATTTCTGAATAACCACATTTGGAATGTCAAGGTAGCGGTTTTTAGTAACAGATATTTTAGTCACTTAAGTTCCTTTGAATACTATAATCCGTAACAACTGTATTAAATTGACTTGTTCCATGCAGGCTTGCACAAATTGATGCAACCTGATTACCCATTCTAGGCAGAACAATTTGTGTTGTTTATAGTGGGCCAGAATAGTTGTATGCGGTCATCCAATATCTGCAAAAACAGAACACATTTTACCAGAATTGAATTAGATTACCCAATGGCAGGAAGTCCTGTTCTGGAGAAGATAAATGATACACATTGTCATGAGCAATAAGCATGCGAGTGCTTTGTCGTTTTCCATTCAACAAAAGCAAGTCTAGCCAATCGTGGCAGCATGATTAGGAAGGGAAATTGCCATGAATCCATTTGAAGTCTGTCTAAGAAACAATGGGCCCCTTGTGAATCGGGTAAAAAAGCTGATAATGTAAATAATTTAAATAACAGTCTCGTGTATAATTGTGGGTTTTGGAGATTGTTGACCATGTTTGCATAGGACATTATTGATGTGTGCGCAGAGGTTATTGAAAATATGTTCCGTCTTAAATATTCCGTAAGAAAGCTTGTTTCATTGCATGTTCAGAATAATGATATTTATTTGCTGAAATCCAAAATTGGCAATATAAAGATCTTATCCTTATGCCTCCTGAAATATTATTATGTAAATATGTGCAAAAAATCTTCAGCTAAACCAAATTTTGATCAATGTAGAAAACTGGGTTGTTATCGCTTTATGTAAAATATGGAATTTTCCTATAAATCAACTCCACCATAAAGTTCAATCAGTTATATTGTGACATAGATGTTTCTATTATTGGAGTTTTATTTATGTCTACTTATATACAGCTCCAAATCAGAATCTAAGGGAACAAAAGCTCCTTTCTGAAATAGGCATTGTTACTAGAGTCTTTGTATCCAGGCTGTGAAAGGCCGGAGTCTGGTAATGCATCTGAATGGTCGACCCTTGAAATCATTGTGTCAGATATGGGATTGTCTTGGAAATGCCAAACCTATATATCTAGTGGTATGCATATTGCTGTATTTTAAGTAATAGGTTTTCCATGCATGTAGTAGTGTAATCAGGCATGTTCTATGGCCGACTTATTGGTGTAACATGGCATGCATTGTTTGGAATGTGATGTACATAGCTATTAGGCTTGGCCTTCTCCTCGACATGGCCAACCCAACCACAAGATCACTTCTTTGTTATATATTGGTTGCGGTCCCAGTTGTATTATCTCATAATTTCCATTCACAATTTTGTGCCTGTGTAAGCCCGAATTAACGCAAGATCAAATTTGATAAGTGATGTATTATTGTTCCATATTCATAGGGCTAACAGTACCACAAGGGTGTTGCGGATGCCCGCAGCTAATGAAGACAGCCCAAGGGTCATGACTTGACCTTATAAGTATGCTGCCATTACGGAGACTGTTTCCAGGCCGTAGAATGGTCAGCTTGTTTGTGATTGCAGCATACAGGATCAATATGCCTGATATATTTGTGTGTGTATAGTAGGAGAGAATCTGTTGATATCATTATCAATGACCACTCTAGGGAGACTCCTGCCTGCTCTAATCATCTCCCCGGTACAGGAGGAGGGGCACTACAGGGAAAAACCTCTCACTACCACAAGCCGCTGTGGATTGTATCTCACAGCCGTAGCTACAAACTCCTCACAAACAATGAAACCCCAATATATTGTTATTCATATTAATTGATTTTTTAAACAGTTGCTATAGTTTCAAGCAATATAGGTTGGAAGATGAAGGCCATCCTTTTGTTGCTGGCTGTATAAACGTGGTTGGTCATTTACCCTCTCTCCATTCTTAACACAAGGTTCTGGTCTCCCCTGTGGGATTAATGCTAAATAAACCTCATAATGATGCACCCAATGTGGTCATTATAAATTTTGGAACCATGGTTGTTTCCTGAGATTTGACCAGAATGTTTTAGCTATTTCCAATTCCATGCAATTGGGGCAGAAGTTCTGATGATTTGTGGTAAAATGGAGATCTAAATGGAAGTTGGTCTGGGATAGAACTTGACTGACTGGCACTACACGTGGTATATTGGTTATAAAATGAGACTATGTCCCTTCTCTATCATCACCATCGTCTGTTGGGGTGGGCCCCATAGACTGATCTAGGTATCATTTACTGCATCAGGTCAAAAGTCATTTGTGGGGGTGTTCAGACCACTGCCAAGGTCAGTAGTCAGGTGTCTTTTTTCATAAGGGTTGTATTTCACATTCCACAGTCAAACTAAGATATTGTGCATCATCTGTCTGAAGACACCAATGGCTTGTGTTACAGTTTATACAGCTAACTAAGAGTACATTGGTGTCTCAGTCTTCTCAAACAATGGTATTGTGTCTCAGTCTTCTCAACCAATGGTATTGTGTCTCAGTCTTCTCAACCAATGGTATTGTGTTCCAGTCTTCTCAACCAATGGTATTGTGTCTCAGTCTTCTCAACCAATGGTATTGTGTCTCAGTCTTTTCAAACAAAGGTATTGTGTCTCAGTCTTCTCAACCAATGGTATTGTGTCTCAGTCTTCTCAACCAATGGTATTGTGTCTCAGTCTTCTCAACCAATGGTATTGTGTCTCAGTCTTCTCAACCAATGGTATTGTGTCTCAGTCTTCTCAACCAATGGTATTGTGTCTCAGTCTTCTCAACCAATGGCATTGTGTCTCAGTCTTCTCAACCAATGGTATTGTGTCTCAGTCTTCTCAACCAATGGTATTGTGTCTCAGTCTTCTCAACCAATGGTATTGTGTCTCAGTCTTCTCAACCAATGGCTTTGTATCTCAGTCTTCTCAACCAATGGTATTGTGTCTCCTTCTTCTCAACCAATGGTATTGTGTCTCCTTCTTCTCAACCAATGGCATTGTGTCTCCTTCTTCTCAACCAATGGTATTGTGTCTCAGTCTTCTCAACCAATGGTATTGTGTCTCAGTCTTCTCAACCAATGGTATTGTGTCTCAGTCTTCTCAACCAATGGTATTGTGTCTCAGTCTTCTCAACCAATAGCATTGTGTCTCAGTCTTATCAACCAATGGCATTGTGTCTCAGTCTTATCAACCAATGGTATTGTGTCTCAGTCTTCTCAACCAATGGTATTGTGTCTCAGTCTTCTCAACCAATAGCATTGTGTCTCAGTCTTCTCAACCAATGGTATTGTGTCTCAGTCTTCTCAACCAATGGCTTTGTGTCTCAGTCTTCTCAACCAATGGTATTGTGTCTCAGTCTTCTCAACCAATGGTATTGTGTCTCAGTCTTATCAACCAATGGTATTGTGTCTCAGTCTTCTCAACCAATGGTATTGTGTCTCAGTCTTCGCAACCAATGGTATTGTGTCTCAGTCTTCTCAACCAATGGTATTGTGTCTCAGTCTTCTCAACCAATAGCATTGTGTCTCAGTCTTATCAACCAATGGTATTGTGTCTCAGTCTTCTCAACCAATGGTATTGTGTCTCAGTCTTCTCAACCAATGGTATTGTGTCTCAGTCTTCTCAACCAATGGCTTTGTGTCTCAGTCTTCTCAACCAATGGTATTGTGTCTCCCTCTTCTCAACCAATTGTATTGTGTCTCAGTCTTCTCAACCAATGGTATTGTGTCTCAGTCTTCTCAACAAATGGTATTGTGTCTCCCTCTTCTCAACCAATGGTATTGTGTCTCAGTCTTTTCAACCAATGGTGCTGAGTCTCAGTCTTCTCAACCAATGGTATTGTGTCTCCTTCTTCTCAACCAATGGCATTGTGTCTCAGTCTTATCAACCAATGGTATTGTGTCTCAGTCTTCTCAACCAATAGCATTGTGTCTCAGTCTTATCAACCAATGGTATTGTGTCTCAGTCTTCTCAACCAATGGTATTGTGTCTCAGTCTTCTCAACCAATGGCTTTGTGTCTCAGTCTTCTCAACCAATGGTATTGTGTCTCAGTCTTCTCAACCAATGGTATTGTGTCTCAGTCTTCTCAACCAATAGCATTGTGTCTCAGTCTTCTCAACCAATGGTATTGTGTCTCAGTCTTCTCAACCAATGGTATTGTGTCTCAGTCTTCTCAACCAATAGCATTGTGTCTTCCTCTTCTCAACCAATGGTATTGTGTCTCAGTCTTCTCAACCAATGGTATTGTGTCTCAGTCTTCTCAACCAATGGTATTGTGTCTCAGTCTTCTCAACCAATGGTATTGTGTCTCAGTCTTCTCAACCAATAGCATTGTGTCTTCCTCTTCTCAACCAATGGTATTGTGTCTCCTCCTTCTCAACCAATTGCTTTGTGTCTCAGTCTTCTCAACCAATGGTATTGTGTCTCAGTCTTCTCAACCAATAGCATTGTGTCTCCCTCTTCTCAACCAATGGTATTGTGTCTCAGTCTTCTCAACCAATGGTATTGTGTCTCAGTCTTCTCAACCAATGGTATTGTGTCTCAGTCTTATCAACCAATGGTATTGTGTCTCAGTCTTATCAACCAATGGTATTGTGTCTCAGTCTTATCAACCAATGGTATTGTGTCTCAGTCTTCTCAACCAATGGTATTGTGTCTCAGTCTTCTCAACCAATGGTATTGTGTCTCAGTCTTCTCAACCAATGGTATTGTGTCTCAGTCTTCTCAACCAATAGCATTGTGTCTCAGTCTTCTCAACCAATGGTATTGTGTCTCAGTCTTCTCAACCAATGGTATTGTGTCTCAGTCTTCTCAACCAATGGTATTGTGTCTCAGTATTCTCAACCAATGGCATTGTGTCTCAGTCTTCTCAACCAATGGTATTGTGTCTCAGTCTTCTCAACCAATGGTATTGTGTCTCAGTCTTCTCAACCAATAGCATTGTGTCTCAGTCTTCTCAACCAATGGTATTGTGTCTCAGTCTTCTCAACCAATGGCATTGTGTCTCAGTCTTCTCAACCAATGGTATTGTGTCTCAGTCTTCTCAACCAATGGTATTGTGTCTCAGTCTTCTCAACCAATAGCATTGTGTCTCAGTCTTATCAACCAATGGTATTGTGTCTCCCTCTTCTCAACCAATGGTATTGTGTCTCAGTCTTTTCAACCAATGGTGCTGAGTCTCAGTCTTTTCAACTTATGGTATTAAATCTCAAATTCTATGGTCAGCCTTAAATAATTGTATCACTGTCATTGGTAAACCTATGGTTTGTTTTGACTCTCTCTTTGGACAGCTAAGAGTATTTGTACCTCTCATTCTATAATAAAACAATGGTATTTTGGTTATCTCTAAGGTCAGTCAAAGGTATTGTGCTTGACACTGTCAAAGGTCAGTCGAAGTTATTGGTGTTTGATGCTGTCAAATTTCAGTCAAAGGTATTGCACTGCCAAAGGTCAGTCGAAGTTATTGGTGTTTGACACTGTCATAGATCAGCCAATGTTATTCAGTATCGCAGTCACAGTTTATGGTCAACTGTCTTTTGTTTCTCACAGTTTTTGGTCAACCAACAGGTGTAAGTCTGTCTTTTGTCCTCACAGTTTATGGTCAACCAACAGGTGTAAGTCTGTCTTTTGTCCTCACAGTTTATGGTCAACCAACAGGTGTAAGTCTGTCTTTTGTCCGCTCAGTTTATGGTCAACTGACAGGTGTAAGTCTGTCTTTTGTCCACTCAGTTTATGGTCAACTGACAGGTGTAAGTCTGTCTTTTGTCCTCACAGTTTATGGTCAACTGACAGGTGTAAGTCTGTCTTTTGTCCGCACAGTTTATGGACAACTGACAGGTGTAATTCTGTCTTTTGTTTCTCACAGTTTATGAACAACCAGCAGGTTTAAGTCTGTCTATGGCTGAACTAAGAGGATTGTGTCTCGTCTACAGTCGAGTGGTGACAGGTGTGTGTAAGGTCACGATTGTAACATTTATGTGAGGTCCCTGGTGTAGGAACACTGATATAACAGCCAGTGATAATAATCTTGTGTGATATTAAACATCATCGTATCAATGAGATATAAAAATATTTATTGGAAAGAAATCTCTGCATATTACTTTGTTTCGAGGCAGTAACTGTTGTTTCGCATCTTGTTGAAATGTCAGGTATATTTTATGGAGCAACTACGCAACTTCAAAATGCTGTGTGTATTGTCAGCTTTGTATTTCATGCTGATACAACATTTACTATTATCCAATGCTGATTTTGTTACGACAGATATGCTATTTACATCGCAGATTCAAACTTCTTCAGCGTTGTGAATTACTTACAGGAAGAGATGCCATATTTTTTGGGGAAACACATCATTTTAAGGCTTTATAACGTGAAATATTGGACAGATATTTCCTGCTGGATGAAATGAATCTTTGACAATCAGACCTGCTTTAATTTGTCTACAACAACAGCACTAGACTGTGTTCTTAGTTCTACAGTGATCATTGGGGCTGTGGAAGTGACTGCCGCCTTCTATCAAGCTCCTCTGTCTCAACCAGCTATTGTTCTGGTTAGAGAAGGCTTTCCATACTTCAGCTCATTGATTTTTTGCCCATATCTTTGTTGATGAATATGCATTCTCAATGCGACTCCCTGATTTAAGTTCTCTCTTACAACTGTTTCCTGTCAGTAGGAGTAGGCCAAAATTGTCATTGATACATTTTTAAACTCCCCACTATACATAGGCTTGCAGACATCCATTTTATTTTGACTGTTGCTGCCATCAGTCAGACATTATTGAGACCCCTGTTGACCGACATCACTGACGGATTGATACACTTGGTCTGCTGTAAAGTAGCACTGTGGTGGATGGTATTGTGATCCCTGTGCTGGCTACCTGGTTTTGACTAGCACAATACAGTGTCAAACTTGTAGTTACATGCCACTGATTCAAGAAAATTGTCTCTTTATACCAAGGAAACATAGAGTAGGGGATCTTAATAGGGACTTCTAATCAATGCAGGTGCACTAGGTCACCTGTGCAGAGCTTGACTATATTTTAATAACCTACGATTGTAGTTCACACAAATTTTTCTCCATTTTCCCAACAATAACTATTTAACCTTGTCCAACATATAGCACCATCTTCTGTTAGTGTACAACCATCATCATCATAATCATCATCATCATCATCATCATCATCATCATCATCATCATCATCATCATCATCATCATCATAATTTCGCTGTTATTTACTGTCCTCTTTGCTACAGGCTCATTTGATACCAAATTAAATTTTACATGGACATTGAAGTATAGAAGCATGTTTTGTGCTCTTTTGTATAGAAGAAAGTGTATTCTACATGTTTAAGTCAAAGTGAACTATAACTATAATACATTACCTGTTTATTCTTCCAAATTAGCAGCAGTTTACTTTCTATAAGCATATTTATTTCTAAGATAAACAGAAATCATAGAAGCTGTTAGTGGTATATTTCCCGGAGGTTAATAAAGTAATCGCTCTCTAGACTGATGTTCTACCTGTAAAGTGATGATATATTAAATTCCAGTCAAATAAAGCCATCTCTCTTAATGTACTGTTGGGATTATTGAAGTGAATTATTTATCTGTATCATCAATCACTTCCTTCTGACTTTACAGTGGTTCGGGACTGTTGTTTAGTTTGTACATATCACACAGGTAACATGCTGTACTAGGGAGGTATTAAAGTACTGCATATCAGTCAGGAGCATATTACTTAATGGGATTCCCTCTGGATAATGTGATGTGTAAGGTCATGATCAGATTAATGATGGATAACCTTACTCTGACAGGAAGGCCTTCACCACAATACCTCTATTACTATAGCCACTATTACCTCTTTGCCTTCACCATATCACCGCCGCCAGCACTAACATTGGCACCAAAATCTCCCCCATCATTTCCTATAAACCCTTCACCTAACAACTGCCTCCATCAACCACCCTCAATCACCGTCTCCACCTCCACACTACAATCACCAGCACCACCACTGCCTCCAACACCACCACCATTACCATTATTATCTCCAAAACTTCAATCACTGCCTGCACCACCCCACCACAATCTCCATATTCACCATAGCTTCAAACACCACTGCCTGACTACCATTAGGCATTACCATTATCGCCTGCACCACCACCACCACCACAGCCTCTACCACCACCACCACCACCACCACCACCACCACCACCACCACCACCACCACCACCACCACCACCACCACCACGGTGTGTGTAGTTACACAGGATGTATACCTCCACCACCACCATGATACCACCACACTGCTGTCGCTGCCGTCTCCCGCCCCCGCAGTTAACATCACTGCAACAAAAACACTGTCACCACCAAATTGTTGTCACTATACTGCTTCCGCATCCATTACCATTAGCTGTCAATCCTTCCTCAACCACAACCATCATGACTGTTCTAGTGTGTCCATTCTTTTGTTTGTCGGCTGCAAACCAGTCTCTATACGTATATATTGCAGGTTTCTACATGTAGTAGACCTATAAATATTTTACAAAATGTTGTATTCTTTTCTACCGGTTTCTAGTGTTAATGATTACAGTAAAGTTGAATATAGGTCATGGAACATGTTTATTCAATGATAGATGAAATTGTCATTTCATCAAAGGTTAAAGTTCAAAGTAATTTTCTAACAAGGAGAGAATATCGAGACATAGTTATACCACTTACAGTATCACAATTAAACAGTGGTGCAGATGACAGCTGTAGACAAGAAAGATAAGTTCAAACTTGCTTGGAGTTAAAGCATTTCTATTTTAAGATTTGTATGATGATAGCTATGTATTGTAGCAATAGATATGTACTTGTGACTTTGTGCTTACCTACAAAACTATGTGCTTACCTGTAAGACTTTTTGCTCAATGTGAGACTATGTGCTTACCTATGAGACTATGTGCTTACCTGTAAGACTAAGTAGTTACTTGTAAGACATACATGCTTACCTGGGGGGCTAGATGCTTACCTGTTAGACTAAGTAGTTAAATGTAAGACTAGGTACCTACCTGTTAGACTAAGTAGTTACCTGTAAGACTTGGTGCTTACCTGGGGGACTAGATGCTTACCTTTTAGACTAAGTAGTTACCTGTAAGACTAGGTGTTTACCTGTAAGACTAGGTGCTCACCTGTAAGACTAGGTGCTCACCTGTAACATTAGGTGCTTACCTGTAAGACTAGGTGCTTACCTGTGAGACAAAGTAGTTACCTGTAAGACTAAGTGCTTCCCTGTAAGACTAGGTGCTTACCTGTAAGACTAGGTGCTTACCTGTTAGACTATGTGCTTACCTATGAGACTATGTGCTAACCTGTAAGACTAAATAGTTACTTGTAAGACATACATGCTTACCTGGGGGGCTAGATGCTTACCTGTTAGACTAGGTGCTCACCTGTAACATTAGGTGCTTACCTGTAAGACTAGATGCTTACCTGTAAGACTAGGTGCTTACCTGTAGGACTAGGTGCTTACCTGTAAGACTAGGTGCTTCCCTGTAAGACTAAGTGTTTACCTGTAAGACTAGATGCTTACCTGTAAGACTAAGTGTTTACCTGTAAGACTAGGTGCTTACCTGTAGGACTAGGTGCTTACCTGTAAGACTAGGTGCTTCCCTGTAAGACTAGGTGCTTACCTGTAAGACTAGGTGCTTACCTGTAAGACTAGGTGCTCACCTGTAACATTAGGTGCTTACCTGTAAGACTAGGTGCTCACCTGTAAGACTAGGTGCTTACCTGTAAGACTAGGTGCTTACCTGTAAGACTAGGTGCTCACCTGTAAGACTAGGTGCTCATCTGTAAGACTAGGTGCTTACCTGTAAGACTAGGTGCTTACCTGTAAGACTAAGTAGTTACATGTGAGACAAAGTAGTTACCTGTAAGACTAGGTGCTTACCTGTAAGACTAGGTGCTCACCTGTAAGACTAGGTGCTTACCTGTAAGACTAGGTGCTTATCTGTAAGACTATGTGCTTACCTATGAGACTATGTGCTAACCTGTAAGACTAAATAGTTACTTGTAAGACATACATGCTTACCTGGGGGGCTAGATGCTTACCTGTTAGACTAAGTAGTTAAATGTAAGACTAGGTACCTACCTGTTAGACTAAGTAGTTACCTGTAAGACTTGGTGCTTACCTGGGGGACTAGATGCTTACCTTTTAGACTAAGTAGTTACCTGTAAGACTAGTTGCTTACCTGTAAGACTAGGTGCTTACCTGTAAGACTAAGTGTTTACCTGTAAGACTAGGTGTTTACCTGTAAGACTAGGTGCTTCCCTGTAAGACTAGGTGCTTCCCTGTAAGACTAGGTGCTTACCTGTAGGACTAGGTGCTTACCTGTAACACTAGGTGCTTACCTGTAAGACTAGGTGCTCACCTGTAAGACTAGGTGCTTACCTGTAACACTAGGTGCTCACCTGTAAGACTAGGTGCTTACCTGTAAGACTAGGTGCTTACCTGTAACACTAGGTGCTCACCTGTAAGACTAGGTGCTTACCTGTAAGACTAGGTTCTCACCTGTAAGACTAGGTGCTTACCTGTAAGACTAGGTGCTCACCTGTAAGACTAAGTAGTTACCTGTAAGACAAAGTAGTTACCTGTAAGACTAGGTGCTTACCGGTGAGATTAGGTGTTTACCTGTAAGACTAGGTGCTTACCTCTAAGACTAGGTTCTTACCTGTAAGACTAAGTAGTTACCTGTAAGACTAGGTGCTTACCTGTAAGACTATGTGCTTACCTATGAGACTATGTGCTTACCTGTAAGACTAAATAGTTACTTGTAAGACATACATGCTTACCTGGGGGGCGAGATGCTTACCTGTTAGACTAAGTAGTAAAATGTAAGACTAGGTACCTACCTGTTAGACTAAGTAGTTACCTGTAAGACTTGGTGCTTACCTGGGGGACTAGATGCTTACCTTTTAGACTAAGTAGTTACCTGTAAGACTAGGTGTTTACCTGTAAGACTAGGTGCTCACCTGTAAGACTAGGTGCTTCCCTGTAAGACTAGGTGCTTACCTGTAAGACTAGGTGCTTACCTGTAAGACTAGGTGCTCACCTGTAACATTAGGTGCTTACCTGTAAGACTAGGTGCTTCCCTGTAAGACTAGGTGCTTCCCTGTAAGACTAGGTGCTTACCTGTAAGACTAGGTGCTTACCTGTAAGACTAGGTGCTTACCTGTAAGACTAGGTGCTCACCTGTAGGACTAGGTGCTTACCTGTAAGACTAGGTGCTTACCTGTAAGACTAGGTGCTCACCTGTAACATTAGGTGCTTACCTGTAAGACTAGGTGCTTACCTGTAAGACTAGGTGCTTACCTGTAGGACTAGGTGCTTACCTGTAAGACTAGGTGCTTACCTGTAAGACTAGGTGCTCACCTGTAACATTAGGTGCTTACCTGTAAGACTAGGTGCTTACCTGTAAGACTAGGTGCTCACCTGTAAGACTAGGTGCTTACCTGTAAGACTAAGTGCTTACCTGTAAGATTAGGTGCTCACCTGTAAGACTAGGTGCTCACCTGTAAGACTAGGTGCTTACCTGTAAGACTAGGTGCTTACCTGTAAGACTAAGTAGTTACCTGTGAGACAAAGTAGTTACCTGTAAGACTAGGTGCTTACCGGTGAGATTAGGTGCTCACCTGGGGGGCTAGGTGCTTACCTCTAAGACTAGGTTCTTACCTGTAAGACTAAGTAGCTACCTGTAAGACAAAGTAGTTACCTGTAAGACTAGGTGCTTACCGGTGAGATTAGGTGTTTACCTGTAAGACTAGGTGCTTACCTGTAAGGCTAGGTGCTTACCTGTGACTTTGCTATTAACTTAAGTTGTAGCGTTATATAGACTAGTATACTATAGTTGTAGTGTTATATAGACTAGTATACGGCTGGGATTTATTGATCACATTTTAGTATGTCTTTTCCTGTGAAGACAGCCAAGTCCTGTTACTGTAACAGTACCATAGGTGATTTGTGTAATGAACTAGAGAATAGCAGGTCCTTGTGATATACCTGTCATTTTGTAGCTGTGAGATATTGTATGCTTTTACCAAATCAATTAACTTTACAAACATGAAATGTGCGTTTTGTATTAACCTACAACAGGGGCATTATTTTGAACTGTGTATGCATTATTCCAGGTGTATAAGCATTATAAAAACACAAGTCTTGTGTCAGATGCAATATACATGTAACACATATCCTGGACTTTTAATTCTGCCGCAGACAATGTATTGCCTTGTATGACATGCCCATGCACTTACTGATCAGCTTACACAAACTGCTGGGCAAACATGCTGAATTCCTAGACTGTATTTCACGGACTATTTATCATACCTCAATTGATGGCACAAATGCTGATACCAAATTAAGAAAATAGCTTTAGATTCTGAAAGTCGGAGAAAGCATGACTTTTTGCTTTAAAGAAGAAAATAATTCTGTCTACTATCATATTTGGCACCAAAGTGGCAGGTAAATGTATACAATTTATGTATACTGACCCTGTTTGGTACCAAACTGTCTAGAATATGTACAGAGGTTATAATATCTCGTACCAAACTGTTACAAAATGTACAAAACACAATGTCTGTGGGGAGTGGGGGGGGGGGGGGGGGGGATCTCACTAGCTAGATGTACACTGAGTAGGGACTACTTGTCTTTTACCAGCAGCTGCAACAAAGGATAACCTAGTAATTACACAACAAACCTGGCCCAGGACAGCTGGATGTATGGACAAATTATGTTAGTGCCTGGGACATAAAACCTGCTGCTGTTTGGCATAAGGGACGGAAACCTCCCAACACCTTACAGAAACTATAGACTGTGCTACCACAACACCTTACAGAAACTATTGACTGAGCTACCACGACACCTTACAGAAACTATAGACTGAGCTACCACAACACCTTACAGAAACTATAGACTGAGCTACCACGACACCTTACAGAAACTATAGACTGAGCTACCACGACACCTTACAGAAACTATAGACTGAGCTACCACGACACCTTACAGAAACTATAGACTGAGCTACCACGACACCTTACAGAAACTATAGACTGAGCTACCACGACACCTTACAGAAACTATAGACTGAGCTACCACGACACCTTACAGAAACTATAGACTGGGCTACCACGACACCTTACAGAAATTATAGACTGAGCTACCACAACACTTACAGAAACTATAGACTGAGCTACCACAACACCTTACAGAAACTATAGACTGAGCTACCACGACACCTTACAGAAACTATAGACTGAGCTACCACGACACCTTACAGAAACTATAGACTGAGCTACCACGACACCTTACAGAAACTATAGACTGAGCTACCACGACACCTTACAGAAACTATAGACTGAGCTACCACGACACCTTACAGAAACTGTAGACTGAGCTACCACGACACCTTACAGAAACTATAGACTGAGCTACCACGACACCTTACAGAAACTATAGACTGAGCTACTAAGTTGACTCTGAATTGTCCTCTGGATCATGAAACAATCTTTGTGATTAAGAAAGATTTCAGTTTGTTTCACGATCAGGGACCCTCTAAAACATTTGCTAGGTATTGGGTGGTAAAGCCAGGTCCAATAAACACCTGATTTGGTTCTGTGACATTTTAACTAGTGAAGAATTCATTAACAAATGGCTGCCAGTTACTCTTTCTGTGAAATGACATCAAGGCAGATGGTTCTCTGACATATTTGAAATCTTTTACAACATACATATCTGATACTGATGTTTAATTACACTGCTTATATCATTCTCATTATTTTACACATCCTTGGATAATTGCTTGTGAATATAGTCCTCCACAAAGAGAAATCAGTTTTGGTGATAGTTTTAATGAATTCTGGAGTATGGTAATGGATCAGGAGGTTTTTGAACCTGATACCTATTTTACGTGTGTGGCATTAAAATGTGTCAGTAAGCCAATGAGAGACAGAGATATGTACAACGCCAAATATTGGTCCTAGGTGTCTAAAGTCTGTGATGGTATCACATCATCTGTATTAAAGAATCTCGGCGGGTTAGCTTTAAGTGATTTTATCCTTGTAATGGAGTAAAATGTGCACAAGATGAATGTCGTCGTCGTATGCCGTGGTGTCAGAATAACCATGGCCACAAGCGGCATCGCCACACATCACTTCCTTTATACCTTAGTTTCTTATTGACTTGAAACACTAATTGCTCTGCCTGGAAAAGTGTGCTGACGTCACTAGCGTTTCTGTGTAGCTATTCCTGGCCCAGTGATCAATGGTACAACATAATGACAATGGAGTTGGCCTGGTGCATCAGGGTTGTGATGTCATATTTATGGACAGAACATCGTGTACATTTATTTCTGTCTACCAGTCAGACTCCAATGTTACATTAGGAAGTAGGCCATCCGTGGTCGCCATTCAGATGGGTCAAAGGTCATGCACATGTCACTGCTTTCAGGACATCAGCTTTGGTATAAGCTACAGTACAATAAAAGTCAGTTGAATAAAGGACACTACTGATAAAACACTGCTCTAGAATAGTCAAGTTTTCAGGATCAATCAGTTCAGTGTATGTTATGGCGTACCTCCCTGTTTCTGGTTCATGTTCAGCTTCTGCAGAGTTCAATTTCAACACATCATTTTGTTCAGTAGCACAATTTGATTCTCAGAAATTTTAGTTTATTTCAATTAAAATTTTATTAAAGTTCATTCTTACTAAACTACCATACCAAGCAGTATACAGGGTTTCCCATCAGTATTATACAAAAGGAGACCTCAGGTGTTGATAGGTCACCAAAAGAGTTGTTTGTGGTTAATAGGTCACCAAAAGAGCTGTTTGAGGTTAATAGGTCACCAAAAGAGTTGTTTGTGGTTAATAAGTCACTTAAAAAGCTGTTTTGGGTTAATAGGTCACCAAAAAAGTTGTTTGAGCTTAATAGGTCACCAAAATAGCTGTTTGAGGTATATAGGTCACCAAAAGAGCTGTTTAAGGTGAATAGGTCACCAAAACAGATGTTTGAGGTTAATAGGTCACCAAAAGAGCTGTTTAAGGTAAATAGGTCACCAAAACATCTGTTTAGGTTAATAGGTCACCAAAAGTGCTGTTTGAGGTAAATAGGTCACTAAAACAGCTGTTTTAGGTTAATAGGTCACCAAAAGTGCTGTTTGAGGTAAATAGGTCACCAAAAAAGCTGTTTGAGGTTAATAGGTCACCAAAAGAGCTGTTTGAGGTTAATAGGTCACCAAAAGAGCTGTTTGAGGCTGACTAGTAGCACACAAAACTCCAACTTGTTGTGACCTCTCTACACTAAAAGCCTATCTTAACTAATACTTCAGTACAACCTGACGATTATGTAGGATTATAGATGTTTATAACAGTTAAACCATACATGGATAGCGCAGGTGCCGCCACACCATGGTTTGTCAAGGCCATTACCAACGCATAGCTTACTGTGTCGCACTAGCAAAACAACCCAGAGGACACATATGTGATAATTTAATTCATTAAGGCTTGTTTGAGTGTCATGACTGACTGAAATGTTATTAGCGTGTTCAACACCTTGAGCTATGCAGGAAGTCTCTAACTTTCCTACTCATAAATATCCCAGACCTTTATAACATCATCTACATATCTCAGCTAGGCTAAACAAAAAAATAATTGATAAATTAAATCAAAACTACGAATTTGTACCATTTTCATAAATCATCAGACACATGGTATCTCTAAGTGAATAAATATTTAAATAATCTTACATGATAGTGTAACAATAATGTTAAACCTTTGTGTTTATCGGTAAAAAATGTTCTTACTGTATTTGTCTTAGGCATAAATCATAAGTTTTCCTCTTGCTGATCAAATTAACTTTTTTTTTGTCTTAGACATAATCATAGTTTTCCTCAAGAACTGTTCTTCATTTCGTTGATGATAGTTTCGGACGACCGTCAACAGTTGTATTTGTCAGATGGAAGTTAAGATATTATCAGTGGTTGAGCTATTGAACGTATTTAATTCAATAAAACCCTATGTGTTGTTGCTGATCACTGAAGCAATTTATCTGTCCCGAATTTTATTTCAATTTTTTTTTTCAGTTTGAATCCTTACTTTCATAGTTATTGTCTACAATGATATTTATCAAACTTTTGAATCTTTTCAGGAAAGTGTGGAGTACATCTTTTTGGTGATCTTCACACTAGAGGCAGTCATGAAGATAATTGCGTATGGTTTTGCCCTCCATGCTGGTGCTTATCTACGTAATGGATGGAATATTCTAGATTTTATCATCGTAGTCATTGGGTAAGTTGACAATAATTGACTTCCTTTGTTCACTAACATGTTCTTTGTTTCCTCTAATTGCTTTAATCAGAATTTTTCAAATGTGTCCTGTTGTCTCCTGTATGTTGGTTGACTCTGGTTTTTTGCCCTGAGGCTTCGGCTCTGCTAACGTGTCTCTGTTCTTTTTCAGCTGCTACATGATTTGTGCACTTATATTCCTTATTATCTCCGTCACGACGCAGGCCTTGTTGGAATGATCTTTACAGTCACCATTACAATTTATTTGCGAAATTGTCGTTATGGCCTTGAACAAATTTCAAAGCATCTTGCAATCTTGTTTCATGCCCTGTATTCAATATTCTGTGAAACTGTTACAGATTTTGTTTCTTTATATGTACTCAAGGGAGGTAATTCAAATTAACAAAAAAATATTGGTCAATCGTTAGTGTTTTGATCATTGTAACCCTATTGCAGAGATGTAAAAGCGCCAGTCCCAGCTCTCCGATTAGCCAGTCCTGATATTCTGGAGTTTGATTTGTAGAAATGAGTGTCGTTGTGCTTACTAATGGATAGATACTGGTGATTTGTCAAGTAACGTGACAGTGGGATGGAGTGCAATTGTCTTCTTGCTGAAGATGAATGAGATACTCTGAGTTAGATTTTTATGTTAATGCACCAATTACTGGTAGTCCTTGAGGCTTCTCTCTGAATCTCCAACTTGGAAACTCTGTAGTTCTATAGACTTTTTCGCTGGCTTTCCAACATTGTAACTCTGAAGTCCTAAACACTTCTCGCTTCATCTCCATCATCTAAATTCCAAAGTCACATAAGCTTCTCGATTGCTGTCCAATTTTGAAACACTTGATGTCCAAAAGGCTTCTCACTGGATTTCCAACATCTTAACTCCAAAGCCATTTAGGCTTCTTGCTGGATTTCCAACATGGAAACTCTGTAATTATATGGACTTCTCGCTTGCTTTCCAATGTTGAAACTATTTAGTCCTATAAGCTTCTCGGTTGCTCTCCAGTATTGAAACTCTGTAGACCTAAAGGCTTCTTTGCTGGATTTCCAATATGGAAACTATTTAGTCATAAAAACCTTTCCCCTGGCACTCCAACAAAAAAAACTCTATAGCCATATCGGCTTCTTGCAAGATTTCCAACATATAGTCATATGGACCTTTCCGCTGAATTTCCAACATTGAAACACTAACGTCTACTAAGCTTCTAGATGACATCAAACTCCATAGTTTATATACTTTTCCCCTGAGTTTCAAGCATTAGAGCTCATTAATAGGTTCTTTGCTTGCTCTCCAACATTGAAACTCTCTAGTCTTATACCTTTTTGCTGGCTTTCCAACTTTATAGTTCTATAGGCAAAGTTGAAACACCATAATTCTATATGCTTATCGCTTGCAGTCCAATAATGAAATTTATAGTCCTATAGAATCTTCTCTCTTGCTTTCCATCGTTGAAACTTTATATTTCTAGATAAAGAAACTCCATGGTCTTATAGCTTTTCTACTTGCATTTCAACACTAAAACTCTCTAATCCGCCAGGCTTCTTGCTGACTCTTCAACATTGAAACTCTGTAGTCCTGTAGGCTTCTTGCTTGTTACTCCATAGTCCTACAGACTTCTGACTTGCTTTCCATCATTGAAAATCTGGAGCCTTAGTCCTATAGACTTTAATGCTTGGTATCAAACACAGAAACTCAATAGTCCTATAGACTTCTGACATCGAAACTCTGGATCCATAGTCCATTGACCTTTCTGCTTGGTTTCCTTCCATCATAAAAACTCCATAGTCCTATAGGCTTAGTACTTGCTATCTAACACTGAAACTCTGGAGCCTTAGTCCTATACATTTTCCATTTGGTTTCAAACACAGGAACTCCATAGTCTTATAGACTTCTGACTTTGCTTTCCAACATTGAAACTCTGAATCCATAGTCCATAGTCCATTCTGCTGACTTGCAAACACAGAAACTCCATAGTCCTATAGGCTTCTCGCTGGGTGTGACATCTTGCTTTTAACTATCGCACTTATTTTGGCAAAACTTTTCAACCCTTTTCCGATAAACCATTTTCTTGCAGATATCAGTCCATTTCTCCATCTGTCTATCTTACTTTTGTTCTCGTAGCCTCCTCCTGCTGGTTTCCTGTCTTTGAATTCCTCTCATCGCCTATCTGACCTGATGGTCCTTTCTCTCCTCTGCGCTAACCTGCAATGTAGGCAGCTTACTTCCGTCCCCGCTATGTAAGGTAGCTACGTAGCCAGGGGAGCGTGATTATACTGTGAAGACAACAGCTAATTGGTGCATTAGAAAAATTATTGTGTTAACTGTTTGTGCTTTAATTTTTACCTGATTCAGATTACATGTACCTTTTAAAAGAGAATAAGAAACATACTAATTTTGTTGTTTGAATAACGTTTATGTTTTAACTCATGTTCTATGACTGTATTATGCATACTTATTTATGATGAGCATGATTTTGATTTTAAACTGTGTGAGTACTAACCGGTAAAGAGGACGAAGTGTAGATGTGAATCACATCTACCTGGTATGGTAAATGTGAAGCTGATGATGTAAAAGACGGTTGAGTCGCCTGTCCTAGTCTCCTCATCCTACTTTAACATGTGTTTTAAAGGCAAATTGATTCTGTTTTGTTTACTAGTCTTATCACTATAATAATAATGTGAGTACGCATACTATTATTGAGCATGCAGTATCGATCCATTGTCTCTTCCTGTCAACTGTTTAGTTGCTTTTGTTGATTATTGGTCTTCACTGCTCAAATTACCGTAAATGTTCTGTAGACACCTAGGTAATATCCACGAGAGCGAAGGCACCACCGTTAATGCAGTGTAGACGGATGGCCATCAGGCGTTCCGTCATCAGTATAATTTGACATTTTGTAGACGTGCTGTATTTTGTATTTTTAGAAAGAATTGAAAAGTCTATTGTGTATTGTTCTCATTTCATTGATTTTGAAGTTTTTGAAAAAAAAATTTTTTCGGATTTGAAAATTTTTTGCACTTTTATACTTTAAGATAATTTCTTTTATAATGTGTTAAGTATAAGTGAAATGATAATTGTATCTGATTAAATAAAAATAGGCTGTAGGATCATGAAACTATCTTGCACTTTTTGTCTCTGTCATTTACAAAGAACGCCATGAACAGTTACGTTGTACGTGATTGGCTAAGAGAACTTTGTCTGAGATTGTTTCATGATCCGTTGGCCAGATGTGAGAAAGCTATTTCAAAAATGAAAAAAAAAATTATCTTATTAAATCTTTATTCATGAACAAAAATTAAAAGCGTCACTGGACATCTTTGTTCTCTTTAATTCATTCAACCCTGAAAACACTTGAACATTTCCAATTCAAGGGTTGGAATAGCTCATTATGACATTTCACGGCTGAATGAGTTACGTAACTGTAACGGAAGACCTGTTTCTTCTAGAATATAACAGGACTGTTGACATAACAAAAAGAAAACATAGACTTTCCTTTACAAGTTGAAATCCGTGTAATAACGTGCAAGGACTTTAAATCAGCTTCCATATCAGGATAAGAATTGCATGCTGTAATTTGATTTATTGATACTGTTAGGATTTATTTTGTAATCCGTGTGATGCACAGATAAATAAACCTTCCTGACTGTAGGCTATGTTGTAAATGTCTGTCCCCCAACATCAGTATTATGTGTAAGCCCTACGGTCACGTCGATGGTGATTTATTTTCTTCATGTCTTTGTCACAGATTGTTTATATATATTGCATGCAAATATGACAAGATCTTTTATAAAATGTATTTTTTTGTGAGTTTTTCATAATTTGATGGTCACAGATGAATTGATTTGATATTTGAAGATCATAAAGTTGTCTACGTAGGTGTGATGAAGTTTTGAAGTATTATGTTGGATTCCCTTTAGTTTCGACTTGAATTTGTTTGGCCGATAGTGTCTCGGATGACATTATTTTATTCCTGTTTGACATGTTTTTATCACCTTCTTACACATACTTAAGTTTTAGAACATTTTTGAACTCGTATAGCATTAGTCATACTTTATTAATTGTTAAACAGTAATATGATAGACATGAATGTTTATTTGTTTCAATATCATTATGTATATTTGACCGATGAAATGATATTTTCATTAATTTTGCCATAAATCACTGCACTTCTGATTTTAGATTTGATGATTTATTATTTTCTGTAAAAAAGAAAAACATATAGTTTTTAGTGTCCCAGAGTAAGGAAGTATCCCCTAATTTATAAACAAATGTGGTATGTTTTGTAAATGATATTCCAGTTGGCAGGCAGAGGAAACTTCGTTAGTCGGTGTCTGGTACTGGGAACCTCTGTGTTTATACCTAGGGCTGCTGTAGGACTGAGTTTGTACATATCTTGTATCTGGATTGGAGTAACATTACATAACTGTTCTTACGGATAATGATAACAGTTAGGTCGTGGTCACATACCTTGTCAAAACAGCTTTGTTTTATATCACCACCATATGGTCTTTACTATTGCTTCAATTTGGATGGGTTTTGAACTGTTTCTGACTTAATGGATAGATTCCGTGTTCTGTATTAGAAAGTTATGACATAATGAGTGCTGGAGGTTGGGGAAGAATGGAAGTGGGCGCAGACAATCAACTCGGACCCCACACAAACAAAATTATATAGATTTATGTTAAATACAACAATAAATTTCCTTTCTGATACAAAAAGCTTAAAGCCATGTGCTTGGGGGAAAAATATGAGCAGGCCAGAAATTTAAACAAAGTAGGAATTGTATTCAAATCTTCATTGAATATGTCGGCATAATATTGATTGATGTAGGAGGTGAAAATTGTAATTTTAAAACTTATACATGATATGAATACATGTGTACTTTATCGTTTACAAAATTTGCTGTCCTTTACCAATGGATTTCTCCTAAATATTTGTTACTCATTGTCAGGATCATTGGTATGTGTAGCCTAATGCATGTAACACAATTTAATATTCGATTTAGATATGAAATAACATTACCTTCAAACTTGTTCTGAAATTTAATTCATCATTATCCCTATTGAATAATAAATGAGTTTATGTGTTCAATTAATATCATTTTAAAGTTTAACGTAACAGCTTATGGATATAAGGAGAAAATTCTACTAAATGTTACAGTGTAATGATAAGCATAGCAGAAATATTTGATTTCATTTAATATAAAGCAGATGTTATGTAGCGGGGGTGCTATCTAAATTTCCTATTCATCCACTCCATCTCTGCTAATAAGCCCACCCATATCTGTGGCATTTCCATGGAAAATGCAAGTAGATGCTATTTCATTGTCATGTAATTTATAATTAGCCTATCCCAAGTTGGACCTCATTAGGCTGCTAATTTGAACCAAATTTTTGCACGGTTTTATAACGATAGTCAGTGACCAATTTATCTTTAAAAAAAATATACAATAAGGAGTCAAATTGGGTGGTTAATCAGCTGTTTTGTTCAGCATGGCTTTCAATTACCAGACAAGTAATGTGTTATTGGCAGAGTTTCCTGTAATTAGGTGTTTATGATGTACTGAATTTCCATAACAGTGGCACAGACATGTCTTATTTAGTACATCTGATGCTGTACACGACTAGGGTGACTTTTAGTGCTACAGTGTTGCCCAGGATAGTCCTGGTGTATAGCTCCAGCCCAAGGTGTAGGACTAGGGAAACTAAACACTTCTTACTGATCTGGTCGTTACTTGTAATTGGGGTAAACAAGAACAGTCGCCAACAGAGTGTACATACCTAAATTTTGCACCCCTGTGTGAGAGGCCCGATGAGTGGGAGTATATTGTTGGTATACCAGCAAGACTAGATAAATCCCAACAGATAACTACCCATTAGTCTCAGTACCTTCCCACACCCTGGGAACTTACAGTATTCATAAACTATCCACTGAACATGGTACCTTCCCACACCCTGGGAACTTACAGTATTCATAAACTATCAACTGAACATGGTACCAACCCACACCCTGGGAGCTTACAGTATTCATAAACTATCAACTGAACATGGTACCTTCCCACACCCTGGGAGCTTACAGTATTCATAAACTATCCACTGAACATTGTACCTTCCCACACCCTGGGAGCTTACAGTATTCATAAACTATCAACTGAACATGGTACCAACCCACACCCTGGGAGCTTACAGTATTCATAAACTATCCACTGAACATGGTACCTTCCCACACCCTGGGAGCTTACAGTATTCATAAACTATCCACTGAACATGGTACCAACCCACACCCTGGGAGCTTACAGTATTCATAAACTATCCACTGAACATGGTACCTTCCCACACCCTGGGAGCTTACAGTATTCATAAACTATCCACTGAACATGGTACCTTCCCACACCCTGGGAGCTTACAGTATTCATAAACTATCCACTGAACATGGTACCAACCCACACCCTGGGAGCTTACAGTATTCATAAACTATCCACTGAACATTGTACCTTCCCACACCCCGGGAGCTTACAGTATTCATAAACTATCCACTGAACATGGTACCAACCCACACCCTGGGAGCTTACAGTATTCATAAACTATCCACTGAACATTGTACCTTCCCACACCCCGGGAGCTTACAGTATTCATAAACTATCCACTGAACATGGTACCAACCCACACCCTGGGAGCTTACAGTATTCATAAACTATCCACTGAACATGGTACCTTCCCACACCCTGGGAGCTTACAGTATTCACTGAACATGGTACCTACCCACACCCTGGGAGCTTACAGTATTCATAAACTATCAACTGAACATGGTACCAACCCACACCCTGGGAGCTTACAGTATTCATAAACTATCCACTGAACATGGTACCAACCCACACCCTGGGAGCTTACAGTATTCATAAACTATCCACTGAACATGGTAACAACACACACCCTGGGAGCTTACAGTATTCATAAACTATCCACTGAACATGGTACCTTCCCACACCCTGGGAGCTTACAGTATTCATAAACTTTCCACTGAACATTGTACCTATTCACACCCTGGGAGCTTACAGTATTCATAAACTATCCACTGAACATGGTACCTTCCCACACCCTGGGAGCTTACAGTATTCATTGCACATGGTACCAACCCACACCCTGGGAGATGCTGCTGTATTCACTGCACATGGTACCAACCCACACCCTGGGAGGTGCTACTGTGCTATACAAACTATCCACTGAAGATGGTACCAACCCACACCCTCCAGGGAGCTTACAGTATTCACTGAACATGGTACCAATCCACACCCTTGGAGCTTACAGTATTCACTGAACATGGTACCTTCCCACACCCTCGGGGCTTACAGTATTCACTGCACATGATACCAACCCACACCCTGGGAGGTGCTACTGTGCTATACAAACTATCCACTGAAGATGGTACCAACCCACACCCTCCAGGGAGCTTACAGTATTCACTGAACATGGTACCAATCCACACCCTCGGAGCTTACAGTATTCACTGCACATGGTACCGACCCACACCCTGGGAGGTGCTACTGTGCTAATTGCTATACAAACTATCCACTGAACATGGTACCTACCCACACCCTGGGAGGTGCTACTAGTGGTATACAAAACTGTCCACAGAACAGAGTTCCAATCCACACCCTGGTAGGTGCTACTAGTGGATACAGAACCAATCCACACCTTGGGAAGTGTTACTAATGGATACAGAACAAATCACACCTTGGGAGAGCGTACGAGTTGTGGTACACCAGATTAATCCAATCGTAGAAAACTAGCCACCAGTGTTAGTACCAATGACCAAACTGTAAAATATCAGTTTAGGATGGGATCACGTGGGAGATTTCTAGGGACAGATATGACATTTTTACGAAAGAATAGTCTAATTTTGACTTGTGATTCTTTTCATGCAGGTGAGGGGTTCAATATTCAAATTGAGGATTTTATTTTCAATAGTTGGGTTAATTACTCACCATAAAGTCCTTTGGGCTTGTTATCAGTAATTTCACAGAAAGGATGCAAAAACTCACCTACACATGTTTCAGTGCAATTAACAATCCACCTATAGGGGTTAAGGTAAGAGTATAGGCACTGGGCACTACAGAGATCACTTACTTTACAAGTGTGTAATAATCATACGCTAAACAGAAGGCCTCAGGAAATGCAAGACAGAAATATGGGGGAGGCATGAAGAAGAAATAAAATGTAAAGTTGATGCAATAGAGAATGGGTTTAGGTAAAGAGTATGAACTGGGATAGTTATAGTAAGGTGTGGTAACATTTCTGTGTGTACTTCACCAGGCAGTGATAAAACAGGAGTACAATACCAGGTTTCTCCTCCTGTAATTCAGCATTGCCCAGATACCACAAACAAACCCTGCTGGAAAAAATCAAGCAGGCATATACAGAGCAACCACACCGACATTGGTGGTAGCATCCAGGATAGGCCAATTCACAGATTTTTGTCAACATTTTACATATGATAATGGTTATCAAATCAGTTTCTACTATCCTGGGCAACCATTCAAACTTATTCCAGAGATTTATTAGAGGTTACAGCTAAGGTGTAAACTTCTGGAAGATTGTAGTGTGGAGAAGGGGGGGGGGGGAGGCTTATAGTGTTACCCATGTCCGTCCGGTCCCATCGGTCCCATCGTGTCTCGGTCCCATCGTGTCTCGTCCCGTTCCATGGTAACGTAACCAGTTTAATAACTACTTATCCGATTGTCACCAAACTTCGCATACTTAATAAGCATGAACTTATTTCACATGGGGGCAGTTATGTCTCAAACATTTCTAGTTGTTTTCAAATGTGATGAATTAATGATAGTCAAACTGGTAGAGAGAGTGATTTGGGTCAGAACCATACGATTATTAGGGAAATAAATATCTTAAAAATGAAATTGTTAAAATTGACAGACTGTTAGAAACCTAATGTACCACTCTTGTGTGTGTATAGTATGTAGGGTCGCAAACCATATACATAATATTTACAGAAATAAATATCTTAAATATAAAATTGTTATGTTTTACAGACTGTTCGGAACCTAGTCTAACACTTGTGTTCTTGTGTATTGTATGTTGGGTCGGAACCATTAATCGTGAAGGAAATGAATATCCCAAAAATGAAATAGTTCTGACAACCTGGTAGGTACCTACTTGTGTGTGTATAATTTGTGGGGTCGGAACATACCTAGGGTCATTATTGTGGTGAATACATCACTTAGCCAATGAAGCAACCTTGGACACCCCATGTGGCATTGATCAGGGTCAAGGTTACTGTAGTGGTTGTCGTTCTATAGGTGGTCTTAATGTCAATGGATCAATTGTCTGAAGTACTGTCATTTTTATCTGGGTGAAGGTCATTGAGTCAAGGTCAAATGGGACAAGTCGAATGATTCATTTTATGATTATTCATCCATCTTTCCTGAAATTTCACCAGAACTGCCAAATGTGCTACTCCTACACGAGTTCAGGTTAACGTTAATGTAGCAAAATTCTTATTTTCAAAAATATATGATGATTGTTCTGACTAAATGGGTTTCACTGAGATTTTCCTCAAATAACATTTAAGAAGCGCTATCCTCTTGGGAAATTTTGCTAAAATTCCCATTTTATATCAAAAACAATACTTACCACATCCAATTATTATGCAAATGAGTTCTACAACTACCAGTTCTTTAACTCCCAAAACGAAAGTGAAAACGCCCCGTGCGAATACGAAACTAACATGTGTCCATACCGGACGTAGTATAGAATGCGCACGCACCTCGAGCTTCCTCTTTCTTCAACTCTCCGAAGAAGCACATGGCCTAGCGTTTGCTCTTAACTTTCGAGATTGTTTTGGAGTGCGGTATAGTTGTGTCATTGTGTTATTGTTTCTTCGTTGTTTAAACCAGTTTCCCCTGTCTCATTTATATATCTATTTTGCCTTTTTTCACCGTATTTTATTGTCGGAAACGTGTTCAAACGCCGGTACCATAACCACGTGTTTTGGTTACCGGTCGTTTCCGTGTCTGTACACGTGTACTTTCGTTTTCGTTTTTCGGTGTTTTTTGTGAATTACGTTTGTTTTATTTACGAAATAAAGGTAAAATATTCTTTTTATTATTATTTTTGACATCATGAAGGACTTGTCCAGGATGGATAAACGGGGTAAGAGGAAGGACAAAGCTAAGTCCTCTTCCGTAGACCCCATGGACAGTCCCTCGGCAGGGTCCTCGTTGGCAGAGGCCCTGCCTCCTTCTAAACCTAGCCAGCCTAAGGCTGGCTCAAGTTTAGAGGGTACAGGTGTTTCTTACCCTGTTGACACGGGGGTTGACCCCCCTTCCACAGATGTTGGTTCATCTATGGAGGGGTTGGGTTGTCCTCCTATTTCTGACGTTTTAGTCAGCCCTGGAGCACCTGTTGGTGGGGTTAGGGATATGTATGAGGATCCTTTGGGACCTGATAACTTGAATTATCTGGGCCCTTCAGGTTGTAGCACTGCTACCTCGCATATCTCTTCTCGGCCCCTTCCCCTTCCCGGTGAGGTATCCGGTTTTGACCCCTTTGGGGTTAATACTGTGCCAGCCCACACCGTACGGAACCCGTGGGCCGCGCCCATGGGTAATGGAGAAGGTGGCAAGTCTGGCGAGAGTCAGGCGACACCCCATGGTATTGGGTATGGCTCCTTTGGACCCCATACTGGTACTAGGCATCAAGGCATTGGTGCTTTCCAACAGCACACCAGTCATATGTCTGGCCCTCGGCCATTCATCTCTGGTTTTGCCCCGGGGGGGAATGGCGGTTCACCCTTTCCTTATGGTCAGGGTTTCCCACCCCATGTTTCAACTGGCCAGTTTGGCCAGTATTGGGGTCATTCCTTTCCCTCTGGCCCCATGGCCCCATTTCCTCAGGGTTTTGGGTACAACCCTGGCTATCCTCCGGGCTTTCACCAGGGTTGGGGTCCGGTCTCATCTCAGCAGGTGGGAGGTACGCTGAATGTTCCGCCCCCGTCCACCTCTGGGGTTAGGGAGAGTAGTGTCTTTAAAAGGCCTATTAGGTCTTTTAGGACATCTCGCTCCAAGACCAATGTCCCTGCTTCTAGAAGAACCTTGGAGCCTCATCTTGGCCCATCAGAGCCTAAGAGAGCTCGTAAAAGGACCTTCTCAGAGAGTCTCCACCCAGTTAATTATCCCTTGGCAGTGGACACTGATGTGTCTACTTCCAGGGGAGATATGGGAGTGGAGATAGGGGACAGGGACGATGACGTCCTCAGTCTGTCACCTGGGAGTATTCTGACTGAGGCTCGGTCAGAACCTCCCTCCCCTCATCGTGTCTCGGAATCTTCGGAATCTGATGATGATGGGGAGGTTTCAGCTGTGAATGAGGTAGAGGTTGAGGGTGAGGCTGAAGCTCACCATGCTCTATCTGGTATGCGGGCGCTTCGCGCTGACGTTGCCAGAATCCTCGGGGAGGAGGTTTGCCCTCCTCCTGCGGCGTCTGCCATTCCTGAGGCTACTACGCTGCTGAGTCAGCTAGTGCCGCCTAAGGTTTCGGCTCGTTCCGACAAGTCTTTGCCTGAGGGTTCTGTTGTTTCCTCGGCTTTGGCTGTCGCCCATGCTAGGATGGTAGAGAAGGCAGGGTCTTCTTCTCGTGCATCCGGTGCATCTGGCCTGCAGTTGAGTTTGGCAGACTTGTCTGAAGTCAGAACATCAGATTATGCCATTCACAACGCCAAGCTTGGAAGTCTACCAGCTAAGCTGGAAACTCATGAGCTTCGGCAATGGCCAGGAGCGGCGACCGACCAAGTGGTGTTTCCTGCTAAGGAACACCACAAACTGGAGAAGATTCTTAGACTCTCTCTCCAGGTCCTCTCCTACTTTGATTTTCTTACAGTCACTCTCTTTCGGCTGTCAGAGGTGCCTGTGGGAGAGTCTGAAGTTGATGAGAGAGATAGACGGTCTGTGCAGGATAGGGTAACCTCATCATTGCACAATTGTCTTAAGGCCTCTGCGGCTTTACAGTGTACACTGTTAGCCAATTTGGTGCTTGCCAGGCGTGCTTCTGTACTCAAAGGCAAGCCCATTGAAGAGCCTTACCTGTCAAGGCTTTTGTCCTCTCCCTTTGAGGGCCCTTGGCTCTTTGGGGGTACTCTTCCTTCTATTCAGAAGGAAGTTAAGGAGGACCCGGTAGCTTCGGCACTTTTAGTCTCTAAAGTGTCAGCTGCTGGTAAAGCTGGAACCTCTCAGGGTTCGGGCCAGGCCAAGAAGAAGGCTAAGTCGAGGCCACGCCAGACTCAGTCTGCAGCCAAGGCTAAGTCTCCCTTTAAGGCCAAAGCCAAAGGTAAAGGCAAGCAGGGCACCAAACCCTCTGGGGGTAAGAAGCAGCATTCCTGACTTCTTCCCTCCTTCCGCAACTCTGTCATGTCAGGCCGGCCGGGTAGATCAAGGGTCTCGCTCTACCGGTCCTATAAGGGACATCGACAACCCCTTGGAGCTTTGGGAAGGTCTTCCCCTTCCACAGCCAAGCCTCCCAGTAGGAGGACGGTTGTCTGCGTTCCTTCCTCAATGGAAGGAGATTACGCGAGACAGTTGGGCGTTGTCGGTAGTTGCGGAAGGATTGAGCATCCCGTTGTCACGGGAACCTCCGCTTACGCCAGAGCCGATCTTTTTCCCTCCTCCGGGGGATCCAGTGAAGGCCCTGGCTGTAAAGCAGGAGATTGCTACCCTGGTAGAGAAGAGGGCAGTCGAGGAGATTCCACGGTACCGTTGCACTCCCGGCTTCTATTCCAGAATTTTCCTGGTGAAGAAGAAGTCGGGAGCTTGGCGGCCGATTATAGACCTGAGTGCCTTCAATCGGTTCGTGGATTCTCCCCACTTTCAGATGGAAACCCCGAGAGGAATTATTGCCTCAGTCAGGGAAGGAATGTGGGCTACTTCAATAGACTTGAAGGATGCCTACTTTCATATTCCAATCAGGAAGTCGGACAGGAAGTACCTTCGCTTCTCTTACGAGGGCAAGGTTTTCCAGTTCAGGGCTATGCCTTTTGGCCTTACCACTGCCCCCATTGTTTTTACGAAACTGCTTCAGGTAGTGGTAGGCTTCCTGCACCAGCGGAGTATCAATATCCATATTTACTTCGACGACTCCCTCATGCTTCATTCGAGGAAGGAGTCCCTGGTGCAGGATACTCGACTAGTTCTGAGTCTCTTCCTCAAGGTCGGGTTCATCCCCTCCCAAGAGAAATCGGAACTGTCTCCCTCTCAGGACTTTGTGTTCCTAGGCTACAGGTTCAACGCAGCCAGGGGCCTCGTCCTTCCAACTCAGGAGAAGTTTATCAAGGCCAGGGGTCTGGTGCTGCAGTTTGTCCAGAGTTCTGCGGTTCAGGTTCGCTGGTACCTCAGTCTGTTGGGGTTTCTGAACTCGTTAGCAGACGTAGTTCCTTTGGGCAGACTGCACATCAGACCTCTGCAGATGTTTCTCCTCAGCCAATGGGTTCCTGCATCACGAGATTGGGAGATCTCAATCCCTCTCAATCAATCGGTGAAGGATTTTGCCCTGTGGTGGACAGTTCGGAACAATGTCCTGAAAGGGGTGTCCTTAAACAGGCATTCGCCAACCATGACCCTGTATACCGATGCGTCCAAGACAGGTTGGGGAGCTTACCTGAACGGGCAGGCTCGCTCAGGTGTGTGGACAGGGGATCATCTTTCCGAGCACATAAATGTGCTGGAGATGAGGGCGGTATTGTTGGCCATCCAGAACCTGAGGTCGTTTCTGGAAGATCAGGTGATCTGTGTGGCAACAGACAACTCAACCGTTGTAGCTTATCTGCAGAAACAGGGGGGCACCAGGTCTCACGTCCTGTGTGCCCTTGCCATTCGCATTCTGCTTCTTTGCCAGGAAATGAGCTTAACCATTCAGGTCAAGCACCTTCCAGGCAGGCTCAATGTACTCGCAGACACCCTGTCGAGGCGTCTCCGGCCGGTGCTGACCGAGTGGCAACTCGACCCGTCCATATTCAGAGCAATATGTCAGGTCTGGGACAGGCCTCTTATAGACCTATTCGCCACAGCATTGAACCATCAGCTACCAACGTTTGTGTCTCCCGTACCAGATCCAGCAGCATGGGCAGTAGATGCTCTGTCTCTGGACTGGAAGGGGTTCCATGCTTACGCCTTTCCCCCATTCAACTTGGTGGCCAAGGTCCTCCAGAAGTACGAGGAGCAACCTTGCTCCTTAATTCTGGTGGCTCCCTTGTGGCCGAGACAACCATGGTTTCCTCAGATGTTGTCGTTTCTGGTGGAAGAACCTCTGGTTCTTCCACCCAGGTGGAACCTGTTGCGGCAGCCGAGGTCCAGAATCATGCACTCCCGGCCGGCTATACTCCACCTTCACGCGTGGAGGCTATCTCCGGTGGTCTCGCGCAGGAGGGTTTTTCTGGACCGGTGTCAGACTGTATCGCTAGATCCATCAGGTCTTCTTCCGCAGCAGTCTACCAGTCTAGATGGAGCATCTTCTGCGATTGGTGTGGTCAGAGGCAAGTTGATCCGCTCAAGGCCTCTGTTCCCCTAATCGCAGATTTTCTACTGCATTTGTTTCGCAGCAAGAAATTGGCTCCTGGTACCATTGCCGGCTATCGTTCGGCTATTGCTGGTATTTTGTCTTTTGCAGGGCGACCAGAGGTAGGTTCTTCTCCCTCCTTGTCAGCCCTCATCAGAGGTTTTACCATTGAGAGACCTAGAATAAGGCAGCTAACTCCTCAATGGGACTTAGCCTTGGTTCTGCAGTCTCTTTTAGGTGCTCCTTATGAGCCCCTGAGTCAAGCCTCCTTGAAATTTTTGACTTTTAAGACCGTCTTTCTTGTCACCCTTGCATCAGGGAGAAGGCGTAGTGAGGTTCATGCCTTGTCTGGGCATTCCTCCTGTTTACGTTTTGGTAGGAATTATTCCTCTGTAACTATCAGGACAGAACCTTCCTTCCTTGCGAAGAATCAGGTTCCTGGTTTTTCTCCAGAACCTATTCGCATTCCTTCTCTCTCTGACATAGTTGGTAAGGACGAGCGTGATCGGCTTCTCTGTCCTGTCAGAGCCCTCCGGTATTACTTGGACAAGACAGGGGGGGATCGAGAGTCACATTCTAGGCTCTTTTTGCCTATCAAAGGTGGTCAGTCTAGTATCTCGGCTCAATCCATTTCTCGATGGATTTGTCAAGTGATTAGATTGGCTTATGAGTCTTCTTCTGAGGATGTCAGAAGACTTTTCAAGGTCAGGGCCCATGAGGTTAGAGCATTGGCCGCTTCTTGGGCCCTTCTCAACGGCTCTCCGTTTTCTGAGGTGATGTCCTCAGCCTTTTGGCGAGGACACACTACATTCACAGAGTTTTATCTGAGATCTCTGTCATCTTTCTCAGACAAGCTCTACTCTTTGGGTCCGGTGGTTGTTGCCCAGTCAGTGGCTCATCCACCTACCTCAGAGTCAATTTAAGTGCCCCCCACTTTTTTATGTTTTTAAATTATGCATTCGCATGGCAATGGAAGACCTATTCTTGAATTGGTCTTTCCATTTTTTAATTTGGGGTTCTCCATGTAGGAGTTTGGTTTAGGTACCTTGACTGTGACCAAGTTACCGCCCTCCTGGATTTGCCATGGTCCTTCCGGTTTGGAGGATCCACTAGGTAAGACGAATTCGCATAATAATTGGATGTGGTAAGTATTGTTTTTGATATAAAATTGAGGTTTTTTATTGTAAAACCCATTTTTATGAGAAAACTACTTACCACATCCAATGTGAGCCCACCCTCCTCCCTGGCTCCTCTGGCTCCTTTAGGCCTGCTGCTTTTGGTTGCTTCGTTCGTTTTCGTATAGAGGAAGCTCGAGGTGCGTGCGCATTCTATACTACGTCCGGTATGGACACATGTTAGTTTCGTATTCGCACGGGGCGTTTTCACTTTCGTTTTGGGAGTTAAAGAACTGGTAGTTGTAGAACTCATTTGCATAATAATTGGATGTGGTAAGTAGTTTTCTCATAAAAATGGGTTTTACAATAAAAAACCTCAAATTCGTTTTCATTCTCGATTCGCAGTTGGAAAGTGCAATAAATTTGATTGTCAATTTCTGGAAAAAAACTTTAAATCATATTTATTCAAATTATGATTCAAGTATAGAAAAAGTAGGCAAAAGATAAAAATTCATTTGATGTACCTCCTGATTTTACCTTGAATTAAGTTACGTGCAAAATAGATAAAAACACAGATGATAATCTCCAGAAGTGATCAGGAACTCGTGATTTTGAAGGGTTGTTTAGATACACAGGTAGGTGTTGACATGTGATCTCGCTGCTGCATCAAGGTTAGAGAAAAACGGTTCCGACCAAAGCACTATTAGCTTCACTAGTCGGTTTGTGGTGCGTAGTAAACAAAGTTGATTCATCTCGACTCTGTTTTATCTTCACGATTCTGGATTTTCTCACGTTAGACCCCAACTGTTGCGGAATTATGATGATTTTTTCGGTTTTTATCTGTCTGGGTTAAGGTAAAGCGGTAATGAATGCTACAGTATATATTTATCAGATGTCTGGTGGGAGCCTGCAGGTGAAGTACACAGCTTCCCTGATGTCCTATCTCTAAAGAAAAGGCTTCAGTCGAGATTAATGTCCGATAGGTCGCAGTCCCTGGTGTTTGGACTGTAATGCTCATACGGCAAAGGTAGTCTGGGATTCACGGCAGTCCATCACTAATACCTCCATACGGGAGAGGTTCTACTTTATGGTTTTGGCTCAGGAGACAAATTGTGGAACTGTGTTTCATGATCTGGTTGATTGTTCAAAATTGCCATGGGAGTTCATTGTGCTTTATTGTCTAGACTCTGTTTGTGAGGTAAAGCGCAAGCCTGTTGCCTCATAGTCATGTACACCATTTAGTGGTTGGAGCTTTGCATTTGACTTTGATGTAGGTTTGTGCTTCATGGCACTTTAAACATTGTTATTTGATTGGGTTACTTTGTTGTCCATTGTGAAATAAGAGTTCAGTTTGTAGATTTGTGAGTTTGTAGGTGGTCCATTGCTGGTTACTTTCACTTTCGATAAATTTATGATTTTCGGATAAGTAGCTGTCCCATACATGTGTACATGGGTAGATTTGACTTCACAGATTGTAAGTGGTGATGTATGTCTGAGCGCCATTGTATGGTAGATTTGACTTTACAGATTTTTTAAGTTTGGAGAGGTCAGTGCAGCTTGGTCTTCTGCAAGTTTTTGTATTATTTATTGTTTTTTAGCATTTTAGCTTGTCTTTCATGTTCTCTGACATATGGTCTAGTTTGTGCTGCCGGGAAGTGTGGTGTTATGTGCTCACAGACAGTTTTGCTCTATGAAAGGATAAGCTTGGTCAAGGTCTTTGTAGAAGTTTGTAAAGCATGGTCTCAGTGTTTCTAGGGTAAGAGTGATCTTGTATGTCTTTGCAAATAATGAAAATCGGCTTAGATATGACGGAAGAGTTTTTATGGTTTTGCATATAGCTGCTTCAGTATATAAATATGTAGAGTGGTTATTTTTCTTTTGGGTGCAAAAAAGTTATCTTCCGTTGAGACCTTTGAGTTTCTGACTACACCTGTTGGTGTGAGATTTTGTACACTGTTAGATGTAACCTAGAAGCACGGTGTTGTTCACTGTTACAAATTGCATTTCTTTCCTTAGGTAATCACTTCAAAATATTTTTTGTTATCTGGTAAAGTAAAAAAAATGTCAAGTTCTAACTTCAAAATGTTTCTATCGTTTGGTATATCAAAATTTCTCCCAAGTCCTCAATTTCAAATGTTATTGTGTTCTAGTCAAATAGAAATGTTTCTTCCTTGATGTCCCTACTTCAAAATGTTGTGTGACTTTTGGTAGAGAAGTATCCCCCCTCAAGTCCCTAATTAGTATTGTTCTTTTCCCCTCAAGTCCACACTTCATTCTTCTATTATTTGGTATATATGGAATATCTTCTTTGAAGTCCTCAATTCCTGATGTTATTGTGTTCTGGTAGAGATTGTTCTAGCCCTAACTCCCAAACATTACTGTGTTCTGGTAGAGATTGTTCTAGCCCTAACTCCCAAACATTACTGTGTTCTGGTAGAGATTGTTCTAGCCCTAACTCCCAAACATTACTGTGTTCTCCTGCTAAAGAAGTGACAAATGGAGAGAATTGGTATTAATTACATTAGACTTTGCCACTGATGGTGTTGCTTACAGACAGGAGGGAAAGCCTGGTAAAATCAATAAGGGCCAATTCTACTCCTTCATTAATACTGAGATGGCACCACACTTCACCCAGATTCTGTGTTATCCTTCAACACCTTTTGTCTTTGGTCACTCTATCACATATGTTGGTCAACAACCTGTTTTGTGTGTAAAAGTGTATTCTACAAAGTTATATAATATTAATGCCAAGCATATTGTGTAATTTTATTAATGTTTCAGCCTTGAAGGAAGAGTAAAAGCTATTATCTGATACTAATAGAATTTTGTGATTTGAAATATCAAGGGTATCAAATGTATTGTGCACATACGAGAATCTCATGCTGTTAATTTGGCATGACCTTCTCCTCTGGTGCTGTAAGTGTTGTTATGTATAGAGCTTGTTTATGCTGTTAAATTGTATATTGAATAAGATGATATAAATATATTTACTTGTGAATTCCTCCCTTTGTCTGTTCGTCCTTCTGCTTTTCCATGTTTTCTGTTTTTCCTTCCAGAACTACAGTAGTTCAAGGTTAATAATAATTTACCTTGCTCTACTTTTTGTGACTTTTTTATGTGCTACAACTTTTATCTACTGTATGTATTATTCTGATTTATAAATGTATTGTGTTATTATTTCTGTATATATATATATGTATATATATAAACCAAGCTATTGTTGTCATTAAACATATATATTTCATTTTCAGTATTATTAGTACAATTCTCAGTTGGTTAAACATTCATGGGTTCGATGTCAAGGCCCTCCGAGCCTTTAGGGTCTTGCGACCTTTGCGATTGGTGTCGAGGGCCCCTAGTAAGTACTATGAACTGGGAATGCATTAGTGACCTAACCGGACTTGGTGTGCTTTGTCTATCTAACCAGCATCCAGCATCTTGGGACTCAAATAAATGGCTGTGTCATAAACACTTGAATCCGTTCTTGGGTCCACCGACCTTTCTGTTGCAGTACCCATTGTAACTTCTGCAAGAACTGTTTCAACTCGCTGTGGATTGGTGTGCAGTCAAGGTCTGGCCGAGCGGCAAGGCTGTTCAAAACAACAACACCAATTGACATGCTGTGTTGAAGCCGTAGCTTGCGTCTGGTTAAGATGGGTTTTGCAGTAGAGATGTCTAGTTATTTTTTGCACTTGTATATTATACCAGTATGTTGTGAGTACAAAAGTTGCGAAAAAGTTTTTGCGTTTTATTTAGGTATATTCTTGTGTTATGATGCAGCCTTGTGTTTCTGTAACCTGTTGGAGGAAGAAAACTTTCAAAGCAAATAACACTGATACAAAACCATTATTTGATTTACTATATGCTTTGAAGGTTTATTCCTATACATTTTAATAAGAGGGTTTTTGTAGATTTAGCCTATTGAAATACCATGGGGCCATTAGATTAATTTACAGCATGCCATCACAAATAACAAACAAAAAGTGATACTGTTGTGTGAGGAGGGGGTAGGAGGGGTGGGGCTGTCTGAGGTGAGAGGGAGTACGGGTGGGTGCCACGCCTCCAGCCCTCCCTGCTCACATGTCAGGCAGGTTGGTCCTTCTACCTCCCAATCACACTGTTACGAATGCTGTGTCTGATGTGTGCTCATCGAACAAAGTCTGGTGTGCGGAAGGTGATGTTGGCTCTGCTACTAACGTAACGGAGCTAAGGCAAACCACACATTACATATTATGTCTCTAAACCAAGTAAATCTGATTAGAAAAAAATATTTGGGAGAAAATGATGTGCCCTACTTTTGTTTGATGAGCAGACAACGGAGAAGTTAACCAGTTGGTTTGATATTTGCATGGACATTTCGGGTGGAAGATGCATACAAAAGGGGTTTGATAAAGAATTTTTGCATTTTTATTGTTTGCAGTGTGATAAGTACTGTTCTGTCGACAATGAACATCAATAATTTTGATGTGAAAGCCCTGCGTGCATTCAGGGTTTTGCGACCATTACGGCTTGTATCCGGTGTACCTAGTAAGTACTAACCCCTCAGACTTTACTTCACTGTCGTCTGTGGCTCTCACTACTGTGGAATGACAACTTTCTTACTGGTGTTCAATTGTCTATATCATCCGGTGTGGTGCAGGTCTCCTCTCCATAGAGGGCCGCGCTACGGGAGAGATGCACGCCTCCAAATATTGTAATAAACATCTCAATAAAGACAGAAATAGCACAAGCTGGACACCATGGAAAATGGTTATTCAAAAACGTGGACCTTTATTATTTTTTTTCATTTTTGTACCTTATTTCTGAGCACAGTGTTTGCTTTACCTATCATTTTGGACTGATTTTTAGGTAGCGTGATGTTTTTGATGGTTTCTTTGTCTCCTTTCTTTATATCCTTTGTTTCAAGTGTGTTCAATATTCACCAGACTCCATCCCTTCATTTGACTATCATTCCATAATTAGATTTAAATATGGAAACTAAACTATGTAAGGTACTGACCATGGAATTGAAAAGATTTTAGTAGATAACCCCACCATGAAGATTTTTCTGAAGGTTTTGTCAAAAGTTAACCCCGCCATGAAGATTTTTCTGAAGGTTATGTCAAAACTTTTGGTTATTGCTACTTCTCATACACCTAGGCCAAAGTTAATAATTGTATTTCCACTTTTAACAGATAGAATTTAATTTGTATTAATGTTGTATTTCATAATCAATTGAACAGAAATGATCAAAGATATTGTGACTCATGAACTTGGATCATCTAGCTAAAGTAGCAGTCCTTTATTCATTAGAATATGCAAATGAATAATGTTAATGAACAGAAATTTTGAATAGAATTAATTCGTATAAATAGCTTGAACAAAACAGATCCTTCCATCAATTCTGTTGCAACATTACAGCAACAAACGATTTTGCGTAAGCTTCGATGTAATATCAAAGATTAGAGATACATTCTACCTGAGCTGATAAGAAATTTGATAAGTAAGAGGAGATTTTACAGTGAGGATCTTAAGACAGTACAGGTACGCTGCCAGGTGCTTGTGTCCCTAACGACACACACACATACCTCCCCTCTCCCATTGTCAGTAACATTGCATGTCGGCTGTCACATCATTTGTTTTACAGGTCGCTAGCCCAGTGATATGCCAGTCGCCATATCTTTTTTGTTAGGAATCTTTTTTTTTGTGACAATAAAACAAAACAGTAAAAAAAAAATCCAAAACAAAATAAAAGTATGGTATTCTTGAAAGCCAAATTGGATCCTTAGTTGTGGTTCATAATACTTAAGTTTTATAAGTAAATACCACAATAAAATTTTTTTGACACACCACTAAGTATATCGGTTAATCTATTTATAGAATGGTTACTTAGGTGTAATTCCTGTAATAGAAATATTTTACCTTTTTTATGGGAATTAGAAATATTTTACATTTTTATTGAAGAACTTTAATAGAATTTAGAAAATTTCATTTGATTTTAATTGAATTATTTTTTTTAGAATTTAGGCTTTATATTTATTCTATACAATATTATTTATATTAATTCATTTATTTAAAAAAAAACACGTAAATATACTGGTCAGCCACATATTAACATTACCACACCTAAAACCTTTTGAAACACCCCTACCTATGGAGGGACTGGTTTAATTGAGACCCCTCCACCCAAATCTCTGGCCTTTCTGTCCGTAGTGCTGGTTGATCAGACAGGGACCTGTAACTCGGTGATCTGACTAGTGGTTTCTAGGTGTGTGTTGTGTGGTGAAGAGATTCATTGTAAAACAGCCAATTTACAAGTGATGAACTTCTCGAGTGATTTCTGTACAGTTTTCTCCCCTGCTTAGTTGCTGTCCAGCTTTGTTGCTCCACAATCTGTTCCCAAACAACACCTAAATGATGTCATTACACAAGGGATCATACAATCATCAGGCAGCACACTCAATTTAGCTAGAGATCTTTTAATCAGCATTGATAAAAAAATACCACAAGTTAGAAAATATTGTTCAGTATATAAACATTAGTTTACATGTCAAATTAGAGAACTGCAGACCTTTAAATATCATAAAGCACACACATTACACGTTATTGGATCATTTTTAGACATGTATCTCACATTTATACACATTAACCAATGACACAGATCTAGGTATTTCACACAGGTCATTACACACAGGTCTTTACACACAGGTCTTTACACACCGGTCATTACACACGGGTCTTTACACACCAGTCATTACACACAGGTCTTTACACATCGGTCATTACACACAGGTCTTTACACATTGGTCATTACACACAGGTCTTTACACACCGGTCATTACACACAGGCCCACATACATTTCATTACACACAGGTACATACATACAGGTTCACACATACAGATCATTATACATACACATACATTACATACATTAGTTCATACACACAGGTCATCACACACTGCTTCATACATATATGTTATTACACAAAGGTCAATGCACACAGGTTAGTTTAACACACACAGATTAATGAAATCAAAATAATATATATTTATTTCATGTACAGAAATTCACGATCAGAATACACTGCTTTATACCCACACATTCACTAGTTAAAACACCTGTTACCTGAAGTTGTGTTTGTATTGACTACGTGAGTGTCTCTTCTGTCTAACTGCTGGAACCACAACAGCGACCATCATTCCTTCCTGTCTCCTAGTTGGCTTCATTACCTGCCCTTTTTGTTTCCTCCCTCTGCTTCTAGCACATGTTTTCCTTGAGAGTGCTCTCTGTACTGTGACTCTACAAGCCTCGTGACAACTTCCACCACTGGCCCTGTTTCTACAAAACTCTTGACCAAAACTGACAAGAATGACGAAAGCTGTTTTGTGAACAAACTTTAGAGCCGACATTGAGGTCATGGCATTCATTCTTTAATGCCTATACTTTTTTTTGACAATGTTACAGTGTAGCCATAATTATCAGAAAGAAGGTATATGTTTGATAATGGTTCACAAAGGTCAAAGGTCAGGGTCAAGATGACTGAAAATTTGGTTTCAGCACTTGCAATTGGTAAGTCCAGCTCAGGCAAACCAATCTAGAGGTTTGGGTTGCATAAGTCAAAGGTCAAGGTCACCTTTTGAAACAACAAAAAATGAATGACATTGTTAATATGTGCAATTTAATCCTAATTTAGTCTTCAAATTACAGCTTGAAAGACACAAGGTCAAAGATCAAGGTCGCAGCAATTAATGATAGAATGCCTGGAAGTTGATGTAAGTTTGCACTATAGGATCTTGACTGATAGCTGACACTGACTGCTGATGGTCAGAAGTACTCATCTTTAGTGACTTTATCATGATCTGTGTTCAAGGTTGTTTCCAGACTAGTTGATTATTAGAGATTCTCATCCAGTTTTGAATAATGTTTAATACATGACTTTGATCATCCATGCAGTTGAAAAATACTGACTTTGTTTTGCTCCTGAAGAAATTCTGCCATTGTACATGGCCTTCAATCTTTTCAATGTCAAAATCTGTTTGGATTGACGCGGGCACAATTTCTTTGACCTTACCGGACATCTTGGTCATTTATACTAGTTCGTGCTAAGTTGTGACTGTTCAGTGTGGTTCAGACTATTTGGAGGACTTGTCTGAATGAACCATTTCAGTTCGACCTCTCTTCCACTCCCACTTGTGTAGTGGAGCTATCTAGACTTGTGTAGTGGCGCTATCTGGATCTCGGGAACAGTAGGAATGTCTGTAGGATTCAGGCATCAATGACTGGCGGCTGCTTTGATTACTTGGCCTCGCTGCCCCCATCTTATCCATCTGTTTTCACATTTACTATAACTGCTCTTGGTGAGGTTTATCTACTAACTTCTGGCTGTGAACATGTTGATGTCTGGCCATTCATACATCCTCTCCATGATGTGCTTTAGGTCCTTATCCCTGATCATCTACTCAGCTCGTTTATCCACAACACATCCTTTTTCTGATGCCGCCGCTATCAGTTTTAAATGGATGTATTGTTTCCTTAATTTATTTCCATGCCTTCATCCTCGAATTCAATTTTCAATTCAATCTTTGTTCTTTCAGATTATATATAGCGCTTCGTATTTTAAAGTTTTGCTCAATGGCTCTGTTTATATTGTAAAATATATATTTCACAAGATTTATAATTACTACAAAAGCCTTCTTTGTGTTAGAGTATTCAGTGTGTTAACGTGTGAAAATGTCCCTGTGTCTGACCTTTGGTGTGCTCCTCCAGGAATGCTGTTCCCAGATTTGCACGCCCCTGTGACGCCTATTCCATCTAAACACTTGAAAACGAAATAAACAGAACATGCATATTTATTGACATTTATTGGCTTATTTGCAAACTTTTTCTCGAATCTTTTTCATATTTCCAATTTTGCAGACATTGTCATATTATGAATAAACATAAATGTTAAACAAAATTTGTATTTTACATTGTGTGTTTCATATTAAATCAAATCGAAATTTCATGTTTTGACATTAAAGATATTAGTGAGGATTTTTCGTTTTTTTCTCGATATTCCAAGACATTTTAAGAAAGCCATGCAGACATGCCCTTGTATAATGGAACATGTGTTCAGTGTATAAATACGATCAATCTCGTGATGCGATTGTACCTTCAACAAGACCATTGAGATCCTTAACATGGCAGGGAAATGATGGATAGTCAACGATACAGATCGCTGAATCAGTAGGATCATTCAAGTTTTAATTACCTAGGTTATCTAGTTCATTGTGTAAGAAATCACTTAGGGTTGTTCATGCTAATATCGACCAATGCATTACTGAGAAGCATTCTTACTTTTAGTAGCTATATTTGGTTTTATGTCACTCCCCTCAAAGTTTAAACTTGATATTGTGCTTTACTCTTAATATTGTAAATGCTTGTGTACCCTGCATGGCATGAACGTTAAGTATTAATCGCCATTACTTGGGGGTGTTCTGAAGCCGTGAGATGACATGAGCTCATTGTACAGCATGTGTTGTAGCCATGTCATCTCTCCTTATATACAAATTATTAAAATTAATATTTATAATATATTTATAAAAAAAATAATGTATTCAATGATTATTTTATTTGTTTGTCTTGCTTATATACATGTTTGTGGACCCTTTCACCGACGGTAACTTTAGTAGAATCTGCCATGCATGTACAGGCCCTGTGGTGAAAGGGTTCCATGTGTTTATTTCATGACTGAAATCAGGATTAAGCGAAATAAAAGAAAATGTGAATTATGTGTAAAAGGTAGAGAATTAGTTAAAACAAGAAAAATGTTGTGTGTCATAGAATTGTTGTTAAAACAAATGTTTGTGTTTTGTTTTTGTTGTTTTGTTTTAATAGATGTGAACAATTTTTATTTTGAAACAAGGCAAAAGTGGTGAAAACTAACCTGAAGGATGGTCATGCATGGAAAAATCTTACATGAAACTTTGCATTTAACAAAAGGCAAAAGTTGAGAAAAAAAATTACAAATTTTAAATTATTTCATTTTCGATATATACTTTATTTAGTTCATCACAAAAGCTGAAGACATGACCTCCTTGATTCACAGATTCACTGTCTTGTGTTTGTATATGTCAGTAGCAGCTTTCCCTATAATGCTTATTGTGCAGTTACAGTATTGTTTGAAACAGATTGTAGTACAGCGAATTGACTTTTGGTTCCAGTCTGTTAAAAGTGTTCTAAATTAATTTGTATGGAGACAAAATGAAAACATTTGGTTGCTTGCTTCCCTGGGTTGGACCCCTTTGTGACTTAAAAACATATGTGGAAGTTTTCAATTTGAAAGCAATTTGATCGAATACAAAACATGAAAAAGTCGTGAATTTTTAAAGTAGAATCCATTTTCATTTAGAAAGCAATCCATTATTGAAATTGAAGTGAAAATTTCATGAATTCTAAACTATTTTGAAAAAGAAACATTACGAAGCATTACACCCTTCATCTCGGAGTAAATGTACATGATGTATAAAAGACAGCTGCAGACTGCTTGCCTCAAAATGGAGGGTGTTTTGTTTTTACAAAAATGGAGGGTTATAAGCATTGAAAACTTTTAAGTTGGGTAAAATAAAGCAGCCTTGGGCCTCAGAAGAGATGATTCTTGCTTTTAAGTTATTTTTTGCCAATTTTGTTGGTTACACAAGCCAACTTTTTTTTTCAAACCTCTGTGCAAACAGCCTATAAATTTAAATTTCAAATTTTACTTATTTCTCCTTGAAAAAAAGGAAAATGAAGTAAAATTTTTGTATTCATTTGATTTTTGGTTGCAGCTAAATGATATTGCTATCAGAACAATCATACTGGTTTCTTTAGACAATGCATGTATTCTTTATAAGTAGAATTTTTGTCGTAAAAATTCCGGGTCTAGATTTGTTTTGATACTTGATGTTAATGCAATACATGCTGTAATATAAAATTGTTCATTGTTAACAACTCATTTATACAGCTTTATAAACATGTGTTATAATGACAATGTTAAAAAATCTTTCTATTATTTACAATTGGTAATATTTCATTGTACATGTTTTAAGGAAATATATTTTTCCTCGATATGCAAATCTTAAATCGTAGAATTTTTACTCATACTGTATTGACATATTAATTTTTGATGATTTAATTTGGAATAATATCTGTGTCCCAATGGAGATTGGGGCTGATGTCGATATACCGACTCTTACAAAAACGTGCTTTTCTATTACAGGTTTACAAGTGGTTCTAAATGCCATCCTGCGTGCAATGGTGCCTTTGCTACATATCGCCCTACTTGTCATATTTGTTATCATCATATATGCTATCATAGGCTTGGAGCTCTTCTCAGGGACATTGCATTCTACCTGTTTTGATAGAGAATCAGGTAAGTTGTGGAGTCAGGTAAATTCTACCTGTTTTGATAGAGATTCAGGTAAATTTTACCTGTTTTGATAGAGATTCAGGTAAGTTGTGGGTTCAGGTAAATTCTACCTGTTTTGATAGAGATTCAGGTAAATTTTACCTGTTTTGATAGAGATTCAAGTAAAAACATTGCATTCTGGCTGTTTTGAAAGAGATTCAGGTAAGTTGTGGGTTCAGGTAAATTCTACCTGTTTTGATAGCGATTCATCACAGGTTGATGATACTGTTCTGGCCAGGACAGTGGTAAGTTGTAGCTAAAGGATGGAAGAGATCCCCTTTTTATTAGCTATTTAAGATCTGACCAAACCAAGAAGAATCTCTATGACAAAATGTCCCCTTATCGATGTATGGTCTGCATTTGTCAGGTTGCATCTCAAAAGAGCAATAATGAACAAAGTAATCCTTTATCTATTACAATTAAATGCAGTTGAAATTCCTTTGACCTTTTGAATATTTATGGTTTTCTTTCTTCACAAGTATAATCATGATCACATAAAATCTAAACAAAAAAACAAAAAAAAAACAATTAAGTGATAGGTTACATCCAGAAGCAATTGAAAACATTCTATTGAAAATCATTGCATCTTGAAAAGTATTCCAGTACAAAACAGTGAAGACATGGTTACATGGTCTTGAAAAGCAATGAAGACATGGACACATGATCTTTAAAAGCAATGAAGACATGGTCACATGATCTTTAAAAGCAATGAAGACATGGTCACATGGTCTTGAAAAGCAATGAAGGCATGGTCACATGATCTTTAAAAGCAATGAAGACATGGTCACATGATCTTTAAAAGCAATGAAGACATGGTCACATGATCTTTAAAAGCAATGAAGACATGGTCACATGATCTTTAAAAGCAATGAAGACATGGTCACATGATCTTTAAAAGCAATGAAGACATGGTCACATGGTCTTTAAAAGCAATGAAGACATGGTCACATGATCTTTAAAAGCAATGAAGACATGGTCACATGATCTTTAAAAGCAATGAAGACATGGTCACATGGTCTTTAAAAGCAATGAAGACATGGTCACATGATCTTTAAAAGCAATGAAGACATGGTCACATGGTCTTTAAAAGCAATGAAGACATGGTCACATGATCTTTAAAAGCAATGAAGACATGGTCACATGATCTTTAAAAGCAATGAAGACATGGTCACATGGTCTTTAAAAGCAATGAAGACATGGTCACATGATCTTTAAAAGCAATGAAGACATGGTCACATGATCTTTAAAAGCAATGAAGACATGGTCACATGATCTTTAAAAGCAATGAAGACATGGTCACATGATCTTTAAAAGCAATGAACACATGGTCACATGGTCTTGAAAAGCAATGAAGGCATGGTCACATGGTTTTGTAAAGTAATGAACACAAGATCACATGGTCTTGAAAAGCAATGAAGACATGGTCAAATATTCTCTTGAGAATCAGTGCAGTCATGGTTATGCTGTCTTAGAAACAGTTTATTATGAATGGTTATTGACAATTCACTGTCTCAATCAAGTTGTGCTGACACAGAGTTTGTGGTTCCGTGGTGCACACCCAACCATCATTATACCCAGCTCTGTTGTCAGTTTGGTCTACACTGATTCAGCCCTAAGTCATGGCATTTAAAAGCTTGAGAGAAAATGGATATCTTGATGGTTTGTCTCTGGTAATCAATACCGGGTCTTACACTTCTCTCGCCTTCACACTGGCGTTGCGTAATAAAGACAGTTACATGTATTGGCAATGATTGGCCTGACTTATAGGTACACTTGGCCTTGTTGCCGAGTGCCAAAGGTGGCCTGATTACTGTGTAAGTTGCACACAAAATTGCAGTTTTTTTTTCTCCGTTAGCATTCTATTCCAAGCAAATAGGGGTTGTCATTTGGGATTAGTGTATAGCATGCCAGCCAGTGGACTCGGTTATGACAAGACGATTATGTGGTGCTGTGTAGATGTTTTTTTTATCAGTAACTGAAACCTTGTATCAACACGGGGGAAACACATGCATATTTAATGTCAATGTAATGCAATCAGTTGCTCCCTGGTGGCTCGTGTGAGCTAGAGTGGTGGGAGATAGTTGGTGTATCTGGGTGGGTGCCCTTTACAATTATACGTTTGTCTTGGTATAGATCACAGATCAATCTGTTCAGGGCAGGAGGCCAGGCTTTCCCAGTAATACCCAGCTGTAGGATAAGAATAGTAAATCGTGATAGTAAGACATGATCAGATTCACTATAGCCCAACATCGTCCTTGCAAACATGATATTGCTTTCGTTTGCAACTCATTAACAGATGCATCTCGCAATTATACGTCATTCCAAGCTTTATCCCATTTATAAATTGCAGAAGAGTGTGAGTTGATACTGACACAAGTGACAATCTGTTACTATAAGAAACTTAACTTAAATGTGACACTATCTGATAGAGCTGGGTACCACAAAATCAAACGTACCACGGTATTTAAGCAAATACTGCGGTATGTACCACGGTATACCACCTTGATTGAATGTTTGAGCTAGCTAAAGGTCTCGGGATGTTTTTGTTCGGAAGCCAATCCACAAGAGGCCTGTCATAAGTTTCTCGTTGTGTTATCCTCTAATATTGTTTGAGTGAAGCTATGTCTGTCCTAGTTGATCAGCAAACTTCAAGGAAATTATTATTAAACCATATTGGAATTTCAATTGATTTATGTAACAAATAGTTCTTTCAAATTGATAAGTTAAATGAAAGTCCCCAAAAAACCGGTACAGGACTAATGTACCACGGTACGTACCATCAAAACTTTATACCACGGTAAACCGGTAAAACCGCCCAGCTCTGCTATCTGACCAGTGGTTACAGGGCCTTTAGATACATCTTAGTGTGACCTGCATCAGTAAAATCTGACCTTGAGGTTTAACAGGAATCCTAAGATGTGTGACAGAGTTTGACTCTTCCCATGAAATTGAAGCATTGAATGTGTTTATATCTTTGGTATCTGAAGTTTTAATCGTAGAGTTCCACAGGTAGAGTTTTGGATTGAATAACAAAAATCATGTTTCTTTTGTTTAGAGTTACTTCACATGTCTAAGATATTTGGTTTTCATTTTGATGCTGTTCATATAATATCAGGAAAGTAACAGTGGTAGAAATTAAGATTTGTATTGGGAAGACGTCAAGCTTTCCCTGCTTGCAAATACACTGTCATACTTTACAGTGGATTTAAACAGTTAATGTAAATGATGCCTTCTAGCTGGCATTAAAGGGAATTTCCCTTTAGCTCGATGGATAGAGTGGTAGGCTTGGGGAAGCTGGGGCTTGCAGGTTTGATCCTTAGTGTAAGCAATCTACCCTTCTATCCTGCTACAAATGGTGTCTGTGACCATTTCTTTGGTGACAGGGATTGAGAACCTGGGTTGTTGAAGTATTTAAGAGTGAACACATTGAAAATGGGGGATTAGTGTGGCCAATTTCACATTTATAACTGTACATAGAATTACAGTAGCCTTATAGCTTCATGCTAGAGGGAAACTCCATTAAGCTTGGTGTTAAAGGCATCCGACATTGAGGTCTGGGATCACAGGTTTGATGCCTAGGGTACTCCATACAATGAAGGGGCCACGTTGGCCGAGTGGTTAAGGTGTCCCTACATTCTACCACTTTAAGCCCTCCACCTCTGGGTTGGGAGTTCAGATCCCACGTGGGGCAGTTGCCAGATACTGACCGTAGGTTGGTGGTTTTTCTCTGGGTACTCCGACTTTCCTCCACCTCCAAAACCTGGCACGTCCTTAAAACACCCTGACTGTTAATAGGACGTAAAACAAAATCAACCAAACCAAATATACAATGAAACCACAAGCAGTTCGTGCTAACATAATTATTAAAATAAGCTTATTGTTTAAAAAATGTGCATTTTGCATCGGGATGCTAAAATCAGGTCACAGAAAAATTGAGCCAGGCGCAGTAGGTCATGTGTCTGATGGGATATTGAACTGTGTCAGCGATGCCTCGATTAATGCCAGGACTGAGTGGCGGACATTTGGAGAAATTGTCTCCTGCCTACTGACATTAAAGTGTGGCTTTATGGCGAGGCTGGCAGGTTAACCACATGTTGTAATTGTGCAGACCCAAACACAGCCAGTGCCAGCCTGAGCCAGTAATGGCTGGGCATTTCCTACCTCAGGCTCGGGTAATAATGAGATCCCAACAATTCTCCGTGGATAAGTGGCATTATTGCAGGTAGCTGGAGAATCTTGTTCAGTCAGGGGGAAAACCTTGTTGTGTTGGGTCCTGATATATCGGTACATGCTGCGTATCTGTTGTTTTTTCTCCCGTGTCTAGATTGGTATCTCTCTGTCAGTATCTAAATCGGTGAAGTTACTGTGTTATGTCCGATTACATAACATCTAGTCTGTAGTGTGTACAAGCCTGATAAAAGTGTTATAACTGACCTCCCTGTAAAAATATGTTATCTCATATAAATGTATCTTTATAAAGCAAGCAGCACTATATATAGACACCATCTAGCAGTTTCTAGTCGACAGTTGAACCGTCCAACACGACCATCTACATATGTATACACAGCAATATAATTATCTAAAGTGTGTAGTAGAAATGTCCTTATTACCGGTAGTAATTCCCATTAGATTTTTCTGACCAATATATTTAAAGTGGGTTACGATAATAATCGTGTCATCTTCGTATCCTTCGTGTGTATATTACCATAGGAATATATTTCTGAACTTGAGCAGGACTAGATGTTTGCATGTGACTGTTTGCAACAATGAAGTAAATTATTACGCAATATCTCCTTACTGACATAATCTCCAAAGGCAGATAAAAACATTAATACTGTTGAACCATTGATTTTTGTATTAATGATCAACAGTCTGCTCTCAACAGTAAAATTGTCCACATGTGACCATCCCTAATAAAGCTTGCTGTTAACTCTGTCATGCTGAGCTGAAACAGTCCTCTGTCTACATTTCCTGTACGAAGCAGCTGCTGTTATATAAGGTTCTTGACTACAGTAAAATAGTCCAAAATGTCCATCCTTGTAAAGCATACAAAAGTACCACACCATAAGCAGTCCAAAATTTCCATCCTCATAAAACAGTCAAAAATTACCATCAAATAAAACAGTCAAAAATTATTGTTAAAAACAGTCCAAAATCAACTTCTACGTTAGGTAGTTTCTTATCTTTCTTAATTGAAGTCACCACTGCTTTAACATACCCGTTAACTCTCCTTCATAACGAGGGAGACTCCCTCATTTTGACCAAAGTTTACCACTCTCCCTCAAAATCTCCCTCATCCATGTCCAAACTCAAACAAACTCGAAATCTACATCCTGTGGTCAAATGATCTCCTAGTTACTGTAGGGTATGTGTAATGACCATAACAGATATGTCTGGATCAAATGAATACTTTGTGAAGTTATTCTGATACATAAAATGGGAAAGACAAATAGAGCAATGCAGTTTCAGTCGTATTTCACGCACTTTTTCCCTCATTTGAAATGTGGAATGAGGGAGATCTCCTTCATTGGAGGTTTCATAGGTTAACACCTACCGTATGCCTTTAATAATAATGATAATTCTATTTAGCCATCCTTGTCTGAAGGTAAATCTGTGTTTGTTTATATATCATGTATATATTTGTTTGTATATCATGTATGTTTCTCCTTGAAATTGAATCTAGAAATATCTGCCTTTGTGACACTTTTGCATTCTTAGCTATTGATGTAAAATATTGACTTCTCCACCATGAGGTTACATTGACGATGTTACGTTTCTACTTGCAGGTGACATAGCATTTGAGACCCCTCACCCCTGTTCTGCGGACGGTAAGGGGTTCCAGTGTGACAATGCCACCCAAGAGTGTCGCAAGTACTGGGCGGGGCCAAACGATGGTATTACAAACTTTGATAACTTTGGTCTGGCCATGTTAACAGTGTTCCAGTGTATAACGTTGGAGGGCTGGACCGATGTGTTGTATGATGTAAGTATAGGTCTGATGCTGGTCATCAACCAGAACTCAAAGAATTTGAACAGTTACATGTGAAAAAATAAATGCATACATTATGTGCAGCAAAACCCCACTTAATTGAACCCAGTTTACTCAAATACGTCTCATTCGTCGAACAGTTTGTTTGGTCCCGACAGAGTTTGTACATATGCTTGAATACCATGTATTCCTCAAACTATTGATCAGGCCCCTACAAGTTCAAGTAAGTGGGGTTTTACTGTTTTGCGAAGGAAGAGTTCCATGCAATATTCTGTCATTTACATTTTTCGCTTGAAGAAATAATCATTCTCAAAAATCTTGAAAAAAAGAAATTTGAAAACAAGAATTTCTGTCACAGAATACACATTATCATACATACATGCATACAGTATTATTTTTGTATATATCCATCATATAAATGTAAACTAAAATCCCATTTACTCGAACTCATTGGAACCTGATCAATAGTTAGAGGAATACATGGTATTCGAGCAATCCAAGGTTATAGTTGAATATGTTTGATTTCGGTCGAGACCAAATGAACTGTTCGACAAATGAGGGGTGTTCGAGTAAACTGGGTTCGATTATTGGTAGGTTCTTAATTATCTTTTCTTCCATCTGAAATTGAAAATAAATCCATAATAAAATACGAGTGAATCACAGTAGTATATTTTATTTACACCTGTAAGTTAGAGCAGCAGATTTAGGTATTAAGTGTTCTAACACAGGTATGTGTTGTGTTAATTAGCTTGGTTAAGTGGCTTAGTATACTGAGGTGTATCCTGTCTCTCCTCTATCTGTATCTGGGTTGTGGTTTAACGCTGTATATAGGGGGAAATACTTCGTACATAAGTAACAACTACAGGAAAGACCGTTATACTATACTCTATTAGACCAACGCGGAACTTTTACCTTGTATGTCACCCCCTGTCCGCTGAAATATTAATGATTACTAGACTAGCATATGCTCTTAGTGAGAAATATCATCTCTACGCTTAATTAATTATCAATATTGATGGAACTCTAATGCAGATTGTGGCAAAATATACCTGTCGACTAAATAGTAAAATTAAATGAATCATATACCTGTCAAAAAATAATATGAAAAATTGATAGATCATAATTAACTTGTAAAATTTATGAAGAGACAATAAACTACATAGGTAAATATACCAAAGTGCTCTAAATGACTTTATACTGTGTAAGAATTGGCACACATATATATACAAATTTATTGATAAGGTCCGCTGTGGCCAAGTGGTTAAAGTGTGCCATTATTCTACCACTAGCCCTCCGCCTCTGGGTTACGAGTTTGAAACCCATGTGTGGCAGTTGCCAGGTACTGACCGTAGGTCGGTGGTTTTTCTCCAAGTACTCTGGCTTTCCCTCACCTCCAAAAGCCTAGCACACCCTTAAATGACCCTGGCTGTTAATAGGACATAAAACAAAATAAACTAAACCAATTTATTGGTTGGTACTTTGTTCGTATGGCCACAAATAGGAAAAGTAACTTTAGTTTATACTCCATTAATATGATGTCTCATAGACAAATTAGACTATTCTTTATTATAATGTGTTAGCTATATAGTATGGCTGCCTATTGACTAATCATAGTATCTAAATGATTTTACAAAATGCTCCTTTTCATGTTACAGATCAACGATGCAGTGGGCAATGCATGGCCGTGGACATACTTCATCACATTAATCATCATAGGATCTTTTTTTGTACTTAACTTAGTTTTAGGTGTTCTCAGTGGGTAAGTTATCACCAACACCTCTACACACAGTGTATCAAGTCACTGCCTGATAATGGCCTGTCGTGTCCTGTATCGTTTTACACGTACATAAAACGAGATGTTTACCTCGTAAAATGAACTTATTGTCATCGTGTACGAAATTCTATACCCCTACACTTAATTCAGAATACATAAATGTGTTAAATAACTATTCGACCAAACTTACTGAAGAATAAAAATATACTGGATATGCTAACTTGTCCCTAATTTCTGTCCATCTTAAAAAACTAAAGTTGTTATTTCCGTAATTTCCTGATAAATTCTCCTGATAGGAAAACTCAGATACTGCAAATAATATACAGACCAAATCAGACATTGTATTGTTACACTCATCCAGTTCATCTTTGAAAAAGAAAGAATGAAGAAAACAAGGCCAATATGACAAGTTGATCCTCTGCTTGAAGACATCAAAAATATTTTGACCCAGTTTTCGCCCCAATGTTAAAAGTCAATGCCTATGTAAACAGGATGTGGACTACCCTGTGTTCTTATACCGCAGTGCCCAGACGATGGTACCCTTCTGTCAATATTGACCGCAGTCCTGCCTAATAGTCTTTCTGTGTTGATCAATAATAAAGTGGTCGAAGATTACCATAAGTTTGTGATGTGTCAACATTAACAGGTTCTAGGATTCCAGCTCCTCCTCAAAGGTCAACCACGATTTACGACAACGGTTACGCGATCTTAGAAAAATACTGCTTATCATTTCTACGCGAACTTGTCATAAGCTATTGTTCCATAACACCAGGTGATAGTGTTCCAGGGGTATAGGCTTGCATCATTTGTCAGTCAAACACAACCTTGTCATGAACTTGATCCAATTACATTGATACCGGTCAGGTTATGAATTTGGTTTACTTTAGGAATTCAAAAGCAACCTTATTGTGAACCCGATCAATGACATTGATACCGGTCAGATATGTCTTGGTGGGTTATGAATTTTGGTTTACTTAAAGGAATTCTCCATACTGTTGAACAGTGTTAATTTGGTGTTGGTATACTACAGCAAGTTGATCACCTCCAAATTATTTCACTAGCTGTAGTTCATATTGTAAAAATATGGAAAACAAAAAAAATCCAGAAAAGCAGTCATAAGATCTCCATCAAACACAGTCCATGGTCTCACAATGACACTCGTCCAAGTTTCTTACTTTCTACATCAGTCTAAATATCTTGTGGTCACATTTGTCTAAAGTCCAGTTGCAACTTGTCTTTAAATATATATTTTATAGCTGAAGGTATAAGGCATCACTTAGAGGTCAAAGTTTCTAGCCAACCAAACAATTATACTCAAGTCCCTTTTATACCCTCCAAGTTTTACTTGTTTAGCTGTTCTCCAATTTTGGTAGAACACCCAGTTTACGTGATCTTTTCACCAAACAAAACATAGAATAAATCCTAGATATCACTATTAAATTGTTCATTCAATTCTCATCTATTAAGATAAAACAGCATATTAACAATGAGATATTCTTGTTATTTGCCTTTGTTAATACATTAATAAATAAATATCTAATTTTTAATTATGTGTTTGACAGTGAATTTTCTAAGGAAAGAGAAAAAGCCAAATCTAGGGGAGATTTTAAAAAGCTGCGTGAGAAACAGCAGATGGAGGAAGACCTGCGTGGGTACATGGACTGGATCACGCAGGCTGAGGACATCGATCCTGAGAATGAGGAGGAGAGAGAGGAAGGTGCTACTCCCCGTCATAGTGAGTATCAGAGGTGCCACGCTCTACGTCTCCGCCTTAGTACACGTCTTCAAACATGTTCTTCATGGAAATTAGGTATCAAGTCTTACCTACCAAAGAATTAGGGATCAAGTCTTGCCTATCAAAGAATTAGGGATCAAGTCTTGCCTATCAAGGAATTAGGGATCAAGTCTTACATACAAAAGAATTAGGATCAAGTCTTGCCTATCAAGGAATTAGGGATCAAGTCTTATATACCAAAGAATTAGGGATCAAGTCTTACCTACCAAAGAATTACGGATCATGTCTTACATACTTAAGAATTAGGGATCAAGTCTTACATACCAAATAATTAGGGATCAAGTCTTACATACCAAAGAATTAGGGATCAAGTTTTACCTACAAAAGAATTGGGGATCAACTTTTGCCTAAATTAAGGATAAAATTATACCTACTAAAGATAATCATAATGGAAATTAGGATCAATATTTAGAATGAAAAGATGAATTACTATTTTTTTTGGGGTACTCTCAAGAATTGATCAGCAAAGCACAATTTTTATCTGATTATAGCAAACTAACTCATGAATATAACAATCCGATTTATCAGAGTTTACATGTCAATGACTGTTTTCTCTCTCTTGTTTATGTATGTATATGACCGAAGGTAATCGTGTGTATCTGTTTATTGACATGCTGAGGTATAGTGATTGCTAGCACCTGTAGGTAACTGGCAGATTTGGTATCTAGCCAGAAGTTAATTAAATGGTTGCAGTGCAAGGCAGGAATGATGTTATAAAGTGTGTGTCCAGAACTGGATATATACATGGCGGGCCAATATTTCACTCATTTTTACCTGCAATAAATAGTTCTATACTGAATTGTGATCAATTGTCTCTTCATGTAACCTCTTCAGCATTAACTTATCAGTAAAATCTAGAACTACAGAGAGAAAATAAAATGTTTGAAAAGTTAAACAGTTGTTAAAGACCGAGAAATATACAAAGTGGTTTCTTTATAGTTGGATGCGAGTTAAAAAACAAAGAAATATACAAGGTGTTTCTTTATAGTTGGATGCGAGTTAAAAAAACGAGAAATATACAAAGTGGTTCTTTATAGTTGGATGCGAGTTAAAAAACTGAGAAGTATGCAAAGTGTTTCTTTATAGTTGGAAACTTCAGAAGTTGAATTTCATGTAAAACTTAGGTGTGAATTACCTGGTATTTGAAACAAGATTGTTATCAGAGCTACCTGTAATTGGTGCTCCGGTCCACACAAGTTGCTGTACTAAATAGGATGGAAGGTCTTAGTATTGGCACCTCTGACACTGTAAGTTTGTAGTGCAGCTGTACCCAAACAGCTGGTGTGACCTTGACCTGCATGACCTTGACACTAGTCCCATAGGGAAAATGGCAGATGTAGATGGAATGGAGGGGGGGGGGGGGTTATTGGTGTGGAATTAAAGACCAGTGTAGCTCTGTATGGTTAACAGTGGAAAGAGATATCTGAAAATCTTGAACCATTCCCTTATTCCCTCGAGACCTTGCCCGTAAAATTCCACAGTCACTATCATCTTGTTCCTATATTTTCAAACAAAACACAGACAAGTGTCAGGTTTGTAGCATGTGATTTCTGTTGGTAGTCCTACAGATCGTTGACTGAGTGAATTCTGTCCCTGTTTTTGTATCATTTCCTCGGGGGATGCATGGGAGACACTTTGAGTGAATTCTGTCCCTGTTTTTGTATCATTTTCTCAGGGGACGCGTGGGAGACCCTTTGAGTGAATTCTGTCCCTGTTTTTGTATCATTTCCTTGGGGGACGCGTGGGAGACACTTTGAGAGAATTCTGTCCCTGTTTTTGTATCATTTCCTCGGGGGACGCGTGGGAGACCCTTTGTGTAAATTCTGTCCCTGTTTTTGTATCATTTCCCTGGGGGATGCGTGGGAGACAAGTGTCTCCAGCATGTGATTGCCTCAGTATCTTCCCGGTTTCTCCCTATTTCCATGCGAATGTTAAAAAACGATCGGCTGGAATAGTCATCATCGTAATTGAAGTGACATCACATTGTAGACTTATAAATACTTCACTGCCGTAGACTCGTCACATGATATTCAGACGGCGTGATTCCTTTATTAATATAATTATTTGTAATGTAATGAACTTGCAGGAAGTGTTGCAATATATTTTATTCATGACAGACAAGTCTGGCAACTATATTGTCTGCTTAATAAAGCTAAATCAATGCATCAATCATACAAAGCATCGTAGTGTGGAAGTTTTAACATAAATACACTCGTGGTTAATTTGATTTCCTCAATTTTATCAAATGAAGTATTTCGTAGATTTTCGTATATGAAACAGATTCTTTTAACGATTTTATCATGAGATTTTATTTGTGACATAATTTTGCTGTTGTTTTGCAGAAAACCATAGTGATACAGCATCAGTGAAAACAGAAGATGTAGAAAATGGTGAACTAGTACAGTCTTGGTGGCAAAACAAAAGGTCAGCTACGTCTTAGAAAACTACACTCCTACTACTGAGTGTAATGTAGTCGGTAGTTGTGCCAGGGAATCCATTCAAGCAAAATTTATCATTTTCTCTATCTATATTGAATATTGAAATACCTCTTAAACATTCTGTTTTCTACAATTTTTATCTGGATTTATACTCAGAACTTTTTTTGATTCAACGTCAATTTCAAGCTTATTATTTAGATATGGACATAGAGGCATTTATTTGGTCTGCGTTCATGAATTAACTTAATCATATTGCAATTTTTCCCTTTAAACATGTGCAGGAATTGTAATCACAAACTTGCCCCTTTACTGATGACTTTAACTTTGGTAACTGATTTTATAAGGACAGATATTACACTATTACAATACTCTAAGCCTGTCAGTCTAGTCTTATCCAATAGTATTTATCTAGTTCTCTAGCATTTCTTTTACAAAAAACAAGGCATGATTTTCTCTTAAATAAGCAACATATTTCTAAATCGTCTTAATTGCTTTTCTGCTTTTAGGAAAAATGACCACATGGTTTGTTGCATATTAATTATGTACTTATCTTTTTTTTCAGCCGACATTTACGTAAATGGAATCGGCGGTGCAGAAGACTGTGTAGAAAGCTAGTAAAATCCAACGCCTTTTATTGGCTGGTGATAGTGGTAGTGTTCCTAAATACATGTGTTCTTACGTCAGAGCATTATGAACAACCCAAGTGGTTAGACAAATTCCAATGTAAGTGTCCTGTTGCTCTCCACTCTAGTTATTACGAGTCAGACCAAATGCTATAAAAATACTATAAACAATCTCCCAAACTGATTATCCGATGCTTCCAAAGGTACAGACTTTATTAAACATCATGGGAATCAACAGCTCATTCATTTTAAAGCTTGGTTCTATTTTGGTAATCAGCAACTTTTTATATATAACTTGGTTTTAACTCATTCACCCCCGAAATTTCATGATGAACTATTCCAACCTTTGAATTGGAAGAGTTCAAATGTGTCTTCAGGAGTTAAAGAGATCATTCAAACTTTCTTCAAGAATTTTGATAAATGTTAACTTATATTTTACAACAGTTATGAAACAAAGCTGTCATAATTTATATTAATCAATGTTGTTGGCCCTGATGAAAACACAAATGAGGGCATTAAACAATTCAATTCACTAACAACTTTTTCTTTTTCTGTTTCAGCTGTGGCCAATTTGTTTTTTGTGGTATTGTTTTTCTTTGAGATGTTGTTAAAGATGTACAGTCTAGGCTTCCAGGGTTATTTTGTGTCTTTGTTCAACCGCTTTGACTGTTTTGTGGTGGTGTGTAGTATAGTGGAGGTGATCCTAATGGTCACCAAGGTCATGCCACCGCTGGGCGTCAGTGTGCTCAGGTGTGCCCGACTTCTCCGTGTGTTCAAGGCTACCAGGTATGTACAGCTGAATTAGGTTCTAGTCAATTTAGATACAGTAAAACCCCACTTACAAGAACTCATGTGGGAACCTAATCAATAGTTCACAGAATACATGGTATTTTCGAGTAATCCGAGGTTGATTGAATACGTACAAACTCGGTCTAGACCAAATAAATTGGCAACAAATGAGGGATATTCGAGTCAACCAGGTTTGAGTAAGTGGAGTTTTACTGTATTGTATAAATAATATGTTGTAAAACAAGATTTTGGTAATTTTTGACTTTTCAACCTTTAAACTCTGTTTGTTTTGTTATTAAAGTGCCTGCTACTTGCCTCAGAATGTGGACAGCAGTATTCACTGTTCAGAACATTTTATCTAAGGGTGAAATTAATGAAAGTTTAGTTACCTGGTAATCTTGGTTTTCACAAGTTGACTAACAAGTTATAAATTGAGTTAGTTACAATACTATTTTTTTGAAAATTAAAAATGACATTTTGTTTTCCATGTAGAATTATCCTTTAACTTATTCATCCCTGAAATTTTGTAATAAACAAACACAAACCTGTAAATTGAAAAAGTTCAAATGTGTGAAATGGGGTGAATGAGCAAATACAAGTACTTTCTAGTGACACTGCATAAAAATTACTTCAGAAATTATTATCATGTTGAATTTGAAAGTTTATATTTAATATTGAAGGTTTTTGACAAATATTTGCTATTTTCTACTCCGCAGATACTGGTCGTCGCTACGAAACCTTGTGGCTTCCTTGTTGAACAGTATGAGGTCTATTGCCAGTTTGTTGTTATTACTCTTCCTCTTCATCGTCATATTTGCCTTACTCGGGATGCAGCTGTTTGGTGGCAGGTTCAACTTTGATGAGGAAAAACCCCGTAGTAACTTCGACACGTTTTGGCAGTCCCTCCTCACAGTGTTCCAGGTTCGACTCCTCCATATTACACAAAAAACAAAAAAAAAACAAAATTAAATTATAGCGATTCCAATAATTCGTACAATTTTCCATTTTCATGAAACACTATCATGAAGCTCATTATTTCCTCAGCAATTAAGAAAGAAAGCTCATGTAAAATTGCGGAATTATGAAATTTTATTGTCATTTTCTGCCAACAGCTGTATTTATTTATCACCAAGTCTTAAAGTGTAGCTGAATCGAGTCATTTCAGTACAATAACTTTACTATTTTAGATATGCCTAACTGCATAGATGAAATAGCCGATTTGCCGCTTCTATCTTGCACACAACATAGGCTTTGTCTGTTAAAGGTGACAGTTCATCGAAACATCACATAAAAAACATTTTCTGGTTGTGTTAAATAATCTTTACGTAAAAAAACTGTACTTATTGACCTAGCCTTTATTTTAAACTTCCTTATTTTTGTTTGGCCAGATCCTGACGGGTGAGGACTGGAACGTGGTGATGTACGACGGGATCCGATCCTACGGTGGTGTCAACCAGTTTGGTGTGATTGTGTGCCTGTATTTTGTGTTCTTATTCATCTGTGGTAACTGTATCCTTTCCTAAACGTAACCAGCAATGGTTAAATAGGAATGTACCGCTTAGCCTTCAGCTGTGTAGTGAAGTTACAAAATCATTGATCTTCGTAATTAATTTGGTTTGTTTGTGTGTAACGTTCTATATTGACAGCTACAGTAAGACACCACATACTCGAACTCATGGGAACCTGATAAATAGTTTGAGGAATACACAGTATTCGCATAATCTGAGGTTGGTTGGATATGTAGGCACTAAGTCGGTACCAAACGAACTGTCTGACGAATGATGGGTATTCAAGTAAACGGGGTTCGAGTATATTAGTGGGTTTTTACAGTGTCTTCTTATTGAAGCAAAACATATCATTAATTGTGCCAGTTGATGAACCATCCGTGGTTTTAAAGCCGGTACTGTTTGGTATTTGTGCGAAACACTACAACATTAGTGGTGTATAATTGTGGACTATAGATAATGAGAGGTTAATTTCTAAAGTTTATACAGTGAAACCACCCTTACTCTAACCCGTTTTACTTAAATACCACGCATTAGTCGAATAGTTGGTTTGGTCCTGACCAAGTTTGTACATATCCACACAACCTCAGATTACTCGAATACCATGTCTTTCCCGAACTATTGATCAGGTCCCCATGAGTTCGAGTAAGTGGGGTTTCACTGTAGTTTGTATTTATGTATACAAAAGGCAATTATTCTGTAGTTTTGGGTGCAGTTTCTCATGTTAGCTTGTATCAGGACCGTAGACGTGTGTAAGATTGTTGGATTGTGTAGCCTTGACTTTCTCCAGATATCTTACTTAATGTCTTCTTGGCTATCGCTGTTGACAACTTAGCTGATGCTCAAAGTTTGACCGAGATTGAAGCCGAAATGGAAGAGGAGAAACAGCGGTTACGTTCCATAAGGTCAAAAAGTAGGACACCAGAGGGTGGTGAGAAAGAAAAGGTAAATTATCAAAAGTTCAGGATTCACATACATCAATTTTTTTCTGAAATTCTTAGAGTTGACATTCCTTAACATTCCATTGTTCTCTTAAATTTATGTGTGTACTTGGATTCAACATCTCATATGAACTTTCTTTTTTCCTCCTTGTAACATATCATAAAAATCTAGCCAGAATAAGACCAAACCTATAACATATATCTTATGTTTATTAAATATATGATATTGTATAGCTCTATACTATTTGAGGAATAAACATTCGAATACATTTTTTTGATTAAATATGAAGAAAAGGTGACTATGGTCCTTGAACTGCTTGAGCAATCAGAATTTAGGTAATTAAATTCTTCAGTGAATAGTTACGATGCTTGTTGACAGCAGACAGAAGAAGACGAGGGAGTGGGGATGAATGAAGATGGTGCTGTAGATACTGAAGAGGATGGCTTCCCACACAAACTCTCTCGCAATCCCAGCAACAGGTCGAGGCGTTCAGCCAGGTAGGTAATCAAAAATATCACTAACGGTAATAAAACCTTAGGTTCAACTGTATCAGATAAAAAGATTATAGCATTTTTGCAAACCCTATTGCAGAAGTCAGAAATAGTATTTTAAGATTAGTGGAAGTTCTTCAGTTCGCAGGCTCCAGGCTATTGATGGCAGAAGAATTTTTTTAGATTATATGACAAGAATAACTACAAAGATTTATTAAGTTCCTGCATATAACATCTAGAAAACAAAGGTCCTGATTTGCTGGAATTTAGATTGATGTAATCTGACTGTATTCTCTGAAAGTAATGGTTGACTGTGTTTATACCTTGTTAACAGGAAAGAGGAAAGTCCTACCACAGAACACCATGTTAGGATAGACCTGGACAAGAAGGAAGGAGACGAGCCAGGAGAATACAGGGACTCCAAGCAGATCCCTATAGATGGTAGGTCAGGCATACTAGGGTCAACTAGGAGTGGGGGGGGGGGGGGGGGGGGGTGGACAGAATACAGGGACTCCAAGCAGATCCCTATAGACGGTAGGTCTGGCATACTAGGGTTACTGGGGGGGGGGGGGGGGGGGCGCAGAATACAGGGACTCCAAGCAGATCCCTATAGATGGTAGGTCAGGCATACCAGGGTCACCTAGGGGTGGAAGGGTTGGGGGGGGGGGATGGATATGGTGGATACCAAGGTCACGTAGGGGTGGTGTGGTAGGATAACTAACTTTATACCAGAATCATTCACATAACTAGATACATATATGGTAGTATAGACAGGATCATCATTCTTCTTTTTTGGGGTGGGAGTCAGGGTGATGTATTGTTCATCATCGTTAGAGACCAGGGTCAGATGATGGTTAGATACCAGGGTCAGATGATGTTGTGTTTTTGGACATTGTGGACATGGAGAAAACATCACTAGATATATAGATAGTAGTTTGAGGATTGGGGACAGCTGTAATATGTTTGTAAGACAGGAGGAAAAACACAATGAATCAATATTTAGGGTGGAGTTAGAGGGGTCATGTTCCCTAGAGCATATCAGCCCATTGGAGAAACGTATAAGGGAAAATATAAATACTGTATAGGGGATATATAACTTGTTACACAGTGACGTGTTGGATGTTTGTGTGTAGTGTGTGCTTCCTTCTCTACTGTGTTACTAACTTCATTCTATATTATGTATTTTGTGGTCCTTTCAATGTCCACTAGGTATTTACTAACTTCATTAAGTGTTGCAATACCTATATATTCCGTGGTCTTGTGCCTCCAAATAAGCAACTATCTTCTTTATACATTGTGTTTCCTTGGTCCTGTTGTAACTATGTAATTTACCTGGTATCTATGTATTTTGTGGCCATATGTCAACATCTAACTAACTTATCTATATATCATGTCTTTTGTGTTCTTGTCAAGCTAACTTTGCTATGTGTTATGCTTTTACTGACCATATATCATTAATGTAACTAAACTGTTCTATGTATTTTGCCTTCTTAGGCCTCCCATGTTACTAACTTTGTGATGAGTTATAGTATGGGTGTTTGTCTGAGATATGAGACAGTGTATCTATGTAATATGTGTTCTTTGATGCTTTGTTTTGTGACTAACTTTGTTACTTTGATGCCGGACTAACTTTGTCACTTTGATGCGTATCTAACTTCGCCTCCGTGCTCTCTCCTTGCGGCTGTCCCTGTAACCTGTTTGCCCAGCTTGGTCATGGCATGTGTCCACTGTTTTTGTCACTGTAGAGGTGTTGTGTCCATTTACAGAAGAGGACGAGGAGGAGAATGATGGCGAGGGAACGGAGGAGGACGATGAAATGGACGAAGATGAGGAGTCTGCGCAGACAGCCTCTGCACGACCTCGTCGCATCTCGGAGCTCCACATCCCCGACAAGAAGAAGTCCATACCAAAGACCAGATCACTGTTTATATTCCATCATACTAACAAGTATATACAGTTTACTATTTTTACTTCATTAGCAATGTTACAGGTAGATAAAACTCATTGACTCATATCATAACAAACCAATGGTTTCAAATTTCAGCCATTTTGATGCAAAATATGGCCTTAATGTCTAATGTCAAAGTTGTATACTACTTCCTAAGATACTTTGAGCATGTTCAACCTGTGATTCTAATGTCTAATTATTTCTTCTAAAAGAATGTTCAAAATTTGCCTTTTAAAATGATATTTGTTTTCCTAGGGTGAACATACATGCTTATTTACACTTTTAATTACTAGCATGTGTAATTTCCCTGATGGAAATTTTAAATATCTGGCAAGTACGGTTGAAATGTTTGACTTCCGTCTCTGCTATAATAGTTATGGAGCTATTTACTTAATTGCTGACCATAAAGATTTTCATATCAGATAAATAAACATGAAGTGTGTACGATGCTGTAAATATTGTATAACTGTTTGTGCCCGCCAGGTTCCGTGTGATCTGCCACACCATCGTGAACCACTCGTACTTCAGTAACGTGGTGTTAGCCTGTATCCTCATCAGCAGTGCCATGTTGGCCGCAGAGGACCCTCTCCACACCATGTCCGAGCGCAACAAGGTAAGTCACTCACCACATGTTACATCATTCTTGCTTAGGTATCTGTGGAAAACTACTGTATATCTCCGACAATAAACCCATGCTCGGTAATAAGCCCACCCCAACTTTTGACTTTATTTGATGCACTTGCCCCCTGGGCTTATTGCCGGAGAAATATGGTAAGACATTCTGGTAATCTTTTCAGTCAGTTATATAAATATACAAATGATACGAATAAAGGCAGTTTTTCAAAAAACTTTATGAGGTCTTTTTTCCAGTAAAAAATTCTCATTCAGCCCGAGACTCAAAATTCAATCACTTCTGTTCTTTGTTGGGTTTCCTGCCTTTTTTACTTCAATGTAAATTATTAATAAAATAGTGGGGTAGCTCCATTCCTGGAATAGCCCTGAGATTGCAGTGAAAGTAACAAAGGTTTTTCCCATTAATGAAATTTCAGATATTGTATAAATTCACGGATGATTTTCCCTGTTTACTTAAACATCTATATTGCAATGCTTTTATCTTTTGTAAAATTACATGTGAAGCAAGCTGTTAATAGATATCACACACATTTCAGTTTTAATGATGAATTCATGTTTTTGTTGTTTCAGATTTTAAATTATTTTGACTACTTCTTCACGTCAGTCTTCACCGTTGAAATCTTCATTAAGGTGAGTTACGACACTTAACAACGTACAGCAAATCATTATTAAAATGAGTTACTACACATTTACAGTGTACAGCAAGCTGTAAAAATCACTGAGGTCAGTTACCACATGTTTACAGTGTACAGCAAGCTGTAAAAATCACTGAGGTCAGTTACCACATGTTTACAGTGTACAACAAGCTGTACGTGTAGCAAATTCTGAGATTAACATTGGATTATAATATAGTAGTATTTGTGAAAGAAGAACAATTCTGTCCAATATATCATTAATCATTGATGATTATTGCAACATTAATTTAAAAGAATCCTGACATCGTTGGATATTCTACATCAGCTCTATATCACATTAAACTTTTCTGAGTGCCTCTTCTCTCCTGTATTTTACATTAGAGCTTCAATGTGTTACAATGAAGATCATGCACATAGTTCATGTTGAGAAAGTCAGGTTAATCAATATTTTATCTGTATTATAAAGTAAATATGAAGTAAACTTTTTGTATTTGTGTTACAGATCATCACGTACGGCCTCATCCTACACTCGGGCTCCTTCTGTAGAAGTTTCTTCAACATCCTTGATCTGATTGTCGTGGCGGTGTCACTGGTATCCTTCATGCTAGAGTAAGTAGGGGAGCTGGAGTCATATTGCCCTGCAGCAAGTATGGAGCACAATAAAAAAAACCTCACCCAATTGGGAGTTTTCTCTTTCCTAGTGTCGGATATCTCGGGACATGTTCCTGGTTCATACTTATGACTTATGACCACCCTTTTAGTGTAAAAAGTCATTGAGGAAGGCACATTTTTAAAAATTTCAAAGTCAGTACTAAATACGACTTAATGTAAACCCTGTAAGACAATTCTATCTTTTGTGACTCCGGTCACCAGCAAATATTTTTCTTGAAGCTTGATTTAAAATTTAAAAGAGTGTCTTCAGGCCCTGCTGTCGACGTAAAAATATTACAAAGAATATGTATAAATAAAGTGTACTTCCTGTCCAACTCAACTCCAATCTGATATTGGTATTTGGAAAACCGCGGTGTGCAGAGAACCAAAATGATAATATTGATAATCCACCGTATGGAACCAATTACAGCTAGTAAGATTGATTGCCTTACACATGGAACCAGGAACAAAGATATTTATACTGCACTGGAAACAAGATGTTTCAATGTGTAAAATGTATGAGTAATATATACAGGAAACAAGAATTAATGTGTTTCTGTGTGTAAAGATCAGGAGTAATATATACAGGAAACAAGAATTAAGGTGTTTCTGTGTGTAAAGATCGGGAGTAATATATACAGGAAACAAGAATTAAGATGTTGCTGTGTGTAAAAAACAGGAGTAATATATACAGGAAACAAGAGTTCATATGTTTCTGTGCGTAAAGATTGAGAGTAAAAAAAATAGGAAACAAGAATTAAGATGTTTCTGTGTGTAAAAAACAGGAGTAATATATACAGGAAACAAGAGTTCATATGTTTCTGTGCGTAAAGATTGAGAGTAAAAAAAATAGGAAACAAGAATTAAGATGTTTCTGTGTGTAAAAAACAGGAGTAATATATACAGGAAACAAGAATTAAGATGTTTCTGTGTGTAAAAAACAGGAGTAATATATACAGGAAACAAGAATTAAGATGTTGCTCTGTGTAAAAAACAGGAGTAATATATACAGGAAACAAGAGTTCATATGTTTCTGTGCGTAAAGATTGAGAGTAAAAAAAATAGGAAACAAGAATTAAGATGTTTCTGTGTGTAAAAAACAGGAGTAATATATACAGGAAACAAGAGTTCATATGTTTCTGTGCGTAAAGATTGAGAGTAAAAAAAATAGGCAACAAGAATTAAGATGTTTCTGTGTGTAAAAAACAGGAGTAATATATACAGGAAACAAGAGTTCATATGTTTCTGTGCGTAAAGATTGAGAGTAAAAAAAATAGGAAACAAGATGTTTCAATGTGTAAAATTTATGAGTAATATATACAGGAAACAAGAATTAAGGTGTTTCTGTGTGTAAAGATCGGGAGTAATATATACAGGAAACAAGAATTAAGATGTTGCTGTGTGTAAAAAACAGGAGTAATATATACAGGAAACAAGAGTTCATATGTTTCTGTGCGTAAAGATTGAGAGTAAAAAAAATAGGAAACAAGAATTAAGATGTTTCTGTGTGTAAAAAACAGGAGTAATATATACAGGAAACAAGAATTAAGATGCTTCTGTGTGTAAAGATCGGAAGTAATTTACCGTCATTAAAGTGTTACCGGTGTCTTTGTTACAGAACAATGCCTACCAACTCTATATTTTTGTATGAATTCTCACAGAGGATACCTGAATCTTGTACTGTGTTTGTGCCAGTCTCCTCTCCAGCTGACGGGTGCTATATCGAGGATCTCCCCCTACATAATGTACACTCTGTAGACATCCCTGAACTCTGTATCGCAACCCCATCTTATCAGACACACCCCTGACCTATCATAACGAACAAGACCTCCACAATATTTATATAAAACTTAACATTATGCCGTTCCATATTCCATAGACTTCTGCACCCATTATTTTTGTATACAGTATAATAGGTTAAATTTTGTTATGTTTTATATACGTGGGTTTTCTCCGGGTACTCCGGTTTCCTCCCACAATGAGACCCCTCACGCGCTAACATCCGGGCCAACAAGAGTGATTAATATAAGTTGTATAACTTGTTTTATAATTGTTGTAAAATAAATGAAGGTTATATATATATTGCCATCAGAGCAGAAAAGTATTCCTACATTGCTAAAACAGCATTATGTACACAGTGAATCTTTAAATGAAACTCTACAAGATATGTTTAAGTGGTGATTTCACTCTTTACTATTAGTGTGAGCTTTTAAATTGTTATGAAATCAGCCTTTTGTACAGTATGGTATTACAATGTATAAAATAAGGATTTTGTTACAATTTTTAGGAGTTTTACCTACAGTATGATACTGAAGAAGGTTTTGTTACAATTTTTAGGAGTTTTACCTATGGTATGGATCAAAATACATTATTCATTACATTGATGAGATCCTAAACCCTATATCTCATTGTATGGACCGTTATTTCTGCACATACCTCCAATCTTATCTATGAGGACATGCGTTTCGATGCCTGCTACCACTACTGGCTGTTGACATGAATACACAAGCTTATTATCCTCCTCTGACTATTTATACATATCAACACTACTTATAATTATATAGCATGACATAATTAAACATATCTATCATCTTCTCTGTGATGTTAATATCACTTCTAATGTTTTCCTAAAGAGATAGTTTATGTATACAATAAAAAATTGATATTTGTCTGCCAATAATCCGATAAAGATAATTCTGATATTTGAAATATTCTAATTGGTAGTAATTTCTTGAAGCATTATAAAACATTATGATTAGTTTGAATTTGTCAAATATCCATTTTAAACCTGCCGATTAATGTATACCAGGTGGTATATGATTATTGGTAAAGTGGTAAAGTCTGTTAATCAAATTATTTCACATACATACAGTTTAATCTCGTTATCTTTAACTCCTTTAACTCGAAGATCTCGTTTTTACTTCAATGATTATGTTGGATCCGGCCAAACTTATTTTCGAACATTCAAACTCATTTAATTTGAATACTTGAGTAACTTGACAGTTTTCCTTGGTCCCAACAACTTCGTGAAAATGAACTCAAACTGTACATTGATGCTGTGCCTTTTAGGAGATAATATTATAAAAATAGATGAAACTTATGGTGTAGTAGTTTAGATAGATTTATAACTAATGGTATGTATTTACAGTAACCAGGCGATCTCAGTTGTGAAGATTCTCAGAGTGTTGAGAGTGCTGCGTCCCCTCAGAGCCATCAACAGGGCCAAGGGTCTCAAGGTGAGTACATCGTACAGTCGAGGAACTACTGACGCAAACCTGTCATAATGAATTCATTTATTTCAAAACAGTTCAGTTCAGCTTCACATAATTATAAATTGCTTTTCAAAAAATCAAGAAAAATATTTATATTTTGAAAATTTTTACTTAACAGTCAAATTAAATTCGCTGCAGATTAAAATATGATTTGAGATGTTTGAAACTATTGGTTTCTGTAATTTTCGAAGTTAAACATATCATTTAGTTTTTCAGGTCCTGCCTATACAGTAATCAGCTGTTCTATGGCTTTGATATGTCAGTACACTTCTCTATTAACATCTCATCTATTGAAAGTTGTTGTTTAAGAGAAAAAAGAACATGAATTTCCTTGTGATTTAAAAAAAAAAGTAGAGATTTAAGTTACTTAGCATGTAGATATGTAATGTTGTAAAATACCTTGTGATTTAAGGAAAAAGAAGGTATTTAAGTCCATTAACAGGTGGTTATGTAATGTTGCTAAATTACCTTGTGTTTGTGTCTACAGCATGTGGTACAGTGTGTGATCGTGGCCGTGAAAACCATCTACAACATCATGTTGGTCACGTTTCTCCTCAACTTCATGTTCGCTGTCATTGGTGTGCAGCTCTTCAAGGTAGGTGAACGACAACCTCCCTTTGGTTCGTTACTCTCTCTAACACTCCGGTAACTTACCCAGGTTGTAAGTTATCTTATACAGATAGGTTACCTTTACAGTTACTTACCTGATTTCATACACTCAGGTAACTCATCTTTACATGGCAAAATTTCAGTTTCATTTTACTTACATGTTTGTGTTTAATATATTTTACATATTTGTAACTTCAAATTGAAAGAATTTCCAAGATTAAAAATTTGATACAGTTAAGAGAAATACTTCCTTATATATGTGAGACAAATTTCACATTGATAGTTTGTACATGCAGAAATAAACCACCTTTCAAACAAATAGTTTTGATATCATTCATGTGTGTGTGTGTATTTAGTTTGTTTTATACATTTTATTGTTAACTTTCGTACCACAGGGCAAGTTTCACCACTGTACAGACAACTCCAAACTGACAGAGGACGAGTGCAAGTAAGTTTTAGTACAGCTCACTGTAATATTGTTTAAATCTACTAGAGATCTAGCTAAAATATATTTAAAAACATAATAAATCTTTTGTTAACATTTTTTTATGAAAAATTCTAAACTACAGTAAAACTCCACTTACTTGAACTCTTGGGGACCTGTTCAATAGTTGGAGGAAGACATGGTATTTGAGTAATCCGAGGTTGGTTGAATATGTATGAAAATGTCAGACCAAACAAACTGTTTAATGAATGAAGGGTATTCAAGTAAACTGGATTTGTGTAAGTGGGTTTTTACTGTGTTATATTTCTTACCAAAAATTGAAGAAGAAAACAAGATAATTGTGTAAATGTGATGTTTTGGAGATGATGATATGATATTTTGGATGGTTTTGATGATGTGATGTTTTGGTGATGATGATGTGATGCTATGGTTGGTTGATGATGTGATGTAAGTGTGATTAAATGTCTATAGAGGCTGGTACGTGGACTACCCAGACGGAGATATCCACAACCCAGACAAAAAGGAACGAGAATGGGGCAACAACGATCTCAACTTTGACGATGTGACCAGCGCCATGTTGACGTTGTTCACAGTTGCAACATTTGAAGGATGGCCCAAGTAATTTCTGCCTTTTTGTACACCTTAAAATAATCTACAGAGTTTTGACAATACTGCAGTATTTATTCTGAACATTTTCTTTAAGGTTAAAAGTATGGGTTATGTTAGATCCTTGTTTAACAACTGATACCGTTTCTATGTGATGTTTTGATGACCAGTACGGTATGTACTCTGTCACCTTCATCAGATAAACTGGTCATTTATCTGATGAAGGTGATAGAAGTCATGCTTACTAGAAACATTTATTGGTTGTTTAACTAGAATCATTGTAGTGCTTTAGAGTACTATTGAATTAAAGCAATATTTTGAAGATTAATTTTGATTGTTGATTAACATTAAAATGTACACATTTTTAATGGAATTCATTTCAATATTTAGCTGGTCTACATGTAATCATAAGTAGAAAATTGTTTTGTCTAAACTAAACATAGTCACAGGAGATCACAGATCATAATTATCAGCTTGGCTGTCGTTCAAATTTTTGTTTTCTTGTGATATTGCTCACACTTTTGAGTTAAAGATTATTTCCAGAACAAAACCTTGCAATAGCACTTCTAAAAAATCTTTGTTGTCTAAATGATGGAGTTTTCTGCTAATTAAATTTTGCTGATGACTGCATGTGTGCTTTGTGTCGGATTATTTTCTACGGTAATTTTTTTCTCGTTTCAGCTTGCTGTATATAGCTATAGACTCCAATGAAGAAGGCAAGGGTCCAAAGTACAACAACCAGCCGGGAGTCGCCATTTTCTTTTTCATCTTCATCATTGTTATTGCATTTTTCATGGTCAACATCTTTGTAGGTTTTGTCATCGTCACATTTCAGAATGAGGGAGAGCAGGAGTACAAAAACTGTGAATTAGATAAAAACCAGGTAAATATATCCTTATATTTAGAGTGGAATATTGTTTTTGCTGGTATTTAATAGTATCAATTCAATCACCCCCAATGACACATTTGGAATCCTCCAATTAAAAGGTTGGAATAGTTCATTGCAAGATTTTAGGGGTGAATGTGTTAAAGGAAAATGGCAAATATCATCATTTGAAGGCATTTGGGAAACCTTGGGGAAATTTCCGGTCAGCTTCGGAAATCTACTCTCTCAAATGCATGTTTAGCTCAGGTCACATGGTGGAAAGGTCATGTTCCAAAATGGCTGCGCCCATGGCCACACCGAAGATTTTATAATTGAAAAGTTGATAAAGTCCAATGACTTTCGAACTATGTCGTGATTCACAGCATGGCTGCCAGGCGCAGGCATTCGAGGAGTATATTTCTGAAGATAACCAGAAATTTCCCCAAAATGTGAAGGGAAAACAAAGGGAAGTAACTGTGATGATAAGTTTTAACAAAGAATTAATTATATGATTTATAGGGTGAAAAAGTGCTTGATGTTTAATAAAACAGAAAAATAAACTTATACTTCTTTTTTTTTCCATTTTCAGCGGAAGTGTATAGAATTTGCACTGAAAGCCAAACCTATACGACGCTATATACCAAAGGCTCGGTGGCAATACAAAATATGGTGGTTTGTCACATCTCAAGCATTTGAATATGCCATCTTTACACTCATCATGTTCAATACTGTCATCTTAGCCATGAGAGTAAGTATACATAGGTACAGTGTATTTCACTTCACACGTTTCAGGTTTTTACATAAGTTTCATGCATTTGGAATAAGTTTTGACCAGTAAAAGCACTTCTGTAATTGAATATTATCAAAAAATGAGCATACATACCATTCTCACACTGTTTACACTTCAGATGGACTTTTTCTTTGGAGAATGTTAATTGTCTTGTTTCTGAACTTTTTTAAATGATGGTAAATATTTTTGCTCCGGCCTATTTCAGTACTACGGTCAGCCAGATTCCTATTCCAAGGCCCTGGACTACTTAAATATGATCTTTACTGGAGTCTTTACGGTGGAGTTCATACTCAAACTCATGGCCTTTAGATTTAAAGTAAGTACGAGTTCCTCACAGGTACAGCTATCAGTGTGGAAGGCATTGGTTTCTGTAATATAATGCTACAGTTATGATTGAAAACTTAACTAATGCTGTAACAAATCTTGTATGAGTTGGTATCAACAGGGAGCTTGACTGACTTTCTGGGGATTAATTTCACAATTTCGGCAAGATTATGTCTAGCACAAGATACGGGAAAGCAGATCTAGAGAAAACTTAAATATCACCTTCTCAATAAAAGGTGAAAATTATAAACATGTGCGTGTTCGAATGACTTATACATGTTCTATATTTTCTATTTCAGAACTATTTTGGAGATGCGTGGAATGTGTTTGATTTCATCATTGTATTAGGAAGTTTTATAGATATCATCTACACAGAAGTCAATGTAAGTACACCTGCCCTGGCAGTGTTTCTACTTTCACTTTCCCTAACATTTGTGTGAGGTAGTCAGGTTAACACGGGTAAGGTGTGCTGTTTGTAGGTGGTCGGTACAGACTTAGTCACCAAGTCGGTGTGAGCCCGCGCACACTAGCTGAACATAAAGGTCAGCGGTAGATTGCTTCCGTAGGGTTGGCTAGTTATAAATATTGATGACAGTAACAAATATCATGTTCTAATATCATATTTTACTCACTTTAGCTAACACCTTTTGTAGGTAATAACAAAGCTATAGAAATCTTTTCTTGAAAATTATGGATATGCTACAGTTGAAAATATGTTTTATGTGTGTTGGTGAGAAATGAAAAATAAAAAAATTAGCTCCAGTTTAAAGTGATGAGGTTTGTTAGACCCTCACCGGTTTCTGTTGAATGTTTTCTAGTTTAGGACCTCTAGCATGACAGTAATAGGATGTGGTAATTTTACATAACAATATCCGAGCCAAATAACACTGCATGATGTTGATTTGCGGCCAGTGGAATAATGGAGACCTTGTAAGGATACGATTTTATAACACTTTATATTGTTCACCAGTTTTTTTATTGAGTGTTTCGGTAGAGCAGGCGAATGACGTCACCATGTCAACGTGCCATGTAACACATTGTTATCGCTAGATAGTGTTTTTTTTTACTTCTAGCTAGATTTTTTTTGATGAATTTGATCGTGCTTGGTTAGGTGTTCATTATTATCACCTTGTGTCACGTCACTAACATTCACTTAACACTTCGTTTTCAACATTTCATCTTACTAATAGAGAGCAAAGGTTTGTGGATTACTTTATAGTCACACTTTGGTCTATAGTGTATTCTCTTCCAGCACAAACTTGTAATCCTGTGGTCGGTTAGCATGCTATTTATAGACATCAGCCGGACAGACAGACAGACAAACCCATTCCCGTAGGGTCCGTCTGTTTGGCCAGCTTACAAGTCGCGCATGCTTGTAGTATCCTAAGGCATGGTGTCACACTGTTGTCGCGGAAACCATGTGCGTTAGTCCCTAGACTCCTGAACCCGTTCAATTTTCTTCTGTGTTTCGTTCAAGCAGGTGCCAACTACACTACATACTGCCGAACTCCGACAGAGTGAGGAAGTATGTCACCACTCTGTCTCTCTTTCTCTCGATCTCTGCATGTTCTCCGTGAGGGTAGCTCCTCCTCATGCCTACTTCCTTATCTAAGTCAACTCTCCAACACCTCTGTAGACTACTTCTCGAACTGTAGGAACTATGTCCTGTGGATCTTCTAATTGTTATATTGGCAGTGTCTCCTTATCTCTCAACTTATCTCTCTACCTCCATGCATTGTCCTGTATCTAACCAAACTATATTGTATAAACAAAATGATGAAGGTCTCGACAATAAGGTTTTGTCTTCAAAATCCTCTTGGGCCAAATGTGATTGACCAACGTAACACAAACTAACTGGTTTGATAATAATGTCAAATTTTTTTTAATTTCACCAATAATTTTGTGATTCGCACCTGACTGAATTTGAATATTTGAATTATTCGCACATTTCTTTTAACTGTCTGCAGTGAAAACTTGAACGAAACACTACATTGATAGGACGATGACTACTATATCTGGTTGTTTGCATGAGTTCTACAGTTGTTGTATAAATGCTGTCTGTGTATGGCTTGTAAAGCCAGGCATGTTTCCACCACTGCCTGCCTAGCAATACATATTGTCCAATGTTGCATGACGCCACATTGCCACATACCATACTATCATATCTTATCTTTCAGGAAGTAGAAAACATAGACATGGAATGACCTACATATTCCCCAATATATTGGGAGTTAACCGCCTTTATAGTCAGTTATGTGCACATAAATCATGAGTTATCATTATAAAATAGTAGACTTCTGTTTATTGGTGATTTGAAATATAACCATGTAGGATTATCATAGCATGGTGATAGATATTTTGTGTTCTTTAAACATGTGTAACTTGTTCATTTTTCATTCGTTTGGGTCTAGTACCATACATTTATGCCTGAGGATAACTTATTTTGTAAATACCATATTAATAATGATAATATTCAAGGTTTCTATACTACTGTAAAAGGCAATATTTTCGTGCATGGAATTTTTCGCTTTGTCAGCCGCAATACTGTTCGCGATGTTGAAAATTTCGGCTGCAATCATGCAGTTTTGCACTGTGTATATATAATTCTATTACACACTGTAGAGTTTGAATAGTGATAAATATATTCGTGTTTGGATATATTTACAGAGATTTAATGTCAGTGAAATAAGCGAAAATTTCCATACAGCGAAAAAGTCCACTTATACAATACTATAAATTAGCATGATCTAACTAGTAGCATAGTAGCAATGAACTACAATATTGTGTGGTTGAGTTTCCACCAATCGTTTCACTTGTAACAGTTAACTTATAAAATTACATGCTAAAGTGATAATTGTTTACTGACCATATCTGTTGTAGTTATGATATGTTTATACCAATATAATAACGTTTTCCTGTTCGATGGTTTAACCTTGCTAATGAACCAGGGGAGTGGAGGCTCCTGTCTGATGGTTTAACCTTGCTAATGAACCAGGGGGTAGGAGGCTCCCGTCTGATGGTTTAACTTTGCTAATGAACCAGGGGGTAGGAGGCTCCCGTCTGATGGTTTAACCTTGCTAATGAACCAGGGGGTAGGAGGCTCCCGTCTGATGGTTTAACTTTGCTAATGAACCAGAGAGTTGGAGGCTGTGTGCTTTTACTTCTGTATGTTGTAGTATTGGGGATTTGTCACTTTCCTCCTTTCAAGATCTGTTAAGTTGACTGATTCTTAGTCAAAGTAGACCATTTTATCCCAACTTATCAAACAAATTCCTATGTACAATGATTTGTCTTATGATAATCCAAAATGTAACCGACTTTTACTGCAATTTCCCCTGAATCATGAGTATTTCTGTAGAGTTCACCCTGATGAATCCCTGAATATTCACTGCATTCAGAAACCTTATTGAAAAATTATCATAACATTCAAAATGGAAGTTAAAATATACATGAAAATAAGGTAACTAATACTATATGGATTAATTTTACTTGATTGTCTGATTGTGGCAAGCATTGTGTTTTAGAGCCTGCTTAGGTATGTTATAGGTATTTTTGATGGTATGTTCTTGAATTAAGTTCTTATCACATGTGGTAATTTATTTTGAATTAATGAACACCAGATAATAATGTTTCCTTTTTCAGGATAATCAAATATTGAATAAGATGATAATGTTTTTTATAAAAAGAAAAACTTTATTTTTCAAAATGTTCATGGTTAATTGAAAGAAATGGTGTAGAAATCTTTAAAGTTCTTGTTAAAAAATTCTATTCATTTCATTCATGAATACACTGTATGTCATGCTTTGTCGCTTTTATCCATTTTTGCTCCAGAGTTTTAACTTGAAATGTGCATCTTCTATTGCTGACTATACTAACCAATTGCTGTCCATCATCACTAGTCATCATTACGTACTGATCTGTCCATCGTCACTATTCACTCACCGTGTGATTTTCTCTGTTTCAGCCTGGACAAGGTATTATCAGTATAAATTTCTTCCGACTGTTCCGAGTTATGAGGCTGGTAAAGCTCCTAAGTCGAGGAGAAGGCATACGAACGTTACTCTGGACGTTTATAAAGTCCTTCCAGGTACGATGTGAATGACAAAACGTGGACAGATAGAGTTGGTATATATATCCATATCAGTACTGGTATTTACTGATCTTCCTTATGAAGAATCCTGGGCCCGTATTCATGAAAAAGTTTTCATGCTCAACCATGGCTTTAGTGCTCATACCTGATTTCTTGTTCCGCTAATAAAATCATGATAAAATATAATATTGTCATTAATTTTGGGAACAAATAGAAGAAATTATAGCCATATACTGTTTCCAATGTTTACAAATCACTTTTTGATTGCGTGACATGATTTAAGGACTTACAATAGATATCAGGTTTGAGCACAGACGAACCTTGTTATCTCGAAATCGTATAACGTCAAGATCCGGTTTAATTCAAAGCATTGTCGATCAAGGCCAAACTCATACCAAATATTAAAAATAGCTGAACTTGAATACTTGTCGCTGACTGTGAGATAACGAGGTTCAACGGCGACTGTTGCTACACATTGGAAACTGGTTAACAACAAAGTTTGGCGTGTAAAAATTCAGTAAGGTTAGACCAGGAGTTGAATCCTCAGCTTTAGAATGTTTATGCTATGGCTCTAGCTGGCTAAGCTATCTTGGCAAGAGACTTGTCCTGGTCTAACTGTTAATGTCATATTCTGGAAGTAAATTAAGGGGAGGTAACTGAATATAAACCATATTTAGTGGGACAGGGACACTTTAACAAATATACAGAGGAACTTTGTTATCTCGAAGTCACATGACCATAGGAAAACTTTTGAGTTATCCAAGTATTTGAGTTATGTAAAGCTTGGCCGGGACGGACAAAATACTTAACATTAAACTGGGTCTTCGTGTTATACGAGTTCTAGATAACAAGGTTCTACTGTATGATAACTAGAAATTAAGTTTGTAACTATTGGTTCTCAAGAATGTATGAAAATATTTCTTTTTGAATGTTAATTAATATGGATACCTTCCTATGAGAAAGTATAAATGAAGACTGTTTTCTGTGTAAGAATACTGTTGTGTGACTGACATTTTTGGTCTGTTTCAGGCTTTGCCCTATGTAGCACTGCTGATTGTTATGTTGTTCTTCATCTATGCAGTAATTGGTATGCAGGTGAGTCAAACAATTACTCTTTAGCCATGCTGACAGGGGTGGTTCAGCCATGCTTACAGGGGTGGTTCAGTCATGCTGACAGGGGTGGTTCAGCCATGCTGACAGGGGTGGTTCAGTCATGCTGACAGGGCTGGTTCCGCCATGCTTACAGGGATGGTTCAGTCATGCTTACAAGGTTGGTTCAGCCATGCTTCAGGGGTGGTTCAGTCATGCTGACAGGGGTGGTTCAGCCATGCTTACAGGGATGGTTCAGCCTTGCTGACTGGTGTGGCAAGTTAAAGTGGTTCAAACTTCACCCATGACATACAGCTACCCTATTTGAGATTGGTTTGAAATAAATCACATGACATAGAAATGAACAAGGCCTTGTAAATGTATAACATCTTCTTACATAAACTTGCATTGAAGCCAAGTCTTATGTGAAAGCTAGAAAAGATTAATTTTCCAGTGCAGAGCATGATCGAAGATCATAAAGGATATGGCATCTTTTTCTAGCAAGGAATAACATGAAGAGCATTTGTTGAATTTTGTGTTTTATTTATCAACCACTTTATGTTTGCATATTAAGAATTGTACACATGTATTACGTTTTAATTTATACCTGTCACTCAATACTTTTCAGATGTTTGGTAAGATTGCTAAAAATTCTGACACTCAAATCCACCGAAACAACAATTTCCAAACGTTTCCGCAAGGAGTATTAGTCTTATTTAGGTAAGTAAGAGATGATGATTTTGGAAGTTATTATATAAAATTCTTACACTGAAACTATGCAATGATGAATTTTTACAACGTGATTGATACTTTCTCAGAGATATATTCAATGATTGTAGGCCTTTTGAGTGTATTGATAAATTGTTTTGAATTTTGACTATATAAAGCAATCAGGCATGTAATGAATACTTACCGGTAATATCTTGTGGTTTATAATAAAAAAACAAAACAGGCAGAATATCAGGGAAATCTACAGTAAGTTTTAAGAAAGTCATGTCTTGATAGAATTGTTTGAATGTCCTAATAGAAACATTTAATTTGTAGTTCATCTGTTTTATTACTTGAACATTTGATATTAAGCTAGTATTAAAAGGTTACACAGAGAATCTTATTTAACTAAGTAACCTAGATTCTGTATTTTTGTAGATCATTTCATTTAACTGAAAACGAGAAAAATTTGGATGTTCATGACCCGATTACTGTGATCTAAAAAGTGTGGAATGTTTTGATTATTTTGACTTGATACCTCGGACTAATATTTTATCTGTTTCCTGGGTTACAGGTCTGCTACTGGTGAAGCATGGCAGAATATCATGTTGTCGTGTATAGACAAATCGTCAGCCAAATGTGATCCCGACGGCACCCCACCACCGGCGCCCGACGCCACGTGTGGCAACAACTTCGCATACTTCTACTTCATCTCATTTTATATCCTTTGTTCTTTCTTGGTAAGTTTCTTTTGCATTTTTCTACCTACTAGCTTCCATTTCTAAATCTGTTTATTGTGACCATAATAATGTTTTAGAAGTTAAAGGAAAGAAATTAGTTATTACCGATATATTCCATTTTAGTATTGTTTTCAAGTTCATTTAATCAATATATTTCATTTCTAAATGATTGATGACTATTACATTTTCTTATCAATGAAATAAGATAGGTAGATATTGAAATCAATATTTCATTTTCATTTTCAATTATTCCTTAAGTTAATGGTAGGTAAAAAAAAGTCAGATTATTACAACAACAGACCAGTTCTGCTCTCTGGAAATTAATATCTAATTTCTTCACACTTCAATTATACCTGTCGTGTATTTTCAGATTATCAATTTGTTTGTGGCTGTTATCATGGACAACTTTGACTATTTAACACGAGATTGGTCCATATTGGGACCACACCATCTCGACGAATTTGTAAGACTATGGTCAGAATATGATCCAGAGGCCAAGTAAGTGCTATCAAGTTTGATATTGTTCTAAAGCTTTAGAAGTCGTCAGATCTTTCTAACTATGTATTTGTATTTATTAATGTATATGTATTTCTGTAAATAAAAATACTCTTTAAATCAAGTCAAGACAAATCTGTGTTTATTAGGAATAGATTCAGCATTAAAGCTGCCCCCTAGTAATTGTATGCTTCAACTGTATTACTTATTATGGCTTAATAATAAAATGGCAACTTACTTTCAAGGTTTTTAAAAAGAATTCTGTCAGCTACAATAATAAAAGCATTTTATGTACAGTATGTATCTCTTGAGATGGTGCATCTCACCTCTTAAAATTTGGTCTCGCAACCCACAATTTACTAATAACAACATTTTGTGCAGTGTTTACCATATGCTGCATAAATAGTTGCCAAGTTTTGTATGAGTATCTCTTGGAATGACTGAGTATCGCATACTGAAAACACATCTAACTTTATACAAATGTTACCGCCTTTTCTTCATTTGATACAAAGTTAACTTCAAAGTAGAAAAATATTATGGGATGTTTGTAGTATTTTTACTTATTCATTGATCGCTGTAACATACCTGTTTTCACAAGTTTCTATACTTTGTCTTGCAGAGGACGAATCAAACATTTAGATGTAGTTACACTGTTGAGGAAAATATCTCCACCTCTTGGTTTTGGTAAACTGTGTCCACATCGAGTAGCGTGTAAGGTAGGTTTTACCACTCTTCGTCTATTACCCTACCCACGTGAGTAAATGTATAACAGTTTTAATTATATTATCTTTCCTTTGATAGTGATAATTTAATTGTTCGGACAAATTGGTAAATATTTATCTGCGAATTTGTGACGCAACAGTAATTCCGCTTCTGTGTTAGTTTACACATATGTTGATGGAGACTTAAACTTTGTTATTTTCAGAGATTAGTCAGTATGAACATGCCGTTAAATAGTGACGGGACGGTCATGTTCAATGCGACGTTATTTGCGTTGGTGCGGACGTCACTTAAAATACAAACAGAGGGTAACATAGACCAATGCAATGAAGAGTTACGAGCTGTTATCAAAAAGATCTGGAAACGCACAACACCAAAGTTACTTGACCAAGTAGTACCACCGGCAGGTCGTAAGTATTAGCTTCCCTTCACATAGAAACTTGCAGCTAGTTCATCTTTGGGAGAGATGAATGAAAAACTGAACAGTTTTGTAAAAATGGCAAAAGTTTTCAAATTTGGAGCTAACAATACACACTTGCTGTTGTTTTTTGAAAATTTTTCTTTCATGAAGTCTACATATTTCTTTTCTAAAAGGTAGTTTCTTTTTATATTTTGCATTGTGCATGCATTTATAGAGATCAACCCAGAAGGGAGATAACTCATTAAATCAGATCATGTATCCATTTGCAAAGAAGAAAAAAGATGAAATTTTCATTTATTAATCATGAACACGTATATAGAATTCACTGTTATTGTGATGGTAAGATATGCCTAGGAACAATATTTAAGGCTTTCTTTATCATCTTTTGATATTTAATTTTTTCATGTAACTCGGATGGCATATATACATTTGTTTTATTTCATTTTCTGCAGGTGACGATGATGTTACGGTAGGGAAATTCTATGCAACATTTCTTATCCAAGATTACTTCCGTCGGTTCAAGAAAAGGAAAGAACAGATGCAGAAGATTCAGAAAGGACAAGAACACACTAATGCTCTGCAGGTGAGTGACGGTGTACAGAAGTTACCTGTAATCAATGCTCAAAGGCCTCTATCTTACTACAGTACTACTGATATTGTAACACGTCGAGGCATAATATTACAGACAATAACTGAACTGTTAAGGCTTTATGTGATACCTTCTTTAAATTCTATATCTGTAAACTGTGTCCAAAATAACATTTTAAACATTGGAGAAAAATTGATTATTACGGAAATGGAAACGATAGAGAGAGAAATGTAATGGTGGTAGGCTACGGGAAACCGTGACATTGTTCACACTCATGGCAACAGATAGATGATATTGAAGGATTCTGCATTTTCGCCTTCGTTTTTGCTTTTTAGACCTTGGTACAGGTAAGTATGTGCCTATTGGGTACTTTGTATTATTTGAACCAAGTAAAACAAGAAACCCCATCTTACCACTTTTCTGGTAACTTTTGTGTTGGCGCTGGCCATTGTATATTCCTCATTTTGAAGTGGACAATACCAAAGAATTTGGCCCAGATTTTTGAAAAGCAGCTATGTTTCTTTGCATTCCCTTCCAAAACCCCTGATCCTATATCCTTCTGGTTTACAAGTCGCCCACCGCGTTCTCCCCCCAGAAGCCAGCTCAAGTCTTGCAGACATGCATTACATCAAGTCAAGTGTTTCAAACCTTAATTTACCCGAGAGATTTCCATGCTTTTTGATTGTAACACTGGCATATTAATGTAGAGGGCACTGCCAGTCCTCAGCTGCCCCCGGCTGCCCCCGACAAGACTTAAAACCAGATGTATTTAGGCGACATCAGCACAAGTCCCAGATTGCCCCCGAATGACTGTCGAGGATTTGCTTGCATTTGTTTGCAAGTGTTATTTCTTTTTTTGTAGCCACTTAAGTTTCATTGTTCTTTGTTGTTTGCAACATTTGGGATTTTTCTATTCGGAAATGTATATATATGTATATATATTATATAATCTCTATGGTATACTATACTCAGTGTCAGTTTAAATTGCTTTGTTTCTGTTCATTTGAATTATGATACGTTACAGTACTGCTTTATATACATTTAGTATTGGTCAATGCGTGTGTATTGATGAGATCTCTACTCTCAGTTTGTTATCGACATTGTCTTTAGCTAATTCCTGTCCATGTAGTCTCTCTAGGCTGGTAGTCATGTCCTCATTATCATATTATATACGGATCTCTCAAACTTGTACTGAAGGTCACACCGACCTTGGCCGTGAATGAACTCCAGTCCAAGTTTACAGGAACATTTGTTGTGGTTGTCATTGTTACATGAGTGACGTTACAGGCAGATTACACCATGATTAATGAGATTGATTTCTACCTCAGTTGAATTGCATGTTAATCATGATATAATCCATGGTCTTCTATCAGCCCTGCTCTGCCAGTGCTGGGGTCAGCCTCACTTTGACCCTGAGGTTAGCCTCACTCTGACAGTTGACCCAGTTTCACTGGGTGCTTTTATATTGGCTGCTGATGTTTCATCTTCAACTGTGAAAATGCTGGACTTGGATGTATATACCTCACATTCCCAATATATAAGCACTCCCTCGTATATACATATTTATATATAGCTGGTATATTTTGTTTTATTTGGTCAGTATACAGAGATGTGTCCAAATCCAGCACATTCACAGCTGCTTATAAGTCACTTCAAAACCCAGCAAATGTATCCCAAGTGATAAGTTCTCAGAACGGCTGCTAAGCCAAGTGATATTGAGAAAAGTGAATTCGATTTCTTAATGGAGGCAGTATGTTGATCTTTGAAAATTAAATAATGATATTATAACACAAGTTTATCCTCTTTCTAAAAAGCTAATAATGAGTCTCCAAATGTAAAACAGGAGGATATTTTTTCAAATAATTTCCATAAACATAATAAGAAATTTTATAGAAGACATTCTTTATGAGAAATCTGTGATACCAGGTACTGCTTTATTTTTAAAAAAAACTAACGTTTTATTTCAGAATTCTGCAGATTAGTAAGATGACCTTGATCCAGTTTTTAAATTTAATCCTAACTTGATTCTTCCTTCATTTTGATATGATGATGGTTAAGTTTTGTATATATGTATAGGTTGGGCAGAAATGTTAAATTTTGGATAAAGTTTGGCGAGAGAGTGCTCCTGTTGGCTACTCCCACAGACATTACTAAACCCAAAGCTTTGATTTTACTAACTCTTGTCCCCGACGGTAGGTGATACAATAATTGTACATCTGCTAATTCCCAGCGGTAGCTGTGACATCCTAACACTAACCATTAACATTGAAGGCTGGCTTGCGAGCAGTGCACGACCTGGGGCCAGAACTGCGCCGCGCTATCTCTGGTAACCTGGAAGAAGAAGAGTTCCCTGAAAAGGATGTGGAGGAGCCTATGCATAGGGTTTGTATTTGGTGACTAGGGTGTAACATAGGAGTTGAGTTGGTGTCAAGTTTCCAGGTTGCTCTAAAGAAAGTCAACATCGATACAGATAAAAGCAAAAGATCAGAATAAAAAATTTAAGTAACTACATGTATCAGTGTTAATGCTTAATAGGAGTATAAACATGTTTAGAGAGAAACTTCCCTGGATCAAAGGAGATTGGTTTTTGATCCATGAAAAATTGGTCCTTTTAAAGAACGGCACATTGATTAAGCTTCTATTTAACATATTCTCATCTTGTGCGTTGGATTTAAAATTGAAATGACTTAAATTTTAAGTAAAAATTGGATGAGATTCAGGCTCTTAGATTTTTGTACTGTATAGTTGCTTTTATTCACGGATATTTCATTTTCCTTGAAAATAGCAGTGTGCCAAATTTTTATACCGGTAAATAAGTTTCAGTGTGAAAAATGCGAAATTTTCTCCCCATAAAATTAAACAACTATATATTATACTATAGATTCATGCTCAACCTCATCAGCCTCTTACTGGATTCATGAAAGCTTGGTGATAACTATAGAATAAGTTGATTTAAGATTAAAATATAAAAAAAGACAATGTATTTAGTGTTCACCTCGTAGGAGAAAGACAATAATTATTGATGTTTTTTATCCATTAATGACTTACAGAGAAACCACAGTTTGTTTGGGAGCATGATGAATGCTTTGGCCGGTGTTCATAAAACCACCCTTCCGTTCGCTGGGAGGACACAGTCACTTCTGATAAACCATAAAGAACAGCCCAAAGTGTCCCCAGCAAACTCCGTACACGGTCCCCACACCACCATCTCACCACAGAACTCCGTCAACGGTAAAGTTACACCGGCCGAGTCTAGTAACCACCTCAACGTCGAGTACCGCAACGCAGTCAACCGGTCGCCATCACCCCTAGCTCCAGTCCGTGTGTCGCCCGCCGTGTCGAATGACTCGCGTAGGCAGAGCCACACAAGGTATGTGATGCATGAAGCAGAAATCTGTAAATACATGCAATGCTTGTGTATTATACAGTATGATAACCAATTTCTCTATGTATAGCAATAATTTGGAGCTTCTTTACCATATACATATATATGATTATATATCTCTGTTTAAAATGTATTAACTTTAGTAAGGGGCACATATTGGTTAGCACTGGTCAAGGGCATCTTTAGAGATGAAATAATAACAGCTTTACAAGCACTTAGTAATTTTTAATTTACTCAAATTTTCCCCAAGGATGAGTTTTTTAATCAACTGTAGTTGTAGAGGGTTGGGGTGCTACCATATCTGTATAACTGATGTGAATCTTGTACACGAATCTGGCCATCAGGGTTTTCTTCGATAACATGTACAAATTACCACGTAGAATATATCATCAGATGTTGATAGAACCATTTGTGGTCAGTCAGAGTGGGAAAACTGCTAGATGTAAAGTTTCACTTTCATATTGTATCACAGTTCCACTGTAGCCACGGAAAATATTATTTAAAAAGTTTGTTGTTTATATAATTGATAGAAATAATTTGCAAAAAAGATGCTGTGATAAGTTTGTATGATTTATGAATGAAGAAGTGTTGAGATATACATATATATATATACTCAATGTAGCAATCACAAGACAAACTTTTGATTCCTGCTTATGATACAAAGCATGTTGTTTTTCTTCAAACTTGCATTGGAAAAACCAATAAGTCCACGAGTCGACTGTGTTAACAGTGGCTGGTACCATGCATGTCTGGTTTGCTGAAGTCACCTGTAAATGGTGGCTGTGGTCTCTGAATGTAGCCCTCCCATATTCATCATATAACAACTGTATTTGAAGCGTTTTCCAGACATTGCTTTCAGGCTTGCGTTGATATATCAGTGATACATACGTATAGGACACTTACACTGCTGGTGGTTAACCACTGTGAGGGGCCGTGTATGTCTGTCTGATCATTGGGGCACTATAAAGTAGACTGTTGTCTGTCTTGTCTGTCCGTAATTGGACTGCGTCCGTGTAAACTGTCTGTCTAGCGTGTCTAACCCTGGGTATTTTTTGTTTGTCAGTGCTATAGCTATAGCCTCCATTGCATCTGATTTAATGAAAGAGGCTATGCAGCATAAAGATCGTTCACCCAACCGAAGTCCTCGACCGAGGTCGCTCACCCACGACTCGGAGGATTCTGAATCCGCCCCCACCCAGTGGGAAGGCGCTAACGATGTCAAGTACAGCGAGCATAAGGGGAACAGCATCCATGTTGGCCCTGCTGATTCCACAAAGAGGCAGGGCATTTATGTTTACAGGGAGTAAGTACGCTCGTTAAAACAGCATTTAATGTCGATATGTGCAGTAGAGTAGAAATCCTTGAGGTTCAGAGGATGTAGTTTATGATACGCTCAGTAGAGGCAACTTGTGAAATAACACAATATCGTCTTTTGTTACATGTGTAGAGAGCAAATGTGTAATATTTTAATGAAACAATAACCACTCAACATACAAGTGATCTGTGAGTTAAGTAGATTAGTGTCTGATAACATTTCTTCAGATGATGAAAATCTCCCAAAGCTGATAAAAGCACGCTTTATTGAAAGTCTTCAAAACTCAGAAAATCAAACTAGCTTTAAAAGTGATTCAAATTTAATATTTAATGGTAGGACATTTTCCCAAAAGTAAGAAAAATCATCAGAAAAATTTCAAACATGGTACCAAACAGTGAATGATTATTAAATGACAGGAGACCTTCAGCTCCAGCAGAATTACAGGGTGACCAGAATGTGTGTGAAAAGACAGCCGCCCCGGCCTTGTAAGGTTTCAGCATGATCCTATACACTATAAATAACCTTGTATTTACTGCTACACTTACTTAGCATTAATTTGGCACTAACATTCATGGCGTATCATCAACATCAGGCTTACTAACCTATATATTGCAGCATATTTAATGTATCATCATTGGAATTCGACTTCTTTTCTCATGTGCTTGTATTTCAGGAACTTGTTTACAGCATCATCCATTTTCTGATGAAAAAAAAAACTGTTGACATTTCTTGTATATATTTTCCTTTATTTGAAGACTTTCTTGTCCATTAATTGATAACTTTATTGCTGTACAAATAATTATCAAAAAAAAAGAAAAAAGATGATTTTTGAAATGAAAATTCTGTAAATGATAGAAAAAGGTCATTACTTTAACAGGAAGTTCTTAGTTGAAAAGAGATGAGGCAAGCAAAGACTGTAGCGTTAATCTGATAAATTGAAGTTATTTGAAACACGGTGAGTTTTCTTCTGTCGATATAGTCTTCCACAAGAGGATAGTGATTATGAGCGAGAAAATGCACCCCCTACCCCTCCCCCTCGCAGACTGAGTCGACGCGGTCCCTCGCTAAGACTAGCCTGTATAGGAAAGCAGGAAAGCGACGAAAACCCACTCATGAGAAAGATAGCGGAGCCTTTAAAACTGGCACAGTCACAGGTAAGGGGCGTAACTCTCCCAAAACAGCAGTAGACAAGCTGCTGGGATTAATTGGTTACAGTTTGAAAGTACATCTGTCTTCTTGTCCATTTTAATTGCTCAGTGTTTTTCTGGGTTTAATTATGTCCTTATCCCAACGGTAACTGGTTTTTTTATCAATGAAAAATGCGTCTGAGATTGGTAAACTTGTTCAGAGATAATGCCTGGCTACTGTGTACTTTTCCAGGCAATGGCTGTGGCGGGAATGACCCCAGAGGGTCAGCAGAGGCCGGAATACCCTAAGGTGAAGCGAACTCCGTCCCCTTCCATGGGGCGGGCGCGTGCATCCTACCTCGCCTCAGGTACAGTCCACACCTGCCACCCTCCATATTTACACTTGTACTAAAATCTCGAGCTTATCTCCACACCCTAAAACTTGTTTCCCATAACACATTTGATACATGTAATCTACAATTAAGAAAGGTATCCGTTTGAATATGAACATGACTATTTTGTCTGTTTTACAAAATTTCCCCCTTATTGTAAATTTTTTCTTTTTCAATTCATAATCGGTTGATTGCTTATTTTAACTATTTGATGTTCTAAATTTACACACATGAACTCAAACAGAGCTACGCTTGCTTCAATTAAGGGTTAAAGGCTAGTGTGTACTATATAGTACATGTGACATACCAAAATCAAAACTGCCACGCCTGCTTTGGTTAAGGATATATTATTTCAGCATGTCCACTCTCACTAGACATCTGTTCTGTATAATGTTGGTACACAGTATTTCCTACACGGCATTCAAATTCTTATCACAACCTGTATTTCCTACATAGCATTCAAATTCTATCACAGCTCGCTATGTAATACTCGTAGTTTTTTGCATAAGTAAATTTTTATACACACCTTCTTTCACTTTTCACTTAAGTCTTTTTCTCACATGTAGATGTAGAACTCAGATTTCAGGATTCTCTTTTGCTAAATTCACGGTCCCATTATTTGTAGAATTTCTTATTGAGAGTAAACTTAAGAAATTAACACCCCTAAAAATTTGTCTGAGGAACAAAATAAAAAAAAAAATTGACAGATATTAATGAAGCACTGTGCAGTATGCTTCCTGTTGATGAATTATCACAGTTTGTAGACGACCACACCTGTACATGCTTTGTTTTGTAATATAGGTCTAGAGTTCTTCAACAGTGTCAAACGAAGAGTAAATAGACGCTGGACAGGTGGGTTTAGTTGTGTTGTCAGCAAAACATGCTTCATGTCACACTCGCCAGCACACCTACCAACAGAGATAGCCAGGCTCTCGAGTCAGCATCACAGAAGTTCGTGGGGGTGGGGATCTTAAAGTCAAGGAGCTTCGATTCCCTTAGCTGGGGGAATCTTAAAGTCAAGGAGCTTCCCTTAGCTTCTGTTATGCTTTACTAAGGTGTTTATTAAGATAAGGAATTTCCTGGTAAAGGGATATCAAACTACCTATGTCTATGGAAATAATTATGTTAGGAAAGATGGTTATTGTCTTTCCTTTGACCGCGACCGCAACTGTGTCAACATTTGCATTCAAGTCCACTTTTCACAGTCTTACAATTATGCAATTGAATTGAAACTTGGTCATATAGCTCAAACCGTCATACTTCATGCCTAACCTCAATTTAAAAAAAAATTGTTACAAGTTTTGGTATTTTATTTCGGGCAAAAACATGGGGAATTTTAGAATTTGCATTGAAGTCCACTTTTTAAAGTGTTACTGATATCCAATTAATTGAAACTGAAGGTAGTTACTGATATCATCATACTGAACACCTTACTGAAATATGGAGATTTATCTGCAGGTTCTGCTGGTTTGGGGTAAAAACATGTGAATTTTAAGAGTTTACGTTAGTGTCCACTTTTTATAGTGTTATTGATATGTAATTAAATTGAAACTTGGCCAAGTTACTGATACCAACTTGCTGTATGTATTTTGTCATACTACTATATTCTGATTGGACTAAAATATTATCGGCAAAGCGAGAAAGGCAAGGCTTATAATTACATATAATACTTATAGGTACTTACCGTTAGGACTGTCAATCCATTAAAGAAATATCGGTAGAAATAAAGACTTGCGTCAAATGGAGAGGGGCCTGGTTATCGTGGGTTGTGGTGTCAGGTGTGGCTATATGATAGAAACGCTAGATAGAATGACTTATACATAGAAAACATAGCACTTAACGCTTTGTGGCTGACAAACACATATCTGATGAAGTGCTGCACCACCTAGTGTACAGACACGGAATGTGACTGACGAGTAGGTCCCCCTCCCTGTCAGTGCTCACCTGTACTTGGCAGCACTACCTAACCGCCTCCAACAGTACTGTAGATAGGTCAGAATGTAGTATCTAACATATAGCATGGTCAGAGACCAGCATGTCTTGTTGATGATTTGTAGATATCCTCCAGTTTGTAGGAACAACATATTTCACGTTATTTTATTTTCTATTTATTATTAAGAAATTATTACAAGCTTTAAAAAAAATGATGAAATATTTTTTAACCAGATAAGAAGGGAAGAAGTTTCCATCTTTTGATAACTAAAAAAAAAAAATCTTGCTTATAAAAAACAATCCTGTTGAGACAACTTGTCTTGAAGCACTGTTGGTGCGACATTTTACTAGGTGATGTAGAAAACTACTGCTATTCTTCTATCATTGACAAACAGGATTGATTAGTAATACATTAATTCTGTGACTGTTAGAAAAAATGAAAAAAATTCTCTTAATTACTACCATTAACATGTTAACTAGATATAGTTTCATAATCTCTCCTTCAGTCGCTAATACATATAACCTCTTAACTATGTATAAGGCAGTTTCTCTATCCCTCCATCACTAACACAATCATATAACCTCTTAACTAGGAATAAGGCAGTCTCTATCCCTCCACCACTAACACAATCATATAAACTCTTTAACTAGGCATAAGGCAGTCTCTATCCCTCCATCACTAACACAATCATATAACCTCTTAACTAGGTATAAGGCAGTCTCTATCCCTCCATCACTAACACAATCATATAAACTCTTTAACTAGGTATAAGGCAGTCTCTATCCCTCCATCACTAACACAATCATATAACCCCTTAACTAGGTATAAGTCTGTCTATTCTTCAATCACTAACCTCTTAACTAGGTTTAAGTCTATCTCCATTCTTTGTGACCATTCTTCAATCATAACCTCTTAACTAGGTATAAGTCTGTCTCTATTCCTCATCACTAACCTCTTACCTAGGTATAAGTCTGTCTCTATTCTTCAATCATAACCTCTTAACTAGGTATCAGTCTGTCTCTATTCTTCAATCATAACCTCTTAACTAGGTATCAGTCTGTCTCTATTCCTCAATCACTAACCCTTTAATCTCTTAACTAGGTTTAATGAAAAATTGTCTCTCATTCAATTATTAACACATTAACCTCTTACCTGAAAATGTCTTAAGACAATCTGTCTCCTTATTTTACTGCACCTGTAGCCCTATACATTGGTCAGGTGAAACACTAAATGCTATGTTCCATCACTAACCCCTGTGACTTCTAACTTGCATGTTTGCATGCTTTGTCTTCAGCACACCCACGGCAAATCTTTATACGCTCCAACTCCATTATTGAAGGACAAAATATGGACTCACCCCGGCAGCAAGTACATCGTGCTAGTGACTCAGCTCTCCAACAGGACTCCCAGATAGGACCTTACTCGCGAACCGAGGAGCGAGGACCTCTCATTATCCCCGATCATGTGATGTCTCAACAGAGATCCACCTCACCACGGCAACGTGGTAGAGCGGAAAATCTAGTAGAAAAGGTATCTTTGTGAATATGGGATTCCCTCAAGTGATACTGTAAAACCTTCATTGAAGATGTGATTTTATATGTAGATTATTTAATGTGTTTTATGTCTTCATTGTTAAATTAAAAAAATGTTCACATTAGATAAATGTAGTTCACTAAACCAAGGTAGAAAGATCAAAATTTCTATTTGACTGAGTGTCTTTTATACTTGATTTATCTATGGTAATAAACTTGACACTATGTTTACAAGTGAAGGATCAATATCTCCCATAATGTTGATATCTGGACAAAAGATAGGCATAGCTGTCCCCAGTAGGAGGGAGACTCAATACGAGGAAGATTCCCTCATTTCAACCAAGATGTATCAATCTCCCTTGAAACTTTGTCATTCAAGTCCGAACTCGAACAAACTCAAAAATCTACATTCTGTTGTCAAATGATGATCTCCTAGTTCCAGGAGGGTGGGTGTAGTCACTATAAAAGATGTGTTTGGATAAAATGAAAGCTAAATTGAGCAAAGCAGTTTCAGTCACGTTTCACATGCTTTCTCTCACATCGTAAATGAGAAATGAGAGGAGTTCCATCCTTGGCAGTTTCAGTGGTTGAAACCTATGAAAAGGGAACTTGTGTTTTTGATGCGCTGTGTGGTGACATACATGTTTAGACAATGATTCTGACATGTTAGTACCATAATTTTTTTATATTGCCACAGTAGTTGGGAAATATTTATTAAATTTGGAGAAAACTGTAGTAAATTGATACAAAAAAGTTCATTTTGGAAAATAAAGACGTAATACCTTGATATGATGACATTTTAAATTTCAGGTCCTAGCAGAGGAAGGCCTTCACCAATATGTTGACGCTCGTACGTTACAGCGCGAGATCGCCGAGGCCAACGATATGACCCAGGAGGAGCTTGAGCGTGCGGCGCGTATGTTGGCGCAACACCCTCACTATGAACACCTCGGGGGTTACAAACCTGAGGAAATGAGGGACTATAATCAGTATTCAGATGCAGGGGAGTTGGCCCGTAGACGGACTGATAAATACGATGAACCAAGTGAAGAACAGACGGTATATGTCACCACATTATAGCAAAGGCCTTTCCTAGGAAATACATCATTTTACTTAACTTCGTGTCTATAGTGGACGGGGCATTTCTCTCCGTGATTTCATACGTCTTTCTCATTTAATGTGTTTATCATTGTGAGGCTTGAGCCTCAGTTCCATGTGGACCATTATAAGGCTTAAGATCAAATCCTACTCAGATCATGTGATATACAGATCAAACTAATAGTATTATCAAATCGCCCTTCCACCTCGTAAGCAGAATGGCCGACATTTGTGACTAAGTGGGTCATTCGAAAAATGATGCGAAGAAATGGAAGGCCTTTCATCATGTTTTCATGATCATTGTTATCGTCATAATCATCGTTATCATTGTTGTCTTCATCATCGTCATTATCAATGTTTTTGTTTGTATTGATAAAAAGTTTAACTACGATTTGTACATAATGTATATATATATATAGATAGGTATTAGTGAACGTCTACAACAATGCAAGCCAGCTGGATCTGGCCCAAGCGTTATGTTTCATAATACTGTACATATATGATTTACAATCTGTTTTCATGTTGGACGATCTTAAGCTCATTGATCCTAACTTTATATATAAATTGCATCATTTGAGATGCTTGTTGTGTTGTGTACTGATAACCCTGCTGTATACTCACTCCGCCTCGTCGACTTCATGGCCAGCTATTCTGTATCAGAGCAGCGTTTGTTGTGATAATCTATAACACACTAACTTGTCCTTCGTGTTTAATATGTGTATTCCCGCACTACCATGTCAGGATCTCGCATCATTTTCAAAAACTCTCGTTTTATACATTTTAATGGCTTGCCCACATAAATGGCATTAAACATGATTTTTTTTTATTATATTAATTACTGAAGGTAAACATTATTATGTAACTTGTAACATTGATTGAAATAAGTTTTCAAATGTAATTAAAATCATGACGTGATTCACATCATTATAGAAATTCTATAAATAGTAGTGGTTACAAATTATTACAATCATGACGTGATTTGCGCCATTATAGAAATTCTATAAATAGTAGTGGTTACAAATTATTACAATCATGACGTGATTTGCGCCATTATAGAAATTCTATAAGAAAGTGTAGAATACAAATGATTAAAATCATGATATGATTAGCTCTATTTCCTGTATAGAAATTCTGTATATGATAGAGCCGTTATGATCCTGACTTGCCTCCCAGGGCAATGCTGGGACAGAGTTACTTCCCTTGTGGTCCGTTGATTATCAAGGGAGATCATTCATTAACTAACTGAGGGTTAACTGATTCTGTGAACAGTTTGTATGTATTTTGTCACATTTTCCATTTATAAGGTTTTTACATTGTATACTTACATAGTCAATTTTATATGTGCCAATTTTATCTTAAGCTATTCTTGGTTGATAATACCTGTATGATTGAAAATACTTCTGTCCGTAAATGAGAGAAAGCGGTTTCATACATCTTATCTCTTTGGTCCCGATTGTATTAATACAATTTTAAGATTTCATTTTGATTAAATTTTTCCAAAAAAAAATAATGATGCTTTGAATGATAAGAAACTGGTTAACAAAATTTTTTTTCATTTTGAACTGAAGTTCAAATCTTCATATTACGGAAAAAAATTGAAACTTTGTTTACTCTAGAGAAACAGGTCTTTTTAATGATTGATTATAGGAATTAATTGTCTTGTCTAATCTGTCATGTAGCCAGTTGTTTTTGAGATTGGAATGACCTTTGACCTTGACACAGGTGCATGTGAATGATGATATTTCTGTTGTGAATTGCTGTTTTGTTTTTCAGAGACAGGCTTGATGTTTGTGTGGCTGTGAATAGCGCAGCATTTCTCCTGAATGGATTTTGTTAATGTTTGTGTTGCTGTGAATACCGCAGCATCACCCCTGAATGAGTTTGTTAATAGAATGCTTGTAGATTGCTACAGTGAGTCAACCATAGATTTCAGAAACATGTTGTATGCCGAAGAATAGAATATGGAAACCAATTCTTTGTAGGGTGACTCCATCTTTGATTGGAACATGGCATTACTTGAATATTCAATAATTGATTTTACAGATATATTTACTACTTTGTAATTACTGAAATCACCTCTACTCCATCTACCATGGAAAACCCAAAGTAAACCCCCACCCAACCCATCAGCTCTTCGAAGACTGAATGTCCAACAGTTACCTCCCTTATCAAGTCATTGACGTTGGCATGCCCCCAGCAGTCCCTCCTTCCTCTCTCTCATCTCATCAAGGAGAACATGTCCAGCCCAGGAAAAGTGATTTTCTATTTATAGCAACAGTGACCTAGACCTGGTTTCTGTGTCGCCATTGACATCATGGTATCACCAATGTTGTATCATTATTTTCTAAATCTCTTCTCAACTTTCTCAGAACCTGTATTTGACTGGTGCTAATGGAAGGTTGGATCTGTTGATATATAGTATCTTTCTACTTTTCTTTATCTTTATCATGCCACCTCGGCATATAGTGTTGCACTTGGTCCTGATTCCGTCATAATTTCCTTTCCTATCATTTAATCTTTTGTAAGGATAGAGATAATTATTAAAATGCAATTTGGTATGTAGTGGAATGGTGGTATTAGGTGCTGGTTAAGATTCACATACTTTTTCCAGAGTTATGGCCAAATAATCTTTGAAAATTTTAGTAAAATAGTAAGGCCGATAATGGAGAGCCTTGTCTAACACCATTGGGTTTAGAAAAAAAAGTCACAAAAAAGTTCTTCTATTTGGTTGTCAGCAGGGGCAATCATGCCAAACTGACAAAGCTTTCAAACTGTCTTTATACTACTAGTACTAGTTTGAAACCATCAATTTACTTCTCCTATAGTATATTCCCTTTGTGATATATTAACAGTGTGTCTCGGGATTGTTTCAGCATCAGTACTATTTTGAACACACTGCTGTCTAAACCAAGGTCAGTTAATCCAACATCTGGATTGAATCTTCATTATCCAAAACAGAATTCATACCAATTCATTGTACCCTACACCATGTAAAGCCAAATAACCTCCATTGGTATAGGCAGATGAACTATACTCGCAACATCATTGTACCGAACTCCCTGTAAAGTGGATTAACACCTACAGATATATGAGCTAACCTCACCTCATCATCGTATCTCCCCTTTAAGTGGACTAACACCAGTGGATAGATATGAACTAACTTGGCCTCACCATACCTAACTCCCCGTAAAGTTGACTAACCACTATGGATAGATGAACTAACCTGGCAACCTCATCATACCTAACTTCCCGTAAAGTGGACTAACACCAGTGGATAGATATGAACTAACTTGATCTCATCATACCTAACTCCCCGTAAAGCCAACTAACAACCATCAGTAGGCAGAAGAACTTACCTTGCATCATCATCGTCGTACCTAACTCCCTATCAAGCTAACAATTTTGACAGAGAATGGCAAACAGAATTGTTCCATGACTTAATTGTATCATCTACCTTTTCCAGGCCAGAAGAAATGCCTCCGACCGATACATTAAATGACAGTGAAAGTGAGTAGATTTGTACGTAAAGCTGCCCAGCTGATTGGGTGTATCCCTAACGGACAGACGAGTGGGGTCTGTGGTTGGAAGCCTGTAGCTTAGGCTACAGCCCACCGAGTCACCTACCGTCATGTTAGCACAAGGTGACGAGACCAAGGTCAAAGCCCTCTAGGAGGCTGTACCAGCAGGAGTCCACCTCCATTTCTTTGTGACAAGCACATCCACCTATGAGAAGCAAGTTAATTGGAGGTAGTGCTTGGGAACAAGTGTGTTGCGTTTCCGTGGGTACCATAGAAGATGTGGCAATCTCCGACAGCCTCACTCTGGTAGTGATGGCGTCCCTCTGGCTTGTGGCTTGTGTGTCCTGTCCCTGAAGTGTTATAACAAGCCAGAAGACGTGTACTGAAAAGACGCACATTTTGTGTGAATGATAGACACACTTTAGTGTGGTGATTACCACATGTTTAATGTGAATAATAGACACATTTACTGTGAAAAATAGACATTTTTTTTTTGAAAGATGGTCACGTTTTAATGTGAACAGTTGTACAAACAAAGACGGAATCGTAGAATTTCTGTACGACGGCATAAAAACATGGTTGTTAACTTTATCTTATTTATTCCTGTTGTTTTGAAAGGTCATCGTTTGAAGCATTGTGCGAGTGTAGATTTGGATTGGTTGACCATTTCAATTTAATTTTTCCCCTCGTTTCTTTTTTACAAAATCGTCTGTTGATAATCCACTGTTTTGTGTTGTGACGGTATTACATGGGTCCTCACACCTTATCGTCTACTGTGATAACCTGGGGTAAGAGGTCAGCCAGTCCAGTGTCAAGGGTCAACCAGTCCAAGGTCAAAGGTCAGACAATCACAAGGTCAGGTGTCTACAAACAGATTATACTATTAATGCTACTATTTGTCTACAAACAGGTTACATGGTGATCCATAGCTTTACATTTAATACTACTGTCTTGTTGATCATTGAATACTGGACATTGTTGAGTTGCATTTTCATTGTAGCTTTATAAATGGGCCTAAATCAAAACTTTGTTAAAGCTGTCCATTACGTATACCAAAAGTGTGATAGAATATATACTGGACTGTAGATGTCGACCCACAGAGACTCTCCTGTACTCACCATGGCTAACACAGAGACTCGTATACTCACCATGGCTCTCACTGAGACTCGTTTACTCACCATGGCTGCCACAGAGACTCCCCTGTACTCACCATGGCTACCACAGAGACTCGTGTACTCACCATGGCTCCCACAGAGACTCGTGTACTCACCATGGCTACCACAGAGACTCTCCTGTACTCACCATGGCTTCCACAGAGACTCTCCTGTACTCACCATGGCTACCACAGAGACTCGTGTACTCACCATGGCTACCACAGAGACTCTCCTGTACTCACCATGGCTACCACAGACTCTCCTGTACTCACCATGGCTCCCACAGAGACTCTCCTGTATTCACCATGGCTACCACAGAGACTCGTGTACTCACCATGGCTTCCACAGAGACTCTCCTGTACTCACCATGGCTACCACAGAGACTCGTGTACTCACCATGGCTACCACAGAGACTCTCCTGTACTCACCATGGCTTCCACAGAGACTCTCCTGTACTCACCATGGCTACCACAGAGACTCGTGTACTCACCATGGCTACCACAGAGACTTGTGTACTCACCATGGCTACCACAGAGACTCGTGTACTCACCATGGCTTCCACAGAGTCTCTCCTGTACTCACCATGGCTTCCACAGAGACTCGTGTACTCACCATGGCTGCCACAGAGACTCTCCTGTACTCACCATGGCTACCACAGAGACTCTCCTGTACTCACCATGGCTCCCACAGAGACTCTCCTGTACTCACCATGGCTGCCACAGAGACTCTCCTGTACTCACCATGGCTGCCACAGAGACTCTCCTGTACTCACCATGGCTACCACAGAGACTCTCCTGTACTCACCATGGCTCCCACAGAGACTCTCCTGTACTCACCATGGCTTCCACAGAGACTCTCCTGTACTCACCATGGCTACCACAGAGACTCGTGTACTCACCATGGCTACCACAGAGACTCTCCTGTACTCACCATGGCTACCACAGAGACTCTCCTGTACTCACCATGGCCCATCCTGTTCTGCTTCTAGAACATTGCAGGAGTGACATAAAGAGCAAATTGCTAGATCTCAATTTTGTTTTTAAAATACAAAGAGCTTGTAACTTGAATATTTCTCTGTGTAAAACATCTTCTAAATGTACTGTAAGACTTACATTGCTTTCTTGTTTTGTTTGTAGATTACACAAATTATATGTACATAGACATTGATATAATCAGGAAGAAAAATCTCTTTTTTTGTAGTAAAGAATATATATGAAGATTCAGATGTATTCAGAGAGTTTTGACACAATGCAAGACACTTTTTTTTTTTTATTGAATTCATTCACCCCTGAAATTTTATAATGAGCTATTCTAACCTTTGGATTGGAAGAGTTCAAAAGTGTCTGCAGGGGTGGGTGAGTTACCTGGAAAGATGGAAAGCCAATTTGTCACTGTTCCGTTTCAATTACTTTAAAGTTTATTAAGGTTATAAAAAAGATTTTGTACTATAGAATTTTATCTGTGTATTCATTCTAATATTGATATTTTGTTTGGAGTGTACAGTCTTTAATCATGTTTTGATCATAGTTTGATCACAATGTGATCTACTCAAATCTCAGCACCCTTGACCTGTAATTAATTTAATTCTGTCCTGACTTCTCATCGGGCTTTAGACCTGATTATAAATGTTAAAGACCAAAGATGGACGCGTGCTTGATACTGCCGACGTTACCAACACCATATACCTGTGTATGGAATGCCATGGAAGGCTTGCTGACAAGTCTTTGTAGAAAGTTGTAATAATCACATTCCAAAGTCATATTCAAGCTTTTAATTTATTTATCCTTGTTTTTTAAAGAAAATATCTTAAATGTTTAATTTATCATTTTATTTAAGTATTATAAAGATAGCATATTCATTAGGGGAGAATGTGAGAGGACCTTGAAGCTTGCTATTTCAGTCAATATGTTGTTGTTTGTGAGTGGGAATTGACACAACATGGAAGTGCTGTTATAGTGCAAAATTATATTTACTTATTATCTGGTAACTTGATATACCTGGTAGACTTAATCAATCATAAAATTAGTGATTAAAACTAATCAAACACAAATTGTTTGTGATATTGGTTAACATATTAGACCACATAGCAACAAAAAGCACTTTGTCCATGGCATCGTCTATGATTACCTCCCCTGTATATCCCTACTTGTTTTGGCTTTACACTGCCTAGCAACTAGCGTGTCGAGATTTTTATAGAACAGGTATTCCCCGATTGTGATGTTTTGGTTGTGTAGAATTTTTTTTTCTTTGTTGTAATTTTTTTTTACAAAATTAGGTTGTTTTTTTCTGTTGTGTTTTGCCCCTCAATTTGCTCAAAGGTTGTAAGAATATATCATATATATATACATGTAGTGTATTTTGTGTGTAGTGGTCTCTGATTGGGTGACATAGGTTTATTGTATTGTTTTTACATGTCCAGTACTATGTTTTAGTTCTAATTTAAGCATAATCAATATTCTTGGTAAAGTAAACCCTATGATTTTTGTTTTCCTGTATACTGAGATACACTGTAGCATTGTATTAATAGAGTCCATTTCTGTAGGGTTTCAGACGGTAATTTAGGAGTCTTGACATGTTACTACAATTTTTCAAATGTCATGTTAAAATTACACCTAGTAGAAGATGGTGTATGTAATTTAATTATAAGTATAATTAATGGATTGGTACAAAGAAGAAACCTACAAATGAATGTTGTATTCAAGAAAGAAGTTTTGTTTGCCATGACCTATGCATTACATGTCTTTTCCCTGGCGTTTCCTTGGTCGGTGGTGGCCGTGTGTGTGAGAGATTAAGGCCCCGAACGTGGCCAGGACTAAGTGAAAGATGTGTGTATGTGGTATAGCTGGGAGGCCCTCTTTCTAACATGTAAATACTTTTTCCTAATCGGTACCATTGAAATCATCTCATCATCTGTCAATCATGTTTTTGTTATCGCTTTACTCATGTTTTTGATAACATACCACAAGGTATGATGGTGCTTGTGTGGCCTCATAGCTGTAACTCACATCCTCGTTAGTAGATAGTCAGTGAAGCTCCAGATTTTCCCTCATCATTCTGTAGATATTGAGGTGTTACAGAGTGTCTCTTCATTCTGTAAATATTGAGGTACTCCAGAGTGTCTCATCATTCTGTAGATATTGAGGTACTCCAAAGTGTCTCGTCATTCTGTAGATATTGAGGTACTCCAGAGTGTCTCTTCATTCTGTAGATACTGAGGTGTTCCAGAGTGTCTCATCATTCTGTAGATATTGAGGTACTCCAAAGTGTCTCGTCATTCTGTAGATATTGAGGTACTCCAGAGTGTCTCTTCATTCTGTAAATATTGGATTAAGTGAAGCTCCAGATTTTACCATCATTCTGTAGATATTGAGGTGCTCCAAAGTGAGACGTCTCTTCATTCTGTAGATATTGGGTTACTCTAGAGGTGCTCCAGAGTGAAACACTGTCTATAGAAACATGTGCTCCAGTATGCCGCACTATTCTTTTAGATATTTGGGGTCTCTAGAATGCCACATTATTCTTTAGATATTGACGGGGCTGCAGAATACCACACCATTCCTTAGATAGAGAGATACTCTGGTGTACCTCATTTTGTCTAGATATGAGTGTCTGGAGTTCTCATATTGGGTTTTCCATTGTGACACAATATACTGTCAGACTATACTAAAGTATAATCTGGATGTACCCACCCTCTATTGAGAATGATTGGGTGCTGTAGTTCCACATCATCTGTCTGTAGATAAGGGTGCTCCAGTATAGCCGTAGTGAGAGAGCTGTACATCTCGAATGTATAGAACACAGATCTCCAAGAGCAGCATTCACTTCTTTTTCTAATAATACACTTATTTTCCTACTCTAAATACTTTTTATCTATCGTGTTTTCCAAAAAATAAAAATTATTTTAGTTCTTGCCAAAAATAATTTTCTGAGAAATATCTCGGACTAATCTATGACTCATCTGAGTATTTAAGAGGTTGGAATCTTGTGACGGAAATGTTTCAGTCTGTATTTTGTATAAATATACATGTATTTCGTTACCTCCCCTTTGGATGATGTCGACCTTGAAGTCATTGTATTATATCATAGAATGTTTGCATTTTGATCCTTGTTTTGTAACTTGCCACAGTTGTGTCAAGATCCTTACAAGTTCATTCCATTGCCTGTGTATATATATATTATATATATTGATAAAATGTCAACCTAGCGTGGCTGGCCTGTAGCGATATGTTGTCGTCATGGTTACCTGTCTGTCAACACCATGGCAACCAAGTAGTGGCTGAGAAGTGTTGCGAGTCATCCTTGGCCATAGAGGGAGACACGACAGTTGTGACAAGAATGAATCTACAAATTTCCCTTGCTGTGATAATCACTATTGTAACCAAGCGAGTCTCACAGGACCAAAAAGCCACGTTTTTTTTATGTATTGATATCTCCATAATTTACAATTTTTAAAGCCCAAAGCTCAGTTGTTTACAAAAGGTATGCATGTGTCTGTGTGTGTCTAGACTTTTGAGAAGTAATGTGAGATAAATATACACATTTCATATTATATGTAGTGATTTCCCATATGGAAACACTTAATGAATTTGTATAAACCATGCTTTCCAACCCCTCCTTTCCAGTCAATTTGAATGTATTTGAACTAGTGCTGTAGGCAAGGTGATGTAAATCAAAATGTTTTCTTTGAATTTTTTGAGGTGTATATGCTTTTTTAATATTTAATGTTATACTCAACAGCCGATAACTATGGAAGTTTTACTAAGATATTTCAGTTAGATTTATGTAGCCAATATCTCTTTACTATTGTGGTGTACTTTTTATGCAGGCCTTCTTCACGTCGTAGGGAGATAGCTGGCTGTTCTTAGTCATTGGTCATGCCCATCATACAGATCATGTGACATTGTCCCGCCCATTGAATAAACTTCACACAACCCAGACTACTACTTACAGCATCAAAAATATACCTTAATTATCTCCCAAGTATGTGCCTATCTGCTATTTTGGTATTTTTCTTGATGTTTTCCCCGAGATATGTAGTTACGTATATAATGGTGTCTACTGATGGAGACATCGGTATTCCGCAGCAGTAATTTCTTGTCCCTTTTATTTTTTTTATCGAATTGTGGTTTTCTATTTGAATTGTTAAAGATCCTCAACATCAAATACACTACTAACAATAAAATTATATCCAAATTTCCACAATATATTTTAAACACGGAATTAATATGTTATGTACCGTATGTTGAAAATCAATCAATTCATTCGTGTTTTACATTCGACATCACCTAATATCACCAATATATCTTTTAAATACATCAATGGGAAAACACCAGAGAAATACCGTGTTATCAATTAATTATATTGTTAGGCAGGTTTTAAAATTTTAAAATATTTTTGGCGACTTTAAATCTGGATACAAGGTTGTTTTTTTTTTTCAATCAAAGTCAGATCCAGATTGTTAAATTACTAAAACTCTCTCCACATATTTTCTATATGAGGGATTTCAACGCTTTTTTAACAGTCACGATGGGGATTTCAGGGTTTTCATCTTTTTTTTTTCCTTCTTTATTGACGAGTGCTTTCCCACAACTAAAGATGGTGGAAGTTTGTGAATGGTTGGATGGTTATACAAGTAATTTCCATGGTACATTTTATATTCAGGGGTAATATATTTTTTACCAAAAGTGTGTGATTGTATGGAATGTAAATCGTAAAGCCAAAAACTGTATGATCCTCCCGATCCCGACCCCAAATTTTCCCTCAAATATTAACAGGTGTAGGACAGTGATACCATTACACATCCTTCATGTACAAAACCATTTTGCAAGGAATGTTAATATGTGCAATAAATTATAATATTTACTACCAAACATGTGTTTCTGTTGTGCTTGTTCTATACAGCTACGTTGTCTAAATCTTTAATTTGCCTGTTACTTTGTTCCGAGGGTCAAGTGAGCACAATATTATTGTCTGGTCAGGTTTTCCTTGGAACATGGAACATCCCTGGGCCAAAGTACTTCATTTTCTTGCATACAACTGAAGGCTTATATGCAGACATGTAACATGAGTTGTCACCTAGACCAATGACTCTCCAACATTGTATGTTTATACACTTTCCACAAGTATCCACACTTCCACATACAAATGAGATTTTGGCAGAGATATTGTACGGAAACCAGAATTTCTGGATCACTGTAATTTTAGTACTGTAGGTCAGGTTCATAGGTAAAATTGAGTTCACAGGTTCCTAAGTTTAGGGTATATGACCACCACTTCCCATGATGTACCTTTACAAATATTTATGCAGCTGAGACATGCTTCTGAAACTATTATTGATAACTACATGCATTCATGAAAGAGTGGTAGAGATCTGTCCTAGCTAGATACCATTTCTGTGGTACTTGAGGACAAGATCAAAGGTCAAATAAAAGTTGTGACCTTTAGGATGCAACACACCATCTTTCTATGATATTTTTATATACCAATTTTCATCGCTGAGCTATTTTCTAGAAACCACATTTAAGGAGAAATGCTCACTAAAAAAGAAGTGAACTTTATACCCCAAACCCCCCGGATTTGGTGTAATAAATAGAGGATCTTACAAGAGTGTCGATGTAATATGGAATTTATTAAAAGAGTTCAATAATTTAATATGTCATGAGCCTTTATGCGAGTGACATATTACATTATTTAATGAGTTTAACACATTCCATATTATATTGACACTCGTGTAAGATTCTATTTATGTCATAACCTATATTTATGAGAAAATACACCAAAACTCATTGATTCATTCTCTGTAAGAGGCAGATCTCTTCTTTGATAGTACGATTTTCGCTACCGAAACAATCACATGATGCCATAACGACATCATTTGTTAATGACATCACAATAGTGTTCTATTACATGTTTGTAATCAATATTTATGACATAGCCGTATGACATGACTGAAAATGTCAGTTATGTGATAAAAAAATGTTCCAGGGAGGTACAACTACATTAACAAACAGTACAACACACAAATTTTCAACAATGAATGAATAAGTAGTTGGGCCAAATGATGAATATTTAAAAATCGAACCAAACTGAAGGACAAGCTGATTCATGAGGAAACACATTTGCAGACAAATAAAAATGTAGCCAAATTTAACATTTTGTGTCGCCTTTGACGGAAACATGGGTAGTTGAGCCTACTGCAATAAACATTTCATAGATTCCTGCATTTTTGGGGTAAAAACCTCAAATTTCTGGACTTGGAAGATAAATCAATATTCTCACAAAGTATAAAGCCAAATTCATGTTATGGGTGTATTGTGGGATGCACATGTATACCGAACTTCCCAAGCCAAGGGTGTACAATACGCTACTCTCCTTTTCAAAATGAGATTAGTGTATTGTACACCCTTGGCTTGCGAAGTTGATGAATACCAGAATGCATTACACCCTTTACTGTATTTCGATGAGTTTTGAATTTTGGGGGCAAGAGCCTCAAATTTCTGGATTTAGAAGGAAAGTTTCTCACAAAGTATAAAAGTTAGAGCAGCCAAACTTGGGGTAAAGGTGTATCGTGGGATGTATACCTGAATGCATTACACTCGTTACTAGCCTTTCAACAATTTTTGTAATTTCGGGTAAAAAATCCTCCAAATTTTGGATAAAAATCAATGTTTCTCACAAAGTATGAAACCTAGAGCAGCCCATCCTCGATATCCAGGGGTTGCGTTCACCTTCTCTCTCTACACTCCTGGAATATGTCATGGCAAAACTGAAGGCCACTCGGGTAACCTGACCAATCGCTAGGCTGCATGCCTGTCTTTTGAAGATTACAAAGGAGTCGCAACTTAATTCAAAGCCTGCAAACTTTTACCGTTATTTGACCACAAGATTCTTTAGATGTACATCAAAGGGTCGGACCGGTCTTCTTGCCTCATCAGCAAGGTGACACACACAGAGGAACCTTTAGTTTTGCCATGACATATTCCAGGGGTGTAGAGCAAATCTGGATGAAACAACTGGATATCGAAGATGGAGCAGCCAAACTTGTATTATAGGTTTATTGTGGGATGTGTAAAATGCAGATGATAATGACAAAGCAGGGCAGGTGACACATATAATTCCACGTACCTAGTTCTTGTCATTAAATATTGATACACAAAGTTTGATAAAAAATTCACTGAGGAATAAACAGCAATGAAAAATGGCCACTGATAGACAATCTATACGCCGATCCCAGAGCACTTCCCACTGGACTTCACCTGGAGAGTATAATGAATGTTGTGGGAAACAAACTAAAAAATTCCAAACAGTTGCCAATCAAATAAGAATCCACAGAAGTGGAAAGGTAACCTGTTTGACCAACAGCAGAACTACATAAGTCAAAGCAAGATGGAACACTTCAATAACGAAATGTTCGTCAAACAAGACAATTTGACAAATTACAGTCTTCCACCGAATGTGACCATCTTGCCAAGGTTAGCGTATAACTCAAGTATGAAGTTCCAGTGAGTAGTAGAGTAGAAAAGAGAGCCAAGACAAACTAGGTCAAAAGTCAAATTGTAGGTCACAGTGACCTACTTTTTATTTATAACACTGCCTCACCAAAATGAACCTATGACTAAAGTATGAAGCTCCAGTGGGAGTGTAGGAAAAAGAGCCTAGACAAGATAGTGCAAGGCTGGACGGACAGACAGACACAACATGAAACTATAGGCCCCATCCAGGTTCCAGTGGCGGGCTAATAATTAAGAACTATAAAGACCCAAGGGAACTTGATTCATTTGAAAGAAATTTTAAATTGCATGATGGTTCTATCTATAACAACAGTGACCTTGATCTTTGTTGTCACCAGACTAACCATCTATTAGTTTAGTGCAAAACAGTTTTCAACTCTAGGCTACAATTGTTAAACTAGTCTTGCCATTCAAAAATAAAGAGGTACAAGTATAGATATATATGCTTATTTTCTTGTAATTCTTAAAAAAATACAAAATCACCACATTTCTTATTACTTGATGAAACAGTTACATGTAAATAATTCTAGATTCTACTAAATTAATACTTAGGAAACATCATACTTATCTCTGTTCCCTTATCAATAGGTTATACATGTACATGTATATTGACTTCTATGGGCCAAGTGGTTAAGGTGTTTCAACATTCTACCACTAGCCCTCCACCTTTGGGTTGTGAGTTCGAATCCCACATGGGGCAGTTGCCAGGTACTGACCATAGGTCAGTGGTTTTTCTCCGGGTACTCCAGCTTTCCTCCACCTTCAAAACCTGGCACGTCCTTAAATGACCCTGGCTGTTAATATGGCGTAAAACTAAACAAACCAAACCAAACCAAATATTGACTTCTTTAATTAGAAATCTAAAATAGTAACCAAGAAGCATTCTCAGGAGTATTAAGACATAGCGTTCTTGTGAATATCCTTTGGAACAAGATATAGTGAGCTCCCCTTGGGCATACACCACCTTGCAATTATTTGGTAGGGTCATTACTTGACATTGGACAACCTTGTTAATTAATCAGTGCCAAGTTCTAGAGTGCTGGACTCTACAGCTTAATGGCCTAGGGGATTTCTCAAAATCGGGTGATTTTGCAAACACCATCGGGAGGTGGGAGAGGCAGTCTAAAATTGGGAGCCTCCCAACTAAATCAGGAGGATTGGCAAGTACAGGCACACTCCAACAACTTACATGATTGGGATTGCAACCTCAATGGAATTTCCTTATATGGTGTACTGTTTTAAAATTGACAAAACACTTGGTGATCTTTTTAAAATTCTTTTACTGGCATCTAGATCTCACACATTAACAGAATCCAACGCATCAAAAAATACCTCTCAGACTATTAAAACAGTTACAAAGTAGCACACGCATCCTATTACCTAACTGTCCATACTGGAGATTGCTACCAGTATGGATTTTGAACTAACTCACCCGTGACATTTCATAATGAACTATTCCAACCTTGGAATTGAAATAGTTCAATTGTCTTCAGTGATAAATGAGTAAATAGCATATAAACACCAACCAATTAACAGCAGGAATACTGACGGACGAGATATATGTGAACTGATATAGATATTTGAAATGTGACTCATTCACACACACAGGAGGTGCGGGGTATCTCGTACATTGCGATTCTGAAAACACTTTTATTGTTTCGTTCTGAAACCTAGGAAAAACACCCAGTATCTCGGATCAGAACCATCCATACAAGTTTCTATTGTATCTATGACATACATCCGAACAAACCTGTGACAGCTACTGGGAATATTGTTTAGTAACACTTATGATGATCATTGCTTGGTCTTTGAGCAAGAAATTACGCAGGTATCTACATTGACTCTATGACGAATATCTTGATGTAAATAACTTTCTTCAGGAATTCATTCCAAGCTTATATTTGCTTTTAACTTTGATATATATCAAAACAAGTAAAAAATTTGTCTTTAGTATAGTTGCAGGTAGTTTTAATATATGTTCATAAATATGCTTCTGCAAGTTTCTTGTATTACAATATTTTAAAATATGAAGTAATATTGTTCACGTGAATGGAACACTAAATGCAATTTTTAAATCACAGTGCTGCTGATATTATTATGTAACTGCTGACTCATCAGTCAATAACTGTCACATCCACGAACCAACATAACTTGGTCTTACTGGAAATGGTAATAAATGAATTACTCCTCGTTGAATACAAAATCTTTGAAAGTTGAACATGTCTTCCACATCCATTCTTGTCCGGCCCTAAAACTCGTCCTTTTTCATATTCTTGTACTTGCCACGCATTTCTTTGGGGAGCTCGACATAGCCTGGACAGGGAACCTGGCCAGGCATCTCGCAAATACACCAGCGTGATGTTGAATAGCCAAAGTTAGCCGGATTGCCTTGAACTTGCATGTTCCTCATCTCATTTTTGTAAATAGTACTGTGAAAAAAAGATGTCGGAACTGAACAACAGTAGAACGAGGTCATCACTGAACAACAGTAGAACGAGGTCATCACTGAACAACAGTAGAACGAGGTCATCACTGAACAACAGTAGAACGAGGTCATCACTGAACAACAGTAGAACGAGGTCATCACTGAACAACAGTAGAACGAGGTCATCACCGAACAACAGTAGAACGAGGTCATCACCGAACAACAGTAGAACGAGGTCATCACCGAACAACAGTAGAACGAGGTCATCACCGAACAACAGTAGAACGAGGTCATCACCGAACAACAGTAGAACGAGGTCATCACCGAACAACAGTAGAACGAGGTCATCACCGAACAACAGTAGAACGAGGTCATCACCGAACAACAGTAGAACGAGGTCATCACCGAACAACAGTAGAACGAGGTCATCACCGAACAACAGTAGAACGAGGTCATCACCGAACAACAGTAGAACGAGGTCATCACCGAACAACAGTAGAACGAGGTCATCACTGAACAACACTGTAGGTTTGGGTTGCCATAACAGGCCAATGACCACGTTCATTTTCACCAGATTTAAAGGGACAGAAATTATTGTGAATACATGCACTGGTATTATTGTAAAGAAGTATGGTATCATTATTCAGAGCAAAGAACTATATAAACTCTGTACATTATTGGGTACCAGACCTAATGTCAGTTATACAATTTTCCCCTCATCCACAGATGCTGAACAAGTTTGGTAAATGTATCTCAAATAGCATAGAATTGAAGGAGTTTTCCTCATAAAGGATCATACCTTGGTTTACATACAGTATTCTTCATATGGTCCATGATAGCCTCTCGGGGCACAGAATCTAGGTCGACCAACATCCTTTCTCCATTCTCTATGAAAACAAAACATTTGTGAGCAATTTTATAACCAATTCCATCCAAACAGTAAACCAAAATCTAACTAGAACTGTCGTCCAGGGGCCAACTCATACCCCCCGCCCCCTTCAAGTTATTTGTACAACAAATGAGGGGCACATCTTCATACTGTACTGTCTATTCCCACAAAAGTTTAAAAAGATCCGTTGAAAACTGAGCACATGCATAGCCAGACAAAATTGTGGTCATTCTTTACATAGAACGGGAACCCTGAAAAAGGGTTGAAAATGCAAATTTACTTCAGGGGGCTCATCTTCATACTGTACTGTCTGTCTATTCCAACAAAATTTTAAAAAGATCCGTTGAAAACAGCGAATGCATAGCCGGACAAAATTGTGGTAATTTTTTACAAGAAAAAGGGAAATAACTTTCTGAAAAAAGATCAAAAATCAAATTTACTTCAGGGGGCACATCTTCATACTGTACTGTCTATTCCCACAACATTTTAAATAGATCTGTTAAAAAAAGAACGAATGCATAGCCGGACAAAATTGACAGACAGACGGACAACCTGATTCCAGTATACCCCCTTACTTCTTTGCGAGGTATAACTATCTTAAAAATATCAATGGCTCCTTGTGTACTCACGGAAGAAGAACTGGAAAAACGGTGAGGGTGTCAGATTCTTAAAGGTGACAATCTGGACACGGGGATTACAATGCTGCAGTTGTGGTAGATGCCAAAATACAAAGTCACTGTAAGGACAAAATAAAGCACTGATGTCAACAAATAGTTACCAATATATTCTAAGAATACTTCGGGAGAGCACCATCATTCTTGCCACAGTAAATATAAAAAAAAGAGGCCTAGAGGGCCTACAGTGTGTATCGCTCACCTGGATAACACCAAAAATCATGTTTAAGTTAAATTACACACTTTTCCGGTGTGGTTTTGGACATAACAGTACATTACAATCATTTGTAAATATTCTAACCAAAGCCCAAAGCCACCTAGGAAAGCTATCAATAAAATACACTGTATGAGTGTTATCCACCATCAATTTTGTAAAAATTGAATCCCAGCTGCCACCTAGGGATGATACGACTGAAATATAAAGGTAAAATGGACCCTTTCTGGCCTTGCCCCTTAGGCCCCTGGGTGGGGGTCAGCCCAATCATTTGTATAAATTTGAATCCCTGCCACCTAGATAGTGATGCTACAACTGAGATATAAAGTCATGCATTGCTTAGTTATAAAGATGAAGTCCTTGATATCAATATTACCAAATTAACTCCTTTTGGCCGCGCCCCTCAGGCCCTGTTCTTCTAAAGAAATGGCAGGATTTTTTCGATTTTGTCAATGTATGCAGGTGAGCAAAACAGACCTCTTGTCCTCTTGTTAAGAATTTGTTTGAAGATTTTTTGAACATATTTGACCCCTGTGACCTTGAAAGTGGGTCAATGCCATTCATTTAAACTTGGACGCCCTTCATCCGGGCATGCTACGAACCCTATATCAATATCCTTGGCCTTTCCGTTATTGAGATGATGTTGCTTGAAAAAATTAAGATATTTAACCTCTGTGACCTCAAAAGTGGTTTATTGTCATCCATTTAAACAAACTTATATGTAGTCCTTCATCCCAGCATACTAGCAGCCAAATATCAGTACCGTAAAGCTTTCGGTTATTTAAAAAGAATTTGGTTGAAGATTTTAAGACATTTGACCCCTGTGACTTTGAAAGTGGGTAAAGCTAATTCATTTGAACAAAATTGATAGTCCTTCATCACAGCATACATGTACTTCAGGCCAAATATCAGTATCCTGAGCCTTTTGTTTATTGAGAGGGAGTGTCTTGTCAGATTATCGGACATATGATCTCTGTGACCTTGGAAATCCTTCTCTAACAAGTTATAAATGTTAATGCAAATACTTAAATTTTAAAATTTGTGATTTATAAACACTGACTTAGACCTTATTCTATAAGCGATATAGAATTTTTTATTAAATGTATTGATTGACAATAAAACCGTATTTTTTTTTTTTTAACAATTCTAAAAAAAGTTCTAACAGGTTCAACCAGTCCACAAATCAAAATATAAAGAAACTGAACTTTTTGTCTTCAGTGAGATCAACTTCTAATTGAATATAATCTGTTTTAATAATTGGCCTTGACAGTCATTTGATTATAAAGATCTATATATTTTTTTGTTGGTTATTGCCAAGTTTTTAAAGTAACATATTTGACACATGTGACCTTGAAACTAAGTCAAGGTCATTGATATAAGGAAACCTTGTAGCACTCAACCCTAGATACTTACTGGTCAAATATCATTACACTGGGCATCTTTGTTATTGAGAAGATTGTATTGAATGTTTTTACATATTTGACCCTTGTGACCTTTAAAAAACCTACTGGCCAAATATCACATCGTCGGATACCCACGGTTGATCTCGCTTCGCTAACTCACTCATCAACCGTGGGCAAACTCACTGAGAAATCCTCGTAGGTAATTAATATGTATGAAGCATTTGTTTGGTTCCAGTGCAGTTTCGCGATGGGATTTTAATCAGAATTAGCGTTATATAATCTATAAGGAAGCATAACTTAGATAAGTAGCACTGTATTGCTCTTGACTTGTGTTTGAAGTCAACGACCTGTAAGACTTGTCTCGTATGATTTTTAAACAAAATTCACAAGACTTATATGTAATTGACGCTGCCATCGTTGTCAACACGTCTTCTACTCGCCATTTACACGCTTTCTCATGGGCGCAGCCATTGTTGTGTATGGTGTACCACGAAACAGGTCTTCAAACTGGAGAGTTCCGAATTACATATCAGATTTTCTGATTGGTCTGTTCTAATATACAAATTACCATATTTTACGAGGATTTCTCGGCGAGTTTGCCCACGGGTGATGAGTGAGTTAGCAAAGCGAGATCAACCTTGGGTATCCGACGATGCAAATATCATTACACTGGACCTTTTGTTTAGTGAAATGAAGACTGTTAAAGGTTTTTCCATGGTAAACATATATGACCCCTGTGACCTTGAAAGTAGGTCAAGGATATTCATGTAAAGAACTTTTGTAGCCCACCATCCTAGGTACATAACGGTACTCGCCAAATGTCATTACCTTGGGCATTTTAGTTATTGAGTAAAGGATTGTTTAATGTTTTTACATATATGATCTCTGTGACCTTGAAAGTAGGTCAAGGTCATTCATATGAAGAAACTTTGAAGCAATCCATCAGTGGTTCCTACTAGTACTAGCCAAATATCAGCCCCTTGGCTTTTTTGAGAAGTCTTTTGAAGGAAAAGTTTATGGATGGCACACTGCAGATGAGATCGCTCAGGACGAAGGATGAAGCACAATGGCTACAGATCACCCTGACCCATTGGGTCAGCTGACCTATTTATAAAAACAAAATATACACAAATATAGAAGCCAGCGATAGCAGAAATGAGCACGTGGGCCGCCATTTTCACAAAATGACAATTCCAGTTCTGAAGTGTTTGCAGCCCATTCCATGGAAAAACGCAGAACCTTTGCAGATTAATACATCCGAAAACATCCCCAGTTGCTGGTATATGTATTGACTATTCGTACAGTACCCAACATTATCTGGGTAATAGAATATATAGTCCGAAGGGTTCCGACTCTCTGACCCGCTAAATATTTTGACGACGGGCGGCTGCGAGAGTCAGAATTCCCCCTTAGTTAAAAAGTGGAAATTTTACCGACCCGTGCACGGGTCGCCTCTAAAGCTGAGTTTTATAATATGCTACGTTTTCGATCACATGCAAATAAGGTATCAATGGAAAGAACAGATATTTTTCAACTAACCTACGCCTTTACTCAAGTCACAGGAGGTCGCTAACTAACTGTCGCCATCCATTTCTAAAAAATAACCAGTTTCCTGACACCTGTTTGAAAATGGCCGCAGCCTCACGTCACGTGATCAAATATACCTAAGGTCAAATGAAATTCTCGCGGGATCTCGCGATGCGCGGCCATTTTCAAACAGATGTCAGGAAGCTGGTTATTTTTTTAGAAATGTGTGGCAACAGTTAGTTTACGACCTCCTGTGACTTGATTAAATGTGTAGGTTATTAGAAAAATATCTGTTCTTTCCATTGTTATTTAATTTACATGTGATCAAAAATGTTTTATATTATAAAACACAGCTTGAACAGTGACCTGTGCAAGGGTTTGTAAAATTTCCACTTTTCAACTAAGGAGGAATTCTGACTCTCGCAGCCGCCCGTCGTCAAAATATTGAGCGGGTCAGAGTCAGAACCCTTCGGACTATAGAATATACAAAAAAAAATAGCTGTATGATTAGATTAGATGTAGAAACCAAGCAAACTTGGGGTTTGTTGTGACAAAGAAGAATACCAGTAACTATGCCCGGAGGGCAGTAATATAACATACTATGCGCCTTTGCTTGCAACCTGTCCGTTGTTGTAGTGCACTGTCATAACCTTCACTTCGTCGTTTAAAAATAAATTTTTCGCCTCCAGGTATTTTAACGTGCGCCGCATGGCGACCCTTCCTTTCAAGAACGGCATTTTGTAAAATGAAGTCCTTAGATAAATTAACTAAATAATAAGCTACATCGAAGATTGCACAACGTGTGAATGACAGTAAACGTCTATTTAGCACTGCACACAGTTGTCTTTGACTTTCACACACATGTTAACGGTGACAGGAAGTCCACGTCTACTTTGTGGTAAAAGAATTTTTGGCAGACAGAGATTACGACAACAAAAAATATATTACATGAAAATATGATAATATTAATGATCTAAAATAATTTGGTTAACTCTCTTATAATAACTTGTCATGTTTTTTAAATATTTTTTTTCAGTGAAACCTAAACCATTTCTATATTATTGCTTTAAATTTTGCGACATCTGCAGACGACAAAAGAAGATGGCTTCGACCTTGGCTACACGTGTGGGAGCGGGTACAGCGATCGCTGTTGGGATAGTAATTGTGTCTTTTATCCTATGGAGGAAGAAGAAAAGAGGTTGATAAACTATTTTTCTTTCTATAAGTCACAACTTAAAAACTGGCATGCTTTTTAATGATCTCAAATATCAACCTGCAGTGACCACAACATCATGATGCATGAATGGTATTGTATTGCGTAGGCAGAAACGTTAGTCAAATAAATTCATTGTATATGGTGGAGAACATGTATTGTCACTGAATGAAGTAAAAAAATCAAAAGAAAAATCTTGGTGATGATGAAAATTCGGTCAAAATTATTAATCATGCCATGTTTAAAATAGAGTCTAGATGATTATGAAGAACAACAGAATGTTTTTCATGGTAAATTCTGCTGTTCTTCATGATCATACTTATTTTACAGGGTATATAAGGGGGTATTTGTGCACAGGGGGATTGAGTCTAGGATTTGGAGGGATACCTGAAACATGCGTCATTTTTTTTTTTAAATTTAACAGTAAATACAAATCATATATGGTATCCAGATATTGTACATACATGTTATCCATATTTCTAAGAAAAAAAAATCTATAACCCCTCAGTAATCACAATGTATGAATTGGACTCTAAGTAATGTGTACATTAAATGATAAACATTATTAATCCACATGATTGATTCATTGAGGTCGACTATGATAGGCTTTTTACATCTCTGAGCAAATATATTTTTAATGATGAGCTTATTTTACCTTTTACTACCTATTATGTAAAACATTTTTTATATAAATTGTGTACACATATGAAAAGTTCGTTCTGAAACACATGACCGATCTTTACGTACATGTATACTAAATTATGAAGCGGAAAAAGGGCATTTTTTCCCGAATACTGAAAAAAAAACTGAAAAATATAATTCAAAATTAAAAATTCCAATAAAATAATTTGATTCAGAGCTTTTAATCGGGTCGGTCAGGTTTAGGCAAACAAAGAATATTTTATTTTAGGCCTCAACACCTTCGTACAACCGGAAGTAGAAGCACATGCCCTAAAGAAGTGGACAGACGCTTACTTTAAAATGGTGTCTATAATTATAACCATGAAACAAAATCAAAATACTAAAACAACTCTTAGAAGTGTACAGTACACTGAAACAAAAGTAATTTAACAATTTTTAAAAAGTGCCAAAACAATTTATATTTGAAGTTACGAAATAAAGGGTGCCAAAATGGCTGTACCATGCATAGACTATGTGTGCCTTGAAGTCCTTAAGTGTTAAAGTTGCTATTCTAAATGTGATTTGTTAATTCTAAAAATAGCTACTTTACAGAACAGATCACTTGGTAACTTGACAATTAATTACTAGCAACAGGCCTGATCTATTTATTCAATCTGGTATTTAAATATTTAAAGTTATGAGCAAACTTACCTGAGCACTATATAGTACAGAGTGTGTACTTGTATTGCATGTTATTACATATATGGGCAGTGATGTAATTCCAACAGTGTAGACAATTTATGGTTGTCAATTGTTTCCACTCTCTGCTACTTTATCAAGACACAACAAACCACAAAACACTACACATTATATTTATTAAAAAGAGAGAAGAAATAGCATGGGGTATAATATAATATAACTGTAACAGAGGTCAATATTCAATTCAAATACCTCTACCAGGAGTTGAATCCTGGACCTCTGGATACTATAGTCTTTGCTCAACCAATCAATTTACACAGTGTGCTACTGTTTATAATACTTTTTTTTATCTTTACAGTATATGAATATAGTGTAGAAGGTATATATGCCTAGTAACAATATTGTATACATTAAATGAACATGAAAATGAAATTTATGTACCTTACAAACAACTGACCGAGTCGTTTACCTATCAGTATATGTCAATTCTTATGTGAATTTATTGTTCAAATAAACCTGAGTAAAGTTCACAACAACAAGGATAATTCTGACTCTTAAAACCTATGGGAGAATTTGAGGGATTTTATGGGATCAGCAAAATATCTTATGAGATTTTTCTATATAAAGTAATACAATTTTGAATTTTCAATGAGATTTTCAGGAAAAATATGGGAAAAAATCCCCAAATCTTGCACCAAAGTGATCCCTGCAACAATCTAATTTTCCTGCTCAAGTCATCCCTTTATTGGTAATATGTATTACCTCCCTTGATCAGTTAATTATCTCCCTTAAGCTCTTATAAGTCAAGGACATCCAATGGTATATCTAGAACTGTGTTGTTTCCTTTATATTGACAGGTACGAATACAGGTGTCATTACAAACATTTACATGTAGTACAGTTCACACTATCTCCTATTTCATATAAGTTTACTTTTGTCGTGGTTCTTCTGTGGAAGACAATTTCAGTTCACAATCTACTACCATATTTTGACAGCTGACTTCTCTAACACGCCTATTTTTGGTAGTGTGCTGATTTCAGCGGTCAGAACACCGACACTCGGCTATTGTACTCTTTGCTTGACAAAGGAAACAGACGTTTTCAAAAGGCTCGCAAATTAAGTTTTCAATTCCTGTTTGTGTACAAAACAAACACAGTATACAGTCGAACACCGTTTATCCGGAAATCTCGTAATCCGGACGAAAACATCCGGGAACGGATTTCCCCAACGTTAAAAAGCACCGATAATCCGGAAATTCACGTTCCGGTTCCGGAATCAATTTCCGGGAACAAAACATCTATAACATGGTGTTTCATGTCTCGGTAATCCGGTCGCAATGTCTCGATCAGAACCCATTATGTAACACCAAGGAGTGAAAGATTTGTCTACAATCACAAGTTTCACGCCTGACCGCACGTAATACACATACGTGTCACTGACGCATACATGTAGTTTGTCCCTCACGGCTATGATTGGAGTAAATATACAAGCATTGTTACCTGTACTGTATGGCTTGTATACATGTACACTGTACATATATTTCATAATGAATTCTGATTAAAATTTTCACTCCGAGCCAAATCTTGTTTGTGTAAACTTGTGAAATCTATTGGTATTTCGACGGGCGATAACTCCAACGATATTGTATTCTAACAAGGCGAGTCGTATGCCGTATGTACACACAAGTCGGAAATAAATAAGTTACCTGTGGAAATGTAAAATCAAGGCTTTGTTGCTGAAAATAGTTAAGTGTTCGTACAATGACAATTTTTATATTGGAGATCAGGGTGTGAAATAATTAGCGCGGGTGACACTCGGCGTGGACTGTTCACATTCGGTACACGTATTTAGAGTCCGCGTTCCGTGACAGTACCGCTTGGCAAACTGAACACGGATCAGTGAAAACTTTTAAAATTAACTAGGTCTAATTAATTATTGTATTATTGCAGATTAAATTGTGAATTTCGTTCAGCTTACCTGAGCTATATTCATGTACACATATCAAAACATAGCTTGCCCCATAAATAGACCGCTGAATTCAGTTTTAGGTCATATCTCGAGCAACCGGCTGTATTGCAAATAAAAAATAAAATGAAAAAAAGACATACGCGTGACCAACCACGTGTTTTTTTATATGGTTTGTATGTTTCCCATTTTTATCTGTTTGAGTTTTTTTTATTTAAAACGGTTTTATTTAAGTCGAACAACCCATGCAACTTACATTACATATGAATAATGTTTTATTCGATTTGATGCCTGAATAAATACGTAACTCTAAACCAGTGTTTCCTGTGTTTCATTTCTCGTCATTTCCAATAAGATTATCGCACTTTCTACATTCAGTCCGCAATCCGGACAAAATTGTGATGGAACCAAGGTGTCCGGATTAACGAGGTTCGACTGTATATCATTCATACCAAACTGATGAATCTTATTCCTAATACTACCATATTAGATTGGATTCTTGCTTTACTCATTAGTAATTGATTTATTGCATGTTAGTAAAAGTGTGCTATAGAATAAAAGAGAAACTGTGCTATTGATGATGAAAAGCATTTCTCTTGTATTAATGTGTCATGTACCCTAAATTCCCTAATTCATTGCTTTTCCTGTTGTTGATTAAAATATAGCCTAGGTAGTTAAAGCTCTGTCATAAAAAAGGAAGAAAAGAAGAGAGATTAAAAAAAGAAAAAATGTGTGGCTTTAATAGAGGAAAGTTTCTGCTGGTGGTATGATAATGGCAAGATTTGATTTTCTGATGGTTCTGAAAGTATTTTCTAGATTTAGTTCCTGCACTGTACATAACTACATTGTATTTGCTTTTCTCAAAGGTTCCAATGTTGAGTATGTGTCCCAGTCCAAACACGTACAAAAACTATTTAAACAAAAGATTGTTTGCCTTGCTGGTGTGATTTTCTTGCTGTTGAACATGCAAGCCCATGTTATTAGTTATTAGCAGACTAGTAAACCATTTTTTGAAAATGAAAAATGCATGTAGGATGGTTGACATGCTTTGTTATAACAACATTTTTGGTTGTTGAAAATCGATGAATTTTGGATTCAAAGTTTATGCTGACAGTTGAGCTGCTGGATAGCAATTAACAAATACACATTTGTCAAAATCAAATTCAAATTAAAGAAAAGAAGAATTTTACTGAAATGCGTGTGGAACCAGGTTCTGAGGTGACACCCACATCAGACAGAAGCACATCAGTGTTGACCATGAAGTTCAATCCTCAAAAGGATGACCAAGAAACAATGAGACAGATTTTGGAAGAAAAACTTAAACAGACAATGGACTCCCATGGCAGTATGAATGAATTAGAAGAAATAGTTGTAACCACTAAATTGAAAATAGGAAAATTCAAATTTGGCAGCCAGAAAATCACACCAGTCACTATTCAAAGGAAACATGTATATAGAGGTGATATGTTATATGACCCAGATTTGGAACACACACTAAATGACAAAATGTATGACTTACATATGAATGTTTTACAAACAGGGAAACCAAAGGATGCCATACCATCAACATCTGGTGGTGTTGTAAAACCATCAGAGGAAAATGATACAGCAGTTTCTGCATCAGGAGATGCTTTCTTCCCCAGGAAGTCGGTCAACTCCGATCAGGGAGCGGCTTCTGGCCAGACTGATGGTGAGGTCACTGGAGGAGGGGACAGTACTGTTCCCGATAACTATGTCTGTGAGAATGGTGTGTGTAGACTTGTGAAGGAGCCAGGGAAAACTTCCAAGGTCAAACAAAAGGTCAGATTCGATCCTCTGGCTGAGGATATGACCAAATCCCTAACAGAGTTTTTTGAAGGGCGCATTGAACCTGAGAATGGTACACAAAAGGAAAATGGTAAAGTGACAAAGCCAGAAAACACCGAAATTGACCGGAAAGAAACATACAAACAGATAGAGGAGAAAGATGCCTTACAGTGTGCAGCCCCTGTGCAGGAATTAAAAGTTATAGGTGAATCTGTAAAAAGGACTGAGTGTGTAGAACCAATGATACGGCCCAGTGAAGAGAAAACAGTTACTGCAAGTCAAGCGTCAGAAAAAGTAGTTACAGATCAGGGTCAAAGGTCATCAGAGAAAGGACAAGGTACAGAGTTAAATGGAACAGAGACTAATGGTAACGGTAGCTATGAGGAAGAAGAGGAGGTATGGGAGGCTGGCCGTTATGAAGAGGACGATATATCTATGGCCATCTTGGTATCCCAGAATTCCCCAGGCATCCTGTCCGGCAGCAATGCTGAGATCCTGGTGGCACTGTTGTCACACCCAGAGGTCAAGCTACAACAAGCTGCACTCAATGGCATCAAGAAGAGCTCTACATTTACCCGCAATCAGGTAAGTTCATGTCCTCCCAGTCCAATATAATGAATGCTAAATTGCTCACCAGGGATGAGTCATGATCAGTTGACATTAATTACTTTTACCTGTGTTACAGTAAACTTACTTCTCAAATGATCAGTATCAAAATGGAGGTTATATATATTAAATTTGTTAGCTTACTTGACAAATCAAAAAGAATAGTTTTTGCCATATCACCATACCTTTTGATGAGCTTCGCATGGCACTATGGAATTTAGATACATTGTAGCTATGGGTGAAAATACAGCCATCTCGGTCAACTGGTTTTGACATGTTATATGTCAGATGCTTAAAAGTGGTTGTGCTTTGAACTCTGTAAGGAATTTAATTCCACAAGTAACATTAATCTCTATTTAAAAATAAGAAAATTTCATTGATTTTCGTGTCTGTCAAATTTCCAGATACGCTTATGTGAAATACCACAAAATATTATTATTTCTGTATTCTGTAAGGGTCAAGAATCAAATGTCACATACCACATTATATGATTAGTTACCAGGAAGTGTTGACCTTGGGCATATTCTGAAGGTTATATCCTGTCATTGCATGCAATATATCAATAATATACCAGATGCCTTATAAACAGATATACTTGTTCAATATATAAATTTTTATATCTAAATAAGCAAAGAAAAAAACCCTGAAATAAATTGAAATGCTTCAGGACTCAAACAACTAAATCATTTACAATATGTTATTACCAAACATTTTAGCTAATAACTTTAATATTTAAAGTGCAACACTACTGATATTTGTCTAGATTCATAGATACATACCTTACAAAGGCTACAAAAGTTTTCTCGGATGTTTACTGGCAAAGTGGGCTGTCGCATTGTCCAGAAGTTGACACCGGAAGTTTACATGCGAAACTGGTGACCCTAAACAGGACCGTCCCCATACTATTTGACCCTGCTTGTGTACATCCGCACACAGACATGGAAGCATATTACCTGGTAAAAGTTTATTTTTTTCAAAAGTTAAGTATCTACATTTCATTTATGCAAATACATGTCATCGGTTTGTCGTTAAACTTCCTCAGCAACCCAGTAATTAGCCACAACTAATTTTACATAGGGACTACAAACGTATGAAAATATTTATGATTGGATGATTTAGTTGTGTGAGTCCTTTTACCCAGCCTTACCTACTTTACTGAGATAGAGTTAGTTAAAGAGAAACAGATATTATTTTAGTTTGGCCTCAGCACGCCTATCTATACACCTGCAGTCTTACAATCCGAGATAGTTCAAGACAGGTGCTCTGTTAAATATCACATTTACACTGGTATTTACAGGTAGGTTGTCTATTCCATGCATTTTTTTCAGGTTTATGTTAGATTTTGGCATTTTTTCAAACATGTTTGGCACAAGATTTCCATTGAGATAAGACTATCTGGTTATATGTTCATTTGATTACTAAGTAGACCATGGTTAACTTGTGGTTATGTCATGACTGTTATTCGAACAAAGGTAACAGTAGACTGCTATTAAATTTGATTCATTTGGGTACATAGCATATTCCAATAAGAAATATCATAAAGATATTTCTTATTGGAATATGCTATGTACCCAAGTAAATACAAATTGCATTTTTACAACTCACAGATCCGACCTTAATATATTTCTACCTGATGGAAGATTTGAGGTTTTCTTTCCATTTGAGTGAATTGAATACAACATCTTGCTGATCATCCAAAGTCTGTTTTCCGTTAAAGATTTAACTTTTATTCCAAAACAGTTTATGATAAAAAAATATATATATACCCCTATTTCTGGACTTTAAAAGAGCCTATCATTGGCTCAACCGGCCCAAATGGCTAAGCGTTTCATTGCAATATTTTGCTTCTCTTCATCTCTCAATCTTTCAATCTGTTTCAGTCATAGCAGTCATGGTATGGCATTCTTTAAAGCTTGTGATTATGAATCACCTTGACAAATATTCAGGTCTCGGGGATCAAATTTATCAAATGACTTTTCCTGAAGTATAATTGTATCAGAAATATTATTGTTAATTCATTCACCCCTGTACATGTATACACGTTTGAACTCTTCCAACTCAAAGGTTGGTGAAGTTCAATATGAAATTTCAGGGGTGAATGAGTTAAGATGCTGTGAAGCCAGACCATTACATTATACATTTTAAAACCAATTTCACCCAAACCAATTTCACCAAAACCAATTTTTCTACCCAAGTGCCATGTAGTGGTCAACGGGAGGTACTTTAGTACCCATGCCCATACTTTAGTACCCATGCCCATACTTTAGTACCCATGCCCATACTTGAGTACCCATGCCCATACTTTAGTACCCATGTCCATACTTTAGTACCCATGCCCATACTTTAGTACACATGCCCATACTTTAGTACCCATGCCCATACTTTAGTACCCATGCCCATACTTTAGTACCCATGTCCATACTTTAGTACCCATGCCCATACTTTAGTACACATGCCCATACTTTAGTACCCATGCCCATACTTTAGTACCCATGCCCATACTTTAGTACACATGCCCATACTTTAGTACCCATGCCCATACTTTAGTACACATGCCCATACTTTAGTACACATGCCCATACTTTAGTACCCATGCCCATACTTTAGTACAGTACCCATACTTTAGTACCCATGTCAATACTTTAGTACCCATGCCCATACTTTAGTACCCATGCCCATACTTTAGTACAGTACCCATACTTTAGTACAGTACCCATACTTTAGTACCCATGCCCATACTTTAGTACACATGCCCATACTTTAGTACCCATGCCCATACTTTAGTACAGTACCCATACTTTAGTACCCATGCCCATACTTTAGTACACATGCCCATACTTTAGTACCCATGCCCATACTTTAGTACAATACCCATACTTTAGTACACATGCCCATACTTTAGTACACATGCCCATACTTTAGTACACATGCCCATACTTTAGTACACATGCCCATACTTTAGTACCCATGCCCATACTTTAGTACCCATGCCCATACTTTAGTACCCATGCCCATACTTTAGTACCCATGCCCATACTTTAGTACCCATGCCCATACTTTAGTACCCATGTCCATACTTTAGTACAGTACCCATACTTTAGTACCCATGCCCACACTTTAGTACCCATGTCCATACTTTAGTACCCATGTCCATACTTTAGTACAGTACCCATACTTTAGTACCCATGCCCATACTTTAGTACCCATGTCCATACTTAGTACAGTACCCATACTTTAGTACCCATGCCCATACTTTAGTACCCATGCCCATACTTAAGTACCCATGCCCATACTTTAGTACCCATGCCCATACTTTAGTACCCATGTCCATACTTTAGTACAGTACCCATACTTTAGTACCCATGTCCATACTTTAGTACACATGCCCATACTTTAGTACCCATGTCCATACTTTAGTACACATGCCCATACTTTAGTACCCATGTCCATACTTTAGTACACATGCCCATAGTTTAGTACACATGCCCATACTTTAGTACACATGCCCATACTTTAGTACCCGTGCCCATACTTTAGTACCCATGCCCATACTTAAGTACCCATGCCCATACTTTAGTACCCATGCCCATACTTTAGTACCCATGTCCATACTTTAGTACAGTACCCATACTTTAGTACCCATGTCCATACTTTAGTACACATGCCCATACTTAAGTACCCATGCCCATACTTTAGTACCCATGCCCATACTTTAGTACCCATGTCCATACTTTAGTACAGTACCCATACTTTAGTACCCATGTCCATACTTTAGTACACATGCCCATACTTTAGTACCCATGTCCATACTTTAGTACACATGCCCATACTTTAGTACCCATGTCCATACTTTAGTACCCATGCCCATACTTTAGTACACATGCCCATACTTTAGTACACATGCCCATACTATAGTACCCATGCCCATACTTTAGTACCCATGCCCATACTTTAGTACACATGCCCATACTTTAGTACACATGCCCATACTATAGTACCCATGCCCATACTATAGTACCCATGCCCATACTTTAGTACCCATGTCCATACTTTAGTACACATGCCCATACTTTAGTACACATGCCCATACTTTAGTACACATGCCCATACTATAGTACCCATGCCCATACTTTAGTACCCATGCCCATACTTTAGTACCCATGCCCATACTTTAGTACCCATGCCCATACTTTAGTACCCATGCCCATACTTTAGTACCCATGTCCATACTTTAGTACAGTACCCATACTTTAGTACCCATGCCCACACTTTAGTACCCATGCCCATACTTTAGTACCCATGCCCATACTTTAGTACCCATGCCCATACTTTAGTACCCATGTCCATACTTTAGTACCCATGCCCATACTTTAGTACCCATGCCCATACTTTAGTACCCATGCCCATACTTTAGTACCCATGCCCATACTTAAGTACCCATGCCCATACTTTAGTACCCATGCCCATACTTTAGTACCCATGTCCATACTTTAATACAGTACCCATACTTTAGTACCCATGTCCATACTTTAGTACACATGCCCATACTTTAGTACCCATGTCCATACTTTAGTACACATGCCCATACTTTAGTACCCATGTCCATACTTTAGTACCCATGCCCATACTTTAGTACACATGCCCATACTTTAGTACCCATGCCCATACTTTAGTACCCATGCCCATACTTTAGTACCCATGTCCATACTTTAGTACCCATGCCCATACTTTAGTACACATGCCCATACTTTAGTACCCATGCCCATACTTTAGTACCCATGCCCATACTTTAGTACCCATGCCCATACTTTAGTACCCATGTCCATACTTTAGTACAGTACCCATACTTTAGTACCCATGCCCATACTTTAGTACCCATGTCCATACTTTAGTACCCATGCCCATACTTTAGTACCCATGCCCATACTTTAGTACCCATGCCCATACTTTAGTACCCATGCCCATACTTTAGTACACATGCCCATACTTTAGTACCCATGCCCATACTTTAGTACACATGCCCATACTTTAGTACCCATGCCCATACTTTAGTACACATGCCCATACTTTAGTACCCATGCCCATACTTTAGTACACATGCCCATACTTTAGTACCCATGCCCATACTTTAGTACAGTACCCATACTTTAGTACCCATGCCCATACTTTAGTACCCATGCCCATACTTTAGTACCCATGCCCATACTTTAGTACCCATGCCCATACTTTAGTACACATGCCCATACTTTAGTACACATGCCCATACTTTAGTACCCATGCCCATACTTTAGTACCCATGCCCATACTTTAGTACACATGCCCATACTTTAGTACCCATGCCCATACTTTAGTACCCATGCCCATACTTTAGTACCCATGCCCATACTTTAGTACAGTACCCATACTTTAGTACCCATGCCCATACTTTAGTACAGTACCCATACTTTAGTACACATGCCCATACTTTAGTACACATGCCCATACTTTAGTACACATGCCCATACTTTAGTACACATGCCCATACTTTAGTACCCATGCCCATACTTTAGTACCCATGCCCATACTTTAGTACCCATGCCCATACTTTAGTACCCATGCCCATACTTTAGTACCCATGCCCATACTTTAGTACCCATGTCCATACTTTAGTACAGTACCCATACTTTAGTACCCATGCCCATACTTTAGTACCCATGTCCATACTTTAGTACAGTACCCATACTTTAGTACCCATGCCCATACTTTAGTACCCATGCCCATACTTTAGTACCCATGCCCATACTTTAGTACCCATGCCCATACTTTAGTACCCATGTCCATACTTTAGTACAGTACCCATACTTTAGTACCCATGTCCATACTTTAGTACACATGCCCATACTTTAGTACCCATGTCCATACTTTAGTACACATGCCCATACTTTAGTACCCATGTCCATACTTTAGTACACATGCCCATACTTTAGTACACATGCCCATACTTTAGTACCCATGCCCATACTTTAGTACCCATGCCCATACTTTAGTACCCATGTCCATACTTTAGTACCCATGCCCATACTTTAGTACACATGCCCATACTTTAGTACCCATGCCCATACTTTAGTACCCATGCCCATACTTTAGTACCCATGCCCATACTTTAGTACCCATGTCCATACTTTAGTACCCATGTCCATACTTTAGTACACATGCCCATACTTTAGTACACATGCCCATACTTTAGTACACATGCCCATACTTTAGTACCCATGCCCATACTTTAGTACCCATGCCCATACTTTAGTACCAATGTCCATACTTTAGTACAGTACCCATACTTTAGTACACATGCCCATACTTTAGTACCCATGCCCATACTTTAGTACCCATGCCCATACTTTAGTACCCATGCCCATACTTTAGTACCCATGCCCATACTTTAGTACCCATGCCCATACTTTAGTACCCATGCCCATACTTTAGTACCCATGTCCATACTTGAGTACCCATGCCCATACTTTAGTACCCATGCCCATACTTTAGTACCCATGCCCATACTTTAGTACCCATGCCCATACTTTAGTACCCATGCCCATACTTTAGTACCCATGCCCATACTTTAGTACCCATGTCCATACTTTAGTACCCATGCCCATACTTCAGAATACATACCCATACTTTAGAATACATACCCATACTTTAGTACACATTCCCATACAATACAAATGTATCTACAACAATAAAAATTAGGGGAGCTTCCTGTTTTGTACGTTACTGAAAAAGACTAAAAGCCAATATTTTCACACCCATTGAATATTTTGCTTCGTCTGCCTCCAAACTGTTTGTGGTGTTGAAATCTCCATGATGTCAGTCGATGTTGTACACTGTTGAGTTTAAGTGGCGTTTCATGTGTGGATGTGTTTGCAGAGATTTAATGTCAGCGAAATAAGCGAAAATTTCCACACCACGAAGAATTCCACTTTTACAGTAAACTGCAGTAGGACTTCTGGTACTAATATTAATACCCGGCCTCCTATGGCACTGCCCCAGCCGGTTATTAGCTCTAATGATGCAATATTAAAAAAAACTGTCTCGTCGTTTAGAGCTATGTTATCGCAGCTATATGAGTTTCAGTGGTTTAATTTGTCAGCGGTGGCTTATGGATCGTTAAACTGATAATTTTATTAGAAGACTTGACCTGAATACTTTAGCTTTCATCATACTATTATTGATAATATATAATTCAGAACAAATTCTTTTCATCACAAATTCATCTTTTACCCATAGGTTTTTTTCTTTATTAAATTTGTCATTGAAAATCTGACCAGCTGTTCCCTCGTGAGGGTATTTCCAATCTCACTTTTGTACTTAAATTGTTGACAGATTAAAAAAACAGATGCCCTTTTACCTAGAAATGTTTTAAACAATGCATAATTGTGCCTACATGACTTCAGCCATGTTCTAGATAGCAGTTAGCAAATATTTGAGTGTATTCTTTTACCACAATAATCAATGCAGTATGAAGTATTTCTACCTTATCTTTTGGTGGGCTACCTGTATGTAAGTGCAGCTTGGTATCATAAATTATTCAGCGTGCAATCCTTCACTACACCGACTTTATAGACCCGTTTGTCAGAGACAATCGTTGTCGACACATGCTTCAGGTGTTCACGATCATGGCCCCGATCATCAAACTTGGTAATCACAATGGACTTTAGGTGATTTTGGATATAAACATTGCAGTTATTTTATCGACATTTCTATTTTGAGAAAGCAGATGTAGGTAAGTCAATTGGTAGGAGACATGATGAAGTGATAATGGCACGTTATTGTTTGAAACAATATATAATATACTGTCAGACTTTCTTCTGCAGAATATTTCGTAGAATTGATGTGAAGAAAAGATCACACTGCATGCACTCTCTTCAGGAATTAAATTTAGCATTTATAATGTAGATCCAAAGCATGACACACAAAGCATTGAATCTTTGCATTCAAATTATCCTTTGTAGTGCATGTATTGAAGGAAACTTATTTATCAAAAAAATACATGAAAATTAAAATCAACAATATTTCTTTGAAATTTTAACTACTGTATACAAACAAAATAAATGTCTTAACCTAGCTTGTATGAAAAACAGCAAATGCTATAAATATACTTTATTTTGCACACTAAAATGTGAGCGCTTAATCAAATTTAAACAGATATTCTCATTGGTGAATTGGTGCACTCACAATATTTGCTGTAGAAAGCAATATACAAAAGCAGTAATTAGCACAATAATAATTCAGCTAAATCATACGATTACTGCCAGAATATGTACATTTACAGTTAATTATTTTGGAAGGGAACTACAAGTGTACTGCATGTACACTGGCTTTTGTTTTTGTGAACTTCATAAAAAAACAAGTACTACATGTATTTAATATTCCAGATACTGGTCTAGTAAAACCAATTATAAAATACCAAATTTTCAGCAGCATTTCGTCTTTTTTATATGCATAACAAGTAGACCTGCCGCATAACTTTAACTAGAAAATTTATCTTAAAATGACGTAACAACTTTAAATCGAAAAGCTCAAATAGTCCGTACCTAGAACCAACTATCTTAGTAAAACTAGAGATTGGGCGATTTGTAAAACAGGTTTTGTAGAGTAAACAACTTTTGATTGAAATATGCAATTCTGTTTGCAAAAAACAAAATCATGTTACAGAAATAAACAATCATATTTTGTTATCTCAGTTGGCATCAGAGTGTAATAGAGGTTTCCATTGAATGTGTCTGGAATAAAAGTTCTATACAAACAATGGATAACAATTCCATTTTTTCTACCGATCTAATCTGCCCGATAACCCTCCAGCAGAGTCCCATTCGACTAGATGAAGGTTCTGTGCTGGGACATATTAAAATAAATACTGATCTGCCTTGCAATCAGCCAAAAAGATAGCTTTTTACTGACAGATCTCATAAAAGTATATGCTGGAATTCCCTGAAGAATGATTTCGATATCATATGTCTACTCAATGGTTTATTGTTTAAAGTATACCATGTCCTGATCAACAATCATTTTTTACAGAGTATTTTATTTATTGCAGTGTATCGGTTGTGTCAATATTGATTTTGGTGCACAGAGGAGTAATATTGCATGTTATTTCGACATCTCAATAACTTTATTGCTCGGTTATATTTCAGTGATTCCTTGAGAAAGCGACATTGGGGCCCATAAGTTATACACCAGGGTAATATACATTATGTAATATTTACATCAAAGCCAGGAGTTGTGGACCCAGATCTTTGTATGTTGTGTGCTAACTTGTTCCAAAGGCCTGTCTGACTTTTAGAAGTCTTTTTAGTATGCACATCCATTTACACAACAAAATGTCTTTCCAACTGCTGCCTATACATATTAACAGAATTACAGATTTTTTTTTGCTTAGTATTCTCAAAGACAACAATCTTTCTCTCACCGTTTGACAGAGGCCGAAATATAAGGGGTGGGCTTATGTCTTCCAGACATCTCCCCCCCCCCCCCCCCCCCCGCCAGTACATAGAGGTAGGTCAGAAGTGGAGATGGGCTTATAAGCGAGCATAGGCTTTTTGCCAAAGAAATACAGTAACTTATTCACTCCTAAAATTTCTTAATGACCTGTCCCAACCATTGAACTGGAAGAGTCCAATTGTGTCATCAGGGGTGAATGGGCTCAAATGTTATTGATTGATTTTAGGAAAAAATAAAAAAAAAAAACAAATCCTGTTTATCTTGTTGGTTGTTTTGCAGTTAGCACATCTTGTTTTCTAGCATTTTAGGAAACAATTGAATGTACAGACTTAGTATGGGAAATATAGAGGTTGTTAGTGTTCCAATTGTTAAAATTTCTGTAAGAATATCATAATATCAGTCTTTACATAACCTATATTCAAGGTCACAGGGGTCAAATCTGTTAAAACATTCAAACGACTTCTTCTGAAGTACCAAAAGCCCTAGAAGCATGTTATTTGTCTGAAAGCTTTCTTGGATGAATCCCGACAAAGTTTGCGAAAAGAATTGACCTTGACCTATATTCAAGGTCACAGTGGTCAAATCAGTTGTTAAAAGCTTTGAGCAACTTCTTCTGATAAACCGAAATGCCTAGAGACATGATATTTGGCTGGTAGCGTCCTGGGATGAAGCCAAACAAAATTTGAAAATGAAAATGTTGTTGTCTTATAAGGTCACAGGGGTAAAATTTGTTTAAATCTTAAGATGTTCTTCTAAATGTCTTACAGTAAAAGATTTAGGGGACTTTAGAGTTACATTATAATATTAGTCAGAGATTGATACCAGGTAAGCGATGCAGGCCCATTGGGCCTCTTGTTGTGTTTCTTAGAGACTCAGTAATGGATAGACTTTTTCATGGACTTTCATATGCATTGCTTCCGAATACTTGTTCTAGATGAACACAGTTGAAACTTTTAAAATATTGATATGGTTTCTCTTGGTGGAAAAACCTCAATTTACATAAATAAACGTAACAAATTAGAGCATTAACTTCATATTGGGCAGCATAAAATTATATCCAAAACAAATGATAGATATGTGTCATGTAGAACATTGATATTGCCAGCTTGCAAAGTAAATTGAGACAACACTAAGGTTTTCATAGCTAAATAGAAAATGTTCTGGACCTAATAAGGGCACCTGCCCCTATAAGCACACTGCCACTTTTTTCAGGGAAACGAGGGGTGCCCTAATTAAAGCCTTATACACATGTTCTTTACCTCAATTATCTACAAAAATTCTTTTTCTTACCAAAGGCTGTTGCAGAGAAATCCAGAGAAACAAAAATACACTTTATTTCTAAGACTTTAATGGACACTTTTCCTTGTGCATTTATCAAGCGTAACCCTTCCATGTTTGTGTAAGCCCACAGCGCGCTTATGAGGTAAAATACGGTATATGACATGTAACCTCAAATATTGTCGACAATTTGTTGTATCACCATTAGACCACATTGTCATCTTGTCACCTTTTGCTGTTTCAGAATTTATTTCGTGAACATGGCTGCTTAGAGAAGCTAAGTAGGTTGCTAAGATCCCAGAGTATGTCCTTGAGACTTGGGGTCAAGTCGTCTCAGGAAGTTGTCAGTTCAGTGGCTACTGCCATCACCAATCTCTCGGCAAACTCCGAAAACCACAAAAACCTTGAGGTAAGTACCCTAGCTGACAGAAAGCCTCAGATAGTCTTGCTAATTTTTATTTCTGTAAATAGCACTGGGATTAGATGGTTGTCTACAGCTTCAAATCCATGGGTTTTGTACTTGGTTTCACATATCTCTACAACCTTGAAATTCATCATCACGACAACATTTAAGGCTCTGTGTGTGCCATATTTTTATTGACATGAGTAACTTAATTGACGTTTGATGTTCATCTAAAGAATCATGAGGCAGCATAAGGTAAACTTGACCAGCTTTAACTCATTCACCCCTGAAGACACATTTGAACTCTTCCGATTCAAAGGTTGGAAAAGTCAATTATGCGCGTTCAGGGGTGAATGGGTTGAGTTAAATGTAGGTGTCACTCCTGTGCAAGATAGTTTCAAGTCCTAAAGTTTCAAAATTAAAGAATGTACTTGTATCAGCCTGGTTATTGGTAGTATTGTTTACAATCTGTTATCATAACACAATATTATACTAAACACACTGGCACACTATTCACAACAATACACACATTATCTCATTAGTTAGGATGACCATTTTCTCTTATATCCATGTGTGCAAGATAGAGATTTCTTGTGTAAGATTTCTATCTTACATCCCATTGTCACAATGACTGAACATTGATATGAGGTCATAATTCCCATACGGCAAAGGTATTGGGATGAAATTGAAATAATTTTACAGAATGTAAAAGATAAAATTAATTTTTCTGTGTAAGTATTGTCTGCAAATATGGGATGAAAAAACAGCTCAAGGGAAAGCAAATATTTTCAAAATGGTAGCCATTTCATATGTATTTTCATAGTTTTTGAGGTAACTCTGGGTTCTTAGAACTACATATGTTTAGGAAAATACTCTTTCAAGGATGTAAGATATGGAAAATCTAACAAGATTTTCAAATTCAGGCAAAACCCTCTGTAAAGCGCCTCAGATGGAATTTCCCAATCCTACAATATTCCACAGCTGCAGCTTAAGCTTGTACTCTGATGTTCTGTTTCTTTAGGGATGTGTACCCACACTGGTGGAACTGGCAATGCAGGAAAGTTCCGAGCAGGAGAGTGTATGTCCTCAGTTCTCAGTGTTTCCAAAATCCTTTATTTCCTTTTTTTGTGCAGACATTGCTTCATTTCTCGTTTTGCCTGCAACATCCAGTGTGATCCCATGCCTTTGATTGCCTACAGTTTTGATTAATTTTTTATCTTTTTAATACATATTCCACAGCTAGTGCAAGCTCATTTCCCTTTTACCATTTCTCTTATAGACAGCAGAGGTTTCAGGAAATGTGCAGGCAGTGGTGCCAACTGAATCAATCTCTTTATTGGTCCCCTATCAGGAGCAAAGGGATGGGGGAAGGGGGGACTCTAGATTTGCATTATGACTGTCCATCCTTCCATCCTTTTGTCCTTCCGGCAATCCTTCCACTACTTGTCCAGGCCCTATTTCATACACTATGAGTCACTGAATCTTCATACATATTGTATGGGTTCACCTTGGTGATCGAAGGCAGTGTGTTTCGCATGAAAAGTAGGTCACTCTCATCTTCATTTTGACCTTTGACCTACATCAAAGAAAATGTTTGAGCTCCATCTCATGCACTTCTTAAGGTCATTGCAAGTTCATACTTGTGTTATGGGTTCAAGGTAATTGCAACTTCATACTTGTGTTATGGGTTCAAGGTCATTGCAACTTCATACTAGTGTTATGGGTTCACCTTGGTGATGCGGAGTGTCATGCATCAAAAGTTGGTAACTCTAACCTACATTTTGACCTACATGAAAAAACGATTGTCTGGTTTCTATCGCATATACTGCAAGTCACTGGAACATTATACTTTGTGAGTCAGCTTGTCCTGCTTCAAAAGTAGGTCACAAAGACCTACACTTTGACCTATGCTCTAAATCAAAGGAAAAGTTTGTTGAGACTATTTCCTACACTGGAGGTCCCTGCAACTTCATACTTGTGGTATGGATTCACCTAGGTGAGGCAGTGTTATATATCAAAAGTAGATCACTCTGACCTATATTTTGGTTCTTGGCATACATAAAAGAAAATGTTTTTTATACTCCAAAAAAATATGTATTAAATAAAATCATTTTGTTATTTATAACATTTGTGAAACAAAGTTCTACCAAATTACATCAATCTTTTTGGCCTGAATGGTAGCACAAAGGTAATTATAATTTGGGTACAAACTAGAAAACACAGGGAAAATCCACATAGTCAGACTGGTGACCTAATAGTGATACCTTTTTCTGTCTGATTTGGGAATCAAACTCTAGTTGTCATTGTAAAAGTGTGTTCAACACTGCACCACCCGACCAACCTCAAGTTTGTATTATCATGGTTATGTCAATTCACGTCTCCTTTTGTGTGAACAAATCGTATCCAGATGATTAACTTTTTAAATTATTTCATGAAAAATATTGGTTTCCAGATGTATATCTTGGTATAACACATCTATGTTTTTTTTTGGTTCTTTATTGATAATCATAGTAGTCACTTACTTCCCTGATCTCTTTGAACATTGTATATCAATAGGTCTATAGGTCTTAGATTTACTGTTGTAGCTCTGTATACACATATGTATATCACTTTAATTTTTTTTCTTTTAGATCCTCTTTAGCACTGTAAGTTTTTAAAGATATACTCATGTATTCTTGACAGAGTTTTCCCCATTAGTAGTAACTACTAGTTGGGATTTTTAGCTAGTTTAGATGTACATAATTATGTTTGGTTTTACAGTCATGTAACTGCCATGTTTTCTGTTACAGTCATGTGTGCCCACCCTGGTAGACCTAACATTAGAAGATGAGACGGGAGAGAGTGTATGTCTGTCTTCTCTGCAGGCCCTTACCAACCTGTCTCTGACCGACCAGTATCATCGCCACTACACCCGTCTCATCCAGAAACTCTACGACCTACTGGACACACACCAACACAACATACAGCTCCAGGCGCTCAAGGTCCTAGTCAACCTGTCCTGTAGTACAGAGATGGTGCCTCATATACTGGCCGCAAAGGTAAGGGTCGTTACCTATGTTATAGGTGTAAACCCCACTTACTCAAACTCATGGGGACCTTATCAAAATAGTTGTTCAACAAAGGGGTGGTTTTCGAGTAAACCGGGTTTGAGTAAGTGGAGTTTTACTGTAGTTTAAATGCTACATGGCCCTCTAAGGTAAGAACTATTACATATATAGGTCTATAGTTTGCACTAAGATACTTTGACCTACTTCAAGTTGTGATAGTTCCCAAAATAATATCAATAAAATAAATATCAATATGACAATAAAATAACCACCTACTGGTAACGCCTGATCGTGTTGTAATTGGAACCCCACATTTACCAAAATAATATCAGATGCAACTTTTTTTCGCGTTCATATTTTCCAGTATTTTTTCACATAACAGTTCTGGTATAATAATTGCCATATGATAGCTATTTCAGATCTAAAATCTGTCATGTACATAATTTTTTACTTCTTTACAAGTTTTGATTAGTAGCTTGGTATACAGTGTATTTATGTTTGTAGGCTCCAGGCTGCCTGTTAGAGCTGCTGAAACAGGGAACCGATGAGGCCTTGATCCTCCGTATGACCACTTTCCTAGCCAACATTCTTCATACTGCACGGGAGGAGAACCTCTCCGTGTCATCCCTTCCGCGCGACGATAAGGCTCCAAGCCCCGAGACCATGTACGCTGCACTCTACAGCATGAACAATGTCGGCGCCATAAAGTCCAAGGTCTTCCTCCTGTGTCGCCATAGGAACGAAGACATAAAAGTACAGGCTACACGGATCTACCAGTCCATCGCAAAGTGATATAGTCATCATCATTTTCATATGTATTTTGTCATTTTTGATCATGTGTGTCAAATTGTTGTAAACAAAGATCTACAATACAATATCTGTCCCATTATCAAGTGAAGTAAGTCTACTTTTGCCATGTACATTGTATGCCATAACATACTAATATTTATCAGTCATGTAATTCTTGCCCAAAAATTTCAGAGTCAAGTGATTTGCTTCATAAATCAAACTCTTGATGAGATACTCATGGTCTTTATGGAAGAAAGTCCAGGTTTTGGAAATTAAAATGCATCTGTGATCTCTTTTAAATAATCAATTCTTGTTATGGTATGGAAATCAGCATTTTTGAGATTATTGGGATGCAAAATCACGACCACATCAAATGCATAGGTATCATCTATTTCCTTTGGGTTGTACTATTAAGTGATACCAGTGTACACATTTTCTGGGGAATCTTCAAATGGGCATCAAACTGTTGTATGCTTTTCAAATGTGTCAACAGTTCATTTACCTGTGAGTCTTGAGTATGGTACTGTTATTAAAGTTACTTTATTTGTTTCAAAACCAGTAATTTATAAATATTTTCGACATATTTTTAAGCTATGATGAGTGGACACCACCTCTCAGTGTGTTAGAATAAAATAATATTGATGAATTAATGTAGCCTCAGTTTATCTCAAAATTAATTGATTTGTCATCATATTAGCATTGGTCGATTTCATTTCTATGTTAATCTTAATACATACAGTTACTGTGTTTTCTAGTCATTCAGTATATATAGATCTGTTGTAATTGCCATAAACCTCCAAATAATTTGGTATCATCATCAACTCATCTTCACTCACTATATGTACACTGTCTCGTAAAAGATATTGCGTCGGGATATCCAGAAATCACTTATCCCAATGTCAAACTTTTTAGTAACATTACAAATTCATTATCTGGTCTTCACTCGTCCCTATGTCCAACTACCCAGCCACCTTAAATAAATAAGTAAACCTGGATATCCAACTATTCATTTGCTGCTTGCCAGGTTTCCCTGCCTCTGACTACATCACTAGTCTTGTGGTATCATCAACCAATCGGTGTTTAAGAGGAATATATTGGCTCTTTCTATCAAATTGTCTCCAACAGTCAAACATATATACATATGTATATGAGGATACTTGTATCTAGTGCTGGAAATGATGGTGGCTAGCTATAGATAACCAAGACACCTGGTCCTTTCTCATTGAAAGGGTTGAACTGGTCTGACCAAAGTTGTTCGTTTTTTAAATAAGGTCGGACCTAGTAATGTATTGCTGCTCTCAGCAAGGCCTTAACAGTTACAGGTCCACTTTGATTTATACCTAAAAATGTTACATATGAAAAGCGGACAAACCAGTTGATCCGCATAAGTGAAAAAGCTGTATGCAATACCTCCAAGGATGATATCGATGTAAATCCAACTGTACCGTTCGAGGTTTATGATTTTGAATACACACGTATCTGGCCAATAAGTTAAGTTCTAATCATCGAGTTAAAGAATTAACAGCTTCCTCATAGACACAATTATCAAATCAGTGTATAGTATTAGTAAATGCTGTCAAAATATCTTTTTTGTGCTTTTGACCATACCTCTACTGACAGATTCTGAAACAATAGGTTAACACTTAGGAGGTAAATAGAGAAAAAAAAAACAGAATTCAAAACTTTGATACAATAAGTGTATAATGATACAGGCAAATGGTGATTTGAAAGGATACTCAAAGAAGTACATTGTATCACAATACTGTATAATTATGGTTACAGACCTACACAGACATCCTGTTGTGTTTTATGTTTGAGTCCAGTAGTTGTGTGTATATCGACACTTTGATTTCCCAATGTGAGTACAAAGTATTAACAGGTTATATTTATAAATGTCTATGGAATCTCGATGAAGTAATTGATGTAAATATGCCTAAAAAGTATTTAATATTATGTACATAAGCTTAATCAAGTACTGTAAACATACATATTATAACAGCAATCATATTCCAGTGACTTTCACACTGAAAGCATTCAGTTAATTAATGACTGTACAAAAAAACAGTTTCCCAAAATTGTTTTCTACAGCAAGTCTATAGTGAGTGCACTAATTAGTTCACCTTTGTGCTTACCTGTTTTAATTCAGTTGTACGGTGAAATTTGAGTACGCCAAAATAAGTATGTTTATACTACAGTGTATAGTATTACAAGGTTTGATTTTTGAGATTTTTTTTTTGTAGTGATTTTTTTTATCATTAAGACGTGAATATTCTTTATCTGAACAATTATAAATTTATCATCCTAAAATCAAACTAACTACACCTTGAAATTCAAAGCTGACAAATGTTATATTCATTAGTTACCCTATGTGTATATGTACTGCTGGCAATCAAAAATATTTTCTTGAATATTGTTTTAAATCAAAAGACCTATATGTAAGACAACTTTAGTTCTTTCATGTGACCCTATCAATATTAAAGCTGTTCCATTACTGTATTATTAAAGATAGTAAATCAAACTGCTCAAACTATTGAAAAGACAAAATCTATAATTGATTCAAATCATTTCTGTTTCGTTTTTTTTTTTTTTTATTACTAGATATTTATTAACCATTCCAAACCAAAAACACCATTCCTAGGTATTTTTTACGTACAAAGAGATACATTGCGTTTATTTTTTAAACAGAAAGATCTGATTTTAAGCTTTAGAACTCTGTCTCAGTGCTGAGGATGTCAGCAGCTATAAGTATCATTTTAGTCCCAGGTTAACTTCAATTCTTGATTTTGTGTTTTATCAAACATCATTCTTAATTATCTTTTATTATCGTGTTTTGCTATTAATAAAACTAATTTTGTTTGATATATCAATTGTTAAAAACTGTGTCCACATAAAATTGATAAACAGTCTCTGAAAAACTGATAATTGCCAGGGCCCAGTTGTTCAAAAGGTGATTAGCTTAATCAGTGATTAGTGTAAATTTTCCTGTAACTTTGAAATGTTACCATAGTTTAAGTTACAACTTTGCAGATATCAAATGTCTAATAATGTCAATTTACATGCAAAATTGTAAGAGTTTACCTTTTATATTGACAGAATTATTTAAGTTTTAAAAATGTCGTTTAATAGTGATTAAGCTTAACACCCTTTGAACAACTGGGCCCAGAAGATATGTGTTGGGTCCCTTGTAAAGTTGTCCATAATACCAGTAAACAGAGAAATAGTAACTCATTCACCCCTGAATACATATATGATTTCTTCCAATTCAAAGGATGGAATAGTTCATTGTGAAATCTCAGGGGTGAATGAGTTGTAATAAAGAAATGTTTGAGATGTATATGTTTTGTTAACATTGATGATAAAGATGAGTGTGAGTGTGTTATTATAGAATGTCTTGAACTTCAAATATATTTGTAATGAATTTGCAGATCTTGTTAAATTTACTGTACATACAATTTATAAACCTTGTGAAGAAGAAATATTTAAAATTATTATGACTTGAAAAGCATGACTACAGAAATATGATGTATGAGAATCTTGATATGCAACACTGTTTGGAAATTATGTTTTTAGATTTTAAGATATTTTGAGATAAATTTGATCTAATTATAAAACTGTTTCCTTCCATGTTCCACTGAAATAACTTCAAAATTATCTACAGCACACAGAATTGACCTGCCTACAGTACAGAAGCTGAATTTGAGTCTAATAGCAGTTAAAGGACTACAGTACCTGGATCATATATGTAATCAGTCTCAATGTCTAAGGGGAGCATTATTTTTCTAAGACAGTCATGATCATAAAAATAGTGTTATATATATATCTATGAGTTACCTACTATTCAGTCTAAGTAATGAAGGCTTTGAACAGCAACGGTTATGTTATACAAATGTAATTATGAGGTCATCGAGAAAGTTCCATCCTATCCATGATAGGGGAAATTGGTGCAGTTTTGACTCTTTCCTCGTATTCAGGATGGATTTATCATGACATAGACATTACATTTGAAAGACAGAAATAAATACTGCACGATAAGGATTGTAGCAAAGAATATTGAATGAATATTTAAAGGCCCAATATACGTAACTTTCGACAAAACTTGAAGCGAAAATCAAGCCTAAAAACTTTTTTATATTTATAGATTTAGTTAAGATTAACTGATATCAGCAATGTTAAAGATGAATTCTTTCGCGGCTACCGGTACAGCAGCAGTTGAAACTCAGTATTTGTAAACACACGTCCATTTTGAACTGTCTTCTGACTTTGGCTTGTTGTTGAAGTGGGCCCCACCTGAATTATTTTCAATTCTTTGGATTTTTTTGTCAAGAGTTTCTTGTTAGTTACCACTCAGGTTTACTTCGTTTTAGGTTTATTTTTGCATGGTTATCAACTGGATATTTTTTCAGAATTTTTCAGAATCACAAAAAAAATTTCCTTAAGTTACGTATATTGGGCCTTTAACTGGGCAATGTTTTTTCAGAAGGGCTAATAAGTAATGATTTAAGGAAAATCTCATACAGATTTGTATTTTATCAGATTGTAGGAACTAGAGAGAGGTAAAATATTGTTTGGTTGTTATTGAGACATTAATCAATGGTAATTGTTGGTTGTTAGATGAGAGTCAAGGTGCATGAGTAGAATTGTGTGGGGACTGAAAGTTTGGAAGGACTCTTTGAAATCTGTTTATTTTTGTTTTGACTTGTTTGCTAATAATTATGTATTGGATTGTTTGAATAAAAACAATTTTAACAATTAAAAAAAAATCTTAAGTATTTGTTTACTTACACAATGTCATCCAACCTTGGAAATGATCAATCTACAAACATTCGCATGATGATGTCCATTCGAACAAAATAAACCAGGAGGTAGAATGAGGGAAAAAAATCCAAAAGAATCTCTTTTAAAAAAGAAGCCGTGACTTTCAGCCTGCATAACATTAGGACGTTTGATAAAGGACTTTCTACCACAATACTCTTGTGTTATTCCACTCTCAGACAACTGTATTAAAATTTTAATATTTTGATTAGTTGAGAAGTTGAACTTTGACTGGAAATCATGTGGTTCAATGCCACATGCAGATTGTTGACATCGTCACAACATGGCGGGATATATACGAGATGATGTGTTTATGTGCAAATAGTCTGCTTTCACTCCAGAAAACAACACTGCCGCTGTCACTGACTATTATTGTGGTAGAAACAGGTCACACGACTCGTGGTTATTGGATATGGAATTTATTTTAATCTCATTAATTATCTTTAAAAAGTTATATTCAACAACCATTCGTTGTGTAACCTCTATATTCCTAATGCTAATTGTGAAAATGTTAACATTTTTGACCTTGTGAGCTTGACAATGTCACAGTAACTATACAGGTTAAGTATCATGAAATTTGAACTTGTTGAAGTTAAATGTCTCCTTTAACTGTTTTTTAGATTGGAGGGTCAAATATCAAGTTATCATACTATAAAAAGAAACCCAACATCTAAACAAATGTCTCTGTGCAATTACTTGAGTTTGAATTCTCTCGAACTTCAAATTAGTACAGTGCACTCTCTCATTTCTAGGTGTGTAATTAATACTGGCCTGTCTAGGGCAGTACATCTATGGTCGCTGTGGTTGTACTACACATGTACCCATGCAATACAGCCACGGGGTGACATCACAATGGCACAACAATGATGTGACGTCACAAATGAATACAGTAAAATCTGTTGCCGAAAAGAGAAAAAGGTGACATGATGAAATTAAAACCTTTCACGATATTTAAACCATGAATATTAGAAAGCTGAGATTGATTTTTTTTTCTGCACAAACTTTGTTTCAAATATTGGGTATCCTTCATCTTGCTGGCGCATTTGTTTTCGTCAAAAAACCTCAAGGGAAAAGTTGATATTTTCAAAACGTAGCTAGTCAAAAGGTATTTTCATGGTTTTTGAGCTAAATAGTCTTTCATGACCAAAGGTGTAAGATAGGGCAATTCCACCCTCTAGATTTTCAAATTTGGCAAAACCCTCAGCAAAATGTTTTGGGTTTTACCAAATTTGAAAACCCTTCCGGTGGAATTCCCCTATCTTAAACCCCTGGTCATGAAAGAGGCTTATATTCTTACTGAAAGTCCTTCCTTGGGAATCCATTTTAAGTTTTCATAGATTATTACTGCTGGTCTACTTGAACATACATATGTATTAGACTACACACATTTATTTGAAATATTTAACTTATTTGGAATATTTAACATAAATGTATCAAACAATTTGTTGAAATCGTTGGCCCTATAAAGGTGTTATATGTGTATTTGCTGATTCTCCCCTTTCTATATGATTCATATTACCATATCTATAACTACATAAACAAGAGATCCAAGAGGAATCTTGGCGCCCACCAAAAACAATCTTTATTTGATGATTTGGCCCCTGGCATCACTGATGAGACCTAGAAGGACAAAACAGCTGTACAATCTCTCTATGATGCAGTTTACTTCATTTTTAGGTCACCTGAGACTTATGCGCAAAAGGTCTAAATGTCGGAGGAAACCAGAGCACCCAGAGAAAAACCAATGGTGTTTGGCAAGTTACTGCATACCATTTCACGTCCAAATTGGGGATCAACTCAAGGCTGCCTTTGTGATAGGTGAACACATTAATTTATCCACATGGCCAGCATACCATCCTTTAAACAATTTCCAAGACAAAGCTTTAGTTTCTTAAAAATTTTATTTTCTATAACTGTTTGGTTGTAGTTTTTCAATGAAGAACTTCACATGACAAGGTAAGACTTACATACACACATATCTGACAATGAAGGTGCCACAGATTGGTCTTTTTAAAGTGCTTGTTTATTTTTATAGTCGGAACATCAGAAGTCTTATTGTTTTTTTTTTCATTATGGTTACATCATTTGCATCCGTCATTTCTAATTTATTAGGTGTTTTTTTTCTAAATATGAAAATTATTTATACTCCTAAGAGGTTTGTCTGATGAAATGACCCATAAAAATATGAAATAGAAAAAAAATATGCAAAATTCGAAAAATGTGACATTAAGGACAATCCTTTTGAAGGGTAAAAATCTTGTATCATATACATGTACTGCTGAACTTTGCCATATTGAACTTGCATAACTTGAAAAGCCTTTTTAATTCAAAATATTTTGTCGGTTCAAACCAAAACTCATTTAACTTAGATCACAAGGTTCCACTGTATATGCAGAAAAAAAAGCACAGAGTGACACCCAATAGAGCATAAAACAATTCACCTAATAAAATGTTTACTATAGTGCCGAAGAAAACTTCATCAGAAAATAATATAAAAGGGCCCTAACTCTAAATATACCATACGAGATATCAGACTTTTAAAATGTGTGAAATTCTTCTGCTACCACCACAATAGTATGTTCATGAATGTTGGTGAAAAAGTCAGGAAAATTATGCTCTATACACAAACTTGGGTATTAGAAGGGGACGAAGAGTTTAAAAGTAAACGATATATTGGAGAACAAGACTCAAATTCATTATGATACACTTTCGCGTCCTCCGACACATACAATAAGTTTGGTGAATGTTAACATATGAAATAAATTTATGCATTTACCATATTCTTCATAAACACATGTTCTCTGAATTATAATAATTCATACTGAGGTTCGTTTTTAATAATCAATTGTTTTTATCCAAATACAGATATCTCCTAAACAGTTACTGGAATCTTCAGAAAAGAAAAAACATACGAGATACACAATTGATATACCGATACGTCTCTAATGTGTGAAGAAACAGTGGAATTATGTTCAATAAACAAGAGGCCCAATGGGCCTGCATCGCTCACCTGGAATTAATCTCTGACTTTAACCCTAAAGTGCCAAAATGGCCCCTTAGGGGTCAGAGTCACCATTTATGTAAAATCTGTTCCCCTTCCCCAAAGGATGTTTCTGACCAAATTTAGGCAAATCCATTCATAACTTTTGGACAAGAAGAGATTTAAAGGAATTACCTCTATTTTCCCTATTGGGCCATGCCCCTCTAGCCCCTTGGGAGTCAGAGTCCCCATTTATGCAAACTATGTTCCTCTTCCCCAAAGGATGTTTCTGACCAAATTTAGGCAAATCCATTCATAACTTTTGGCAAGAAGAGATTTAAAGGAATTACCTCTATTTTCCCTATTGGGCCCTGCCCTTCTGGCCCCTTGGGAGTCAGAGTCCCCATTTATTCAAACTATGTTCCTCTTCCCAAAAGGCTGTTTCTGACCAAATTTGGACAAAATCTATTCATAACTTTATGACAAGAAGAGATTTAAAGGAATTACCTCTATTTCCCTTAATTGGCCACGCCCCTTAGGGGTCAGAGTCACCATTTATGCAAAATTTGTTCCCCTTCCCCAAGAATGTTTCTGACCAAATTTGGGCCAAATCCATTCATAACTTTATGACAAGAAGAGATTATAAAAGAATTACCTCTATTTCCCCTATCAGGCCCCGTGCCTCTGGGCCCTTAGGGGTCAGAGTCACCATTTATGCAAAATCTGTTCCCCTTCCCCCAACGATGTTTCTGACTAAATTTGGACAAAATCTATTCATAACTTTATGACAAGAGAGACTTAAAGGAATTACCTTTATTTCCCCTATTGGGCCCCGCTCCTTAGGGGTCAGTGTCACCATTTATGCAAAATCTGTTCCCCTTCCCCCAACGATGTCTCTGACCAAATTTGGACAAAATCTTTTCATAACTTCATGACAAGAAGAGATTTAAAGGAATTACCTCTATTTCCCCAATTGGGCCCCGCCCCTCTGGCCCCTTTCGGGTCCGAGTCACCATTTATGCAAAATCTGTTCCTCTTCCCCCAACGATGTTTCTGACCAAATTTGGACAAAATCCATTCATAACTTTATGACAAGAAGAGATGTAAAGGAATTACCTCTATTTTCCGTATTGGGCCCTGCCCTTCTGGCCCCTTGGGTGTCATTGTCACCATTTATGCAAAATCTGTTCCCCTTCCCCCAACAATGTTTCTGACCAAATTTGGACAAAATCCATTCATAACTTTATGACAAGAAGAGATTTAAAGGAATTACCTCTATTTCCCCTATTGGGCCCCGCCCCTCTGACCCCTTGGGTGTCAGAGTCACCATTTATGCAAAATATGTTCCACTTCCCCCAACGATGTTTCTGACTAAATTTGGCCAAAATCCAATCAACACTTTTTGACAAGAAGAGATTTAAAGGAATTACCTCTATTTTCCCTATTGGGCACCGCCCCTCTGGCCCCTTTGGGGTCCGAGTCACTATTTATGCAAAATCTGTTCCTCTTCCCCCAACAATGTTTCTGACAAAATTTTGTCAAAATCAAATCAACACTTTTTGACAAGAAGAGATGTAAAGGAATTACCTCTATTTTCCCTATTGGGCCCTGCCCTTCTGGCCCCTTGGGTGTCAGTGTCACCATTTATGCAAAATCTGTTCCCCTTCCCCCAACGATGTTTCTGACCAAATTTGGACAAAATCCATTCATAACTTTATGACAAGAAGAAATTTAAAGGAATTACTTCTATTTCCCCTATTGGGCCCCGCCCCTCTGGCCCCCTTGGGGTCAGAGTCACCATTTATGCAAAATCTGTTCCTCTTCACCACAGGATGTTTCTGACCATATTTGGTCAAAATCCAATCAGGACTTTTTGACAAGAAGAGATTTAAAGGAATTACACACTGTACCTCTATTTTCCCTATTGGGCCCCGCCCCTCTGGCCCCTTGGGTGTCAGAGTCACCATTTATGCAAAATCTGTTCCTCTTCACCACAGGATGTTTCTGACCATATTTGGTCAAAATCCAATCAGGACTTTTTGACAAGAAGAGATTTAAAGGAATTACACACTGTACCTCTATTTTCCCTATTGGGCCCCGCCCCTCTGGCCCCTTGGGTGTCAGAGTCACCATTTATGCAAAATCTGTTCCTCTTCACCACAGGATGTTTCTGACCATATTTGGTCAAAATCCAATCAGGACTTTTTGACAAGAAGAGATTTAAAGGAATTACACACTGTACCTCTATTTTCCCTATTGGGCCCCGCCCCTCTGGTCCCTTGGGTGTCAGAGTCACCATTTATGCAAAATATGTTCCACTTCCCCCAACGATGTTTCTGACTAAATTTGGCCAAAATCCAATCAACACTTTTTGACAAGAAGAGATTTAAAGGAATTACCTCTATTTTCCCTATTGGGCCCCGCCCCTCTGGCCCCTTTGGGGTCCGAGTCACCATTTATGCAAAATATGTTCCCCTTCCCCAAAGGATGTTTCTGACTAAATTTGGTCAAAATCCAATCATAACTTTTTGACAAGAAGAGATTTAAAGAATTACCTCTATTTTCCCTATTGTGCCCCGCCCGTCTGGCCCTTTGGGGGTCAGAGTCACCATTTATGCAAAATCTGTTCCCCTTCGCCCAAGGATGTTTCTGACCAAATTGGGTTAAAATCCAATCAGGACTTTTTGATTAGTAGCGATTTGAAGAAAATGTTGACAGACGACGGACGGACGACGGACGCTGCGCCATGGCATAAGCTCACCGGACCTTCGGTCCAGGTGAGCTAAAAATGGATAAAAAGTGGAAAACACCTGAAACAGACTCACAGGTACTCCATTACTTATCAGTACAACATATGACTAGCATTGCAGGTATCATGAGGGGATCGGGACAATAATTAAATTCGGCATTTGTCATCTAATCGATGACAAAAAAGCAACATACAGATATGTAAGATGCAAATCTCTTTTTCAAAACACTTCTATCTCAGTTTTGTAATCATTTAATTGACATGCATTTATATTTTCACGGCTAATCAAACAAGGTATATCTTAAAATTCGTAATTGATTTTTTCTTACAAAATAGCTTGGGGAAAATCAATAACCCGATATAGCGCACAAATGAATAACAGCACTTTGAAGATTCAAGTGTCAAACAAGCCACTTTCATTCCTAGATAAATTGTTACAGTTTTGAAAGCACTAACTACATATTCACAAAACACAAACAATGGTAGCTGGATTTACAGTGCTTGATTGTAAACAAGTACATGTGTCTGTCCAATCACAATGCATAGCTAGCTAATTGGGTAATTTTATCAATAAATAAATAAAGTAAACATTCGTAACATTTCCTGATCATTGATGTATCACAATTTAATTGTTCTGCAACGTAACTGTCACTCAGTCAATCCCAAAAGTGTTGTAATTCCCCTAATTAATATATAACTGTTCTCAGGTGAGCGTCAAGGCCCTTAACACTGGGAAAAGAAATCACCTTTTTGTCTGTCATTCCTCAATGGTGGATACTAGATGACTTCTGGCAAGTGGTTTTGTGATGATTTGGCGCCATGTAACATGGCAATCGGATGACGCAATTCCAATTTATGATATCATCATTACATGGCACAAATTCGTTTCAAAAACACTTCCCAATGTAGCCATGATATGGCAAACAAGGGAGATAACACTTTTGAGATAGGCCTATACCAGGGTGACAAACTTGCCGGATCATATTACACTGGCGCGAAAAACCAAAGAGGAGATAACTCTTCGCAAGGAATGATTGGTATCATCAATACATAATGCCACAATGAAATTAACAAAAAATTATGGGATTAAATAAGGAAATTAAGTAAAAATATAAGATCAAAACAATTTACATATAGATAACAATAATGATTACAAAAAAACAAATGAGATACAACAATCTCATAATGATTTAAGATATAGGCCTATAGTAAAAATTATTATGGCCAGTATTCTACATGGCTTTCCTAGCTTTATTCATATAATTTTTTTATATTTTCGTCATTATTTTTGATGTGTAGAAAATTTTAGATAGGGCCCAAGTGTTAACGGTACTGCTAATTTAAACCTGCATGTTCATACTCCAATATATTGATACTCACTAGGCCAATGAAATGTATATGATAGTATGTTTATTTCATGCAACTTCTCCGCTAATCTTGTAAATCTCGACAAATTTAGCATGACATGTGTGAACTTCTCAATTTCAATAAAAATGAACAAAGTTTATTCATTAATTAACACAGACATTATGGATTAGTAAAATGGAACTCACAGATTTATACCTAAGAGCCTACAGGCAATTAAAATTTGGTTTCTGCATTAATCTCGGAAATTGAAAAAACAAATAATAAATACAATGTAATACCAAAGGCTCTACAGTTTATAAATTCATCTGCTAGATAACCACATTCAAAGAGAATATTAAACAAATGTGATGTTACCTGTTAACGTTGCACACACTTTTTTGACAGTGATGTTTTGTAAACACAAAACCAAAACATTTACAGTGCGAATGTTTCCATCTATATTTTCTTACATTTTTCTTTCTCCCTTTTCCAAGTTTGTTGATCAGTTTAATATCTTTTTCTAAATTCAATTCACTTTTTTTTATCATAAGAACACAGTTTCACAAATCAAAACTAAACTACAAGCAATGCTTATGAAAGACATGGTGGTATTTCATATCAAAACATTATCACAACAACAAATGTCAATACATTGTTTGTTTCTGAACTAAAGGTGGGAATACAGTTTCTAATTCTCAGCATACAACTATCTTCAGAAAATCCTAAACACTAATTAGCATACAGCATCTGTATCACATTACTTACCATACAAAATATACATTCTGCTCACAGGGGCAGGGCAATTGGATACCCATCCTACTGTCTATGCACGTCCCATATCCCTAAGTAAACCATGGAGGGGATTTGTAACATGTCCCTGTGGCTTTTTCTTGGAACTGACACAGAGCATACCAACTTACATTTTAAAAACTGAACACAATTATTTTTCCATCAGTTTTTTTTTATAGATATCAACAATATTAAAGTCTAAACTACAAAGACTTAAGTTTTCTACATTTTTAATAAGGGCAGCAGTGGTTTTGTCAATTGTACAATAACTGTGTGGGGGAAAAGAAATTGGCATTTTGGAATGGTATAAATGCAATAATTCGCAACAAAAACTGTACAGCTGAAACTTATTTTGCATATAACAAATCTATCGTATAATTTATTATGTACAAACTACAGACAACATGCTGATACAATGTACATGTACACTTTTGTATACCATAGCATGTTTTTTTTTTTCGATTTCGCAACTCCCATTCTGTAAAACAAAGCCATACAGTAGTAACAAAATGTTTGGAAGCATATAACTTTTGTAATTCGTCCTATTACAAATGTACTCCTGTCAAAGTAGTGAACTATATATAAATAGCAGCTTGTTACCCATTCAATTTAGGAGAATTTCCTTTTACCACTGTTAGTTGTGGAATGGACCAGTAAATTTACAGTTCAAAATTCAATTCAATTTAGGAGAATTTGTTTTTACCACTGTTAGTTGTGGAATGGACCAGAAATTTTCAGTTCAAAATTCAATTTTGAGCTCGAGACACTTAAAAATAGTGACCAAAGTTATGTAGGCACCCTAGGCAAAAATTTGGAAACAGTGCAAGATCATCTATGACACCTTGTTCTCATAAGCATGGTGGAACTCTCACAGACTGGAAGCCAATTAAGGTGTTTAAATTTCCGTAGAAGCTTGGGAGCATGCAATAGAGGTAAATGTTCTATGTGAGAATTTTACCAGAAAAGATTTTTCAATTTAATGCAACTGTGTTTTCTTTCCTTGGTTGAAAAAATGGAAACATGTTTTAAGATTAAATACATTCCTGATATGAAAATTAGAATTTTCAAAATAATGAAACTGTGTATTAATTCTTTCCTTGGTTGGAAAAACGGAAGCATATAAAAGATCAAATACATTCCGATTTTGTTATAAAGTCCTCTCCAAATCGAACTTGATTTCTTACTTATTGAATTAGCAGGTATCCTGTTCATCTGTATATCACTCTACTGATCACTTTAACGAAGCAACAAACATTGTACAATTATCTTTATGAGAGCACAAAGTTTTAAAAAATGTAATGAGTCTGATAACATAATAGATTACAATGTTAAATATGGTCATTCAATATTCGCAGTTTACAGACTTCTGTTACTCTGGAATTTCACAATGGATGGGTATGAAGGTTGCCATGTTATTTTATATGCTGTATGGAAGCAAACAAGACTAGCTTTAGTTGCAATTGAGTTACGATCTAGTACGATCTCCCCCATCAGATCAGACAGGTCCTGAACCCCTGGCTAGTGAAGATGTAGGTCCCAGTGTCAGAGATAATCCTGGTTAACAAGTGAATGGAACGACTCAATGACTACCTCCTAGAAGGATACCATTACTTCCTAAGGAGGATGGAACCCACTTTTACAGCTGGGTAGACTGGAACAAACTGATTTAAATGTCCTGTTATGTTGGCTGACTGCTGCTAGCACTCTCAAAATCTAAGTGTGTGATACTGTATGTGGTCTGCTGCCTTATTTGACTGTCTACAGTACACAAATCCCTATCTGTCAACCAGATAGTCCGAATCCAGTCTATTTCAAAATGCAAATCTATTGAATATAATAAAGATGTTGAAACAGCTTAAAAATGATGAAACCTTATACAAATTTTGCAAAACTGCATGACTTAACAGAATGGAGGACAGTATAGATATATAGATCAATTATTTCTTATATTTAATTAACATGTAATGCAAAAATCGTCAATTACAACAAAACAAAACACAAATTATTGCACATTTCCTTGAATACCCCATGTTCATATTGTAAAAGAATTTTTTTGTAAAATTATTACTCACATGGAACATTTGTACATAAGAAGCACTCCACACACTCTCAACTGCTTATATATATATATTGCCATTAGCATTGTCTGTTAATTCTCCAATAATCAGTATGATCAACCAATGGGTACATATAATTTGTATTTACAAAATGTCAGAGTACCTACAAGGTCTACGATAGAAGGCTGTACTTTGTACAAGACACAGGGAAGTAATTGGCTGTGGTTTCTCTTCGTTTAACTACAATGTATGTTGCCGTATGGTTTGTTGACAGTGGCGATCTCATTTCTCACACCGACATAAAGCAGGATTAGTTGTGATGAGGACCATTGCAATTGTAACTGTTATCATGGATAGGTTACATACAAATTTGTATCTGTTTCCATGGCAACATATCATGAAAACGGACACTGTTTTCAGAGCTCTATCTGACTTACAGGTATATCTAGCTGTGGCCATGGCAACACATCACTAAAACTGATTGTTAACATAGCCAAGTTCAATCTTACCAGGTACATCTGTTGCCATGGTGACACATCATGAGGATCGATACTGTTACCATAGCAATGACTGCTTTACTGTTTATCTGTTGCTATGACAACACATCACTAATACTGTTTGTTAACATGGCTAAGTCTGATGTTGTAGCCATAGTGACACATGCACACAAAGACTGATACTGTTACCATGGATACAACTAATTTTGCACTTGTACCTGCTGCCACATGCCATGGACACCACTAGGACTGATTTTGTTGCCGTAAATACTCCTGACTAAGCTCCTTGAGGTTTTGTTCCAGCATTGTGACCTCGTCTAATTTCTGTGCTTGCTTGGCCTGTTTGATGTAGCCCCTGATGATGTTCATCTGCTGTATCATAGGGTCATCTGTGTCATTGAAGTTAATGGTGGATTCAGACGGAATCCAGCCAGACAGAATCTTTGATCCGCTCCTCTCCCGCTGTTCGCCCTGTTTCACCTTCACACTGGCAGACCCCCCTGGTCTCGCACCTGTACTCCCTGCAACAGGTTTGGCGGGCTGCTCCTTCGGCTCCCGTTGTTTCATTTCCCGTTCCTGTGCCTCCAGGGTGGCCTGACGTTCCAGTGCGATGCGTCTCTGTACCTGCTGTTTCCTCCGCTCCTGTAACACAGTATACTGTTCCTCCGTCGGTAAGGCCTGCAGGCCAATCACATTCTCTTGCATCACATTACTGGCCCGCATCCTTATAGCCTTTTGAAGTTGGACCTGTTTGGCTGTGGGTCCCTGCTCAGAGTTCAATCCAAGCTGAAGAATTCTTTTGCTGTCAACAGCAAAACAGTGAAAAAATAACACTACTTACTTCAGTACAGTGCACTCCTCTTTCTATCATGTTGCATTTGTCAGACAAAAACATGATATTAACAGGAATGTGACATTAAGAGAAACATGTTTTCCCACTAAATCTAGTGCATTTCCAATCTCCAGAACTAAAGGTAAGATATTCAATGTACATATGAAGATGTTTCAATATATATATAGATAACATTATTTCAATTAAAAATCATTTTTGGGGTTATATTTTATTTTCTGTGCAACTCAATGGAAATGACATCAATTTATGGATATTTTATGTGATTGGTTAAAAAAACATGATATTAAGAGGAATTTACCTCATAACACATGATATTAACCAAATAAAATTACATAGAATATATAGAAAGAGAAAAATGGTGCTTGGGAAAAACATGATATAAAGAGGAATGTGATATTAATTAACAAGGGTGTTATTAAGCGGAATCCACTGTATAGTGAGTCAGTGACATTTCTCTTGCTTATTCATTTATGATTAAAAAAATGTTTTTTTCTCTTAAACGATTTTCTCAATAGTTTCATATATCACATAGATCTTTTTTAGTAAATGAAGTTGGCTTCAATTTCTGTAAGATTTTCTCTTTTCCTTATGAACATATTTTTAACAAAAGAGCCATTTAAAATAACAAGGTTGAGACAAAATGCTTCTTATATGTCACTTACCTAAGGCCATCAATTAATTCGTAACTTTTGAGGATTTTGGTTCTCAGCTGTTGTGCCGACCTCAGACTATGAGTGGATTCTCCGTTACTGTAATGATAGACAGGGGACCATCAGGAAACACAATCTCATTCATGTACTGTACAATAAATACATTCTGTCAGGGTTTCTAAAACCACTTTCTGAACACTGTATTTTTGTTGACTTCACCACATGAAAATATATTTTCGGAAATTCTAAACTCACATCACACTATTTGTATGGAATTCAATTTGAAACACTATGTCTGGTATAAGTGTTTCATAACTTGTTAAATGAAAGCAGTGTATAATAAATACTATAACAGGAAACTGGAGTTTCAGGTGACATGTATAAATCTTATCATTATATCTACATTTGTGCTGCAGTGTCACTATATAAACCTAGTCATTGAAAAGAATCGTCATCAACACAAGTATACCCATTTAATCACTCACTGTCTGCCATGAAGAGGGTCCCTATCATCGTTCGTTCCAGGGGAGCACGCGAAATGGTGTGACTTACCTGAGAGACTCTACCATAGGCATATATTCTGAGAGTAAGTCGTTAGAATCCTCGATGTACTGGCTCATTTTCTAAAACACATAAGATATTGAAAATAAGTTGTCACCAAAATAACTCCGAATCTAAATCATTGAATTGAATGAAAATCACTAGCAATTGAATTTTACTCTCTGTGTCTACCATATAGAAAGGTTATGCTCCTTTATTCAACCTTAGAACCAATTGCAACATCTCATGGAAAATTTCCGGTAATTTTCAGAAATCTACTCCCTTGAATGCATACGCCCTCAAAGCCATGCAGTGAATCGAGAAACAGTTTGAAAGTCAGCCATGCGCTGAATCACCACACAGTCCGAAAGTTCTCTGACTTTATTGACCAGAGGTTACGAATATACAACATATACACATGTACATATTTTGCCTCGTAGCTTTAAATGTCCTTTCCAATAAACAATTGTAACCTATCAAGTGTGTTTTCTGACAAGCACTTCTGATAAGGCAAGTTATAAAGACGTTTAGATGTGCTTGAGCACATCACACAAGACGGGACTGCCTTCTTTGGTTTGGCCATGGACTCAGCCATTTTGGAACAAGACTTTTACACAATGTGACCCATTGTATATCCATTGGAGGAGGTAGATTTTCAAAGATAACCCGAAATTTCCCCAAAGATGTTGCGATAGACTTAAAACAGGAACAGGTATTTTTGCTGACCTGATACAGGAGTACGATTGGTGGTTGTGTGTTCCTCTGCTCCATCTGTTGGTCCCGTCGCTCCAGCAGTTTGCGACAGTTCTCACAGGTTCGTATATGTGGGTCCCCGTCCATACCCATGAGGGAGTTTAGACTAGTATTACTGCCACTGCGCTTGAGGAAGCCCACTTCACCCCCGGTCTGGAAGGCTGGGTCAGTCAGTTTCTCTATAACACCAGTCAACACTTACCGACACTTACCGACACACAGGATTCTGTCTCAGATAATGAGCTGTTACCAGTATCTTACCAGTTTGTAATGAAAAATGAAGTCAGCTGTTTAAAGCTGTTATGCAATTAAATGAAAATGTAGCCGAATTTCTGATTTAAGTCCATACAATTTATTTTTTCAGCCTTTGGTAAATAAGATTTTAAAAAATTGCTGCTTCATGTTTGAATTCTTGATAAAATGTGCAATAAAAAATTAACAGATTTTCCTGAGAAAGATATCTAAAAAACAAACAATTATAGTTAGACTTGCAGAACAAATTATCACTCACAGCTTTTTTTTTTGTTAAAAATCTATACATGTAATAATGACCATTCCTAAATGTCTGCAAACCTTTCTTGTATCACAAAGAAAATAATTAAACTCACTATGTTACATGTATTAATGCTAATCTCTTTTTTTCACAAAAAGATATTTTTTGTCTTACTGGCAAATGTGTACGGCATGAAATGTGAGCATTTGTCACACATGATGTCTCCGCAGAGTCTGCAATGGTGGCGCCGCCTGGTGAGACCAAAGTTCCGACCACAAGTCGGACATGATGGGATCATTTTATCAGGTAACCACGGTACAAGGGCTCGTTCATAAGCTGCAGAACACAGGTAGAAATTACTTAGTATTGAAGTAATACTGTAAAAACATTTAATTTCGTTTGGGTAAAATTTCATTGTTTTGGAGACAAGAAACATTTTCGTTGGGGAATTTTTGTTGTATACAACAGCTGAAATAAAAATTGTTGAGAGGTAAAATGTTGTTTGTGTTTTCATTTCGTTGTTCCTCATATCCCCACGAAATTAACAAAATTAAATGTTCAACAAAATTTAAAGGTTTAACAGTATGTTTTCTATCATAAACATTCACAACTGTTTATGTATGATATTATATAATGAGGCAAATGCCTTGGTGTTCCAACTTCCCTTGAAGATAATTATTTAGTTATATAAATCTAAAATGTACAAACTAATATGCCATGAACACCTTTCAAGGTTGATGTTCGTTTCTGGATCCTTATATATGTACCACCCACAAAGATTAAAATTTCTAAAGAAATGCAGCAAATTTTCAGGCACAAAAATACAAAGTTAAATCATAAATACAGAGTACTGAAATTTAACATTTAAAAAATGTTAAAGTGGGAAAACGACCAGGGGGAAACTCATACACTGGCATACAGTTAAGTTTACATGAGGAAATGGAAATGAAACCATTCTCTGTTCAGAAAATAAACATGTATTTACAGTTCCAAAGTCTTCTGAAAATATCTAAATAATGTGAATTATGCTGACCTGGGGTGAAAGGTCAGAGGTCACTTACCTTTGCGTTTACTAGGCTCTGTGGGTGCCTCTTGTCCAGTAAGTTTGTCTAGTCTAATGATGAGTTTATTGGTCTCCACCACAAACCTGTCTACTCTGGTCCCTCGCACGGTCTTAAATGTGTCCGTCCAGGACCGTGTGTGTCCTATAACATAATACACATGTTTTTAACATAGGATATTAAACAACACAGATTACCTGTCTCTGCACTGGCTATAGGGAGTGTTGGAACTTGCATTTATTAAAGCAGGATAAAGGAACAGGTTTGGAGATTTTCCCATATTGAACACTTCCTGCACTTATAATATTTCTTGATGTCAATATCTTTGAATTAATTGTAATACTAAATTTCAGGTCAAAAGGTTATTTAAGTAAAATGAAAAAAAAATTCTTAAACAAGGACCATCCAAATAACTACTTAACTTTGTATTATACATACAAGTAATATTATAAGACTCATTCATGACCGGGGAGGTAAGATAGGGAAATTCCAACCAAGGGGTTTTCAAATTTGGTAAAACCGAGGCTTTGCAGAGGGTTTTGCCAAATTTTAAAACCCTAAGGTAGAAATTTCCCTATTCCCTATCTATCATATTTGTGACGTCACATCATTGCTGAGCCATTGTGACATCACATCAAGTGATATGCGTATGTAAGATAGTTTTCAAAATCTTGAGAGGAGGCTATGATGCAACAGCATCACACCGACTTCTGCCAATAAAGAAAAAGAGAAGGACCCGGGGACATTCACTCAGCCTAGATAAATCAAGAAGCAGGTTGGACATGAGAAAATATTCATTTGTGCAAAAAATTGTAGACAGTTGGAAAATGTAGTTAAAGCACCAAATCTAGTCAGTTTTGAAAACCGTTTGGACAATGTCACAACATAAACATTGTTATATTTTTTTGTTGAAATATTTTATGGACGATGATCTGAATAAAGAGGCAATTAATGCCTGCGTTCAGAAAAAACTAAGTTAATAGCTTTCTTACATTGGCAAACTCAATACAACATGACGAGATTTTAAGCCTTGATGTGTCTGTACTGTACACACAAGTAATTATACCATACCTGGTTCCTGGGGGTCCCACAGAGATGGGTCATATCCTGCTACACTAGGGGCAGGAATGTAACCCTGATGACCATTGTCGGAACTTGTACTGGCAGCCTCCGCATTAGCTGGAGTATCCTTGTCTCCCAATATCTTCTTTATTGTTTTCCCAAATAGGCCTGTGAACAAAAACATGTCTAATGGTTATATTGTTACTTCATATTTTGTTAAACAAATATTGGAACATGTACCAGGGTATGAAAAGAAAGAGAATGTCAAATAAGATTAGCTACCAGTAGTTATTAATATTCTTGAAAAGGAATTAATATTACTTCATAAGCAAGAATTAATACCATGTTAAAATTAAGCAGTTTGGAAAATTACCTGGTAATTATATATATAAGCTATAAAAATAAATTAAGAAACAACAAACCAATGAGTCCACATAACAAATATCATTCTCTCTTTTTGGGATCTTCTGCCAGAATTTTCTTGTAAAAAATGTCATTTATCAAAAAGTTCTTTTTAAAAACAGATTATTAACAAATGTTTGATATTACTGGGAATTGGTTGATTATTGTTTGAAAATATTTCTGCAATCAGTTGGGGCATCACTTATATTCACCATCTGATGAACTACGTGCTAAATAGTAATACACAGTTTTTTGCGCCATTCAAGATCTAGATCTCTAAATAAGCCTCAAGATAGTCTACTGGGTACTTGTACAAAATGATGATTTGTATACAGGTAAAATGTTGATTTGTATACAGGTAAAAGACTGTAGTGCTAGTGTTATTACAATAGTACCTCTGAGCTGTTGAAGAACATCTTTGTCCTCGGCTGAGTGTTCTTCTTCGAAATGACCTTGGAGTTGTGTGATAGTCCCCAGGTCTTTCATACACATGGGACAGAGGAAGCCCTCCCTGACCTCCGCAGCTGTCGCCATCTCAATCCTCACTGTCAAAATAAATGCTTAATTTGAAATTCATATCTTACATGTGACATGAATCATACAAGTCATGCTTTTTGACCTTCAAGAATTGTCACAAATTACATCATAATCAAGGAATGAGGTCACTTAGGATGTTTTGTGTTGTTTTATACTGTCAGTTGCGTCCATCAAACATTGATGATTATTGTCGCTGTGAAGAGTTTGGATGCTGGCTACAGGAAGAGTTAATGGTTTATATTTTGAATTCTGTTGTACAGTCATGTACTGCTACTATTGGCAGACCTTTGTGTCTTGCTTGGTAGAAAGAGGCTCGGATCTGTAGCCTCTGTATACATGTCCTTTGTAGCAATGGTGTGTTTTGTAATGTTTTGTCTGAACACTACTATGGACACTCTACCTATTGAGCTTATAGTCCGAGTTTCCTCTGACCACAACACCATAACTGGTTTGGGGTCAGAATGCACTGCAATATAAAGATGTGGAATTTGCCTGATAAAAAACGTATCCGGGAGTGACTATATAACCAACAAAAAGATGCAGTTCGGAAATCTTTTGAACGAGAATATTATATCCTTTTCAGTCTGGATCATTAGTCACCACATGGCCTACTTTGGAGGTAAAAACGTGGAGACTGCCCAGGTGGGAAATTTCGAACCATTGAAAATGGAAAATTCTACTGACAGAAATTATGAACTGTTGGTGATAATCAGAGCAAGTTTGGATCAATAAATAATTTATTTATCAATAAAAATTAGTCCAATAAAACCCCACTTACTCCAACTTGTGGGGACCTGATCAATAGTTCGAGGAATACATGGTATTCAAGTAATCCGACGTTAGTTGAATATGTATATGAATTTGGTTGGGACCAAACGACCTGTTCGACGATTAGGGGTATATATACTGAAACGAAAAAGAAACGCAACTTCAAATTGTAGGTTTAATAAAATAATAATTGTGAGCATTATGTTTAAATTTCATATGTAATAGTTAATATTGAATATTGATGTAACATCCTTATTCAATATTTAGAGATTTTTAAGAACAGGTCACTTTGCTAGAAGGTCATGATTGGTAGTACCCTACGTGAATCCAAGTTGAAATGGCAGCAGTTTTGAAACCGTGCCCTAATATCGTGTGTGTCCTCCTCGAACAGTTATCACATCTCTAATTCTTTGTTGCATTGAGTTCATCAGGGCATTGACTTTCCGTATTGGAATGTTATTCCATTCTTGGACGAGTGCATTTGCTAACTGAGGGAGGGTATTTGGGGGGTTACGGCGATTTCGAATTCTTCTGTCTAATTCATCCCACAAATGCTCGATTGGGGACAGGTCGGGGCTATATGGAGGCCAATCTATAGGAGCAATGTTATGTGTCGCAAGAAAGTCTCTACAGACTCTTGCAACGTGTGGTCTCGCGTTATCTTGCTGAAAGGTTAGATGATGCTGTCTAACAAACGGCACAACATGGGGCCTAAGGATCTCATCCCGATAGCGTACGGCCGCTAAATTCCCATTGACTATCACCAAAGGCGTCTTCAAACCATGGGAGATTCCCGCCCAAACCATAACTGATCCACCCCCAAATCGGTCGTGTTCCAAAACACAGGCGTCAGCAAAACGTTCGCCTCGACGCCGGTACACACGTTGACGGCCATCTGCTCGAAATAACGTGAATCGAGATTCATCGGTGAAGAGCATAGACCTCCAACGTCTCATAGGAAAACGTCTGGGCATATGTGCCGTTGCCCATTGCATACGACGTGCTCGACGTTGCGGTGTTAGTGGTAAACCAACGTACTGTCGCCTTGCACGCAAATTAGCCTCACGCAGTCTGTTGATCACTGTTTGGGGATGAATTCGACGGTTATGATTACCAATCGTATTCCTTGCCGTTTCAGCGGCCGTTAATCTCCTGTTACGCAGGTGTGCCAACCTAAGAACCCGGTCTTGACGTCGCGACGTTACGCGTGGACGTCCTGATCTCGGCTGGTCATCGACTCTTCCTGTTGCGTTAAGACGTGAAACTAATCGACTAATAGTCGATTTGTGAACTCTGAATTGTCGAGCGACGTGAAGTTGCGTGTTCCCTGCCAGAAGCATCGCTATAGCACGTCCTCTATCAACCTTTGATAACCGTGGCATAATTGTAAAAGGAATTATTGTTTGCAAAAGTATTGGCGATGATGTGGCTCAATGTTAGTGATGAATTGATACTGGTTTGAATGAAAAAAGAACGCATATGTTTGTACAGGCACGGTTTTTGATGTTTTTACCGCGCCGGAAGTGCATAGGTCTCTAGTCACACTTGGGTGATTTTGAAGATTGGTATGGGTGTTAGGCAGGTTGCATGTTTATATCGGCGATTTTTATACAGATATGTATATTTAATACAAAATTAATCACAATTTTCCATGTTGCGTTTCTTTTTCGTTTCAGTATATTTGAGTAAACCAGGTTCAAGTAAGTGGGGTTTTACTGTATGTGTTGTGTCATAGTCAATTTTTGTTTTCAACACTTCAAATTTCTCTGTGACCAAAGAGTGTCCGATAATTCCACATTTTTATATAGGAGTGTGCTCTGGTCCCACGCAAAACATCGACCTTGTAAAATGTCTAAGTCTGGTATAAGGGCCAGAGAAATCTTGGGTTATTGAGCTTCCTGGTTGATTGTGAATGACCCAGTTCAATACTGCTTCACTTATGTACTGTGTCTGACCTAGTAAGAAACTGTGGGCTTACAAAATACAAAAGGGGTGCTCTTATTGAATCCATTTACAAGGAAAATTTTCCATGTGAAATCAGGGATGGAATTCTTTGGCTAAAAGAATAAAATTTATATTGTCAGATCAGTGAGATATGTAAGGTTTACAAGTTTTAGATAAGCACACCCATCCTATTTCCACGAAAAAAAGGTGAGTTGCCTTTATGATACATGCATGTAATTCCTCCAGAAGCGGAACTGTATGTCCTTCCATAGGTTGGAAGGTGACATACAATGTATAGGTCCCGGGTTTGAATATCGGGTTTGGCTATATGCATACAGGTACATTATATTATTCCTGTTCTGTGCCAGTATTGCCTGTGACCAGCTCTTGTTTAAAATCTTTGGTAAAAATGTATGCCAAGGGATACTAGAACATAGGTTGTAAGTAGTCTTTTGGAGTTCTTATTAAAGAAATAGGAAGCTAAACTACAAATATGAATATGCTAAATATTAACATTTTTAATCATTAAGGTCGTTTTATGAAGTGGATTCATTCAATTTCGTTTTAACATATTGCTTGACCTTTAAAATATTTAAGTAAATTTGTTGTATGGCAATAAACAAAGTATCATCTGCTAATACTAATAGCAGTTTACAGTCAGTGGGCAACACCCACACATTGCAATAATTAACCATTTGCCAATTACGAATATGTGACCAAACAAAGGAAGTTCTACATCATCAGTGCAAATTTAGCCAAAACTAGCATCCATACCTTCGAGTGAGATAACGGGGAGAAGAGTTACATCACAAATAGACGCCTAAATACATATGTCACTACGGCGATCCCAGTGAATCCCCTGTCAATTTCAGCGGAAACAGTATCGTGAAAGTAAATAATCATTTTTTAACACGGAAACTAAAATTCCGGAAAAAATGCAAAATGTTAAATTTCATATTATTCACGCTCAAAAAAATAATGCACGATTTTCATATTTTAAAGGACAATATATGAAGTAAAATAAAATTATTGTATATTCAAATAATCATAAAAAAAATAACAACAATGTGTTGGGATTCCCCAGTAGCGATAAGCACGACCTCTGACGGGGATTTCCTTGTCGTTTCCTTTTCCGCTGAACAACTTCCGCTACTGGTAATGAAAACATTTCATGTGTATTCCAATCTACTTTCATCCATCGTCATCGGGCAAATAATGATTCTGACTTCAAACATTTTGACATTAAATAACACAGAACATTCCTGAAATTTGTTTGAAGTTGGGAATAATTCACCTGCTGGCGTTCTTTGGTACTTGTTTGCAGTGCATCTCCCTATAGTTTACCAGTACTTGTGGTTATATATCATATTCGTCTGTTCTTTAACCACAGTGAATATTATTCTACTATTCTTTAACTGAAAGAATATGCGTGTCTAGTGATACTTATGAGAAAGAAAATCTGCTTTTTCGTCAGTGCAGTGTTTTGAAAATGTACTTGATCTGAAATCCTTTGATTATAAGCTAAGTAAATAAAGCTTGATTTATTTTTATTAATTTGTGTAAAGACAGGGTTAACCGTTAGACACTAACCTTATTTGGTAGGGAGACCACCTGTCTCGAAGCTCCCTAATGATGAAAATAGAGGGCCCTGGCTGAAATCTGGGGGGCCAAGTATCATAAACTGTGATCAGCATCTTTCAAAAGCTTTGCTTTCATATAATAAAATCTGTGTTAAAAAAATCAAGCGTTTCCGCTGAATCTGCTAACTGAAAATGTAACTGCACTTGACTCAATAACGTTGATGCCCATATATATAAGGCCTAGTGATCGCGACTAACAAAGTGTGAGTAGAAAGACGGAGAGTGGTTCTCTTGCTTGTTTTTATTTGTGGTCATATTTGTCTGTATTACATTTTGAAGACTATTGTCGCAAAACATAATTATACATTTTTTCAAAAACTCAAATAAAAAAAACAGGTGTGGCCTGGCCTGAAAACTGGTATTGGACCATAGGGAGATGTTTGCGTCGGCTATTTGGTTTTGGTTCAATATACGTGTCAATAATAAATGACAATGTGCAAGGTTCCTCAAAATCTTAGCTTGGTTAAGCATCTTTTACAGTGATCAATCTACATGCGAGTCCCGAGTCCAGCAGTGATCAATCTACATGCGAATCCCGAGTCCTGTACTCATTAAATTATGCTGGGACTCACAGAAATTCTGGAAATACTTCAATATTACATTGTGGGACCCATAGTTTTCAGCAATATTTACAAAAAGGACCCATGGAAATAAATTGTAAATTGATCACTGCTGAGTTTTAATAATTAAAACATAATCAGTGCTGTAGTTTGTTGCTAGGACCAAAGGGACATGTATAGACTTGTATGATAAAATTCGCAATATATAGTTATTTAAATTATCGCTAATTTAATCATATTAGGTCTATACAAAATGTCCATGTGCATGGACAGTCTGTGATTAAATGAGTAACAAGAGAGGACCAAATGTGGACTACTTCAAGTTCTGGCATAAAGTTGAATTCCTTACAATGGGCTGTTTTCCTTACAATGGGCTGTTGCAAGAAAAAAAGCACACAAAATTTCCTATATTAAAGTTTCAAATATAATTAGAGAAATTTAATTAGCTAGTCGCAAGGGGCAGGCCTAGGTACATGGAAGTCTGACCTACCATTTGGCATCACAACAGTCCTTTTGATTTCCTGTAATTCATTGATATTGTATAATAGATAGAATTACAGGTTTAACTTAATTTATAATATGAAGGTACAATGTATAAAAGGGAAGCAACTCTGATGATTCTGTACCATATCAATTTCTTTGCCTAGACAATGGATATACTTGTAACCATATAAAGTTGCTCGCTGACGTTTCAATAGGGCTACAATTGTTAGAACTAATACCTTTGTGAATACTCTTACCTTTTCACCCTCTGAAAAAATAGCAGGCCAGATTTAATCACATTTGGCTGCAAGCCTTTCCTTTGGGTAAAGCTGTACAAAGTTCATTTATGGGGCCCCTCCCCAGCGGAGTTGGGATCTGAATCAGAGGAGGGCCCTAAAGTGTTTCCAAATAGCCTTTTCTTTTCAACAACAAGAAATTTCACCCCCTGTTGGGAAGACTTTGAGCCCTGTTCTCTGGCCGTGACATATCAAGAGTCTTTTATGTAACTAAGTGGTAGTTACTTTTTTCCCTGCTTGACGTTTGGCATTATGGGAATGAAACGGCTGGTTCACCCCTTTTCAGTATAATGTGACCGGTACATGTAGGTGTGCTCTAGATCTGCAGGGAGCTTTTGGCAGTATACTTCAGTTTGTTAGTTCTTTAAATTGGCAAAAGATCCAGACTATCACAAAAAGGCTTGCATGAACATACTCTAGCCTCCAAAAAAGTAATCAAGCACTAAAACAACACACTCTTGCATCACATACACTGTGAGGCTGTCATTAAATTAACTTAGCTGTTAATGAGATGTAAAATAAACCAAAACCAAACTGCTTCTGTTAAATAATTTAATGCGATAAGATCAAACCACTTAAAAGATGTCTTGAAAATTTTTGTGATTTACTCATCCAGTGGATAGGGAGTCTGGTAGTGTTAATTCCTGTGAAATATGTTTGATTTGCACTCAATTTTAACTCAAATTAATTTTGTTCTTTTCTCTATCTTTTCCAGAAGAAACGGTCATCATTTGAAAATCTTCAGTTTGGTGAGTGTTTTTGTATACCATAAGCATGTTTGAAAAAACTAATCTGTTGATCAGTTTGGTGTAACATTCATTCTTTAACATTTTAATGGTTCATATTTAATTTGAATGTTAAAAATTCTTCTTCCCCTGCAAAAATAAAGAGGTGATTTGTCTTCAGGATGATGCGGTCTGTCGTCCCGATGCAATTGCCAATTAAAATGCAAATTCTAAGTTGAGCATTTCCCTGTTTGTGTGGTGGGGGTTGTGCATTGGATATTATGACACTATTATTGTGGCATTAAGAAAAAGGTGACTTGGGGCTGAATATCTTATCATACCTGGTAACCTATATGGAGACACCTTCTCAACCAGCGGTTTTATTTGGGTTTCGCAGTTTCCTTCTACATTAAACTCGTGCATGTTATCATCCGGGCCAACTAGAGTGCAAAATAAGCATTAATAGTTGATAAAGATATTTGTTGTTAAATTAATCAAATAACTCTCAAAAGAAAATTTAAAGATAATTCCATTTCATAAAGGCTGGCTGTGACTTAAAAGTTTACAGGTCTCAAGGTCACCTTTATTTTTGATGGAAAATTAATTCAATGTTACATCCAGGCTGCCGAATCGTGGGAAATCTGAAGATGGGGGAGAAATAGAAATAACGCAAAAAATATAAGTAGAGCCCATTTTTTTATTAATCTGCTGCAGGATAAGTTGTACTGCAGCAAAATCATCAAAAACGTTATCATCATGCAGTTCTTAAAGGGGCATCCCGGGGAAGTCTACAATGAAGTTCTTGAATGTACATGCTGTCTGCACTACCAGATACATTTTCCTGTTATTTCAATATTCAAAGTCCACTCAAAATGTGTTTATTAGCCACTTGAAAAATTGCATTCCTCGGGAAAGCCCGATAAAAATAGCGCTGATCACGCGTCAGTCAGGTGACCATTTTGTCGCAAGTCGACGAGGGGCCCAAAGGGAGGGGACGCGTAATGTATAGGTCCGATGATGAACCAGACACAAAATCCGTGTATACATTTTTTGAATCATATTCACATTAATAATCAGACGTTAATTACACACTATAAGCATATGAAGAAATGTATGTCGACATCTATGCATCATTTATCGACATCAGTACCTGGATACAACCATGCATCGCCAGACTGCACTCTTACATTGTACGTTTAACAGTGTCATGTGGGTTTCCGATGATGACAACCATAGGGCAAACCTTAATTTCTGTAAAAGTTATCTTCACGAATCCTCATTTAGAACCATTTCACAAAAGGTGTGCATGCATTTTAAAGTACAAAAATAAAATGAAATGATTCCGATTTTTTTTTTATACAACTCGATGTCTTGAAGATGTTTTTTTAGACTATCTATATATTCATCTAAAATCTATCCAACTTTCAGCGTCAACATACTTTAACACTTACAATTATGTATCAGGGAAGTCCGTGCACTCATATGACGCACCACGCACTAAACATGTAGAACACATGTATAATATATATATCAAATTTGGAACTTGTCGAGAAGATAATTGTCCAATACTTAATCCATTTGTATACGTTATGATAGCTCCGTTTTCATTTTACTTTTTTTTAATGTAAATTTAAAGGTTCGTTAACATTTTCAACACAACTGCAGACATGGGACATATATATGATTTTTTTTTTTATAAATTAATGACTTCACTTATATATTGCATATTAGTGGTGTGCGGTGCACCGAAACATTCGGTGCATCGCGGTTCATTTCTTTCGAATCGAATCGCTAATTCCGGAAATCGGTTCGAATCGGACCTAATTTTACAATCGCCGTCAGTAAACAAAATGGCGGCCCCCAGGCGGTCTAAGGTATGGGACCACTTCGAGTTTTACGAACAAAACGGCAAAAAAGATAGAACAGTCACTGTGTGTAAATTATGTGCCATCACCATGAAGTATCAAACGGGATCTACTACGTCCATGACTAATCATTTGAAACGGAAACATGGGGTAAATATATCAAGTTCAACCGAATGTATTACCGGCAATACCGCCGGGTCTGCCCAGACTGTCGTTAGCAGTAGCCCGTCAACTTCGACTGAAAAACAAAGTTCTTCAAATCAATTGAAAATAGTCGAGGCTTTTACGAACAAACAGAAGTTACCCGTGACGTCTTCTCGACATATTAGCATTACAAAATCTATCGGAGTATTTCTAGCCAAAGATATGAGGCCGTATTCTGTTGTGGAAAATGAGGGATTCAAATCAATGTTGAGTGAGTTAGAACCCCGCTACGTTATCCCAAGTAGAAGGCACTTTTCAGATAAGATCATCCCCAAGCTGTATGAAGACACAAAGGCTGAAATTGTCAAAAAACTAAAACAAGCAAAATTTATTGCACTTACAACAGATGGATGGACCTCCAGGTCCACAGAATCCTACAATACAGTAACAGCACAGTTTCTCTTAGACGACTGGCAGCCATTTTCTTGTGTACTACAGACCAGAAAAATGTTAGAATCCCATACTGCTGAGAATCTTAGTGCAGAACTTCTGAAATCAGTGAGTGAGTGGGACTTAAAACGTGGAAATAAAATGCCATCATTAACAACTGATAATGCAGCAAACATTGTCAATGCTGCAAGTCTGGCTGAATTCTCCCCACATATTCGATGTGTAGCACATACCTTGAATTTAGCAACGCAAAGGGGGTTAAAAGTACATCAAATTGAGAGATTTCTTGGCCGCATAAGGAGAGTAGTGTCATTCTTTCATAAAAGTATAACTGCCATGGCCATTTTGCATACAAAGCAGTCAATCCTAGAGTTACCGAGGCACAAGTTAATCCAAGACGTATCCACACGTTGGAATTCAACATACGACATGGTCACTCGATTTATTGAACAAAATACTGCCATTGAAGCTACACTTCAGATGAAGGAGATAAAGAAAAATGCGAAGGAAATCTACACTCTTTCTGAAGATGACCTAGCTAATGCTGAGGGTGTGATTGAAACTCTTGGACCAATGAAAAATGCAACAACATTACTGTGCAGTGAAAAATCCCCCACAATATCTCTCATTCATCCTCTGAAAGAGATGCTGTTGATACAGTTACAAGTGAAGGACAGTGACAGTGCTCTAGTTACTTCAGTAAAGGAAGCAATAGCCAAAGATCTGACACCAAGGTGGGTACATTGAACATGTATTGGCTGTTTGATTTAATTGTAGCAATATAAAAAAAAGTTTGAATTAAAAATAACAAATTCGTAGACCTGTAACATTTCAAACATAATCTTTATTCTGAAAAGTCCACAAGTTAATTATAAGTTTTGTGATTTTGTTTTATTTTCAAAAACTTACATACAATCAATCATAAACATGTTTCATATTTCAAAACCAATTCATTCAAAATCAAAATCATTTAATTTCAGATATAGTGATGAAGCCACTTTGAAGTTGCTGTTAGAAAGCTCTTGCCTAGATCCAAGATTCAAAAAGATGCCATATATTGATGACAGTCAAAGACGGGAAGTTTTTTCATCTTTATCTATGAAAGCAGCTGTTAGTTATGAGGTTTGTACTATGTAGAACTAAGATTTTTGTAGAAATTACACTACATTCTTTAGTTATGGTAAAAGACTTGAATTAATTATAAATAATTTTAAAATTCAAAATTTAGTTTTGATATTTAATTAAGATGTTTTGTTTCTGTTAGCAATGAGTAAGTCAGTCTATTTCTAGAAGTACATATTTTTATTAAAGTTTATTTATTAAACTCTTTAATCAGACTGTCCGGGTGAAGATTGAGAAAGATGATGAGACTCCAGGCACCAGCACTGCTGACCCACCATTGCCTAATATTCATTTGGAACCAGATGAAGTCAACTCAGTTGGAACAGATGGGACACCAAACCAACCCTCAGAATCTGCTGAACAGCCACCTGAAAAGAAGAGAAAACCATCAGCATTTTCCGACTTATTTGGGGAGATATTTGTTACAAAAGTTGAACAAGCAAAATCATTGGAAGTTAGGATTGATAGGGAAATTACAAATTACAAAGCCGAGGGCAGTATTTCCCTTGAAAGTGATCCACTAGAATGGTGGAAGAAAAATGAAGACAAATATCCTTTACTTTCAAATCTAGCAAAAAAAACCTTTGCATACCTGCAACATCGGTGGCTAGTGAGAGAATATTTTCTACAGCTGGTGATCTGGTAACAGCTCAGATGTCTTGTTTGTCTTCAGATCAGGTGGATAGACTGATATTTTTGAAGAAGAACTATGTGTTTAAATAAAGAGCCCAGACAATTTAATCTTATAAGTGGACATTTAACTCTGCTAAGACAGTCTAAGAATTCTCTATTGCCAAATCCCTCAACCTGCCAAATATAAAACTTTTTGTTATTTTGCAATGCAATGTTCCTGTTTATTATTATTTTGTTTTTTGAGCCTTCATTAAAGGTATTTCATTTTGTTGTATATTATTAGTGTTGTTATTAATGAATTGCTGACAAAAACATCCAAAATAAAGGATTTATAACTAATGACCACATGTTTTTGATTCGATTCGAAAATATTCGAACCGAGAAGCTGTGATTCGAACTCGAATCGATTCGTGGAAAGTGTGATTCGTCCCAGCCCTATTGCATATATTTTGATTCATATCAAATTCAATACCGGGATCCAAACCCGATACTATTTGTACAATCCGTATTTTATAGATTAGGTATGACAAGCATTTTTTATCCGCACAGGATGACATAATTTTTTTCATTTTGTCCAAATTGAACTTGTATGTAATTATACATTAAACTCAATCGCACCTATGCCGGCGTTTTACAACGTAACCCCCTCCACACACCCCCATACGGGTTTTCTTGTATGTGAAAAGGTCTTTCTCTTCAGCAATATATTTCAATTATGCCGTTTTACTGAAATATTATAAAGGGAATATTGCAAAACACGCTTTCAAGTTTTACACACGCATTTCATGTAACAGAGAAATGAAAGAGTTATCCCTTGGGAGGCCCCAAAACCAAAACAAAACTGTGTCACCGACTATCCAGAAGAAAACTGTAACATGCAAACAATTTGGCTGTTAGTTTCTCCCTTGAATACTTCCCATCCCTCATTATGCTTCCGTAATATAATCCTTACGTTGAAGTTTGACCATACGGCCACTTTTCGCTTGGTAGTTACATGTAGGTCACGCGGATCGCCATTTTTTGTTTACCGATGTAGCTTGTTATGCGCATGCGTTATCTTATGTGACGAAAAAAAATTTACATGTCCAAATCGTTGATCAACGAATAGTGATTCCCTTTTTTAATTATTGATTAAAGTTTTTGGGAACATATTTCAGCGTAAATCGCCCATGAATTTTCCATAAGATTATACGTTTGATTCATATATACAATAATTCTAAATAAGCATAAAAAAATATAGTTTTACCGTGATGCCTCTTTAATAGTTGTTAATAACGTTCTATACAGTAAATATATAAAGAAAACGATAGTAGTTGACTATTTCCGGTAGAGACATGCCAAGTCATTTCAGCTAAGAAGAGTCTAAGCACTGTGATTCGTTGACATATCATATGTTGAAGGCTATGCCTACTCGGTGCGTGATAATAGTTTTTTTTTCAAAGTGGAAACCCTTCAGACTATAAACAGATCCATGTCGTGTCGACCAAGGGGATGGACGTGGAGACGAGAGTAATGAAAGCAAGTCTGAAGATGGTGCGGAAAGTCAAACATATCATGCCGAAAAAAGATCTTATAGCCCTTGTATGAGGCATGAAGTGCCATTAAAAGAAAAAAATGTCAACATTTTCAAAAGTTATGGACAGGGGCGTAGTACTATAAATGGCTCAATACCGATGAAATAGGCACGTCTTTTCAAAAGTAACATCTGGTATCAACTCTTGTGTAAAGGTGGGTGGTGTAGAAAACACATTTTTAAGTCACCCACTTTTCCACCAAAGGCCCACTTTTTAAGTCACTGGGGGACTTCTCCCTCTTAGGAAAAATCCTTGATGCAACACTGTTGATTTTCTACACAAAGGTTCACCATTCGTGTCACCTCATTTTGAAGCAATGTTTTACAAATTGACACTAGGTATTATTTAATGCACGGTAAAGGTTAGTGGTAAAGATAACAAATTAAAAGTCAAGTAAAGATATTGATGCATTATGAAGTAATATTAAGATTGATGCTATTATAGTTGCCCATTATTGGTGATTGGTCAATAGTCAAGGTTTAAGTCAAATTTCATTTCATTAAAAAATATAGGAAAATAGTTTTGTGCTGATAATTGATTATAATAGAAAATTGATCGGTTAATGTGTATAATGTTTCTGATGTAAAAAGCGTATTAATATTCATATATTCTTATGACTTTTAACCTATGATTGATAAAACTATAAAAATTTCTTGAAATCCTTTCATTTTGAAATAACAAAACCTAGTGTTTAGGCTTATCTTAAAAGTGTTGTTATCTCCCTTGTTTGCAATATCATGGCTACATCGGGAAGTGTTTTTGAAACAAATTTACGCCATGTAATTAGGATGTCATAATGGGAATCACGTCATCTGATTGCCTCGTGGCTTCACTAAAACACTACTTGCAAGTCCATCTTGCATCCACCATTTTGGCCTATCAAGGGGAATAACAACACTTTTGGGAAAGATTGCAACATTGTCCATCCAAAAAATAATTATGGTAGTTCATTCTCACCTTATTTGGGTAGTTTAGTTTGCAATTAGTTTGCTATTTCAGATTACAATCCAATTATCAATTATGATTTTTAAATGATTGCCTATTGCTATATTGGAAAACAACATCTCTAGGTAATTTTTATTGACCGTATTTGTTCATTAAAGCAGATCTAGATGAATAGTCTGAGTTGTCTTGAATCAGAATCTCCATGCTTCCTCCATTGGTATCTGTATGACCTGTGTGATGTTCCACAAGAGTTATTGCCCTTTGTTCACTAGTGTGCCTACCTATACCAAGTGTCAATTTTGCAGTAGCTCATCCCTTGTTTGATTGTCAATTAGCAAATACAGAAATTAGATTTCGTTTTCAACTATACACTGAGTTATTGACCTTCGTTCGTATTTAATGTTTGGAAGGTCTTGAGACTAAATGAATTGTTTCAATGCCCAAAGGAATTAGTTTGTCTGCATACGTCACTCTTTAGACACCATTTTGTTGGGAAGATCCTCCTGAGCTGTTTAATTAAATCAAAGGAAACTCTGACACTCCTAATCCTGAATATGCGTGACAGCTATGCTAGTCATACACTCGTAAAAGAGTGAATGCCCTCATTTCCTCAATCTGCCAGTCTAATAAAGTTATATGCGATTGCTTGGGTTCAAGCATCCCCACACCAGCCAGGGTCATATAAGAACAGGATGCTGTACCCGTGCTCAACCACGCAAATATTTCATGTTCCTTCATTCTGAGATTTTATTTTTATGCCCCGTTTTCAAATTGAGATGATATCCTTTGTGAGCAGTATTTTTGCTACCTTGATTTTACAGCGGCCGTGCCTTATTGAATTAGAAATAAAAAGTAGGATTTTCAGATAAATTGGGGAAATATTCTTGAATTTTGCTTCATCTTGGGAAAATAGGACAAATTTTGACTGGGGAAAACAGCCTTATATCGGCTGTAGAAATAGGCAAACAAAATCACTGGTGAATACATGTTTACCGTATTTATACATTCAAAACTCAACAGCAATGTATGTTGCTGATCCTTATCCTATACTTATGTGTAACACATTGTGAGGATCTCTACTGGATACCATTTGGATATTCATCCATCCATCAGCAATACCGCTATTGAACATCTTAGAAGTGCTGGTTCCTATACCTTTGCTACATTCAAGCAGAAAATGAGGACATATCGTGAAAGTCATGTGGAAAGAATAAAAAAACACCTATTTGTGGAGTATTAATGGGAAAAAAAACATTTTTCAAAGATAACGTTTTTTAATAGATCTGTCAACATAATAAGCATGTTACATAGACTGGAATTCTCAACAAACGCTTAGTGTAACAGTTACATAAAAGTATCTAAACATACTAATGCATCCATTGTAACGACATAAAAACAATTAACCAGATAACATAAAGAAATCACAATTTACAACAATAATTGCCATTTTGATTATATCGATGGTTTTATTTTCTCCCCAAAGTATAGTAACACCAAATAATATTGACTATTTTGAATATGTACAGGTAACTACCAGGCAGTTTTAAAAGGACAAATTTATCTAATTTGATATATTTGATGTTTGCCCTTGATTCTAAAGAATACACCCAAACCATGAAAATATTTCCAAAACAAATATTTTTCAAGTTTATAATTATATTGTGTGATGAAGCTGATAGATAGGATCTGTGGTCCAAAAACTTTTTAATGGAGTGACATGCCCAAAATATCAACATAATGTTGCTTCGCATTAAATATTCTGAGGTTTCAGTACAGCTTTCTGTTAGGGGCCCAATATACGTAACTTCAGGAAAGTTTTCGGGATTCTGAAAACTTATGAAAGAAAATCCAGTTGATAACCATGAGAAAATAAGCCTAAAACGAAGTAAACTTGAGTGGTAACTAACAAGAAACTCTTGACAGAAAAATCCAAAGAATTGAAAATAATTCAGGTGTTGCCCACTTCAACATCAAGCCGAAGTTGGAAGACAGTTCAAAATGGACACGTGTTTACAAAATACAGAGTTTCAACTGCTGCTGTACCGGTAGCCGCGTAAGAATTCATCTTGAATATTTCTGATATCAGTTAATCTTAACTAAATCTATAAATACAATAAATTATTAGGCTTGATTTTCGCTTCAAGTTTTGCGGAAAGTTACATATATTGGGCCTTTAAATACCATCTTCTATTTTTAACTTTGCTGACTCTGAGCTGAACTGGGTAATGTGTATAGATATGTACACTACACATAACAATTGACTTTGATATTTCTGAACTGATGTCAATGCTTTATTGGACTACGGTCACTACCGGTGGTATGAGCATGCTGTCTGTTTCTACACAGTATTTTGATGTAGGCGTTTCTGAACTGGTGGTTAAGTAGTCCGTACAACACTGGGTTCAATGCACTGCCAATATACACTGTAGTAGCACAGAACATGTGGAAAGTCTTGGACATGATATGGTTCCAGTCGATCAGTCCTGTAACCGTGCACGGAAAGTACGAGATAGCAAACACCAAAAAAATCACCACCATCATTCTTGTCAGGTGCATTTCCCTTTTCATGCTGTTTGAGTCGATGGGGTTGAGAAGTCTCATGTTGGACAGGATTCTCTTTGAGCTGTTGTATGTTGTCATGTATATCTTGATATAGAAGTACACAATAAGCACACATGGTATTCCTGCCCTTACCACCAGTAAGAAGATTTTAAACATCTGACTGCTGTGGTCTAAAAGTAGGTTACAAGTGACCATCATGGGAACGTATCCAAATTTCCCCCATATTTCCGTAATGGCAGGAAGTAGGAAAATTACCGGCAGTATCCAGGAAAGTGTGATCATTGTGGCTATATTGGTTTTGGAATAGAGTCGACGGTATCCCATCATATCGGTGACCAGCTTGTAGCGGTTGTAGGCGATCAATACCACAGTGATTATTGTTGTGCCTGGAACAAAAACAAAAGATTTAAAGCTGATGTATGAAGAAAAAAACAGGAAATGCTTTATTTCCCCAGGACCATTCCTCAGTCTGTATTAAAATAAATGGAAGCATAAAGTTTATGATCTCCCCATCAGACTCCTTAATCTGTGTTGTATTTACTGGGTATGCATGGGCTATTTTAATTTTTGAAATGTGTCTAAATGAGCCTTGAATTTGACTGAATTTGTAAATGACCATTTAACTATGGTAGGGTTGGTATGTAAATTTTTTTGTGGATCTCTGTATTTCGAGAATTTGCACAGAATAGGAAAGTGAAATTCCAGTTTCAGGTACATGTTTATTTATATAACTCTATGATCGTAAAAGGAATGGTATGTGTAAGTTCCAACATTGTATACATACTAATTGTGTCCCGCCCCAGTAATACAAGGCGGCAGTGCCTATCACTCGATGATGAATGGGATGAGACAGAAAATATCTCTGCTGTATCTTCATAATAGATCTATTTAAAATCTTGACAGAAAAAAAGATAAGTGTGCCCCTCTTTACCCAGTTTTTCTAATAAAAAAAAGAAGCCAGAAAAAAAACCACAAGATAATAACTCTTGTTTTGACCCAACTTTCGGAATGTAAATGACTGTGATTGATGAATGAGGCAAATCTAGATCAAAAGTTGGCTATGTTGTATAATGATATGTCTGTTCAAAGTCTACGTGTTCTAGAGCATGGCCATTTAGCTAGAGGTGATTCAAGGTCATCTCGAACAGGATATAGCGCTAGGGGAAGTCCTGTATCTACTGGACATCTATCTAGTTTTACTTTTGTATCAATCATTATTGATTTTGTGTAATACACTGTAATAACCAATTTCAGTCTGTTCAATTGCAAGAGTCCAATTCTTTTTTGTTATATGTTTGTATTTTTCTGGAATGACCTGAATAACTAAATGTGAAATTTGAAGGGAAATTTTGTTAGCAATACCGGTGATTGGTTTTGATCAATTTGTGTTGCGTGGATTAGTCAGTCAAATTTAAACAACAACAAGCATGACATGGATCTAATTCTACATGTTTTTCTGACACAAACTACAATAGTATTATAAAGCTGTATCAGCTTTTGTAAAAAAAATCCAAAATGATGCATCAACCTTTTTGCTTGAAATATTTTCCATGAAAGCAAAATAAAAACTGATTTAATGAGACTGATTGGATTTGATAAATGACTTGCATAATGTTGTTCAAATGAATTTAAGAAACATTTGCAAAATCAATTTTAAGTTATACAAGAGATTATATATAAAGTAAGAATTCAATCTTAGTGATAATCAGGAAAATATTTGCATGGAAAGATTTTAATAGTAAGCATACTGTATTACTTGCATTCTGCATTTGTATGGTTTTGGCTTTGGTAGCAAAACTTCATTTACAACTGCAGGAATATTCTACAGAGGATCAATACAATCTAGGTGTTTTACATACAATTTTGTGAAGCTTCAGCTTTGATTATATCTAGAAAACCCCACAAAGAAACGTAAAGCTTTGATTAGAAACCCCATAAAGAAAAGTAAGATCTATGCTATTTCTAATAGAGAATCATGAGAGCTTGATATACAGACATGTTAAATACTAATGTGGAACACCCACATGATTCCGGTATCAGACATTTTCTGTACCGACTCCAAGTTTGGTGCACGCACCAGTATAATAAATAAAGCCTTACACATTGATTGGTACAATCCAAAATGATGCATAAAAACCTCTTTGCTTGATATTTTTCTATGAAAGCAAAAATAAACTGATTTAATGAGACTGATTGGATTCTGTACCTTATCAATCATATTGAAATATTTTTTTTTGGGGGGGGGGTCACAATGACAGATCTACAATGTAGGTGTGAAATATTTATTCTCCCTGCTATTTACTGGGTAGGGTACCTGTACATCATTTAATTATGAGAGAGAGAAAACGAACAGCACTATAGGCTTTGCCGCATTACATTGATAAAATGTTAAGCCTAACACGGTGTTTATCGATATCTTGGCACTACAGCAAGTAGCATTTATATAAAAGTTTTTGCTTGAAAATTTCGGTGGAATTTATTACGAATTTTGAAACAAGACCAACTGGATTTAATTGAAGATGATAATGTATATTATGTGTACTTTCAAAGTTAAAAGGGTTCTTAACTGGATGTCTACAACATAATTTGGACTAGCAACATAAAATAATCGCATGCTGACTCTTAAAATTGAGTGTGGGAGAAATGAGCTGTAGGTATATCCAGCGGGAAGAGTAATCAATTTTATCCAATTGCGATCTGTAGTAAGAGAGAAAACAAAATGTGGTATCAAATATAAACATTTTTATAGAGAAAAAAATACCCAGAAAATTACTGATAGAACAATGATATTTGAGGGTGTGTTGGTAACTAATTTCTAAGTGTTAACTGTTTTATCAATTTGTATCAAAAACTTCAAATCCAACTGTGTATATGCTTGACCCAGAATATTTGCAAACAAATTGTTTCATGTTGTAAGAGAAAACAGATAATTGGTTTATTACACTAAAATTGGGAGGAGGGGGGATAGTTCAGTCCGAAATCAAAATGGAAAATGTATCAGGATTCATGGAACCTAGATATATCTTGGGCATTTCATAGCAAAATCTGTTGGCTCATTAAAACCTTTTTGTTATTAAATCCAAGATGATGTATAACCTTTTTTGCTTGATATTTCCCATGATGGCAAAAATAAACTGATTTAATGAGACTGATTGGATTTAAAAATTGGAAAATCATAAAATAATAGGGAGAGGGGGGGGGATGCAATATACATGTACATTAGAGAAAATACTATTTTGCCTGCTGATACTATATATGTATCAGAAATAACCAGACTTCAGTTATTGTTCATAGGTATCAAACTTACGATGTTTACTACTAGTACTGAGGAACTTTGTCCATTTAATTTACTATCTTAACACCAGTTACATGTAGATGATATACAAGAACGAATGCAGTGATCAATCTATGTGTGAGACCCGTGTGAGTCCTATACTCATAAAATTATGATCATGATGGGACTCGTAAAAAATCTGGAAATACTTCGATTTACCATTGTGGGACACATTGTTTTGGGCAGGATGTACAAAAAAGACCCATGAAAATGAATTGTAAATTGATCTCTGTGAATGTCTATGAAATTTAGATATTTTTTTTATTGAAAAGTAATACTATTCCCCATCATGACATTGTGATGTGGCGTAACTATGGTACAGCATAAATTTAGCTTGTTTTGAAATCCAAAATGATGTATAAACTCTTTTGCTTGATATTTTCTATGAAAGCAAAAATAAACTGATTTAATGAGACTGATTGGATTTGAAAACATGAAATTGTTCAGAACGTGAAGATTTGGAAAAATACAATATATTTTTGTTCTTAAATATACAATGTATGTAAACATATATATGGTAAACATATATGTTCAGAGTTTATTGAATGTGTGCTATAAAAAGATAACCATATTATGCTGACTTTTAGACTTAATGGTATACTTTATCAGGAGAATTGACTAAAATAGACTTTAATTTACTACATACACTGGATGGATTTATCCAGAAACAAATTTGAAAGCACCATCAATACCTCTTTATTTTTCAAATCACTGAAATCCAAAATGATGTATAAACCTCTTTGCTTGATATTTTCTATGAAAGCAAAAATAAACTGATTTAATGAGACTGATTGGATTTGAGTTCGAAAAGTGCAAAAGTTTTTGGGTTATTCCTTACAACATATATATCTTTGGTTAAGTTTTAGGTTCAGAAATGAAAATCCTCCTCCAAAATGAGGAATCCCTCCTTTTTGATAATTTTGCTGTGATGTTATTCTTTAAATTTCCCATTAAAATCCCTTAAAATGTGGGTTTCCTCCTTTTTCACATTTGTGTTTTCATCTCTGTAGATTATTCCTTACAATATATTTATCTTTTAAGTTTTAGGATTTCAAGGTTTACTCATATATTCACAAATATGCACAATGTTGCTTATAATCAGTACTTAGTACCTCAAATTGAAAAAAGTCATATTTCGCAATGTCACTTTGACCTTTCTAGGATTGATTCTTATGTAATTTACCTCTTTCTTGCATTGGTTCAAGTCCATTATAAACTTAGCTATATACTGCTTGTTGGAATTGGAAATGTTTGCAGTATGATACTCCATGATCGTAAAATAATAGCATTGCCATTAGGGAATCGCCCCAATGCAGAAACAGGATTTTAGTCGGTTTAATGTTATAATACCTGTGCATTGTCCAGCCTTAAGCTTGTACACATTGTAATACCCAACGCCTAGCTTTTTTATATTTTATCTTTTCTTAGTGCACCAAGTGCTGTTTATCCATTTCCCTCTTTGTGGCCTTTTTTTATCTTGTTGTGTTAGGGTCAATGAGGACTTAACGAATCAATAATTAAATAATTAATTGGTAAAAATCAGAAATCTAGATGATGCAAAGGCTTTCAGGACATACCGAAGCCACAAATGGTGGCTCAATGGTGTCTGGTATACAAGTTAGAAATGGTGTCTGGTATACAAGTTAGAATGGGAGTCGGGTGTAATGGTAAAAGTTGTACAACCTAATTACATGTAGGTATTGCTGGGGTATGGTAACTCAATCACTGGAGTATAATGTGTCTGCTACCATCTGGGCACCGTCCTAGTCCATGGCATCTGTCACAACTGAGATGTGGGTCATTTGTAAGCACTTATGAACAGATTGATATATAAACATGTTTTATCAGTGGAATAGGTTAGGTTATTCTCATTTCCTGTACGTCACAGTGCCAGCCACGATTTGGGGAAACTAGCAGAGGGGCAATGTCATTGGAGATGTTTTTTTTTCTAAAACACATGTACACCCCACAAAAATCTGTGAGCAGGTATTTGTGATTCACTGCTGTTAATTAGATCAGTCTACGTCTGATGCTATTAAATGCTGCTGCTGCAAATAATTCCTTAATGTGTCCATTGGGAGATACATGTATATATATATAGCTGTCTGCAACTGCAGCGTGCACTATCACGGAATCTCAGCAGTATCTACAGTTCAAGTGCAAAACTGATCCCACTTGATACCTACTGATCATACACAGTGTGAAACATCTACCAGTGATATTGATGAAATTATTTGTTGAAAGTGTAAAATTAAAAAAAAAAATATTCAAAGTGAAGTCTTTATCATGTTCATTTTCTTGACTTTTGTCAAAAATACTTGTAAAATTGGTTCATTTGGCATGCACCGAAATGATGTATGACTTTGATTAAGATGAAAAATGTTATCATTTTAAGGTCAATATTTCTACTAGAATACAATGTTTGCGTTGATAATATAACGGAGTGCTACACTTAACTGGAACCGTCAGAAAGGCTTTAATGGTAAATGCCTATGAGTATGACAGATGTGTATAGACCAGAGTGTAAGGTCGGTGTCCTCCCCAATTACTGAAAGAACGATACAATTGACAACCAGTTGTGACTGATGGTTCTGAGGGTTTTGCCAACAACTTTTTTAAGCGCATGATTTCATGGAGTCAAATAGGGTTTAAATAAAGACACTGATTTCAGATACACTTGCTACAATATTGTTTCATTTTCTACATTGTATTCCAACATTTCATAGCAAAATCCAGTCATTATTTTTCTCTTAGAACTAAAGAAATCAAGATAACAAAGTCGTAGCATTTGCTCACATGTTTGTTTTACATCCTACGTGGTAGAGGAAAGCCGGGGATCTGGTATGAAAAATACAGCTTACGCCCAGTACATTGGTACTGCCCCATAGATAAACCTTGAACCTGCAACCCAGAGGTGGAGGGCTAGTGGTAGCAGAATGTCAGACAAATAGCCCCATATATGTAAATGAATATAGACTAGGAACCCTAGTTACTTGAAATCCTATTGCAGTTCAATTTTACAACGGAAAATAAAAATTGACATACTAATGAAGTGGGTGATAATTATAACATAGGGGCAGGTATGTTGTGACAGTCACTATAATCCGATTCCTATATATATCTTACCTGGATTTTACCTGTGTTCTCCCACATAATGACAATGCATGTTTTAACCTGTATTTTATACAAAACACTAAGCGTTGATGTAATTAAACCTTAATTGTCTTACCTGTTAGCATATATCCCACAATGCCTACAAATTTACAGAGGGACTCCTCCATGTACCAGCCATCCATTATAAAGGTGTAGATGTTGAAGGGTAGGACACAACAGACGAAGATTAAGTCGGAGATGCTGAGGTTGATGATGAAATAGTTAGATACAGTATGAAGTTTCTTAGTTGTCTTCACCACAACAATCACCATCACGTTTCCTGTAAATATAATCATAAATATTGTCCTTCAGGGCTCTTGTTCAATTAATTCAAAATACAATCACTATCAGTTCATGTTTCCTATAAATACAATCACAAATATTGTCCTTCAGGGCTCTTGTTCAATTAATTCAAAATACAATCACTATCAGTTCATGTTCCCTGTAAATACAATCACAAATATTGTCCTTCAGGGCTCTTGTTCAATTAATTCAAAATACAATCACTATCAGTTCATGTTCCCTGTAAATACAATCACAAATATTGTCCTTCAGGGCTCTTGTTCAATTAATTCAAAATACAATCACTATCAGTTCATGTTCCCTGTAAATACAATCATAAATATTGTCCTTCAGGGCTCTTGTTCAATTCAGTTAATTCAGTACACTAAGAACAATAAAAACAAAATTGTTGAGTATGTAAACACCATCAATAATGTACTTAATTGAGACTATTGGTGTTCAATTGAAAAATAATCACATTCACACTTGATATAGTGGTGAATCAAATGTGAGAGAGGATTTGATGTCTGTCCCTTTTAAATTTGAAATTATAATACATGTAATACTATAAATAACAGGTAGGTTTGGTTATTTGATAAAATAAAATTTTCAAACTAATATTTTAAGCTAATGTCAAGCTATACTCTATAGAATTGAAGATTGAAATCGTAGTTGATTTTAAACGTGTAATTATATTAAGTAGTAAATATATTCTGTTTGAAAATGGAGGGGGGGGGGGGGGGTTAGATTATCAAATTATTATGGCCGAAGGTTCCGATTATAAAGTTCTACATAAAGTGGAGACTTGATCACAATAATAAGATAATCTTTCAATTTGATTATGTGAAGAAACTTCATTCCAAGGAAAACTCATTCATAGTTCAAAAAGATGATGAAATATAAATGGTTAGCTTAAAAGATATGATGAAATATAAATGGTTAGCTTACAAGATATGATGAAATATAAATGGTTAGCTTACAAGATATGATGATATATATAAATGGTTCGCTTATAAAAGATATAAGAAATGTAAATGTTGGCTTACCTACAAATCCCATGATAATGATAACAATGATGATAGCGATGACCACCCACAGGTGGATGTTGGTGGCTTGGGGCTGGTCTACACTGACCAAGTCCCCCACCTCCACCGACTTGTTGGACACGTCTCTGTAGTACATGTCCCCAAGGTTAGCACTCCTTCGTCCTCACAAAAATTCGTAAATTCCAATAAATAAATAAATGTGAATTTATGTAAGCTCACTGTGAACCGACATCATAAATAAATCTTAATCTAAAGAAGTTCAAAATCCCAAGTAATATACAGAAAATCCAAAATGTTTTCTGTTATTGGTCAGAAAACATTTGTGAACAAACAAATCCTATATTTCCAATTGTAATTCCATGTTTTATTCCATGTGTACTGTCCACATCTGTAGTGTAATCCTTACTTATATCTTGTCACTGTCCTACAATATAGACTAGCTATTGGCCATGTTATAAGTACCCAATAGTGGTACGGCTGCTGGGCTATTCACACTGACTTCTGGAGACAGCTCAGCACTGCCTTATATACCAGCCCAGTGGTTTGGGTCTGAAACTGTCGACAGCTTCTCATGATAGGATTCACAGTGTACAACAATTGTCAATAAACTTACAGTCAGACTAGGAGATGAATTCACTGACATATTTAATATTTGGCTTGTTATATGCAAACTCTATTAAAAAAAAAAATTATTTTTAGCTCACCTGCCTGAAGGGCGAGTGAGCTTATGCTTTGTTGCAGCATCAGTTATCCGTTCATTGGTCAACGTCTGAGTTTGGTTTGATTGTTTTTACGTTCTTTAACAGTGAGGGTTATTTCAGGACAGCCTCCCGGTATGTGCCATATGGGTGTATTAAATATGTGTTTGTTTGGGAGGCTGCAGCATGTTTGTGTAAGCCTCCATGCGATGGTCCAAATCTTTTGCCAATTTAAAGTGCTACCACACTGAACTCTTAACACAAATGAATTCATGTTATTACAAGTTCAGAATTGAACTTCAGATATGGTCACAATCTTTTGGGCTTCCTTTCTGAGTCACAAATTGGGAACAGCTGCCCCACAAGTTTATTTACTGTTATACAAAGATAAGTCTGGAGGTTTCTCCCTGCGATCTTTTCAGTGAACAGTTTGCCCTAATGGCTAATAGTTAGATGCAAATGTAATTAACCAGGTGAGCGATACAAGCCCTCCGGACCCCTTGTTGTAACAATGTTCATGTACATGAGAATATGAAGTCATTGCCTATTAACATGAGAGCTTTGGGAGGGAAAAAATGATTGATTTATGAAAAAAAAATAGTATTCCGTATTTATTACATGCTTTTTGCATTTATTAATTGGTGCATGACCAGTAATTATATCAATAGCAGTTGCAAAAAGCTGGAAAACGTTAAGGCTGATGATTTATGTACAACGGACTTCATTACAACAGCATGGCAACATTTGGGATTGGTTTACGAGGTCGGGCTCAGTTAGGCAGATATCAAAATCAGTAGTGAGGTTGTCTATTTATTGTCTCGCTTCGACGATAGTCGAAAAAGCAAGACTAAGGTGTTGCTTTTCCGGCATTTGCGTTTAAGTCCACAATTTTCACAGTGTTACAATTATCCAATTGAATTGAAAGTTGGTCACATTACTCAAACCATCGTACTTTATACCTAACCTCACTTTAGAAGAAATCGTGTTACAGGTTTTGGTGTTTTGGGGCAAAAACATGGGAATTTTGAGAATTTTGCGTTAAGGAGGCTCGACCCTTTCACAATTACCTGCTAGATTTCCTTTAAACTTACATATGTTGATTATACTACCAGGTAGAGATGATTTTGTAAAAATCTGAGCATTCAAATGACTTGTTTCATTTTTGGTAAAAAAAAATTTCTTGTGAATGTTCAAGAAAATCACAAACATACAATAAAATAAAAAAAGAAATCAATAGCTACACTCAAAAATATTTTATTAATGGAAAAATGGACAGAACGATTTTTACAAAGTGTGTTATTTTTATATCTAGCTGACAAATTTCAGTATTCACAGTCAAATTATTTCCTTAACATATAGTTCCATAAAGCACATGCAAAAAATAGAATAAAAAATATCACAGACAAGCTTTTTATGCTAATTATTGAAAACTGGGTGTAAAACTGTTTGTTGTTGTGCTATAAGGAATTTTTTGTAGTGGGTAGTATTCTTACATAACATATATACTGTGAATGTGTACACACCTAAAAGCATTTTTGAACATAACGACTACCGTTTTGTGTTATATTTTCAACAGCATAATAGTGCATATATATAGAATGACACCAGGCACAGCCCTTGTGTAAACGTTCTGCCAACACAGATAATTCTATCATTTGACGTCTCTCTCCAGTTTGAGAAACCATGGCCAGTTGTACCGGTACTATAGGCCTATACCTTCGATTCTGTTTCTATACTGTTGTTGTCACTGTCAGTGTCCTACCATGTGTCGATATCGTGTACATCCACTTTAGTTGATGTTTTGCAATAGTGACTACTTTATTTCCTTGTAATCTTGAGTTGAAGACTTAAACCTTCCCCTCTCATCTGGCCTTTGTTGACATCGCGATATATCTCTGTGTAGTACGAATTTGATACCCCGTTTTCAAATACCGGGTACAGAAATAGGAAGCTACGTCACTACAAAACGAGAATCAAAACTTGTGTATTACGTAGGGTTGAGCATCCTTAAAGTCCACTTTTTATAGTGCTACTGATATCCAACTGAATTGAAACTTCAAGTGCATATCACCATACTGAGCATCTTACTGAAATTTGAAGGAAAAATTTGCAGGTTCTGCTGTTTTCAGGTAAAAACATTGGAATTTTGAGAATTTGCATTAAAGTCCACTTTTTATAGTGTCACTGATATCAGATTCAATTGAAAGCAGTTAATGATATCATCATACTGAACATTTTACTGAAAATTAAAGGAAAATTATTTGCAGGTCCTGCTGTTTTGGGGCAAAAACATTGGAATTTTTAGCATCCACTTTTTATAGTGTTATTGATATGTAATTAAATTGAAACTTGGCCAAGTTACAGATATCATCTTACTGTGTGTATTTTTGTCATACTAATTTTTCCATTGGGACTTAAACATTTCGACAAAGCGGGTTAGGCGAGACATATTATTGTGGGTAATTCTTGTTTTATAATCAGCTGCCATTGTTTTTGTATAAAAAAAGCCAACCTTGGACTGGAGACTGTTTACATTTGACAAGCTTTTGACAAAAAGATGAATAATATTATCAAATAACATCGAGTTCTAATTTCTTAACTTGAAAGTTAAAGCCATTATGCAAAGGGACATTTTACCTTGATTGATTATCCAGGTCAATGCATTGTCGAGCCTACTGATGTTAAATACTATGGGGTGAGAAGGTTTAGGAGCAAATATCACTGTTCTCTGCAGTGCCCGAGTTTGTGTTAGAGTTGTCTCTCTTTGAAATCTTTCAAATGCTTATTGGATGTTGATTAACAACTTATAGAAATGATATGCTAACTAATGCTCATCCTGTCATTTGAATACCAATATTAAGCTTTTTTACTGGAATTCTCATGTAAAGAAACTCCCAATAAATCAGTTTCATATAATGAGAAACAAATATCATCACGACAAAACATTACTTACAGACTCCATAAAATTAAGTCAGTTTGATTTGGCAGAATTTCTCAAAAACATGGCATAATCTTCTTATTTAATGGAATTAAACTAAAAGCTTATTTTCAATGTAGGATTTCACCTGACTGATTTCAAGCATCTGGTTAAAAGCTTTAATTCCAGGTTGAAGGCCCCTTGTGAGATATACAGAGAGATAGATAAACTAGAAATCAATACCTCTTTTACTGAAATTCTATTAATTATTGAGTTCTGCAGGGTGGTGGGGGTATCATCAAAAAGCAGTCATTTAATTTTGTCATTCTCAGATCAACATGTTTACCAGAAGTAAATTGATTATTACGTTGATGTACAATGTACATGCCAACTTCCTACTGCCCAGATGTACCTTTAATAGATGGTAAACAACAATAACCTCACTGAAAGTCAATTAGCCAATTGATTCACAACATACAATATAGACAAGATAGGTATTTTATAACCTACAGTAGAGGTCATATAGGTTCATAACTCGTGTCTAGATCAGATTGGGGAATATTTCATTTGGACAGGTAATTAATGTGAACCATGCATGATGGCTACGTAAAAACATTAACTAAAAACATGTCTTGCTGCCAAACCTTCAGTATAACTAAAAATCAATTGTGGAACAAACCTGAAAATCAATGCCAAATCGGTCAATACATCTGCTGTAATCGGATCATGTTCACATTAGCGAGAGTTATTGCCCTTACTAAAAGCATGTTTCTATGTTCACAGAACATGCAGCTATATTAACTGTCTTTGATGTAACATTATAGAAAATCATAACTGATTAGATGAGCATGGAATAAATTATATTTGTGTTAGTGTCATCTGAACAAAGAACAAAGGTTTTGCGCGATAACTTTAGTTCCTTTACTATAAGCAATTTTGCTCTTCAAGCCTGAAGGTCAAATGGTCACTTTTAACTATAAATAGAACTGAAATCCAAAAAAAGGTTTCCATGAAGATAACAAAAAAATGTCATTACATTTTATAAGTAGTGTTCTTAAAACAATTTTGAATGTCTACCAAAGAAACTGATCTTTCATTAAAACATGTACATTTCCAATTTGATGTAGACCAATTGTGTTAACATGTACTTGATACATACACCTAGTGTTATTGATGATTGCGCTAATGACAGTTTCTGTATATTGATTTCTACAGCAAGTATTCTGCTTGCACCAATCAATGTGCTTAACTGTTTAAATTTAGTTATGGGCTAAAATTTGAGTGTGCCCAAATTGAATAAGACCATTATCTGTTCAGTGGCAGGATAATTTAAATTAGTTGTGTGAAAGAATCGTTTGTTTCTCTGTTCTACTGTAATTCGATATCCATACAGAATTTGTAGATACATCTGCTACAGAGTGTATGTTTAAAAAAAATAAGTGGCCTAGTGCATGATGAGATGTACATGTGGAATGACTATTAGACATAAGGCATGTCCTGTTTCAGTACTAGCTCGCTACAATCCCGCCTCTTACTTTGTATTACAATCAGTCTTTGTACAGTTCATCTGGCTTCTCTCTGAAACGGTTTTTCAGCCTCTATATGTTCACTTTTATGCGATGGCACATGCACAAAAACATGTTATTGTACTGTACACACTTTTATAGAACTGACAACATGTGTATTGATGTAGAATTGATCAGATAAAGTTTACAGACGATTTTCCTTTCTGATTTTAATTAAAAACAGACGTGATGTCATTCAAGAAGGCAGTACTGACGTCAGAAAAAAAAACATTTCGAAACTTCCAATTCGAAAAACAAATCATGGATTGAAGGAGAATATGATAGCCAGAAAATATGTTTCTGACATGTAAGGTAACCCATCAAGTTTGACACTGATACACATGCCAAGTGTCAATAATAAAAATGATCATTTTACAATTGTACTATGTTGCATCAATGTAATCAATCTTTGAGATAGAAATTGGCATTACTTCCTTCAAAATGTCTGTCCGATTTTGAGGGCATGCGTTTCACACTGCATTGCATGCAAGAGCAGAATTTGACCTTGACATTGTTTTTATGTGGTAGAGGAATGAAAGAAAGGATTTATTTGAATCCTATTAACTAATTAGTGGAGGGTAGTGATACACAAGAGTATACTTGACATCAAACAACTAGTTTAAAGAGGCTGGAATAGCAATCTGGGCCTCTTGTTCTCCTGGTTATCCAGTGTTTAACCACCAAAACCTTGCTCCACTGTCATAAGGGCAGTTGAAACACCTATTAAGTATTTGTCTGAAAACCCAAGCAGAAGTGTTTATGTCACATACAATTCCTAGTTTTCACAGTTATTGGCATAACATTATATATATTGCAACAGCTAGATAATTATCTTCAAAAGTTAATGAAAACTCTGCAGTATGATAAATGTCAAGGTTTGTTGTCAAGAATAGTTTTCCATTATTGAATCGATCTTGTCTGAAAACAAGTGCAGAGGAAATGGTTGTGACAGATCTCTAACACCATCACAGTGGTGAGCTTACCACGAACAATAGAGGTACCTCTGGGACTGACCTCTTATCATCATTAATGATGTTTGGATGGTCAGGCAATGTTGACCTTGTTTTAACAATGCCAATGGCCTGCTTACATCGACCAGTATCTGACAAGTGTATTTGACCGCAGCATTATAGTTTACATTGGTATATTGTCATCACATAAAGTCTTGTCGATTCTCTGAGGCTTTATCCGTAATTGTGTACCAGCAGATTTTCTTGAAACTGTTAAAGAATTATGATCAAATGGTCATGATATTTATAATTGAGCTGTTGAAACTGTTAAAGAATTATGATCAGATGATCAAGATATTTATAATTGGGCTGTTGAAACTGCAGGAGAATTATGATCAGATGATCATGGTATTTATAATTGGGCTTTGCCAACTCGGGTAAACTCAAACTGCTTGGACACAAGTTTCAGTCTATTGCAACGAAGCTTACACAAATATACTCAACACATACACTATAGCTAATGCCACATACACCTGAAGGTCGTCCTTCAATGACCTTAACTCGATAAACGAGGTAAAACAAAACAAAACCTTTTGAAAATGACATCAAAGTGAATAGTGTTGCATGGCACGTACATTTTGTTTTGGGTATTCTACTTTCCTTAAAATTGTTGTTGTAAGATAATCGGCAACCAATAAAACTAATGTATATATACATGTTATTGTCATAAAAGTATTATCAGATGGATACTGTCTCCATTAAAGGACTTCTTTGCATTAATGGCAGTTTTCCCATAAGTGTCCTGATTTGGGTACTGTCACGATTTGAGGACAGAGTACTGTCTCGATTTGAGGACAGAGTACTGTCTCGATTTGAGGACAGAGTACTGTCTCGATTTGAGGACAGAGTACTGTAGTGTCACTATTTGAGGACAGAGTACTGTAGTGTCACGATTTGAGGACAGAGTACTGTCTAGATTTGAGGACAGTGAGGTTATGCTAGTGAAGCTTTGCCAGTGCTGGTGTTTTGTTGGAAGAGGTATATTAAAGGCTGGATGTTTATGCAGTACATCGTAAATCCTAATGGTTATATACTTTTGGGTATACTACTGGAATAGCTGAAGGGTACTGCTGCTCTATACTCACTGATCTTTGGGGAATTTGTCTCCATTTGATTGACCACCTGCTATTAAGGGGGATTGTCGACAGACTTTGTTACATGTGATTCTCGTACAGGGGATTGGCGACGGCCTTTGTCACGTGTAGAAAAGTGTGCTTAATCTCTAAACACGATCTAAATCACACTGTCCTACATGTAAATCCCCATCATTCTGTATGTGGTATGTGTCTTGATTAAAACTGTCACAGATCCGACTTATCAAGGAGTGTATAGTCTGTTCCAATGTTGCAAAATAACGAATATTATGTATATTTCACTTTAAAGTTTATTTCTATTGTAGAAAAGAATTTTTACCTGCATTGTCCTACCATAGCTTAAAGAATTAAGGAGGAGACAAAAACTTCTTTTTAGTTTACAAACAATGCTTGAAATAAGTTGATGAAACTTGTATAAATTACTCTCTTTTGTCCTATGTCGAGTGCCAGTTGTCCTAAAGTGGGGGGATACCAGGGTACCCAGAGGAAACCCACGTAGTCAGACAGGTGACCGGTACCCTGCAAAGTCAGGCAGCTTGGTAAAAGCTGCATGCACGATCCCATGTCCCCGATCAGCTTGAAAATTTAAAGGATAAGTCATTACAAAAGTTTTCTTTATAATTTCAGTAAGATCAGCTTGACAAGATGGCCAAGTCAAAGAATCACACAAGTCACAACCAGAGTGAGTATATGTTCTTCTGTGGAAGTAATTTCATTGACCATTTACAATTTAATTTTCTACAATAACTTATTACATTTTGTATAGGTTTCTATAGTGTTAATAGCAACCAGTAAATTTCTATATTTACATCCTATTTATATCCTCAGCAAAATATTACAGAAACAGGGATAATTCTGACTCTTGAAACCTATGGGAGAATCTAAGGATTTTATGGGATCCGCAAAATATCTATGAGATTTCTCTATATAAAGTAAGACAATTTAAATTCTCGATGAGATTTTCAGGAAAAATATGGGTAAAAATCCCCAAATGTCGCCCCAAAGTGATCCCTGCAGAAAACAAACAACATTATTTACCATAATTTAAAATATAAAATGTTACTGACAGTGATGAAATACAAAACAACAGGAAAACATTTATTGTATGTTATTTTCCAGTTCCCCAGTCGCGATCAACAGATAGTGCAGTATCTATCAGTAGCTAGCATCATAATTGGTTTAAAATTTAATGCTATATTATCTATTCACCCCTGAAATGTCATTCCTGAAACGAACTTATCTGACCGTTGAATTGGCAGAGTTTAGGTCTGTGTTCAGGGGAAGATATGTTGGAACAATTGGAGATTGACAGATACGTCATACCATGGGGACGTCCTATTGAGTGATTTGTTTATGCATGTAGGTGTGGTTCTTAATTGACTTGTGTAGGTGTCCATACTTTAATAATTCATATTCCAATAACATCAAAAACTGCATATTTACTTGATCTGTCATCTAACTTGAATGTTCTTCTTCATTAAAGGTGCTATCAGATTCTGTTTACTGTTCAGGGGTTGGATTTTACTCAAATGTTATTGCGTGTTTGACTTCGGAAAAATCAATATTGTTTACAGCACTACCAAGTATAAGCTTAAACTCCACTTGTGTCTTATTTGGTCAAATCACCTCAGGATATAGGGTGTATAATTAATTAATTATATATTGGCAATACACTGGCTACCAAGCCAAGGATCATATTAAATGATAATGCTGGTCGGCTGTTTATAGGTACATCATGTGATGAGCAGACAGCATGCTGGGGTGTAGCTAGGGGACGTGGCTAGACTATGTATTTTATAGCGAGACATGTAATTGTACTTGAAACTAGATTCATCTCCTAATTTGTTTCTTGTTTTTGTACATGTAAACACCAGACAACTGGAGAACTCTTGAATGTACATGTAATTCTGTCGGCATGCATGGCTCAGGGGCAGGTACTAGGTCTAAATAATGGTACCTGCTGATCAGTGGCATTGTAGCTCTGAAAATTGATTTGATTTCCAACAAAAAGAAAATTTAAAGGTAAAACTACAAAATTTACAAGAAAACAAGGTTCAGTTTGAGACTTTGTTCAGACCGTTAAATGGTAGCTGCATTAAGTTGATCCATTAACGTCATTCATGCTCCTATGAGGCTAAAGTTGGGGATTGTAATTCTACAGGAAGTTATCTGAAATATTTTACAAATTTGTTATTTCAAAGTAAACATCCAAAGTTGCACTGCTGGTATTTAGAAATTTCTTTTTATTTGTAACAGATCGCAAGCACCACAGGAATGGTATCCACCGTCCCAAGACTGTCCGATACCCATCACTTAAGGGGGTAAGTTACATTTGGTTGTACAGTAGACTCCGCTTAATATCACTTCTCATTTGTCCGGGGAAAACATGATATTAACCGGAACATGATATTAAAAGAAAACGTATTTTCTGCCCTCAAAACCGGAAGTGGACTTGGTTAAATGTCGTAGTGCTGTGACTCAACAGAGAAGATTGTTGAATAAAGATATTTTATCACTAACAATGTTTTTTTCACTCCAGTGACCGTATAATCTTTGGTTTTATTCTGGAATGCACTTATTTTCATATATATTGTTCGTACGTAATATTATCAGTAGGCTTCACACGAAACCAGGGACGAAACGTACTGCGATTGTTTACTGCAGTAGGCCTAAGCTTACTGTAGTGATGTAACGTTAGGCATACAAGTGGCTGGTATTCTGCATCAAATTCGTGTTTTGAAATCATGACACTCCGTAAATATTTACCGTTATCTTGATATGTATACTGGTTTTTCGCTTGTGAAATATGTTGTTTGTTTAATTTCTTTAGATATTCGCTGCAAGTGCGACATCGTGTTCACAGAGTTTGTCGGTTGTATAGCGCTACCGCGAAATGAACTTTTACCTTTGAAACGTGACGTTTCATTGGATGACCTCTATGCAAATAAAACAACCACGCGATAAGATTTAGTCTCGGCACTTATATTTATTCACCAGCCTGCCTAGAATCACGGCATGTCGGAGTCGTACTTTGGCTATTTAAAGAAAGACGATATCTCTGCATTTTACGTGAACATTAGCTTAAATTAATTAATTGGACACTTATTGTTTAAAAGACACTTGTTATTTTAATTTCAATCAATATTTCGTCATGTTTACGGAAGACCATCCACTTGTAAGCCTTCTTCACGACAACGTGAATTCGATCTAAGACGAGCTGAAATGAAAAATGGAACTCGTGTTAGGAACTCATTAAATCACACATGGCGTTATATAAGATTACAAAAGTATGGGTTCCCTCACCCAAAGGTGTAATCTTTGCTCCGGTATGCCAAGTCAATCTATTGTTCGACTAGTACGGCAGTGATCAGGTAGGTGTGAAAAAGACGCAGCTGACCACGGCGTTGTTTACATAGCGATTTCAGGTGTGAAACTCGAGTCCCCGGGGCATTTATATGAAATTATTTCTAACATTTACCTGTATTTTTTGTGTGACAGTGGCCAAAAAAAAGTGATATTAACCGAAATCCACCTGGAAACAAGTGATATTAAAAGAATGGCATTACATAGATTATATAGCAGGAAAAACGGTGCATGAAGAAAACGTGATAATAACCGAAAAGTGATATTAACCGACGTGACATTAAGTGGAGTTTACTGTATAGCAATACATATGATTTACGAGGGTAAGTAACATTTGGTTGTATAGCAATACATATGATTTACGAGGGTAAGTAACATTTGGTTGTATAGCAATACATATGATTTACGAGGGTAAGTAACATTTGGTTGTATAGCTATACCCATCACTTAAGGGGGCAAGTTACATTTGGTTGTATGTATAGCGATTACCATCACTTATGGGGGTAAGTGTGGTTGTATAGTGAAAAGCTCAAGAGGGAAATGCCCTGACCAAACAGTAAGGCTGGAATAGACAAGGACAGGTTTTGACAAATTATATTGTATTGCAAAAATACAGGTTACATTTGGTTGTATAGCGATAATGGATTTATTTTGACAACTTACTCTGATAATGGATTTATTTTGACAACTTACTCTGATAATGGATTTATTTTGACAACTTACTCTGATAATGGATTTATTTTGACAACTTACTCTGATAATGGATTTATTTTGACAACTTACTCTGATAATGGATTTATTTTGACAACTTACTCTGATAATGGATTTATTTTGACAACTTACTCTGATAATGGATTTATTTTGACATTTGCTTTCTTTTGACAGGTTGACCCCAAGTTTCTGAAGAACCTGAAGTTTGCCAAGAAGCACAACAAGAAAGTTCAGAAGTCGTAATATGTGTGACTTGTATAAATAAACGTGATGGGAGAAAGATCAGTCTCCTTGTTCTGTTTTTATACGTCTGTCCGTGTAAAACTTTCATATCATTGCAGGGCTTTATCACCCCTCTTTTTATATCCAGTAAAAGGACCCATTCCCAATGAAAAAAGGCGTGATTTTTCTCAAATTTCTTCTTCAAACTTCCCAATTCTGCAACTTGGAAAAAAAATTGGTGAATTTACATGCTTGAGGAGCTTCTTGTGACATTCAGTTTAATAAGAAACAAGAAAGATTGGCTGTACATGTCATACTGACATTGCTTTAAATATTAATTTAGAGAAGAAATATTGTATTTAGTTGTTATTATAGTGTTGGCAAAATTTCCCAAAAAGCTGTTATGTTGATCAATTTTTCCCAATTTGATCTTGGGGTCCGATTCCGAAAACCCCCTGATAAAGTACTGCATTGTATGGCATTCTCTGTCTAAAACTTTCATTTATTCAGAGATCTTCTTCAAAAGATTTCAGCTGATCTATATTTTGAAGAGATATTGCCTCTTTAATATTTCACAATAAAAATCTTGTCCAGAGATCACCTCCCACAGTTTGCAACCAATTTCTTTGAAATGTAGTGTACATAATATGATTATTTATGAAAAAGTGATTTCATGTAACACAACTTAAAAAGTTCTAGTGAACAGAAGAAAAATTAACATCAATAATTCTTTTGTTTTTTTACCACAATGTGGCATACACTTGTATAAACACCCTCAATCTGATGAGATGCGGGGGGGGGGGGGGCATGAGTTACTCCCCTTGACAGAAAAAAATGTATTTCTGTAGCATCACAGACTTTTAATTATCTGATTCTGTATTGCAGTCCATCCATCATCCTATAGGTCAGACAAAGAAGTAGGAAATCCAATTATCTCGTATGGAATGTAGGAATTTATATTATTAGCACACCTGCTACATACAACCAAAATGAGGGGCGTCTGTCAACTTTAAATTACACATACTGGTTAAAAGGTCATTAGGATAAAAAGATTTGGATAATTCTCGTGTGTGCTGTGTCATATAGGATTATGTAATTTAAATGACGTCTCCAATCCCATGGCTGAACAGATTTCAATGTAAGTTCATTAGAATCAAAAGATGAGGAAAATGGGAACTGACCCTTCTTGGTGCCGAAGGACTGGCTTATATGTTTAATTTGAAAGTCATCTTTCAGTTTGTTCGGCTGATTTTATCCAATTGTAAGGATAACATGCTTATTTCAGAAAGACAGTTTGTAAAAGGCTTTTGAATCAGAGAACAGGCCATAATGGCGGATTTCATTTAAATGACGTCAACATTTATTTTTAAACTTTTGGGTTGATTACAGTAACTTGCTTGCTTGGCCCACATGCTTTGGAAGTTTTATAAAGAATGATTGATTAGCCTTTATGTTTATGACCATTGAGGTGTAATTTTTATCGAAAATTAATCTACCCCCCCTTTCATGCTGTAAATGAAATTTCTAAAGGTATTATCAAATCAGTCAGTCGGTACAGGCCGATTAAAATAATGTCTCGAACATATGACATTGAGTAGACCGAACCGAAACCATATCGAAGAGAATGAAACTAGCTATTGCAAATTCTATTAATTACTCCTGTAAACATGTCGGAAGGTGACACCCCATTCTCTTTTGCGTCCGGTTTGGGAATCGAACCCCGACCGCCTTTGTGAAAGACTTGTACTGTGCCACCCCTAGGAGTAACTTGCTTGTCTCGTTTGATGTTTTATAGGAACTTGCCCCTCTATGAGTTGAGGGCTGGGTAAAATATTTCAAATTGGCTTCATTGTTTTCAATGACATTTAATCACTTTTAAATACTGGATAGATATAAAACCAAATAGTAATACTTGTAATGTAATATTCTTGGCGCTTGGGTATTAAAGTTTTACTAAAAAAGACAATACGGAAGTGTCAACAATTCACTAAGAGACTACAAGGCATTCTCCTGAGCATAGCTGAAAATATCAACCTCCATATTACACCAAAAAAAAATGCACATTTTCCTGTAACAACATTATGGCGAATATAAAACTCGAATCTTCAACAGCCCACATGGACCTGAGCATTTGTTACAGCTAGTTTTGGACCCAGTAGAAGTCTGTAGTTCAGGGCGCAGTTATTAAAATGTTCATAAACTATTTAGCGACATTTCAAAATCAATTATAATTCAGTAAATTAATATGGTGTAATTTTTTTGTGAATTTTAACCCAACTAAACATTTGATATCGGAAGAGTTTTAACCAATTCAGTGGTTGTTTCCGAGAGATACTCCAAACATATTTGAAAGTTTGACTAATCACTGATAAGCTATTTATCACCATTTGAACAACCAGAGGATCATCGTCGACTTGGATATGTTTTTGATATTTCTCTGATAATCTCATCAGTAAATTCGGCTTCATGTGAAATATTAACCATCGTGTGACATTGCCACTGTGTAACACTTCCATTATTTGGCATGCATATAATCTATGAATGCATCGGCCGATTGGTGACGTCATAATACGCTGGATACCACTGACTCTTCCCTGGTAATGGATGTTTTATTCATTAAACTTGCATACATTATTTGAAAAAAAAATGCTGAAAATTTAAAAGTGATTTTTATGCTATGAATAACATATTCCAAAAATGATAAAATATTAATTCCAATTTGACAAAGGAAACCTAACATGAAGTGCAGCGCTCTTCATTGCATTTGCCTTTGTCCAATTGGCATTCCTATTGTCTGTGAATGACATTCATACTGCCAATGAATGCCAATTGAAAGCAAGTTCAATGCTTGGATAAAAACAAAAGGCCAGAAAAGGGGTTCAGTTTGTTCTCGTAGGAATACCTGCAATGGAAAATCCAACCACCGACCCCAGCGTGCGTATTGTCAAACCGAGGTGGAGCTCCACCGAATTTAGGAGGTTAATCCTCCTAGGGCCTCGTGCCGGGGTAATCAATCTATCAAAGTAAAATGCACGAGTTCCAGTAAATTTAAGTCGATCATTATGAGTAAGACAGGCAAATATGATGCCTTGTCATGAACCGTCTATAAATCAACTATCAAGTAAAAAACACTAAATTTAAGAGTGTTTTGTGGCGTTTCAAATCAATTATTTAAAATAATTTAATGGCAGTTTCAAGAATTTAAATGCATTCTCAAAGTAAGACCAATTAACAGGCGTAGATTTGTTTATGAATATATATGATATTACATAATCAAAATCTTAATTTAGAAGTTGGTCCACGGGTGATGATCACCTGACGAAGCAGATCTTTAAATAAATTCCATCAAAGAGGGCATGTCGGGCCATAATACAAACTGGATGGGCAACATAGTCCCGAAAATAAAAAAAAAGTCAGGTTGGAAAATCAGTATGTTGATTTAGGGACGTTAAAGACATTCTTTTTAAAGTCTTGGAAACCCATCATTTTCATAGAATCATAGTTTTTCGGTAAATAATGCTATTTTCGCAGTATCATGTTGACAATATCTAATATTTCAGCAGTTCAAAATGTTATTGTCCCCAGCGAAACACGTTTGCGGGGGATATAAAAAATGGGTTCCGATTATCTTGCCCGATCAATATCTTAAAAAGCCTTTTACTGATTATTACAATTCGTATGTGGGTTGGCTATTGGTAGTAGATGGCCTCTATTCATTTTCCGGTAAAATGGTCAAAAGTCAAGGAGTGTTAGTCAATAACTAAAACAGTTAGTTTTGTCATAACAAAGGTGAAGTCATTGGTCCCTCGCTGTTTCTCATTACATTTAACAATAAATGTTGATATCTGACTTCTCCATAGTTTGACCCGAATAAAGCGAAATACAAGAAATTTAGTTTTCTTAGAAAAAAGATACTCTCATAATGAGAGATCGCTCAGGGAGGGATCAACCTTAACGACATCAATACAGTACAATACCAATTTCCAATAATTAGCTAATAGTCCGCGGTTCAATCCAGAAAACACTGTCACTGCCGACTTCATATTATGGTGGTAAAAACAGGTCACACGACTCGTGGTTGTTGAATATGGAATTTATTTTACGCGAGTTAATTATTTTTTAAAAGTAAATTACAGTGTAATTATGTTTTTAGCTAATTACATAATGCAAGTTTCGGGAGGAAAGTAATAATCAAAATGATTCTCGTTCTAAACGAAATACCGTAAGGATCAAAATTATCTTTAAAATGATTCTAATTCTAAATAAAATGTAAAAATCAAAAGTATCTAAAATTTCTGTTCTTGTAAAGTCCTCCCCTCTCTCTCTCTCTCTCTCTCTCTCTCTTTCTCAAATGAGAAGTGGCACGGTACATAATATACACATGGGGGCTATGGCTATGGAGGCTCCATCAAACCTCGGGGACTAAAAAATCCACCAGCAGAGTCTGCCATCCCCTATCATTAAAGATGGCATAAACACACATATCCTGCACCTTTTTAATTTAGGAATAGATACAGTATGCCGAAAAAATAAATTAAACTGCATCATACAGCTGTTTCGTCCTCCTATGACTTTACTCTGAAACCAGAGAAATGCACGTTTGCTGGGTCACAGATTAATTACCTAAGGCATGTCATTTCCAAAGATGGCGTCGGTGTTGAATCTTCTAAGATTGAAGCGGTACAGTCTTGTCCTGTACCCGAATCTCAACATGATGTTCGCAGTTTCATTGGTCTCTGCAATTACTACCACAAATTTGTCGAAGGTTTCGCTAATATTATGACTCCTCTGATAACCTTACTAAACAAAAATATTATATAATGCAATTTTGGGGAAGAAAGGGAACACACTTATCTATAAAATTATTCTCAACCTAAATAAAATATAAAAATCAAAATTATCTAAAAAAAAAAAAAAAATTAAATCAGAGAATACCAAAGCGTCAACAAAACCATAATCCCAACTCAAAATCGATTAAACTACAGGCAAAATAGGAACAAAGGAAAGATTTACACGGAGACTCTCGTAAAAGCACAAGAGAATAAGACCAGTTGTTGCGGAAGAGTAAAGTCTTCTACTTCATCGACGACACCCGCCATGACATCTTTGTCACATCCAAGTAAACATAAAGTTCTCAAAACGAGAACTAGATATGTAAAATTATTATTTTGTACAGTCATTGTTTTCTTCTTTATTTTGTAAGTAAATATGGCAGAGTAATGAACCCTGTGACAGAATAATAATGATCCCCGTCCTTGAAACGCGACTGAGTCTCATTGAGCTGATTTATAGCTAGGTTCAAGGTAGACTTACATACAGTTCCATGATAAAGACGAAGCAACTACGAGCGGGAAAGGGGAAAAAAGAAGATATATTTGTTGACAACAGAAGTCTGACATCTGATTGTAAATTGACTATATCGTGACACGGGAAGGAAATAGAAAAGATGAAACTGTTGGCATTATATGACTTGTGTTACTCAGCGATTTACGCTGAAAAGCCTCTAAACATCACTACGGGCATATATAACTGTCATACAGCTTCTGTTCGAAAGGGATTTACTTGATCTGGTAATAGGTATTTCAGCCATTCAGTTCAAACAGACATTGTGCTCCACACTGTACTGTCTCGTTCTAATGGTTTTTCTGTACAAAAAAACTAATCCTGTTTATAATCCCCACATAGGTAAGTTACCATTTTAATGTATTGATACCCCCCCCCCCCCCACACTTCCACTCCTCCCTACCGCGAGAAAATATACAAGTACGTATTTCCCGCCGCCCTCCAGCCCGAAAAATGTAGTAATGTTCCAGGTTTCAACAAATCTGCCGTTTAAATACTTCTCGCCACCGATCACGACTCAAAATCTGCGGAAAGTCTGTTGTTAAACCGACTCCCACTAGATCTAAAAAAAAAAAGGAACTCTGTCAGTTTGGTTACTATTCATATGTTCCTTTAACATATAGAGATGGACTTATCCCTATATGGAACTGATATACAGTGTACTTATTGCGATGTTATTTTTATAACAAATTACAATTATTAATAATACTATATAATAAGTAAACTTTTACGTATATATTGTCCAGTTATTATTAAGTTTTTGTTTAACAAATGTGTATACTCAGGAATGTTACTTATATTGTATCCGTATTAATAAAGGAATATGTAAAAGTACAGAAATTACATTGTAGATCAGAAAGGATTATACTATTGGATTAATAATCATAGCTCTATTTAAAAGGGTCAACCAGATTAGCGCTGGTCAGAAGTTATTTTACGTAATTTATTTGTAGATACTCCCATCTTAATGACACGAGAATCAAACTGTCATACGAGGGTGTTCCATAAATAATGTCATCTGTGCTTTATTTCGCGGAAATCGTGCAATTTATGCACAAAACCACCTCGTGTCGATTTAGTGACCCTTGCTCGTGACACAGGTAAATATCTCGTCCGCACGTTCACTGGCCTCGGTACAGTGTACATCGTTTCATAGCCTATTCGTTAGACTAGACACAAAATCACAGGAAAACGAGGTTAAAATTTTCTTGAAATTAGGGCCTATATAAAAGGTAGGTCATTACTCGGCATAAAGGCTGTAGATATTCAGATATAAAGTTAGAAAGATAAATACAAGATAGATACCCCATTTGTTAACGGATGAGCAAAAGAAGACGCGTGTAACAATGGCAAAAAAACTTCTCAAAATGTACCCAAAATATAGTAAAAAGGCTTTTGATAATATAGTATTTCTAATATTTTTTTCACTAATAAGGGTCCAGCTATTCAAATCCCGGTGCCAAAAGGCAGAACGGTCACAGGCAAGTTCTATAAAAACGTTGTTCTGAGAAAGTTAAAGAACTACTACAAAAGTCGCCGCTACTTCATTCTATCCACAAACACTCCATTCTATAAATGTCTGGTTTACCTTGTAAACAACTCTGAATCCTCAACTAACCTCCATATCCCCACTAACGTCCAGACTTCAGGATAAACAGACATTTCACGGGTTATTTGTAGATAAATCCATCCCTACGTTGTCCCCGAATATTGACCTCTTTCTTAATAGCATCCATCCTAACATTCGCGAAAACGAAACTAATCCATTCATCTTCTCTTCAAAGAGATTTACAATTCATCATCAAATAATTCCATTACCTCTACTAACCACTATCTTCATCATGGGGTTTCCTTAAACCATTTTCTAGATTTAACCCTATTTATTGTTCATTTCCACTAAAAAGTAACGTCATGAAAGTGCTTGGAAATTAAGTGTATAGGTTTATCGGAATTTTGAAATATGTGCGTATGCTATCAAGTGATACAAACAAAGTGTAAATGGTGTGTTCATTTTCTTAAAAAGGACAGGTTAACAAGGCAATGGTAATCATAAAATTTTATTACAGAAAATTGTACAAAATCATGCATTTCAAATTAACAGTAAATTCAAAAGAAATTGTATTATAATTTAATTAATAAACCTTTGTATATTTTTTAAATCATATATTCTATACGGATTTGTATACTCAGTTGTATATCAACATATACATACCTTGTAAATAAACTTTGGAATTGGAATCGAAACTGTACGCCTTCCTTTGATTTTTAAAGGGAATTGACGGTCCGTTCCTGGCCCTCACAGCCAACGCAGCACTCGCTTCTTAATAGCGCCATCCTCGATATCGTTGGGTTACGCTCACCTACGCTCTCTACACCCTTGAATGTGTCTTAGAAAAACTAAAGGCACGCTCAGATGAAAAAAAAACCCTGACCAATCGCTCGGGTGCATTCATGTCTTTTGATGATTACTAATGAGCCGCAATCGACTTTAAAGCTTGTCATTTTTTACCGTTATGTGACCACGAGATTCTTATGGTGTACACCAAAGGGTCGAACCGGACTACTTGTCTCATCAACAAGACGGCGCACACAGAGTTTTCATTTTTGCCATGACGAATTCCAGGGGTATAGATTTTGAATACGCATACATAGAATGTATATTCACTTCACGCTTTCCTGTTGTTTTATACTAAGTTATGGCTCCTCGACACAAGTTTTCAACACGAAATCGTACTATTTTGAAAAACAACAGATTTTATGAAAAGATGACAGAAGAAATTATTCATGTTTTTATATGGATGTTACTCATTTGCGTTCATATTGGCATGGAAAATGGGGCTTTATGCAAGTTTATCAGCAATAGCAATGTGTGTCATAGAACTTTCACAACATCTGCTAAAAGGTTCATTGCTTATATTCACATTATGATACAATCATTTTACTATATTTACTTATTTCAAACAGTTTTTGAACAGCAAACCAAGGGTTAGCGAGAATGAAATTTAAGACGCCACAATAGAGATAGATTATGTCACAATAGCAAATATTGTTACATACAGTCTTATACTTACATCGCTCCCTTCTTCGGCTTAGTAAACTCTGTGTGTAACTTAGTGTATAGACAATGTAAAAAGGCTCGGTGGATTGGTTTCTATTTCAAATATGGCGCCGTTCACGCTTCAGAATTCTTCCTATTCGATAACAGCGATTGTTTGGTTCATTTATCATTTTGAAACATGGAACATGAAGATGATATGAAGATCTTATCTCTGATGCATACATGTCCATGAAGGAAGTTTAATTAAAACATACTTAACTAAGTAGTAGGACACCAGGACCCGTGTCTAGGAAACCGTTCTCATGCTTGTGGAGATATTGAAGATTGTTTACGGCGAATACTGTTTTTCTAATATTTACAAATGACTTTTGAATTGTTGAAATTATTTAGATGAGTTTCAAGAAAACTGGCCATGCTTGAGCATGAGGACGGGTTCATTAATACGGGTCGAGTTTGACACGGAAATCGAGCAAACAAAACAACAACATTATCTTACTACAGATCATGCCAGTGTACGACTGTGTAAGGAACTGCTGGAATTTGAGGAATGTCTTCACCTCCGAAAATAATTTTGAACTCGTCCAATTTAAGGTAGATGGAGATCTTTATGAAATTCTAGGGGTTAATCACTGAATAATGACTGAAGTTTTTAATGACGTCACACGCGTCTGTCAGTGTATACTATTTCTTGCCTCGTTAATGACTCCCAAAAGCTCTCTCTCCAGTAGTTGTTATGTGTACTTTAGATCTAGTGTCATTATCTTGTTTAATGAGATGCTCTAATGTACATCTTTAAAATGTTGCCAAGACGCTTCCGAATAGAAAAGCCTCGTCGTTTGTCCTGATTCATGTATCACTGGTAGCAACCTATAACACATTTGTTGCCGGTATGATCTCAAGAAAGGTGACCCCCCCCCCCCCCCACACACACACACATACATCCCATTACATCTAACTTAACAATACGATTTCTTTTTGGTTTTTGTTATCCCTGTTTCAACGCCAAAATCTGCATCTACGTATTAGGGATGGTCGGGTGGTGTACTGGATAGCCGGACGTGAAATGTCACCTGCCCGACCACGTGGGTTTTCTCCGGGTACTCAAGTTTCCACCCACAATAAGACCCCTCGCGCGCTAACATACTGACCAACAAAAGTGATTGATATAAAGTGGATATCTTGTTTCCTAATTGTTGTGAAATGTTTTACCTTTTTTTACGCAGTAGGTGTTTTTCATATTTTTTTCGACATGAGTAGAGCTTTGTAAAATAATTTCTGGAATTAAACATGATAATATAATAAAGAAAATACGACAAAACAACAGAGTTTCTAAATTTTAAAAAATCTGTGGGATTAGCCAAGGACTCGAACTCAGACCACAATTTATTTTGCGGTCGCTCTGAAGACCCAAAAACATAATTTAAGAAAAAAAAAATGGGACAGATATACTACAACGAAAATGAAGAGTTTGTAGTATGCTGCGTAAGAAGAAAATACTTCCACAAAAATAAAATGTTTGCAGTATATGCCCTCTAAGACGGAAGCAGTACGGTGAACATTAAGTGTTTACAGAATGCCGCATTAGAGAGAAACGATACAACGAAAATTTAAGTGTTTGCAGTATGTTGTGCTAGAGGGAAACGATACAACGAAAATTTAAGTGTTAGCAGTATGTCGTGCTATAGAGAAGCACTAACACAGTATGCCGTCTTAGAGTTTGGAAAACGTAACCACAACAATTGAGTTTTTACAGTATAAAAATATATTGTTCTGATGGAGAAAAGCCATCAATAATTAAGAAAGTTGGCATTTTAGAATACTAGTAATATTTTTTCCGTTACATGAATAAAACGATAGAAAGAAATAACTTCGAAAGAATAATGCACCAAGCCAATAACTGTTTGTGTGTGTGTGCGCGTGTGTTTTTGTTTTCTTCTTAACCGTAACAACAAACATATAGACGGCGAAGTTTGCAGGGCTCTCCGAGTACGCTTTGTGTTCAATTGAGTTGTAACACAACACTAACGGTTATCTCCCTTACCTACAAGCACTGTAAACATTTAATACTGGGGACTGCCCGAGCGACTTTGGGTTGACCTACCTGACCCGATTGACATCAATGATGGTACTGCTTTAAAGATGTCCTGATCTATAGCTACTTATTCCTGGTGTCCGAACCTAGAATTGGAATTATAGCACGGATCTTAGGATGGTTACCTAAATATACAATAGAGAAATGATCAAATTTACCGTAAGACCTCTTACAGGTCCCCGTACATGATGTTAATTGTACCCAAAACTTTTCGACCCTGATTTGACAGAAGTATTCCTGTAAACACTAACCCCAGTGTGCGAATGGTATTTACTATATATATGTAGCCAAATATTACATAAGTTATTCTGGGTTTCCAGAGTTCTTAACACTCATAATGATATATTAGCCAGGTGGCATATGGCTAGAAATTAGCGCCTGATAAGACAGGTCCTGCGAGTTCTCTTGAGTTATATTGATTAACGTATACGCTAATCTACTCTTAACCTCTTTAAGGGGCCTATGTAAGCTAGATCGGGCACTGTATGAAATGTTGTTTTAATATTATCATTGTTGTAGTTAGGAGACTGATAAGACTGTCTGAAGAATGAACATGTGTCGTACTTTACTAGTTTTCAGCTACAAATGTAGCATTACATAAAGTAAAAGTTAGGCTATGTTGTGGGAAATAGAATTTGCGATCGGCTTGTAAAAATACGATATTTCTCCACATCATATTGTGAAAAAATATGTTTGGAAATAAATCTTTTACCCTCAGATGATTTTTACATTTTTTACATTTTTTTTTATTAATATCGAACAAAAATGTAAAGACTCACAATTATTCTATAATGAGATCTCTACAATATATTTCGTCGTAATTGTTTAGGTCATGGTCTCGTTTGATATACATTTCGGACTTTTTTTGTGTTATGACGTTGTCTCGGCAATTACGTTCAGATTTTTCCCAGTCTCCTTTGAGACTTTGAAAGGCACGATATATATCACCATGCATGTGTATCGGACTTATCGACCCAAACATCATTTACAGAGTTATAGCCCTTACATGCTCAGTTGGTCTCTCATTTCCCATAGGATCGTATTGAAGCTATGTAGGGTTCTAATGTTTTTATTTCCATGTACATGTCAATCTTACGTAAGGATTCGATCAATATTTGTTTGTTGATTATTTTGTCCGGACAAATAGCTGGTAATATTCCATTAGTTTTCCTTTGAAATCGACACAGCTTTCTGTATCGTGATATCGATCTCATGATAATTTCGAAGAAGTCGCGTCCGTTTTGACATAAGCAATCCCCAGCCATAGTTTGGTGTAGCTTTCTCTGTTGTAGCATCATGAGAATGCTTTTATGACAATCGCAACCGATAATTCTAGATCCCGAGTTTTGTTCTATCAGATGAAGTTCAAATTCGGCAGGCTCTATCTTAAGATCTTGGACAGAATTGCAGCTGATACATGTTGTTTTTATGTGCTCTCATGATTTTCCGAGTATGATAATACTTTCCATCGATTAAATTTGATAAAAAAAAAATAGGACGGGAGAATGTCCTAGTTTATGAGATATTTTTAGCGGCTTCTCGCCTCTCCGAATACTTTATGGCTTTATATTACGATACGATCTACAATTAAATCACAATGTGCACGTCTCTATTTAATTTCCGCCAGTAAAATTGAATTTCGAAATACTGCCTTTGTGTCCTGTTACGTCAATTTCAAACATAAAATCAATTGTATTCGGACGTTCTTTTAAACTTCACGGCAGTATCGTATAACGGAGTGAATTTATAATCATTATATCTTTATATATTGGGAGTAATTCCAATCTAATTCTCGTATGAATTCATGTACACATGACTCCCATGTTGTGAGGAGCAACGCACTAAGATTTTGAGGTTGATAAGACTTTATATCAACCTTGTGACTGGTATAACCGATGACGAGACTGAACCCCGGGGTAACACAACTTGTGTAGAATACACATCTTTATGTTGATTTGTTTTATCAACATCTATTCCCGAAACTTCACTCGTCACTTTGTGATGGCTGGCTATAATTAATACAGGGCTGTTGTTCTCCTCCATGTATACAGACTTGGCCATTTTCGTACGATCTGGGTGTTCCTGTCTCAAAACACGTACGTTGGCGCGTGTAGAAAATGATAGTAATCCCAGACTCTCCATGAACATACTCTGACGTCATCGCACGTGCTCGATATGCATGTCTGAACAACGAGAAGTGTTACTTACCACTTAATGTACCGGGCGGACAGATGAACAAAAAGTGCAGCCCAACTATGCGACTGTAAAGTGTACGTTTACGGTATCCCACAAAATGTTTTTCACACCAAGTTTGGTGTGCATTACTTTTCTATGAATGTCTTTTTCTAGTGTTATTTGATCGCAAGTACAATGTAATTATATTAAACAGTCGATTGGCCGGAATAAGAGGTGTGTCCTTGATAAATCGGATGGAAGCGTATTTTATGTGTTTTCTGGTGTTGTTCCGTGATATAAGATCTACAACATCTATATATTAAATATGTATATATTAAATATCATTTTGTCCAAAAACGGACATTTCATGTGCCACATAGTTTTAATTGTAAATGAGAAAATCGCATCGCTATTTAGGTCCAAACCACAGAGGCTAGGCACGGACCTATGTCACTATGAAATGATTGCCTCTCTCGAATATAAGGTAAAATAATTATCTGACAATCATTTCACAGTGACATAGGTCCGTGCCTAGCCCTTGTGGTCCAAACTTATGACAGATGTACAAATCTATGATACACAATGTACTTTCATACAGAGTGTAAGGAACAGTCAATCGTACTATATTATGTTGTATTTTCTCTCGAAAAGGAACCTATCAAATATAATGTTTCATATATACTTGGCAGTAAACAAACTTATAATTTCACACTATATAATGTAAGATTTGTAAGTAACAGGTTTCTTGTTTCATGTAGTTTACTTCAGTTTAATTTTATTTCATTTTCAAACATTATTTGTCAAAATTAATGAAACGTTTTTAATAAGGCATGAGTTTCAAAATTGATGTGTAATATATTTGGTTGTGTTTTCAGGCAGTTGAAGGTTTATAATATGTACTTTATCAAATATTCTGTTTATACTTTTTTTCTCTTAGCTAGAATTGTACTGTTCAACATTACCAGTACTAACACTACGTTTCTACAAGCATGTTACATATAGCTTCCATACAAATAAACAAAAATCGAGAATAGAAAGATTTTGAATGAACAAATATCGAGCCCTGTTAGATTTCTTATAAACAAACCTCCTGCACTGTTAGATTTTTAATTAGCACACCTCAGGCACTGTTAGATTTGTAATTAACAAATCTCGTGCACTGTTATATGTGTTATTAACACATAGTGCACTGTTAGATTTGTAATTAACAAACCTCGTGCACTGTTAAATTTGTAATTAACAAACCTCGTGCACTGTTAAATTTGTAATTAACAAACCTCGTACACTGTTAAATTTGTAATTAACAAACGTCGTGCACTGTTAAATTTGTAATTAACAAAACTCGTGCACTGTTAGATTTGTAATTAACAAATCTCGTACACTGTTAAATTTGTAATTAACAAACGTCGTGCACTGTTAAATTTGTAATTAACAAAACTCGTGCACTGTTAGATTTGTAATTAACAAACCTCGAGCACTGTTAGATTTGTAATTAACAAACCTCGTGCACTGTTAAATTTGTAATTAACAAACCTCGTGCACTGTTAGATTTGTAATTAACAAACCTCGTGCACTGTTAAATTTGTAATTAACAAACCTCGTGCACTGTTAAATTTGTAATTAACAAACCTCGTGCACTGTTAAATTTGTAATTAACAAACCTCGTGCACTGTTAGATTTGTAATTATCAAATTTCGTACACTGTTAGATCTGTAATTAACAAACCTCGAGCACTGTAAGATTTGTAATTATCAAATCTCGTACACTGTTAGATCTGTAATTAACAAAACTCGTGCACTGTTAGATTTGTAATTAACAAATCTCGTGCGCTGTTACATGTAGTTTTGTAATAGATAAACCTCGAGCACTTTTAAATTTGTAATTAACAAACCTCGTGCACTGTTAAATTTGTAATTAACAAACCTCGTGCACTGTTAGATTTGTAATTAACAAACCTCGTGCACTGTTAAATTTGTAATTAACAAACCTCGTGCACTGTTAAATTTGTAATTAACAAACCTCGTGCACTGTTAAATTTGTAATTAACAAACCTCGTGCACTGTTAGATTTGTAATTATCAAATCTCGTACACTGTTAGATCTGTAATTAACAAACCTCGAGCACTGTAAGATTTGTAATTATCAAATCTCGTACACTGTTAGATCTGTAATTAACAAAACTCGTGCCCTGTTAGATTTGTAATTAACAAATCTCGTGCGCTGTTACATGTAGTTTTGTAATAGATAAACCTCGAGCACTTTTAAATTTGTAATTTACAAACCTCGTGCACTGTTAGTTTTGTAATAAACAAACCTCGTGCACTGTTAGATTTGTAATTAACAAAACTCGTGCGCTGTAAGATTTGTAATTAACAAACTTCGTGCACTGTTAGATTTGTAATTAACAAACATTGTGCACTGTTAGATTTGTAATTAACAAAACTCGTTTACTATAAGATTTGTAATTAACAAACCTAGCACACTGTTAGATTTGTAATTAACAAACATTGTGCACTGTTAGATTTGTAATTAACAAAACTCGTTTGCTATAAGATTTGTAATTAACAAACCTCGTGCACTGTTAGGTTTGTAATTAACAAACATTGTGCACTGTTAGATTTGTAGTTAACACATCTCGTGCACTGTTAGATTTGTAATTAGCAAACATCGTGCACTTCAAGATTTTGAATAAAAAGAAAACTTGCACTGGTAAGATTCGAAATTGTCCTAAAAAGATTTGAAAACGGGGAAAAAATATCATGCCCTGTATTATGTAATTGTGACTAATTAATTCCTTGTGTTGAAATGTGAGTACACAAACACGCCTTTGTCTGAAGATTAAACTACGTCATTAAACACTCGAAAAAGTAAACAAACTCGCGGAATTATCTCTTAAACTGCACGCGCGCTGCAGGTGTCACTTCACGTCTGCCCATCACAATTCGAGAACTTTCGAAAGGGGAGACGATTTATTCGAAAGCTGTGTAAGGTTCAGTTTTTATAACATAAACCTCCCTTCTCCGTAAGATGCGATATGCGGCTTTGTTACCGTTTGGCGGGGTTACATCGAACCCGTCAGACAAGATTTACGTGGGAAATTGGACGTAATATCTTTGCACTGGAACACCGATGGTTATCGGAGAATTTTATACAACATAGGGAGTATTTATAAATTATTCATCTGGGCTGATGTTGTGTAAAAAACTGATATACACCAATACACGATGGTATCGCCCATGTCTGGAAATATCATATCAAAATTTCCCATCAGAAACCCGTATTACATGAATGGGTGAACAGGGACTTCTCGTGAAATGCACATTCATAAAAAGAACACCCAAACGTTCTTTCATTTTCCCTGATTTTTTCTTAAATATATTTTAAAAGATAAAAGATACCATTCTGTGTTTTTTTTTTATTATTATTCCCTTTTTTTGAATGATTTTTTAGAGAGATGACTTACATGTATATATGCTGTGAGCTTGCTGTCAAATCCATATTCGCTACGAAATACAAGCACTGTATGTTAATACTGATACAACTGAACTAAATGATGTTGAAACAAAGGACAAGTTGAAGATAAGATAACTAACAACCAAACCAACAAAATTCGTATTTTTCATTTATTTTTTTTTACTTTTTGTTTCATTCGTTTCCTTATTGCGAAAGAAATTTTAAACCTGGTGATAGATACGAATTTCAGTTTATATTTTGGTCGTTATATTTGATGCACAGATATATAAACACAGTATATCTAGCTCCGCCATAACTTCATCTGACGATCTGTAAAAATCAACACATTGAAACAGCCTGTATGAAATATGCTTTAGATACACGTATGTATAAATATGATAAATTCTTGGAACTCTCCGGCAACAGCTCAGAGCTTTCTCAGAAGTCTATTGACCATTTCACCTTTAAATGTTGTGAATATTTCCTCATACATACATATAAGCCTACTCTTAGTCTGTCGTCAGAATGGATGCTATGACCGTCAACGTGACTGACTAGATTCTGAACAGATATATACAGCGGAACGTTTCTGAATAATTAGTCTGGTGTATCTTTACTGACAACAAATAGACGAGATAATAACTGTGCAGTTCTCGAGACTTTACTGACAACAATAGACGAGATAATACTGTTCGATCTCGAAACGCGTGATTCGTTTACGTTATATCACTAATTCAAGTTCAAGTCACGTGATACTATTATACGTCGGCAAGAACAATATATGTCCGTGACGTCATAGGAAACACGACTGAAAAGTGAAGTGTGTATCATTCACACGATATCGATGTTGGCAACACTAAGTTAAGCCCGGCCAAGTTATTTGAATATAATATTGATAAAATACCGTGATAGTGTAGCATGTATATGCAACAGAATTTGAAGCTGAAAGCTTTATATCTTATTGCTTTTCTATTTTAACAAGCTCGGCGTTAAAGAAACATATAATTCATCTTAACACATATAAACATCCATGGGGATTACGTTTTGTTTTAACTGACATATCTATGCATTTTGAAATTTATTTATTCAAAATTGTTCGACAAAAAAAAAGGAAATAAAAATGTATAACTGGGCGTCACTCAATCTGATAATGCCCCTTTGTTGAAAGTGAGAAACATTGGTTATCTGAAACCGACACATTTTGAAGAACTGTGTATAAAACAGAGTGTTGATCTGTTAAAACAATTTGGAGTTAAGTCAAAACGACTTTGTAACGTACATTCCAGGCTAGCCTGTCCTTGAGAACCAACGTGAATGAGCGACGATAGCAGACTGGAAACAGCTCAGGACTCTGTCGGCCATATCTAAATGCTCTTTCCCGAGGTCGTTATTTTGTCGGAAACATTTTCCCCGTGAGAGTATCGGAATTATGGGAATCTTAACCAGGGTTTGGGTAATTAGTAGGATTACATACAACATTCTATGATCAGTTTAAATGTCAAATCCACTCCCCTATCTCAAAGGGAGGGGTACGGGCAGGTGTGTATGTTCTATTTCTAGTGGCGCGCGCTCCGCTCTCTAAGTGGGATTCCATGATAAGGGACGTCGGAAGCGTACATAGAGAGGTCCTATTTCAGTCTGAGTCAAAGGGAATCGGTTGCTTGCTGCTTCCTATAAAGCGAAAACAAGTGTTTTAGAAAAAAAAAATCAACATGGCGATGTTCCGGAAATTGCATGTTAGACGAAAGGACAGTGTTATTCCGGATACGTGTCCACTGCATGGAGGACAAATGACCATGTTCTGTGTCTCGTGTGACGTCACGTGTTGTCTCCTTTGTCTTGACGAGACGCATCACGCTCACTCTGTGACGGACAAGGACACTGCAAGGGAAAACAAGATGGCGGCCGTCAACAACATGATACAGCGAATCCAGAAATCATTTGCTCCGGATATAAAGAGGAAGGTAGAGTCCCTCCGAGAAGGGAGACGGAAAAACAAGAGAGATTTCAAGGACCTGGTGAACAGGATCCTCGATCGCGGGGATGATATCAGGCTAGAGGTCGACGACATTGTCAACGAATACGTCGACGAATGTGAAGAAATGCGGAAACGGAACGACGAAATTTTATCAGAGATAATTAAATCTTATGAGAAGAGCGAGAAGGATATAAACGGGTACATGTCCGTTTTTCTGGACGCAACCTCTTCCGGTCACTTGTCCAAGCTGACGGAAGCAGTGCGACTCTGCAATGATTGTGTGGAGCAAGCGCTCCCAAAGCGACAGCGAACAAAACTGTACCTACCCAAGTTTGTGAAAGGTGAGATTAATACTGAGGAGTTAAGGGGCAACATAGGGAAACTGGAACTGTCATCAAAAACTAAAAAAGGAAATACGTTTCACGTCATGTCCGAGTTTGTCCACAGAACACCATTTCAGTTGCGGTCACTGCGTAAAGCAGGAGTAAACACCACATGGATTGGATGTTGGGATAATATTGTTCATCTGACGGACCAAAGTGGGGCTGTGTTACGTTCAGTAACATGCGGAGTAACAGTGATGGACATTTGTGTGGGAAGAGACAGTCGTGTATGGCTAGTTTGTGAGGACAACAGTGTAAGATGTGTTGATGGCAATGACGTCACTTCCGGTACTAAAGACACACCTGTCGTTACCGTGAACGGAAGTGATGTAATAGTACCTAGTAATGAAGTGGCACGTGCAGTGTTCCACACAGAATGGACGCCCTATTCCGTCTGTATGAGTGCGGATGACCTTTTGTACATCACGATGTCCATGTGCACTGTCATGAATAATCATGTCGGACGTCTGACGAGGTTCAGCACAAATGGTGTGATGGTTGACCAGATAGAGAAAGACTCTAAGGGACACCCGTTATTCGAGAAGCCACAGAGGATGGCTATTAGCCAGTCATCATCAGTTATAGCTGTGGTAGATTTTACTCAAAGCGCAGTCATTTTGAACAAAGATATGAGTTTCCGGTTCCGCTATGTGGACGAAACCAATGGATTTAGTCCGTGTGACGTCACATTTGATCTTGATGAAAATATTTTGCTATGTGACTCAGGTTCTAGATGTGTTTTGATGTTGGATACATCCGGGGCTTTAAAGCGGCGCGTGCTTGAGTTCGACGGAGTGACACCGAGTGTCGTGTCATGTGATGCGGCAGGTAAAGTGTGGGTCGGCTTAGAGGATAAGAAAGTCGTGGTATTCCAACATCGGGCCCCAGACTGATTATGATATTGACTTCCGGTGTGTCGCCATGGTTTCACCAATACCGGAAACGCGGTCGATAGCGGCATTGTGTTGAACTACTTTATTTTATTACATAGAGGTATTTATCTAGGACATTGTTTGATGTATTAACTTTGGATGGGTCTTGTTTGCTATTAACTCAAATGATATAAACTAAATATAAAGATTCGAGATCAAGGTATACAGACGATATTGTGACCTGGTTATGCATCGCGATTGATTCAGCTGTACGACAGGAAAAAAATACCATTTATTTTATATGCAGGGCGAATAAAGGCATTGTACATACGTACCAGAACCATGTGTTATTTTCCAACTTATTTGTCGTTAATACATATGTAGAACAGTTTATGTCGCGAGACATACACAAAAATGATTAGTAAGAAATATTTACGATGTCAATCTTGGCTTGAACACAATATCAGACGAAGTCAGCAGACATTATTATCTTTTTTGTTTAGGTTATGAATTCTCGCCGTCATTAAATTTATAATGACTTTTGTTTTTCACTTTCAAATTGATGAAATATCATTTATATTCCGACTTTGTTACGAATGTTCTATGTTGTTATTTAAATAAACAGCCTCAGTCTCTCCTTATATTCATGAGAATTTCGCCGCATCAATTGTCTCATGGGAATTAGGAAATTTGCCATTAAAGGGCTACGGTAACGCCTACCAGTCTAAACCATCCCTCTGGTATACATTTATTCATTGACTGAAACGTGAAGCTGCGTAGATACCAATTTGTTGCCGTTTTTTTAACGCAAACATCTTGGCTGAAATCTGAATAACGCTCGCCACTCGATAAATAAGTATTAGCTTTGACGTTCGTTACAAGTCTTATTGTAGACATGTATGGGTTAAACCCATTAAGGATGAACACCTCTGAGAGGGCAAAACTTTCATGTTAAACTGTTTTCCTTGTATACATTTTTGGAAAAGAGGAGTTCATGGCCTGGGAAAACACAGAGATAATGATATATCAGTTTGCCTGTTCTTGTGCTATGATCGGCCAAAGATACCAATTTGATTTAAAGTGAATTTTGTAGTTTTGACCAACTGCAGGACATCCCCATACAATATCTTCCGAATTTATGAATGTTTGCAGAATTGTAAAAGAGTATATTCATTTAGATTATGGAAATAAAATTTCTCTGACTTACTATTTTAACCAAAGAAAGCAATTTGAGTCACCCCATACACCTTATCTGTTAATGGAACAAACCAAACAGATAATGTCCAAGATGAACACACGCCTTGGCGTAGAGACCGCTGAACTAAGCGCCGCCATTTTTGTTTACGGTCGTTCGGGTTTCTCGCTTCTTTACTCTGGTTTAACGGCAAGTGTAGAAACAAATCAAAGTTAGCTTTTCACTTTCAGAATCTGGTAAGCAGCGATTTGATTGGTGAATACAAAGGTCATCTGCACATGACCTTCTACTGGTCGCTGTCAGATCCTACACACGATAGTAATAGTGAGGATCTGTATTTTAATCAGATTGAGATTGTACGTTTAATATATTGAGGATATTCAATGGTTTCCTGTATACTATCAAATATATTTCACGAGTATGGCAGATTGTTTTTGGTATAATTTCACAAGTGCGTACCACAAGTAAAACTATATGAAAAAAAAGTACCATGCGAGTGAAAAAATTTGATATTAAACGGCAAACCATTGAATTTTCTTTTTATTACATTTCAATGAGGGGTTAAAATGCTTTTATTATTTTTCCTTCCTACCTTCTGGAACGTAACTAGGGAAAAAGGAAAGTAGTCCCACAAAACCTTCTTTTTTCTTTGTATGTGACAATTATGTTGACAGCAGAATGATATTATTTGATCAGTTACGACAATTAAATATAGATATCAATTTAAAAGTATTATTATATGGTAATGAATTGTATGCTGATAATATAAATTTCAGAATTTTCAGACACGTGCAAACTTACATCAAGTCCAGTAAAAGGTTTTAAATATAAAACATGTATATATAATTGTTACTGTCTAGGTTTATTGTATGTTGTATTTATCATGATGTTGGGAAAGGGCGTTTCATAAGTTGACATAACTTTTGCCAAATCCTCTTGTCGTTTTCGTGACAATAAAATATGTTTAAACTAAAAAAACCTTCTATTTTCACTTCAAGATCTTATATTTCTACTGCAAGATAATTTTTTCACTGCAAGATCTTATATTTTCACTGCAAAACCGTAGAAAGACTTTTTCTAAACTGCTATAGAAGTAGAAGGGTTAGGTGCGCAGAACCCCTTTGATTTATTGATTTAGAAAAATAAATGTGAGTACTGTATAATTTAAAATCGTGTACTAGGGAAATGTGTACCTTATTAGCCATGCCACCATTCAAATTAGATAATATATCTATTGTCTAATGGCCATTTAATTATCATTTTCTTGGTCACTTGTTTGATGAGATACGGAAAACAATGACATCACATCGTCAATATGTACACATACTAGTATATGGTCAATATATTTTATTGAATGTTGTTTAGAAACCCTATCCTGGGTGTCAAATTCTGCACCTTTTCTGTTGTTTCATGCCAAATCATGAATATGTAAACAAACACTCTCTTTAAGCATTGAACTTTCATTGTACACCAATTATGAAATAAATTACTGCAATGTTTGCGTACGGTCGGCTTTAATGTTTAATGAATCTAGGGCACTTATTTATAAAACTGTTTTTACACTCACACGGATTTTGTACTCAAACCTGGTCCTAGTTATAATTCATTAACACACTCTTTTTGTCTATCATTTAGAAGAACTTTGAGGAGACTTCAAGCCGAATAACATTTTAAAATTTTACATTTGACATTAAGTGATCTTAGACATAATGTATGTGAATAACAAGAAAATTGGATTGATATCAGAATTAAACCATGCATGAGCATGAGAACGGTTTCATGAACACGGGCCGGGGTTTGATGGAGAAAACCCACGTGGTCAGACAGGCGACCCCATACTTTTCTTACGTCCGACCTAGGAATCGAACCTAGGTCACCTTGAGTGCGCTTTCAACTGAACCTTCCGACCACCATTAAGAAAATATTTTCATTCATAGCAGAGTCTCGTGAGATTTCTCGGGCGAACAAAATTTAAGTTCCATAGAAAAACATCAGTTATGGCATGTTTCGCCCACTTCAATAACAAGCCGAAGTTAGATGACACTTCAAAATGGACGCGTGTTTACAAATACCGAGTTTCAACTGTTGCTGTACCGGTAACCGCTTAAGAATTCATCTTGAATATTGTTGATATCAGTTAATCTTAACTAAATCTATGACTATGAAAAATTATTAGGCTTAATTTTCGCTTCAAGTTTTGCCGAAAGTTACGTATATTGGGCCTTTTAACATATATAGTAAAGGACAGTGGTATGATGTTAATGAGACAATTCCCTAAACCTAGCCACCGATTAAATACAAAATTATCAAAAAAATCAGTGTTGATTTGAAATTCTGTCATAACACATATCAACACGTTATCGAAATGTGCAAAGCTCAGAAGGGCACATTCAACTGAAAAATAAATAGTGTTGTCTTCTTCTAAAAGGTTGGAAAGGCATGAAGTATATTAATTCGCAATTATTCTGAAAATCTGATACACAGCTGCAATTACTGTTATCTTTGGCAGTCACAAATAGTCGATAATTTTGTATCGGTTACAATCATACTGATGACGACAATACGGTTGTACTTCCGGTCTACTGTTATTTAGATCCGTACATCAAAGTGTTTCAGCTGTTGTTCCGTTTGTTGATGTCAAACAGACCACCAAATTTATTAAAATTGTTTTTTTGTTTTCTTGTTGTTGTTCTTCGTTTTGCGTCTTGCGTTAAATCTCCGTTTTGCCCATAGCTTTACAATGCTCTTTTGTGGTTTTTGTCTTCAACTTGGCAGGTTGATTCGACATATATATTTCGTTTCGTTTTGTTTTTGTGTTCTCAATTTCATTGTTGTCGTCTCCCTTGGGTTCTGATTTATGTAAAGATTATTTTGCACTACCAATAAATGTTTCATGTGACGTTTCGATGACTAGTACGATGTGTACCCTGTCACCTTCATCAGACAAATGACCAGCAAAGCGTAAGCACAAAAAAGGTGTAAAATGTGTACGAGTTGATAACGACAAATCGGTCATTTCGTCTACGCTGTTAGGCGTAAGGACAATAATACAGAACTCTGATGAAGGTGACAGGGTACACATCATACTAGTCATCGAAACGTCACATAAAACATTTATTGGCTGTGTAAAATAATCTTTACATAAATCATACTTTCCAACCTGAAGTGTCCCTTGGGTTCTGGTTGTTGTTTTTACGTATAGAAGATATTCCCTATAATCTCGATAATAAGCCGCGGCTTATTTTCCTTTTTGGTACGGAATCCCAGGCTTACTTTTGAAGTGATTTATCCGGTAAGGCGAGTTAGGCTTATTTACGAGACCGTCTTACTTTCGAAACTTTTCATCGACATCGTGAAAAAAAAAATTTAATGACTCTAATCTTGTTGAGTTGTCTTAATATGATGTAATGTATTGACATTAAAATATTTAAAAAAAAAAAAAAAAAAATTCCATCTACACAAGAGGATATAAGAGAAATATCTTTCAAGTTTACGTGTGTAAGATAATCTGATAAATCTACCAGCCTCCTCTTACTGCCAGATGATAGCCGAAGGCAGCAACCATTCCATTTAAATGTCGGTAATAAAAACTATTAAACATTGGAACGGAAAATACATTCCAACAATTTTCGTTATATAGATCGTTGCCAGCGACCTAACGGTCTACTATCTCAGTATTCCATCAGGAGAGGTTGGAGTGACACCTTGCGGTATATAAACACTGGAATTATTGCGTCAGATTTCCACGTTTTGGCTCATAAAGTTTGACAAAATCTCATCAGCGATACCGAAGAAAAAACACTCAAAAGCGAAATATTGACAGTTTCGAACAAAAGGCGAGGAGGGATAAACAAAGTGTCGGTGCTGGGCCAAAAAAGCGACAATCGATTAAACGTTCACTATTTTGAACAATGCTCTATCCTTTTGATAGAACCGACTCCCGTCACTTACAAAGTGTATCCGACATAACAACATTTTTTAACCTGCGTTGGAAAAATAACTACCAGAAAATTACTACAGAAGTTTGGCCTCAAACATTATGGTTATAAAAAAAATCGCTTTATTTTTCATATAACAGAAACATTTCGCTTTAATCATCACTGAATGTGACACATTGATATATACGTACATGTACTGGCCTAATCGCTCCCTGAGCAACGTCTATTTCATGTTGTAATCTAAACAGGGCGTCAATTTCAATCACGATAAAACGGCTTTATACAAATGAGCATGGGAGTTGCTCCCATCTACGTCAGAGAATGTCCCACTTTTCAAAAATGAACGCTTAATTAGGCTTGTTTGATTTGTGAACATTCTTTGAATTCATTTAAGTTAGTTGATTTAAAGGCCTTAATTATAAAGATAATGACATTAGGCAAAACATAAATTCCCCCTCTATGTATTTGTATTTACGCCGGCTGTTCGCGTTGGTTTTTACATTGTTGAAATGAATTAAGTGAAGTCGGTACTTGTCTAAATACCCTTACAAGTGGAAGCTATAAAACATCATTTCATTCTGCTGAATATTTTGCGTAAAGCAACCTGGTAGGACGGGAAGTAACGAATAAGTTACGATAACAATTTACCACTGTGTCGTTATAAAAACGTCTTTTCGTTATTTTGTGGTGTCAAGGAAGGAAAGGAGTATGAAAGTAATGTGAAATAACATCGAGATGAGGAACATTAGCCATTCTTAATTATACCAAGATAATTTATTTTCGAGTTTCAAATGCCAACATGCCTGTTTATTTTGGGGTAAGCGTATGGTATGTTATTTATTCAGCGAAGGGGTTTTCTTTGGTTAGGGGATTATACTTTTAATAGACGTTTTATATATTTTTTTGGTACGCTTAAGTGTCACTATTTGATTTAAAGCAATATTGCCGTAAGGATGACTATTGTGGTAAGTGTTGGGGTTACATTTTGGGTAATTATGCTATTGAGACTGTTTGAATTATATTTTGTATTTGGGTTATTTTTGGGGTTATTGTTTTTGCACCACTTTGAGTTAGCATAAAGGTTAATCTTTGGGTTAGCGTAAGGGTTACTTTTGGGGTTAGGGTAAGGGTTACTTTTTGGGTTAGCGTAAGGGTTACTGTTTGGGTTAGCGTAAGGGTTACTTTTGGGGTTAGCGTAAGGGTTACTGTTTGGGTTAGCGTAAGGGTTACTTTTGGAGTTAGCGTAAGGGTTACTGTTTGGGTTAGCGTAAGGGTTACTTTTGGGTTAGCGTAAGGGTTACTTTTGGAGTTAGCGTAAGGGTTACTGTTTGGGGTAGCGTAAGGGTTACTTTTGGGTTAGCGTAAGGGTTACTTTTTGGGTTAGCGTAAGGGTTACTGTTTGGGTTAGCGTAAGGGTTACTTTTGGGGTTAGCGTAAGGGTTACTGTTTGGGTTAGCGTAAGGGTTACTTTTGGCGTTATCGTAAGGGTTACTTTTGGGGTTAGCGTAAGGGTTACTTTTGGGGTAAGCGTAAGGGTTACTGTTTGGGTTAGCGTAAGGGTTTATTTTTGGGGTTATCGTAAGGGTTACTTTTGGGGTTAGCGTAAGGGTTAATGTTTGGGTTAGCGTAAGGGTTAATGTTTGGGTTAGCGTAAGGGTTACTGTTTGGGTTAGCGTAAGGGTTAATGTTTGGGTTAGCGTAAGGGTTAATGTTTGGGTTAGCGTAAGGGTTAATGTTTGGGTTAACACTATGTTAAATGTGATGGTTAGCGTAAGGATTAATATTGGATCATAAGCGTTAGGATTATTTTTTTTGTTTTCATTGCCATGAACTTTTTTGGTAAGCGTAAGTGTTCCTTTTCGGGTGAGCACGCTAAGGGCTTCTGTTGAGGTTTTTGCTATGGTCACCGTTTTTTTAGCGTAAGGGTTACTATTTGAGTAAGCTTAAGAGTTTCTATTGGGTTATTAGCGTTATTTGTAGGGAGATTTGTTCAAGTTTCTGATTGTACAAACTGGTCAAATTTCTGGTAGCCCCGAATGCTTGGATGTTTTGGGTAACAAGTGCTTCTCACTAATAAAAACATACCATTAAGTTATTGGTCACCTATTTGTCAACTAAAGGTGAAGTGACACTAGCATTTATTGTTAAGAACATGATTTGGGTCACAATATCAAACGGCATGAACTATTTTTCAGTTTTCATGCTAGCCCTTTGAGCCGTCTACAGGGTTTTCTTAACGCCGCCACGACATATTACTATTATATCATAATAAAACTCATATAAATTTGATTATTACTTCATTGCCTGACCCCTGATACAAACATAATATTTTAGCTCATTTGATTTTTAATTCCTTGAACATAGATCAATATCACGAATATTTACCAAACTTCAAGCCATTCACATGGACAGCCTTATTGTCAAATATAAAGACCCATGGACTGTTTGCTTATAAATAAATACAATCTAAAGAAATTTGTAAAACAAATATTGTTTTCTTTTTTTTCAATCATTGGTGTTCCATGAAACATTTGCCCCTGGTTAATTGATTTTGAGTTTAGATTACGATTTGTTTAACGCTTCGGTATTCTCTTATTCATTTTGACGTAGTCAGTTTGGAATCCTTGATTAACATGTTGATTAACATGTCCAAAATGGGATTTTTTTTATCAGTAATGGATTATTTTTTTGCTTATTCCATTAAATAGTGTACTAGAGGTATCAAAATAGCAGTTGGAATATATTTCACGCGATGATGCTCTGGGAGGACTTGTATCATACACCTTTAACACCCACACAGGTGTAAGTCAATGAGGTCGAATTTGTCATTAAAATTAATTTTGGAACTAACGCTGTCTTATTAAAATCCTTAACCTATGTATTATCCTGTTTGTTGTAAAATTACAAGCGGGTCGATGCTAATATAGCCTCGACCTTTGCTTAAACTATGACCAACTCGGTCAACTTACTACTAAGCTGTATGATAAACGTGACGATTTCGATTTTCTGATCGTGAACTTTCCCTTTCTTGATAGTAACATCCCTGCTTCTCCATCCTATGGTGTTTACATGTCGCAGTTGATTCGTTATTCTAGGGCTTGCTCTGAATATCGAGATTTTCGTGATAGATGTCAACTGCTGACGAAGAAACTTACGGCACAGGGATTCGAGAGATGCAGGTTGATGAAGCCTATGGGCAAGTTTTATGGTCGCCATCTTGATCTCATCGAGAAATATTCTGTATCTTTGGGTAATATGAAGATGGACGTTTTTGTGTTTGCTTGTTATAGTGTTTACTTGTTGTGATGACAATGATGACATTTTGAGAATTGATGCTTACTTAAATGTGACCAGGATTTACATGGCGGGTGTCGTCGACGAAGCAGAAGACGCTTACTCTTCCGGAACACATGGTCTTATTCTCTTGTGCTTATATGAGAGTTTCCATGTAAATCTTTCTTTTATTCCTATTTTGCCCATAGTTTAATCGATTTTGAGTTCGGATTGTGGTTTTGTTGACGCTTTGGTATTCTCTGATTTTTTTTTATCAAATATCCATTGGCGTTGACCCTTCTTTTGCATGTGGAAAAGCATAAAAGGATTGTAAAGCTTGAGCATAATATCTTTCCGTAAAGTTGCTAGAATTACAGATTGATCAGAACTATGGGCAAGTTTTATGGTCACCATCTTTGTCTCATTGAGAAATATTCTGTATCTTTAGGTGATATGAAGATGGACGTTTTTGAGTATGCTCACTATTGTATTTACTTGTTGTGAATGACAATGATGACTCGGTTCTCATTTTGAGGACATGATGTTTACTTGGATGTGACATAGGTTTACATGGCGGGTGTCGTCGATGAAGCAGACACCTTGTATTATTCTATTGTACTTTTTACAAGGGTCTCCATGTAAATTTTTCCTTTGTTCATATTTTGCCCCTAGTTTAATCGATTTTGTGTTCGGATTATAATTTTGTAACACTTCGGTTTTCTCTATATTTTTTAATGTTCTTGGTTTTCCTTCTGTGTGTCAGAGACCGATGATCTCTATGATAATGGAGCCTAGAGACAATCTGATCAAAATAAAGCTCCTCATTATACGGTAAATTAGAACGAGGAAGAAGTCACTTGAAAAAAAGTCAGAGAATTTGATTAAAGCGTCAACAAAAACATGTTGCGAACCCAAAATCGATTAAAGCGGAGGCAAAATATGAACAAAGGAAATATTTACATGGCCCCTGTCAAAGTACAAGAGAATAAGACCAGGTGTTCCGGAATAGTAAACGTCTTCTGCTTCATCGATTACACTGAGAGATAAATAATATCATGGAGAAATATAGCAAAACATGAAAAAAAGCAAGTACAATATATATACTTATAGATAACTTGTACTAAAGTATGTCAAAAGTTTCAATCCAGGAAATTGTTATGGAGCGCTAACTTGTTGTGCTGCCGACGTTTGTCCAGTCTTATTTTGTCGTTATTGGGATTTTAGACAGCAATGTATTGAGGGAGACTTGGTTGTTATCGGGTTGGTACATAAACGTACTAAGGGAAACAACTCTAATTGTTACCTGGTTCTCTATGTAAATAGATATTCAATAATGTTTACTATTTTCATGGTCATTCCAATGTTTTTTATATACAGCCATGAATTAGTTAGTCTATTTGACCGATGACGTCATTAACTTATATACGTTTCCTTAGAAACGATTGTGCCCAAGCGTATATATGTGATCTTGACTAAAGAGTTTTGTTTACATGTAAACGACATTTTCTGACTGTAGACATTTAATTACTGTTAGACATTTTCTGACAAGCTGTCACAACGCGAAGAAAGCCGTTTCGAGAGATTCATAAAACACAAAGATCATGCTAAATTCAACAGAATTAAAATGACACAAACGGATTCTCGTTGTCATAGGAATGAGTGATGAACACGGTACAGATTAATTCTAGACCTTTGAATTAAAGGTAACAAAACAGTTAATTCATGCCCTTTCAGTCAATAGTCAAAACAGTTTTCCCTCGGTGTTGGGACCAACTTGGTGAACTATTTCGGCCGCGGGAAATAGTTCACCAGGTTGGTCCCAACACCTCGGGAAAACAGTTTTGACTATTGACTGAAAGGGCATGAATTAAATGTATACTGTATTCCGATGTAAGAGTCGTGATTTCAAAAATCCAAAACAGACATGCGGACGACCTTCTATCACGTTTTGTATATTTGCTAAAAAGGGAAAGATGGCATTTAACACTTTAAAGACATTAACGATTTACCATATATACTATTCAGCATGCTGGAAACAGTTTCATCATTATTATTCTAGGTGAAGTTCCATTATATCTATAAGTCAGGCGTAAGACTAGCTGAAAATGTGAACAGTTCAAAATGGTGGACAGAGAAACAATTTCAACATCGAACAAAAGAAAGATTGTTAGAGTTAAGAGATCTGACGTAATGTCATAACTCATCATACCACATACGGTAACATATTTGATTTGTCTATGCGAATAGCCATATAATTTCGACAATCGGATATGGCCATTTATATAAATATGATCCTTGATGGATCGCTGTTCGGAATGTGGTTGAATTTGTCGTGACAAGTAGCCTTTCTTCTTCTGTGAGTCTGAGATAACAGATATATTTGTTTAGATATTGAATGATCGTTTCTATCATTTAGTAGAATAAAAGAATCTAAAAACACGTTTCCTTGTTTTTGTTTTGCCCGCATTACCTGACCAATACGATCTGAAGAAATGGCAAACGCACCAAAATTAGGCGAAAAATATCGATTTTCTATCACAAGAAAAATAATGCATTCGATTTTGTCATTTATTATTCGGTCCAAAGTTTTAGTAGACATGGCTGCGTCACATTGAATCGCTCTATATCTAACCTTGAATACACGTCCACAGCCACAAGGTACATTTATGTTTTGTATATTCTGTTACCGAGTGTATTTTCATTTCATTTAAAATATTGACAAGATTGAACAGCCGATTCGATAGAAAAACAGGCTAAACATATAAAATGATCTTCATTGAGATAAATTGATACTATTAATAATTATAACCTTTTTAATAATGACCCTGATACAGTAACCCCGTACTCCCCACTAACGGGCCGCGGTGGCCGAGTGGTTACAAAACTTGAAGCGAAAATCAAGCCTAACAACTTATTATATTTATAGATTTAGTTACAATTAAATGATATCAGCAATATTCAAGATGAATTCTTACGCGGTAACTGTCACAGCAGCAGTTGAAACTCGGTATTTGTAAACGAGCGTCCATTTTGAGCTGTCTTCTAACTTCGGCTTGTTGTTGAAGTGGTCGACACCTTAATTATTTTCAATTCTTTGGATTTTTCTTTCAAGAGTTTCTTGTAAGTTACCGCTCAGGTTTACTTCGTTTTAGACTTATTTTTGCATGTTTATCAACTGGGTTCCCGAAAAATGTCATGAAATTATGTATATTGGGCCTTTAAACAAATAGGAACTATCTGTAATTTCGATTCCCATCTTTTCGCCCCTGGCATCACTGAAGAGTCATAGGAGGACAAAACAGCTGTATAATGCAGTTTTATTAATTTTTTTCGGCATACTGTATCACCAAATTAAAAAGGTGCAACATGTACACGTGTGAGCTTCGTTATCTCTCATTAGCATAAAGGTGATATGATTTGATAAATATGTTTATATTGAGAATTCTCACAATCAAAAGTGTTATCCTTAAGACTGAAGAAGTTTATCAGTAGGTTTTCTCCCAAACTTCATAGGTTCATTCCCATTTTTGCTTGGAGAAAGATAAACATGTTTTTATCGATGTAGAAAAAAAGACAGCTCACACGCGCTGTTATTCTAAAACGCCACTATCACGTCATCACTTTATGCAGTGTTACCCGAGTCACGTCACATATTTCGTCAATCATTGCATCTGCCAATGATGATGGCGCGGTACACAGAGTTCACGTTACAGTTTATTTTACGTAAGGAAATTGTTGGAGAAAAATAAATCAATCACCCCTGTATAATTTAGACAGAGAAATCTGATACACCGGGATAATATTTATGAATTTTATTACTCGGCAAATTCTCGTGATAAAAGTCACAAATCTCATCCTCGGGTTGAGATTTATGTGTCTACGTCACACAGGGGTGATGGCTTTTATTTTTCTCCTAGTTATGATCAAATTTTGTCGATAACACATTGAAGGTCTTATTGAGGGCTTACATAGGCTGTGCCTGTTGCCCAATCCCGTCGACAATTAAACATCTTACATGTCAATAAAATCTGTTAAAATGAAAACAAAGGTCTTGAGGAATTGTTAATATCAGGGCCGTTCTGAATTGTTTACAATCTTAAGTAAAAATTCTGACATAATAAAAACAAAGAAATATTCAATGAATGTGTATAACTTTACTTCTAATAAAGGCAGCTTCTGTGTTGACAATCAAATATGTCAAATTATCAGAAAATTAAATATCGTCTTACTGTCAAAGCTCACGTAAGTAACACGTTATGCAAAGAAAACTGGTCAAAATAGTTTTTTGCAGATCTATAAAACAGGTGTTTGAAAAATATACGTAAGTTACAGATTTTGTTTTAGATTATAAAATACTGATCTGTCTAGACCTAGACCAATAGGATTGCTATCTTTGCGCCTTCAGTTTTGCCATGACATATCCCTGGGATAGAGAGCTTGACCCGTGGATATTAAGGATGAACTGTCGCGTCTATCTAACTACAAACAAAAAATGACAATAGGCTTCATTGTATTATTCATGAACTATTAGAATGACGTAATACTCACATGCTGTACATTTTAAATTTAGAAATAGATACAGTTAGCCGAAATAATTAAATACACTGTATCATACAGCTGTTTTGTTCTCCCAGGACTCCTCAGTGATGCAAGGCTCCAAAAGGTGGGTATCGAACTTTTCTAAAATAATGTAGAAGCAGAAGGATGAGGTAAGTAAAATCCCCTTAATTTATGAATTTAAAAGAAAAATTGAATACATATTTTATAACTCCTCATTACTTACTGGGTAGGTCTTCTTTCTATTCTGTCATGCTAGGACTTGGCCAAATACCTTACAGGTTAGGTATCTCCATCACATATAACATATTAATTAGGAGTTATACCTCATTTAAGTAAAGCAAATCAGAAAGGAATTTAATGGAGATTGATTAAAATATACCAAATTTCTGCACTGATCGGTTTTCTATAGCTATGATAATCACTGTTAATTCTTGGTATACCTGGTATAGGGTGTTGAAAATCTTTCTAACCTTATTCCAATGTCACCCAGAACTCCCACATCAACCAGGTTTGCTGACATCTTTGTTTAGGAGAGATAGAGCCCAGGATGAAGAAACATTAACAAAACTGCCCTTTATTTTAAATAATTTACCTATAATATATCCATGAAAGAAAAAAGTACTTTGTTGTATAATTACTGTATAATTAGATGTACTGTATAATGTACACTATATAGACATATATAGCATATGTTTTAATTGATCTTTGGCAAAAAGTTTGCTGAATACCTATATACCAGAGTCGGGGAGACAAGATAACTGCATGGGTCGTTACTTGTGCAGGTTTGCCTGCTCTATATGGATAATGGTATAAAGGATCAATGCGAATTAAGTACTGATCGATATATTTACGTTTTGAGTTTAGTTAACCGGAACTTCATAACATTTACCTTCTACTGTCTTAATCTTTCAATGACCACCCGTGAACTTCCAGTCCTGTTTGTAATAATAAACAATAAACTTATATGGCACGAGTTCATTACACCAAAGGTAGCGTTTTAATCTTCAGTGTTGGCCGGGTCACTCACATCCGAATTTAAAAATCATTCACAAACATGGACAGTATGTCACAAAGTATGGTTAGCTTTATATACTACATAAGAAACTACTGTCGTTATGCTTTTTTTGTTAAGATAGCGTTAAAAAAATGTATAATATGATAATGATAGTTTAAAAACGCTTTTGTCATACTGATATTAAGAATAAAGAGGGGGGGGGGGGGGGGGTCAAAAAGACGATTAAGTTTAAATAAAGAGAATGTTTATAAAAAAAACCCTTCAAAACAAAACAAACAAAACTTTGAGCTGTTAAGCTGACAAGTCGGAGCAACAATTTCCTGGTAATTATAAGGTATAAGGTACTGTTCAGTGGCATTTTGGTTTAACCTGTCATAGTAAAAATACCATAACATGATCACGATGTGCAAACACTATATATATAAAATTCAGAACGACAGGGCTACATTACCAGTAGCTGAGGTAATTACGAGGATATAGCACAGCGTATGTGGAGATCATTGTCGTTTAACACACCTTGTGAACACGGTACTACCAGTCGGTAATATTGACTTGTCGATCTACCTGGAATACCACTGAACACACCAGGTAAGCTACTGTTGTCATCCCTGATATATTGATACCTTGTTTATAATGAGTAGTGTTAAACAGACCTGGAGCATACTACTTTGATAACATGCTAGTATTGTTTCTTTGTGAACCCCTACATTCTGACATCATACCCGATTCCAAGTCTATAAACAATGCAGGTATGGCTTTCGCGAAGCGGATATTGTTAAAACAGTCTTACTTATCACTTACTTATTGTATTGTCTAAACATATTGATAAACACAGACACTGCCTCCATCTTACACGTCGATCTAAGTCTGCACCCATCAAAGGCAGACGATGGTAGCAAAGGAAAGAAATGCAGTGCTTGTTTATACCTGCCAAAACAAAATGGCGGATGCCAATCACGTATTTATATATGACTGTTTGTGATGAGAGATTAAGGTAAATCTATAGATGTATTTCGACATAGATACCACTGCTCTCTAATTTACTACGGTTACAGGCAACCATATTTCATTAATCCTTTACTTCTTTGTTCAATGATATGAACGCCTACTAGGTCGTATCTATTTTAAATAACCGTGTCACCAATGTTTATTTTTAATTTAAATAACAAACACTTTGACTGTAAATAGCAAAATCTTATATCTATTCTCTGGCCCTGATATCAGACCTTTTTGTCGTTATGTAAATGTTTTACTCTTGGTAATGGCAAGATGGAACTCGAGCTATAATCAAGCTAACAACTGTTTTGTTTTATGTTCATGGGAATTCTAATAACAACCAACAGAACGAGTAAGCAGTATATTAGGAGATAAGTATTTCTTTTACAATATGAAGTAGGTCATCCTAATATGATGTGATTTCTTCAAGTGTGTGAAGAATGCAGATCTTGGTTGAGGAATTTTTGTTATTTCTAACAATTGCTTCTATTTATGTTTCAACGTGTTTTAAGTTTTCCTGTAAACAAAACCCAAATTGTTGATAAAGATCGTAAATATCTTAATTAATAAATAAAACAAACAAAATACAAATACCAAAACAAAGGCAAAAATGCCAAAACAAAACTAATTTTAAAAAATAGCTGAATATATTTCATACTATTTTTAAACTACAATATACCACAAGGTAACATATCAGCCATCCCTGTTAAGGTGTAACAGTTAATTAGGCACCCCACACCAATGTTATAGTAAGGATTCATACAGTATTCTATCTAGCCAGGGTTGTTTACAAAGTACACATCAGTTCACGCTTCAAATTTACAGTCATCATGACCTGATATGATGTCGTGTGATGTCAGGTTTTAACATAACAGACGTTCCTTTGTGTCAGATAAATTCAGGTCCTTCTTGTATTCTTGAAATTGATAAGTATATTCTTCATATGGTGTAGGAAATGCTTAATTTTACGGAACACCTAGCACATTTTTATTTTTCCATTGGGTTTTAGAATGCATTTTTTGTTTTGTACTGCAATTTCATTTGTTGTTATGAAAGGATGCATATACTACGTTTAACATCATGGAATATGAATGTGAATACGATGTACTTTTTAATAATACCACAGTTACTTGAGTTTCTGTCAGTATATACTAAATATATATATGTGAAATGAGCCTCCCATTACAGTAATGTAATGGGCCGCGGCTCCATATTTATTCACATTTTTTATATACTGACAGAAACTCAAGTAACTGTGGTCATACCATGCTACATATTTCCAATAATTCCAAGCTAGTTTTCGTGAATAGCAGTTTATTGATCTATGAGCTATGTAGCATATGTTGTTGACTGATAAATCTAAATTCATTTCAGGACACAAGCATGATGTCTCACGGATGTTCTCTTGTAGTCATACTTCTATACTGTGTGATAGACTACACCTCGGCCGATGCCAGTGAGTGACCGATAGTGCTTATCAATATGAAATAAAAGTTTGCAGTGTTATACTTCTTTTCGGCATACTGTATCTATTACTAAATTTAAAAGGCGCACCACATATGTGTGTGTTACGTTGTTTGTCACACATGTTTGTGTGTGTGTTACGTCATCTATCACACATGTGTGTGTTACGTCATCTATCACACATGTGTGTGTGTGTTACGTCATCTGTCACACATGTGTGTGTTACGTTATCTATCACACAAGTGTGTGTTACGTCATCTATCTATGAGTATTACATAATTAACATTAAAACAGCCGTTTTGTGAACTTCATGTCTAGTCCGTAATGATCGTTTTGGTACTTTCAGTTTCAGTTTATTAATAGACGTCTCACCAGCATCGTTTTCATTAAAACATACACTTTTATATGACATATATCAGAACGATTTCCTATTCAAATATCCTGTTTTTAGTAAAGGAAAATAATTTTAATGATCAACATTTAAAATATTTAAGTTAAATAGAACATAATTTAATATATGCCTATGTCACTTACATCTCTGTGTCAGGATTCATGTTGAAATAGCAACAACAAACAGATGCGTTCATTGAATAAATGATTGCTGTTAATTTTTTCCAGTTCATTTATTGATGGTCAACAACGTCTCGTGTTCTATGATAAGCAAAGTGGATCAATTTGATTCCTACCAGCTTAACTGGGACGGTGACATACTTCCTCAAAATTGCAAACTTGGTTTTGCTGGGAAGAGCTTTCTTGACTCAGAGGCACAAGACAAATACAAGGTCTGCGTCAAGTCCTACCTCTATGACGTCAAAGACTGCAATTTCAAAATGAAGTATTATTGCGACGACACAAGTGACAAAGCTAAGGTAATTAAACTGATAAAGATCATAATGAAGATGGACTTATTTTGAATAAGATAATGAGTATGCCCGTTTGTTGTGATTGAGATAGCGCCTCAGTTCTCACTTTGAGGCTATGCCATTTATTTTGGAACTGACCTATATTTACATTTCGGGGTCGTCGTTGAAGCAGAAGATGCTTGAAACACTTGCCCTCATTCTCTTATAATTTTCAAAGGACCTTCATGTAATTGTTTTAATGTTATCATTTGTTTGATATGTTCACTTTACTGATGGGTTAATAAAGGTAATTTTAACCAACAAGGTGTATGCACGAAGTCGCTTAGAAGGGGTTTATCGAATGAACTGTGTTTAACAAACCAAGGAAGATTAAACCGTATTTTCGTGATACATATGTATTTCAATCGTTTAAAAATGACTTTAAAGTCGATACTATTTGAATTCGAAAAAAATATCATTTCAATCATGAGACCGACCTATGACGTCATTTGGGTTAAGTGCATATACACGTGTATTATTTGTTTCTAGATCATAAGATATGTGTATGGGATTAGTTAATGGCTATCAGCCCACCCTGCACTTAAGAACACGTCCTTACATATCAATAAGTCACTTTAGCATTTTCCTTGTATTTTTGGTAATATCTGGCTAATGAAAGAAAGTCTAACAAGAATAATCATTTTTCTACCAAGAAAGTAATTAAGTACTAAATTGAACGTTTAAAATACATGTTTAAAAAACAATTTTAATCAAACACATCTATTTTCCATTAGGAGTATACCTGCGGTACCATACAACCACCCATGTTTTGTGCACCAGATAAGGTATTCATCGAGTTCTCTGGATGGTCCCTGTCTTCATCCACGTCCTCATTCCAGTTGATAGTGACTGCTGAAAAAACCTACACAGGTACGCACAGACAGTGAATTTCCTCATTATATTAACAAACAAAGCTAAAAAGCATGAAGAAGCTCAAATTCATTTGAGAGCAGTTTAGAGATGGAATTTATACTTTGAAGCGAGTTTCATTAATCTCAAAGCTATGTCTTATGCCTTTGATTTGTTTAAAGGCCCAAGATACGTTACTTCAGGAAATTTTTCGGGATTCTGTAAAATTTTGAAAAAAAATCCAGTTGATAACCATTCATAAATATGCTTAAAACGGAGTTAAACTGAGCGGTAACTAACAAGAAACTGTTGACAAAAAAAATCAAAAGAATTGAAAACAGTTCAGGTGGGGCCCACTTCAACAATAAAGCCGTAGGTAGAAGATAGTTCGAAACGGACGCATGTTTACAAATACCGTGTTTCAACTGCTGCTGTACCGGTAACCGCGCAAGATTTCATCTTGAATATTGCTGATATCAGTTAATCTTAACTAAATCTAATAACATAAGAAGTAATAAGGCTTAATTTTCGCTTCAAATTTTTCCAAAAGTAACGTATATTGGGCCTTTAACGTTTCCCCCTATTTCTAATTTTTTTGCATTGTTTTAGTAAGTATGGATTGTGAAAGTATTAATCTAGCACATCCATTTAGAAACGACTCAATGATTGTGCTACATTAATCTTTTCGCAATCTGTTTTATTTTTCTACTTAAATCAAATGGTTACTTTTTCATATTTCATTATACAAATATATTATGGATTGATTACCCATATCACATATCCAAACTTCTATCATACAGCCCCGGAAGAGAACATCTATCTCGTATACAGTGTCGTGGCTGGACTGTCCCTCCTGTGCGTGCTGGTCCTATGTATTATAATCCTGGTGGTATGCAAGAAGCACAAACAAATACAACAATCTAGGGCTCTGAACCGAAATGCGACCGGTCGGTATAATAACCCGACCTCCATGAATCCTGGAGCGGTGTATCCAGCTGGGATGCTGAACCAGGGATACATCAGCACAGAACATGGTAGGTTTTATGTAATTTCCTTTTTTTTTTAATTTTCTAAGTTGAATTTTTATAACAGTTTAATAAACAAAAAAGGTTTACAAACATATTTTATGAAGTACTTATGCATAAAAAGGGCGTCAAATTAAGTGTGGGTTATCCAATATTTATAGTAATTAACACATCAGTTCCATAATTGGAAGTTATTCAATATATATGCAATGAAAGCGTAACACACACACACGTTTTTATATGACAGTCGTTTTGTTTCTATAAATCAAACAGTATAAAACATTTAGGAAGAAAGATAATGTCACGCAAAAGTATTGCATTGTTGTGATACTTGTTTACTTGAAATTCATATTATTAATTATCAATTAATTAATTATCTAAATGTATAATCCATATGTCTAGTACAATGCAAATGCCTCGATCCAAACTTGTTTCTTCCTTCTAAAATTCGCATTCTATTTGCCTATTTATACTATTCTTAATGTTGAAGAAATCAAGATTTGCTATGGAGGAATATTCGTTTTAGGTTTCGATCCTCGTGGTGTAACCGTCAATCTTCCGGCATATTCGGAGAAGGAAGAAAAGCATGACCCACCCGCCTACACCGAAGTGAGCAACAACGGGACGAAAGCTTAGAGGGAGCAGCGTATTTCTCGAAGTGAGAAAAACACACATTTTACTACAAAAAGTAGAAAACAAAACAACAATTAGTTAACGATGGTGTAGGAAAATTGATCGTTCATTGCAAAGTTTCCATAAAGACAGAAGATTAAAAAGTAGAAATTATTCAAAAGTATTAATATTTTTAATATCAGCATGCAATGATAAATAGAATATTTCCCTACCATGAGGTTGTGACAGAGAAATGTCCAACACAAGGGATGATATTCTTGGTTATTTAACCCGAGGTTCTGCCGAGGCTTAAACAATCATGAATATCACCCCGAGGGTTGGAAATTTCTCTGTCCCAACTTCAATGTAGGGGACGTTATTTGGTAGCTGACGTGACGTCATTACATTGTTGTAAGCGCGTGCTATATGTCATACCCTAAGATATGACAGAAACATCTTGAACCGGTAAAATAGGAGAAAAATCTGCTAACGATGGGAGAAAATAGTATTCAAACGACGCACACATATCTTTTTGTATTCTTTGGATTTCCATTTTTATTTCAGAATGGTGTATTGAAACACAGGCAACATCTTTTATAAATATTTGCTGTAGGATAAAACTGTGTAAGGACATGATAATGTTGTGAATATACCGTATAACGGAAAAAATGTCAAGGTTTAAAGCCATTCATGTTTAGCGATTATAGATTGTTGTTCATCTATTCGCACCATCAAGGTATTTTTTCCCATATGAAGGACAGAAAAGGACAAGATTGAAGTGTAAAGTATACTGTGTAGATAAATACACTATGATATGTTAACTTCAATTTGTCAATGTTAGTTGTTTATGTGATGTTGAGCATAATATTAAAAAAATGTGATATTAATGTTATTGTATATTTTATTGAGAAAAACTGAAAGTTACGCATGTTTTATGATATTGTTTATCATTTGTCTTTGAGGCAATTAAAATTTGATAATATATTTCAATGTTTTATTTTTCTGGTAGAAGTTAAGAACTCTGTTATTGATCAGAATATAAAAAAATGATGACATTTTTATTTCTTAGTGCTGGCCATATCCATTTTTTTGTACCTGTTTAAGGTTTTTAAAAGTTTTTATTTTGTTTAAATAAAAGAAGTTGGTTTGTTGATTTGTGTTTTGTTATCATTATGCAACATATATTAAGACTTCTTTATTAAGACCACCTTAGGGACTACACCAAAGTTGTCTTAATAGCGTTGTGGTCTGAATGCCAAGGGTGACCATGCAGACAGATTTCTCTGAAATCGACCTATTGACATGTTTTTATGGTAAATTAACTAATATACAGGCTTTCTAATGTTAAACGCATAGTAATTGTAACTAATGAGCCAATTTGACACCAAAATACATCTTACTGATCTGACACTTGACAGGTGTATACAGTGGAATACACACCAGGTGACTTTGTGTTTGGTCAGTGGTCTGAGTAGTGAGGTGAAACTTAGTGCAAAAGTGATATTAGGGACTTTTCAAAACTAGTCTTGATAGTGAGGTGGTCTTAATAGCGAAGCTTGAAATACAAAGATATATAGAAAAAAAATTGGGACTGAAATGAAGAAGTCTTAATATCGGGTTGGTCTTAACGAGGTTTCACTGTACATGTATTATTCATTTTTAGCACATTACAAGTAATACTTTCACACAAATGTTTATTACAGGTGATCCTGCGTCATGATTTAATATGCTTCATATTATTTTTTGCTCTTCCATCAAGCTTTATTGGTGTTTATGTAAGCTGGTGTTTCTCACATTTGTTTTTGTATAAATTGTATAATGATAATTATACTTCTTTCATTTTTCCGCTTATTATAATCATTCCAGCTCTTATATCCTGATGTGAACGTCTGCTCTTTCGTATGAAATGTGGTTGTTGAAAATTGTATCCTAGAAACAAGTTCCTTCATTTGTTCATCTAGGGGAGGGTATGCTTTTAAGTTTCAAATACTATGCAATTTATGGCTAATGTATAGATTACGTACTCGAAAATATTTGAAGCAGGCGATGCTTTTTAAATGACAAAATGAGAACTCAAATATATACAAGAACAATAATAGGGAAACAACGAAAGAAAAAATATGTGAAATCTACAGAAAACCAGTCACGTGTGATTATCGTTATGATATCTCATTTAACCATTTCTGGTTGAACATCCTTGCTGAGAGTCGAATGCATATATCTAGAACATAATGGATATTATATCCACATCTTAGTCAATATATAAGCACTAGCGGAATAAATCTATATCTCTCTCTCTCTCTCTATATATATATAACAATTGTTTAACCAGAGCCAAAATAGGAACAAAGGAAAGATTTACATGGAGACTCTCGTAAAAGCACAAGAAAATAAGATCAGGGCCCGTATTTATGAAAACTTTCTCATGTTCAAGCATGGATTTTGTGCCCGGACCTAATTTCTTATTCAAACTATAATTTATTTCAAAAATCTACTTTTCTCAAAGTTTCGAAAAAAAGTTGAACACTGTTTTCAAAATTTACTATGACATTTTGACTCTTTGACATGATTAATGTGAGTTTCAAGAAAGCGGGCTTGAGCACAGAATCTATGCTTGAGAATGAGAACGGTGTCATGAATACGGGCCCAGCTGTTCAGTTTTAACTATAATGGAGGGAGGAAGAAAAGTGAAATGATCAGCATGTTTCTGTCGTCTGTCGGGCAGAGAGAGATAAGGAAGATGATGACGTTTTCAGGGATTGCAACTACAACAGAAAGTAGAATGCCACCCACAAATACTTTTATTCCTTGTCTTATCGTAAGAACTCTTTTACTTCTTCCTTGATGTACTTCAATGTATTTGTTTTTAATTTTCACAATAACTTTATTGATACATGGATTATTCACTTCAAACAAGAATGCAGGCAGTAGATGTATTGGTTATATGTCTACCGTTTCCGACTCTTAAAATATATCGAAAGCATCAGAGAAATGGCTTAGGCGACGGCTTCATTGTCACTGTTCATCGATTCCCTTCCCCACTTACTGTGGTGGTCTATTTTTCCAGTTGTCCTCTCTTTGAAGCCCTAACCAGATAATCAGACAATGGTCGGTTTGTGTTTTAACATCCGTTTTATAGATATTACCTGTCCTGCTCAATGCTTCTGGTATCAAGTGTAAATTGTCGATATGTCTAGGTATTTGTAACGCCAGGCTTTACTGACTAGGTAAAAAAACAACCAGAAAATACCAAAGCGTCAACAAAACCATAATCCGAACTCAAAATCGATTGGACTAGAGGCAAAATAGGAACAAAGGAAAGATTTACATGGATACTCTCGTCAAGGCACAAGAGAATAAGACCAGATGTTCCGGAAGAGTAAGTGTCGTCTGCTTCATCGACAACACCCGCCATTTAAATCATGGACACATCCAAGTAAGCACCAATCCTCAAAATGAGAACCGAGTCATCATTGTCAGTCACAACAAGTGAAGAAAGTTTGTGTGATCACAAACATTTTGGTTTATTACATAACTATGTTTGTGCCTTAAAAACATGTGCTTAAAATGATATCCATATAAACAAAAATCAAAGAATACCAAAGTGCAAATAAAACTTCTAAGTATAACCGAAGGTAAAATAGAGCTAAAATAGATTTACAAGGATACAGAATATTTCTAAAAAAGACAAAGATGGCGACCTCAAAACATGTCCATAATCTTGATCAACCTTTATCTGTCGTACGTACATTGTATATATTCTAACGCATGTATACAAGTGAGGTGTGGTAAAGATAACAAATACATGTTTGTTTTGAAGTATACATATCCTTATACAGACAACTGGTATATGATTGCATATGAAGCAGACGACACGTCAATAAACCCGCAGGTCATGACAGAGAATCCGGGTGGGAACAGTTAATACCAGCACATGATCGATATGACACACAACAACACTAAAGGTACATATATCGATTGAGGCTTACCGTATGTGACCTACAACCATTCATATGTGATGAGATAATTAGTGCAGTTATTATTGTAGGTTACAAGACACGAAGCCTCCTCCAAGCGTCAATAATTCTTCAATTTTAAGGAGAAGCATAAAAAATAACAAACATACCCACCATTTTATCTATCCGGATATTGTATACTTTTAGTATGGTTTCCTAATTATATAGGACTAACCATTCCCTAATAACATCGCAGTAAGGATATTGATAGGATGAGTGTTTTCTGAGATTTTGTTTCAATAGTCCTAACCTTAATTATCTTGATGTGTAAGATTAAGAATCTTGAGATAGTGTGAGGATACCAAAATATGCACAACCCTAAATTTGGCTCGAAATCGGCAAATGATGAATAAAGAAGGATCATATATTTACAATACTTGTAAATAAAACCAAAGAGATTAAACCGATTGTCTTGGCATTACATGCGTCTTCTTATTTATCAATGATTTTGTTAATCTAGGTCATCGTATTCACGCCATGACACGTCCTCTAGGTAAATCAGTGATAAGGCTTATATTTTGCAGGAAGATACTTTGAGGTCAGCTGCATATTGTATTATGTTCAAAACATCTGATTTTGTGTGGGCTCATAGAAAATTTGGGGGTCAAAGTGGGGAGAGTGTAAAATTCATTTTTTTTGCGGAAGTTCTTATGAAATGGAAATTGAAGTAACACGTTTAGTAAAAGGATAACATAACATTTTTAGCTTTGATCGTTGTAGTCTTTCATATCAATTGAAGTCCAATTGGCATTTTAGAAATTATATTGTAATGTTGTTGCTTTTGTGGTCATAATTAACTTATTCTTTTGAAACAAAAAACTAAAAATGCACCCTCCTACCTCCGATTAGTTTATAGTATATCTGACAGGATTTGCATCAAAACATTTTGTATTGCTACTGGGTTAGATAGTCACGATCTGACTAAAGATGACGTAACAAACACATATGCTTCACCTTTTAAATTTAGTAATAGATACAGTATGCCGTAAAAATGAATTAAACTGCATCATACAACTTCATCATATACCATGTGATCAGATGATCTTTGCTTAACATCTTAATTGTAGTGATAATTATACCAAAGGTACAAGCATTGGTAAAATTAATGCCAAAAAATAATTTTGCAATCCTATTGGCGCCTCTGCACCCCCAGACAGTGAACAATATGCTAAATATAGTTTGGCACTTATCCTTTCCTTTTGAGGTGATTTAATATTCCTTCCTATCTGCGAGTTAATGATATATATAATGAAATATCTTTAGTTTACGAACTAATCTGATACAGTGGTGAAAACTGAAATCAGAATTTGGAGCACATCTTGAAATTTTAAGTAAATCCTAATGTAACTTTATTTAATATGCAAGTAAACAACAACAGCATTAACACTAACTTGGTGAACGAAATATACATGTAAGTTTCAAACCTTTGTGTATCTTAATGCAGATAATAAAGTATAGGTTTTTTTTATTTCAAATTTTCTATAAAAATACTAATATTGAAATTAAAATTAAGTTAATTAACTACAATGTAGCACATGAATTCTACTGTAATTGCCCAGCACCTAATCATCTGAACTAATGATTAGTGGCAAACTGATGTTTCCGGATGTACTTGTTTGGTGCATTTATTTTGCTGCAAAGGAATGAATTTAGCATGTAGATGTTTATTTTCAGTGACAATTTCTTTAGAATATTAATTATTATTGTTCATACTTGATGTATATGATTTCTAATTTGGCAGACTTCACATAACACGTTCTAGGGAAACATTTTTTCAGATCGCCAGCTTCATCAGATTGCCTACAGGAGCCACGTTTCTATGTTTTTAAATGGTATAGACCGCGGGCAATACGCAAGAAATTACAGTATGTCTGCTGTCATGAATCGTTCAATATTTCGTTTGATTCATAGCAAAGAATATCTAATTAACATATCTTTATTTTGCGTTTCCTTGTGTGTTTGTCGTGAGGTGGACACACTACCTTCAACTCTTTTCACGACAAAAGAAAACGAAAAATAAAGAGTTGTTAAATTATCTACTTACAATTAGTTTCCATTATGATTTAAAGTATTTTGGAAAGTAAACTTCATTAAAATTCTAAAATGTTTGACTAGGTTTCCAAGATGCAATATGATGGAGGAATATTTGTTAGCTGTGCAGTGTAAGAGCGATAATCGTTTTTTTTTGTACAGCATTACGCGTAGGGTTTTCTTCCTTTCATACGACATCACGATGTAACTCCGAGTTATTTTATCAAACTTATAGAAAGATGAAAACTATCCTTGAAATGTCACGATTTTACTAAGGCATTATTTTGTTTACAATCCTTTTACATGACGCATGTATATCGTAGCAGTGAGCTACCTTGTGCTTCTAACCCGGATGTGATATTTATAGCATCAAGAGCCACGCACGAGTAACTAGCAAGGAACCTGACAGTAAGACATTTACCTGTCGTATTAGTTGGTTAGTGGACGTACCCTTTACCTCGGTCCTTCGTTCAGGTAAGTACATATGATTAACACTGTATGGTAAGCTAACGATGACTGTCATTATCTCAATTATGTTGTTCAGCCTGAACACTTCCTTTCGATATCATATACTCGTATACCATGTATCTCTATAAGCTTTCGTGTAGCTTAATTATATATCGAGGGACACATACCCAATACATGGTAAACATCCAGAGCACATATGTAGTTACAGTCTAGCATAATCTAACAGATGACTAATGTCAACAACGTTAAAGTTCAAAATATCTCTTATTTTATATCTTATACGGAATATATTATTTCTAGGCAAAACCATGGACGTGTTTACATTTCCAGATGGAAGACAGCAATGTTTAAGAAAGTAAATAGAGCGAAAACATTGTCAATTCATACACAATTTCTAGTATTTAGACGTTTCATAACATTTTGCTTTGGGTATGTCTTTGTTTTATTTAAGATTACATTTGTAAACAGATGAATACACGCACACATACCAGGTCGCGGTCGTGTTGTTGTGGAATGTGTATACATGATATGTGTATGTATTTGCATTTAAGACGAACGTACAGTTTAGTATTTCATTTCTGATGTGGTTAACCTAAACCTGGGGTTACGCTGAGGTTACAGCTGGGGTAACGCTGGGGTTACAGATGATACACAAAAGAAAAAGATAGTTCTTCTTGGTATTTATCATACCAGATAATAAACAAATCAGAGGGTGTTCGAAATAGTGACCATCCCACTGGAGACCATCCCACAGGGTCATTGTGATGCTTTTGAATGTGGAAAGCTGATAATGTTAACAATGTTTTCCAAGGCAAGTGTATTTCATGACATTTGCCAGTTTTTATTGACTGGTCAGCTCACCATTTCATCCAAAGTTGATATCTATCCTAAATTTGTCACGGTGGAGACGACTCTCAATTGTATCGCGATAATGATACATAAACAATATCATTTTACAGGGTTAAAAGTGACAATGTTTATTTACTATGAAGAGCAGTTGATCAGGAGTTTGGGTTGTTAAGTTCGACGTCCTATAAACAACTAAAGACTTTTAAGGACATGACTTTGTGCGTGTTGTGTAAGAATGGATTTCTGTAGCACATCATTCTGCCAAGTCGCATTATCCTGACAACGGTTGAACCAGTTGTTGTGATTCCTTGCAACTCTTATAGCTACCATAACTTTGCCCAAGCCTGGTGACATAACTCACTGCATGGAAATAAATAAGAGAATACCGAAGCGTTAACAAAATCATAATCCAAACTCAAAATGGATAAACCAGGGGCAAAATATGAACAAAGGAAAGATTTGCATGGCGACTCTTGTAAAAGTACAAGAGAATAAGACCATGTGTTCCGGAAGAGTAAGCGTACTGAAGAATTACCAATAAAGGTTCTAAGACATAAAAAAAAGTCCACCCGTAGGTAGAAGTAGAGAGATAAAGATAAAAAAAAAATAGCAAAGGGGGCAATATATTTATTTTGGTCCTTTTGTGTGTTAAATAAGAGGGTGCAACCCCCCCCCCCCCCAATCTTCTACAGGGGGTTTCAACATTTGTCGCCTCATATGACAATTGCCACGAGTATTGTTTTTTTCATTCCCGACCTGTAAGGTAGATAGAGGACAGCCGGAATATATAGGCAGTATTCATTTGAATATGGAACAATCATACATATTATTCAATTTTAAGCTGGTATTCCTTTTAAATCAGTTTGATGACTATAATCAGTAATGAACAATTATTTTTCAAACAATCATTAATTTTCTTTTTCAGAAATACGAAATTTTCCGAAATGCTGTTCAAGTTATTGACGGTAATCCTACTAAGTGATGCAATTGTCTCCTACGTCTCTGGGACAGTGAGTAAGTAACTAATACAGTGACAAGACTTGATCCCCCCCCCCACCACGTAGTGTTATTTGAAAGCATATTTTGCATAAATTTTTTAAATGCATGCAGGTGTATGAAATTCAATATACTAAAGAGAAATCATATACACATCCTTCCTACAAAAAGACTTTTATTTTTTTTCTCATGATTTTCAAGCAAAAGTCGTTTAATTTTTGGAGCTGTTTGAAATATATTTTGGTCTATAATGTACATCAATTAAGTAATAATATTGAAATATTTTTTTTTTAAAGTTGATCTGTTACAACTGGATAACACGACTTGCCCTTACAAGATTCATCATCTAAACCAGTACACCATTTACGAAGTGAGATGGGATGGACGTGAGCTGCCCTATAAATGTAAAATGTCCTTTATTGGTAGAGACATATCGGATGCCTCAGTAAGCTACCAGATCTGCGTGAAAACCCATAAATATGACGTCAACGACTGTGATTTCAAAATGAAATACTTCAGAGGCTATGGCTCCAAGATAGCAGCGAAGGTAACTATATATATTTCTATGTAAAGAAACGTAATGAGTTTTCGTTGCGAAGTTGAATATAAAAAAGAACAAAAAACAAAGACTTCGCACTCGTTTATGGTCAAAGTCTTTTTTTTTAATTTTACATATTTATATTATTATGTGAAACTTGCTGATACGATGTTTCTAAGACTATTTTATTTCGATGTTTTGCGAACCAAATCACCCCTCTTTGTTTAGACATAATCATTATATAATTTTATCATATACCTATTGTAAACTAGTCTAAGTACATATAATTCTATACACAATGTTTTTAAGGAATCTCTATAACATAAGTTTCTATTGTTTCGAGGGGTTTTCGGTTTTAGACATGTATAATCGTTTTAAAGAACCCTCAAATGGTTTCTATGTAAAACAATGCTTAAGTTTGCTACAAACCAACCTGTAATGTATCCGTTATTAATACCGCATACCGGCGAAGCCGGAGGGACTATAAGTTAACCTGCCGTCCGTCCGTCCGTCCGTCATCTTTTTGGGGTTTCCGAGCATTATATCTGCAACTTGTGCACATATTGAACTGAAATTTGGTATACCGATACATCATGATGATATCTAGGTCATGTTCTGATTTGATTACGGTTGAAAGAGTTTTACAGAGTTACGGCCCTTGGACCGATAATCCAGTTTCTGTGCATTATCTCTGCAACGTGTTCACATATATTTATTGAACTGAAATTTGTTATATAGATACATCATGGGAATATCTACGTCAAGTCCTTGAATTTGTTTAATGAACGATTGCATCTGTATAGCTTGCGGGAGCCGGTAGAGGACATGTATTGCTTCACCAATACTCAATATGCTTGTTTAATTATTATTTTTACAGCTGTTGGCGTTTTTAATGTTCTCTGTTTTTAATGCTCTGTTGTCGTAACTTCTCTGATATACTGTGTGATATTCAATACTTCTTCTGTATTAGGAATACTCCTGCTACCACGAAAAACCTCAAACATTCTGTGCCGACGCGGACGAATACCTAGACCTGCAGTTCCAAGCAGCATCTCCAACGGTCTCCTCGCTGACTCTGATAGTTACAGCAGAAGAGCTAGAGACACGTATGTATTTAAGCATTGATGACAATTTTTTTTAGTTTTCATTGGGTATGAAAACAATTTGTTTGCAAACGCGTAGCGGAATCTTACAAAAGTCTGCAAACATATTTTTTTAAACCTTCAAAAAAAGGTAGAAAATGTTAAAAAATTGATTGCAAACTAATTTTTTTTATTTATTTTTTCATACCCCAATGAAAACTATAGCGAATTTGCTATATGAAGATAAAAGAGTATTAATAGATTCAAGATTGACTACATGATTTAGATATAATGCTTAAAGCAAAAAACTTTTAAAAAGTTTTATGAGTTGTCTTGATATATAAATTGAAGAAAAATGGAGAACACTTTTTGTTTACTGGAAAAGAAACCAAAATGTAATGAACAAGTGGTTCATTATGTGGGTATTGTGATATTTTGATGGAACCACACGTTTTTATTCACGTGACACGTTTATAGTCACGTGTTGGTGTACCGCATTGAATACGATAGGCTCGTGTTAAAATGTATCTTACATTATTTTATTCTGGCTCTTTTCCCCGGAGTGGTATTTTATTTGAAAATACAACATTTCCTATCTATGTGAGACATACAGAATATTCGCATGTTTAAAAGAATGAGGAATATTGCCTTAGCCAGTATCATCATTTTTCAGTCTTCATTTCCTTCACAGATGTCCTGTCTCATTTCCAGTAGCTACTTTACACATTCTGTAACATGAAAGTGGCATTTAGTTAGTATCTTCATATATCAAAAATTATGACATCTGAATAAGTTTGTGTGTTTCTTTTATTTGCTACAGATTTAAAATACAATATTTATTTAAAAACATTCGTTTAAGTACTCATGTCATTTTCGGTGTGCTTATTTTACAGATGAAACTCAACGTGTCCTGGTGTACGTGGGTATTGGCATAGCTGCCACAGTCTTGTCTGTAGGTGTCCTAGTGATGTTTATCATGTACCGGAAGAAGCAACAACAACGCACCCAAGGAATGATTATGCATCATACTACACCAGTAATACAAAATACAACCATGTATGCCTCCGCACCACCGAACAAACAATACCTTCAAACAGGACAAGGTGAACGTTTTAAGCATTATACATATTTTTTGATTGGTCAACTTTGAGAGCTAATAGTAAGATGGTTTAGCAACTTGTTTGTTGCAGCTTTGAAGTGAAGTCTGCTGTGTCCAACAGCACGTTCTTTTAAACATTGAAGCAGCTGAACAATGACTATGGTAGCACTTACTTTCTATCTGTTTCCATTCTTTACATCCGTTTTTATATAGCCATAATTTAAAAAAAAAAATAAACGAATAACTACATCGCCAAATGCATTCTTCAAACATGAATTGTGGACTAAAGAATTCTATGAGAACTTTTCAATAATATCACAATGTATGAGGTTATACACTAACGTATGAAAGAAATTTTGATTGAATTGCTTTGTTATAAATGGCTATCCAGCACCGACCGATATTATTATTATTATTTTTTATTTTCAGGTTTCCATCCAGCACCGCCAATGATTGGTCAACAGGCAACACCTATGGCTCCACCGCCATATTCAGAGGTGTCTACAGAGGACCACAAGCTTCCTTTGCCTGGTTCTGAAACCTCTGAAAACATCCATAATTAGTAGTTTTGAAATCGTTTGTTTGATTTTGTTTTACGCCATGCAATAAACAACTGACCAAGTTTATAAACAATCATCTGTTTGCCATAGAGTGATATGACGTCACGAGGTTATGTTGTGACGGTCGTCCCCTGTTGAAGTGATTCACATAACGAAACATTTAAAGAATGCCGACTTGTTATTATCTTTGTTAATAGCAATTTTTTATTTTTATATTTTTTATTTGTCGTTTGTAACAAAGATGTTTTATTCTGTACTAGGTATATTCACTTTTTGATTTTGAGACTTAAAGTGTACACAACATATATGTGTGTATACTTGTATGTATGTATGTATGTATGTATGTGTGTTTGTATGCATGCATGTATGCATACAAATTATATTTTTCATAATCATTATGACCAATGTGTGTCTATTTTTTTTTAATTTCCCATTCCATTTTCTTTATGCACTTTTATAATCTTTCCTCAATACTCCTATACTGCCGTTATAATGCGGAAAAGTGATAACACTTCAACGAGGTTTTGATATAAATTCTACGTTTGTCATAATAAGAAGAACAAATGAACCGCTTCAGAAATATCATTTTAAAATATATCAAAGTAATAAAATATCCGAATTTGTATAGCTGTTTATTACAAATACATTATTTAGGTATTGTTCAACAGGTTTTATATTACAATTAATAGAATACTTTTAACGTTCGAATGGCTTTATGAATAATTTTTTGTGTGTTTCTAATTAAGTGATTTCTCGTTTGTTTTTTTTATCTGACATTAACTTATTAACAGGAAGTCACTTAAACATTTGCCCTAGCTCGCGATATGTGATATCATTGTTTGGTTTGGTTTGGCGTACTTTGTTTACGTTCTACATTGTATTATTGTATCCAGGAAGTACCCGGAGAAAAACCATCGACCTACGGTCATAACCTTGAAATTTTCCCACGTGGGTTTCGAACTCAGAAGTGGAGGCTAGTGGTAGAATGTCGGGACACTTTATCCACTTGGCCACCGTGGCCCTTTCAATATACAATATAGATTCCATTTCGTTTATATGAAGAAACCTATATGAGAATGTGTTATAAACTGCATATGAAATAGAATTACTTGTTGCTTGACAAAAACCTGGAGCTTTCAACTTTTCTTCTTTCAGAAGCAGTTGATTGTTACAGCACTGCTCATTTAAGGCCCAATATACGTAACTTTAGGACATTTTTCGGGATTCTGAAAAGTAATGAACAAAAATCGAGTTGATAACCATACAAAAAAAGGCCTTAAACGAAGTAAACCTGGGCGGTAACTAACACGAAACTCTTGACAAAAAAATCCAAAGAATTTAAAATTCAGGTGGGGCCCACTTCAACAACAAGCCGAAGGTAGAAGACAGTTCGAAATGGCCGCGTATTTACAAATACCGTGTTTCAACTGCTGTAGTACTGGTAACCGCGTAAGAATTCATCTTGAGTATTGCTGATATCAGTTAATCTTAACTAAATCTATAAATATAATTAGTTATTAGACTTGATTTTCGCTTCAAGTTTTGCCAAAAGTTACGTATATTTAAATTACACAAATAGTTACGTGTTTGAAATTTGTATTATGTGAATGTCATTTAAGAACACTTGTTTACAAGCTGGCTGTTGACGTAATAAGTTTCGGATCTGATATTTTGTGTTAAAGGTTAATCATATCCTTTTCGGATACGTATCTATTTTAGTAATGTGGTTATATAATCTAAGGAGATGCGTGTTGAAATTTGTCCCATAGAATAAGTTACAATGGTCATGTAAATGTGTTTGCTTGTTTGTTGATAAACATGATATACTTTCTGTGATAATGGAGAATTTGACTGAAATGAAAGAATATCGAAGTACAGAGCGTTGTGAGTGTATTAAGTACATCAAAATGTGAACATACACCCTTCATTCGACACTTTGAAACTTAAGGTAACATAAAGAAATTCTCTCTTTGATTTTTTCCTACCACCCCATTTTAAATATTAAAGTATCATGTTAAGCACCAAATTCGTTTGCTGGTTATCTTCAGCATTTTGCAAACTTTTAATCTTTTAGCTCAACTAACAGCTCTATGGTGCAGTATAATTATTGTTTTCGGCATACTGTATCTATTACTAAATTTAAAATGTGCAGCTTATGTGTGTGTTACGTCATCCTTAATGATAGGGGGTGGCGGACTCTACTGGTGGATTTTTAGTCTCCGAGGATTGCTGGAGCCTCCATAGCCACAGTAAATTTAATTTGAGTAGTGGCACGATGCATAATATACACATTTTTGTAGTACACGATTTGAAATGATACAGAACTAGTTAAATTTTACTTCTAAATTCATAAATAATAGGGGTTTTGCACACCTGACCCTTCTGCTTCAACACTAGTTAAGAAATCTTGGATTCCCACCTTTTGACCCCTAGCATCACTGAAGAGTTCTAGCGGACGAAACAGCTGTATGATGCAATTTAATTCAGTTTTTCGGCAAACTGAATCTATTACTAAATTTAAAAGATGCAGCGTATGTGCGTGTTGCGTCATTCTTTGTTATATGCCTTTTTGTAAACGTCTTTGTTTTATACGGTTTGGCTTTAAATCATTAAGTGACAACCGTTGCTAATTCCCATTGAATCTAGGTTCGTAGACAACTTCCACTCAATGGGTTTTCAAGATGAGTAAAACTTGAAACCTGCCGAGCGTTTGGCACTATTTTAATACCCAGATCCTGGACTGTTTTGAAAAATATCTTTCTCTCATTCAAATCACAGGAATTAACTGAAGACATGCGCAAAGGATTCGCAATTTCAGCCTACTTTCACAGGAAATTTCATGACATCACGCAATTGCTATTTTTAGGGTGCAGCACATGTGTTGGTTACGTCATCTTTTGTGACGTCCCACATGCTTCATTATCCTGTTCGGGGTGTACGGTATACAATATGTAGGAATTGGTAAGTTAGGAATGTCGCCCAGTCCTTTATTTTCCTGTACGGAATGGAAAAATAAAAAATAAAAATAAAATACCGAAGTGTCATCAAAACTCAAATTATGAGGAAAGGAAAGACTTATACAGAAATATACAAGAGAATAACAATCTAAGTCACATTCAAGTAAATATTCCTTCCTCAAAGTCAGAAGTGATATAGTATTTACAGTTAACAACATGGCGTTTTAATGAGAATATTCATTCCCAATTAGATCATGTTTGTGACAATAAAACTATCCTATAATCTTCCTCATTCAAATCCTTGTGTAGTAAGAAAAAAAATCGGAGAATACCAAAGCGTTAAAAAACCATAATCTGAACTCAAAATCGATTTAACTAGAGACTAAATACGAAAAAAAAAGAAAAAATTACTTGAAGACCCTCGTAAAAGATAAAAGAATAATACCAAGTGTTCCGGAAGAGTAAGCGTCTCCTTCTTCATAGACGACACCTGCCATGTAAATCTAGGTCACATCCAAGTAAATGGCATGGCTTATGGAAATGTAAGTTTGTTTTTTTCGGAAAATTGAATTTTACTGTAATGTATTATCAGCAAAATAGACTTTAAACACATAGGCCCTGCTTATTAATATACTTTGATGATGGGTTACAGAATATGAGCAAATATTAATTACGATGCTTTGTGTTATACTTATTATGCATGCATGTATATACTTTTATATCACAATAACGAATGTAACACGACAGATGTTAGAGTTCAAATAACAAATGAAATGGAATAAAATAGATGACGCTGCTATATGCAAAAGGCTACGATTTCATCCATTTTTTGTTGGTTTGTTTACATCATTTCTACATGACTCATTGGATACCTTGTTTTGAAATGTCAGGCATTTTTTCCCCTTTTCTCCCCTTTTTAACTAACACTGATGTGATATTTATAGTATCAGTTTGTTACGCACGGGTAGATACGCTGGTGCAATGACACATTCACCTGTAGCGTTAGTTGGTTTGAGGACGTACCTGTGTTTTGTTTCCCACACTCTTACTACAGGTAAGTCAGATTTAGATTCACCTTATGGTCAAACCAGTATCTTAATCGATATGAAGATGGCTTGTTGAATATGAACGCATACTTCGTTTAAACTTAGTACACAGTGCAGGTTTATAATGGTTTATGTAGAACATGCTTCAAGGAAAATTAAATCGATATGTGTTAATCTATGAACACAAACCAACAGGAAAATAAACCTATTAATAACCTTAACTCTACATACAAGGTCAACGAATAACGTTTAACTTAGTAATAGTACGAATAAATGTATTTCCAAAGGAAAAGTAAATATTTCTGTTGACAGACTTTGACGGCAGACATTTTAGATATTGAAAACAGTTAAATCATAAATGACGTGTTAGCTTTGCCTAGTGCACCCAGCCGTCGGCTACAAGGGAGTGGGTACTTACGGGAGGTAGTCGGAGTATGGGAGTGTTAAGTCTCGCAGCATCTCATGTCATAAATATAGATATAAGACTATGTAAATGATTATGTGACATTGAATGCCGACCTTTAAATGCACCTTCGCCCAGTCACTCACACAAATATGTGTGTGCAGTGTATGCGTATTCATTTGTAATGTAAGCAGGTGTGATATGTATTGTCAGCATGTCTTATAATGTTAAGTGGTAAAACTGCATGTTAAACTTTAACGTTTTCTTGGTGTTAAGCTGCTAATGTGTTGAATAGCTTGTTCCGTGTGTAACAGGAGGAGAAGCAGGTGTTGTGCAGGATAAAATGCAAATTACGTGTTTGTATAACCATTACTATGCACTCGTATTGATGTAAATATATCTGAGACTAGCATCGGTACGCTGTGACATCATGTCTAAACAATAACATAGTCCTTAAGTATAATTGTATAGAACTGCGTGTTTACGACATCTCATGTACTGGCTTTCCAATACAATACAAAGATGACTGTGCATTAATGCATGTTTAGAAGTCAAATCCAACAATACATTGCATGTACAGTATATTTTGTTACCACACAACTTAATTGTGATACTTTTTAACACTTAAAGGCCCAATATACAAAACTTTCGGCAAAACTTGATGCGAAAATCAAGCCTAATAACTTATTATTTTTATAGATTTAGTTAAGATTAAGTGATATCAGCAATATCCAAGATGACTTCTTACGCGGTAACCGGTACGGCAGCAGTTGAAACTCGGTATTTGTAAACACGCGACCATTTTGACAGTCTTCTACCTGCGGTTTGTTATTGAAGTGGGCCCCACCTGAATTTTTTTCAATTCTTTGGATTTTTCTGTCAGGAGTTTCTTGTTAGTTACCGCTGTTGTTTACTTCGTTTTAGGCTTATTTTTGCATGGTTATCAACTGGATTTTTTTCAGAATTTTTCAGATTGACGAAAAATATCCTGTAGTTACGTATATTGTGCCTTTAATTCAGAATTTAACTTTTACATTTCATATTTAAAAATTCAAATTTAAATTAGCGACGTAGTCTAAATTTAGAGAATCAAAAACAAAGTATCCTCACTTAAAGAGCATCTCAGAATTAAGATCATCTCGCTAATAAGACCACTTCATTTCAGTCCCGAAAAAAAAATCTTCTACATATTTTTTTTGGTAAGTAAAACTAAATATCGCCCCACTATTAAGACCACCCCGCTTTTAAAACCCGTTTAAATATATTGAATATATATTGAAGGTTGACAATGTGAGTTTGTTTGAAGGATCTGCTCTTCTCTGATTTCAATCGCATTCAAGTCCAGTTTTGATCTCGAGTGATGTTATAAACTTTCATAGCAAAAGAATGCCACTTTTAGAACATTTAAAAAAATCAAAAGGGTTTTTTTAAAAAAAAAAAGACCAAAATGGCGGTCATATTTAAATGAGTATTTCCGTGTATGTCTTGCACATCACGAATGGCCAAAGTTTCATATTTTTGATGCTAAAATGATCACTCAATATGTCAATGCGTCGCCATTTTAAATCAAAGCGAGTTTTTTTGCTGAACAACTTCTTATTTTCAACAAAGTGTAACTTTTTAAATCCGAAATGTTCAAAAATAACAGAAATAGTAGTGTAACAAAAAGGAGCACGCTAACCAGCTCATTTTTTGACCGGTTTAGAACAAGGAACCATTTCTTTCTGATCCGTCAAATATTTAAAAAAAAATTGTCATCAGAACTTTTTATATCAACCGTTAGATATAAAGAAAAGAAAATGGTGAACACGTTTTTCTCATTAAAAGATAAGGAGTAAGGGTTACTTAAATAGATTTTTTGAGTTTAGAAAAATCATTTTAAACAGATATTTCACCTCCACAATTTCAAAGAAGATTTAATTTTCGTCGATTCTTCAAACATTCATATACATGTATATCTGATTTCACGTTTGGAAGATATTGATATTGCAAAACATTGAAAACAGCAGAAAATCGTTTAAAGGGGCATCCCGGGGAAGTCTACAATGAAGTTCTTGAATGTACATGCTGTCTGCACTACCAGATACATTTTCCTGTAATTTCAATATTTAAAGTCCACTCAAAATGTGTTCATTAGCCACTTGAAAAATTGCATTCCTCGGGAAAGCCCGATAAAAATAGCGCTGATCACGCGTCAAGTAACAGCGTTCTCGGTCAATTTGACGAAGGGGCCCAAGAGGGGATGTACGTCCGATGATGAACCAGACACAAAGTCCGTGTATAAATTTATTGAATCACATTCACATTAATAATCAGACGTTAATTACACACGATATTCATACGAAGAAACTTATGTCGACATCTCTGCATCATTTATCGACATCAGTACCTGACTGAAACCGATGCAAATTTAGAACCATTTCACAAAAGGTGTGCATGCATTGAAAAGTACAAAATTAAAATGAAATGATGATTCCGATTTTTTTATACAACTCGATGTCTTTTTTTTTTCAGACTATCTATATATTCATCTAAAATCTATCCAACTTTCAGCGTCAACATACTTTAATACTTACAATTATATATGTATCACGGAAGTCCGTGCACTCATATGACGTACCACGCACTAAACATGTAGAATACATGTATAATATATATATCATATTTGGAACTTGTCGAGAAGATAATTGTCCAATACTTAATCCATTTATATATGTTATGATTCATTTTACTTTTTTTTAATGTAAATTTAAAGGTTCGTTAACATTTTCAACACAACTGCAGACATGGACATACATGTATATGATTTTTTTTTATGATTTAATGACTTCACTTATATAATGCATATATTTTCATTCATATCAAATTTAATACCGGGGTCCAAACCCGATAATATTTGTACAATCCGTATTTTATAGATTATGTAAGACAAGAATTTTTTATCCGCACATGATGACATAAATGTATTCATTTTGTCCAAATTGAATCTGTATACATTAAACTCAATCGCCCGGGATACCGGCGTTTAACAACGTAACCCCCCCCCCCCCCCATACGGTTTTTCTTGAATGTGAAAAGGTCTTTCTCTTCAGCAATATAATTCAATAATGCCGTTTTACTGGAATATTATAAAGGGAATATTACAATACACGCTTTCAGGTTTTACACACGCATTTCATGTAACAGAGGAATGAAAGAGTTATCCCTTGGGAGGCCCCAAAACCAAATCAAAACTGTGTCACCGGCCATCCAGAAGAAAACTGTAACAATGCAAACAATTGGGCTGTTAGTCTCTCCCTTGAATACTTCCTATCCCTCATTATGTTTCCGTAATATAAACCTTACGTTAAAATTTGACCATTCGGCCACTTTTCGCTTGGTAGTTACATGTAGGTCACGCGGATCGCCATTTTTTGTTTACCGATGTAGCTTGTTATGCGCATGCGTTATCATATGTGATGCAAAAAAATTTACATGTCCAAATCGTTGATCAACGAATAGTGATTCCCTTTTTTAATTATTAATTAAAAAATTGGAGAACATATTTCAGCGTAAATCGCCCATTAATTTTCCACAAGGGTATACATTTAATTCATATATACAATAATTCTAAATAAGCATAAAAAAGTATAGTTTTACCGTGATGCCTCTTTTAAGTAAGGAATTATGCCAATTTGGTATTATTGACGATCATAGCACAATAACGAACACGCTAACATGTATGTATTTTTGCAATTTATTTCAATGAACTCTTTTTCCAAAAACGCACATTAGAACAGAATAGTAGTCATCAGAAAAAAATTGACTTTTCAAAAAAGCAGTAACTTCATAAAGAGTGAAAAGGGATGAAAAGAAACATAAGGCATCAGATCGAAATGAATACGGAACTTGAATTCCTTCGAAGTTCACAGCTAAATTCGAAAACACTAGCTCATTGAATAATTCTTTATAAAGAGTATCGATCATACTGACACAGTTAAAATAAATCATCACAAAAATTCTCGGAGAGATAGACCTGGTTATATTTGGATTTATGGGCAGCATAAAGTAATTTATATCATCTTTTTATTTTTGAAAAGAAAATTTTATTTCCGGATTTCCGGATATGACGGTTGTCCGTGTCAGTATTTAGTATACTCACAGTAGTACTGTAGTCACGTGACTCATTTGTTTGGAGCGATCAGCCAGCACGTGACATTTGTTTTGATTCTGCAGGCAGACTTTTCTCAAGCCATTTTAAAAGTTTTATATCGTTTCGTTTAACGGCGTACATCTGTATATATTTCGTCTACACTGTACTTGTGACGAATAAGGGCCGTAGAGTAAAGATAGTATGTGTGAGTAAGGGAAACGGAAGGACTGGAAGCTGTTTTGAGCCGTAAGTAACTTTGACCACCCCCCCCCCCCCCCCGGGCGATTTCATCCATGTTTCCGCCAAGGCGTGCTTTTCAAATGTGTTAAACTGTGAACTTAAGTACACAATGCCTGCATCCATTCTTATTTTGGGACATTCGTTCGTACGTAGACTTGCATGTTTTACTATTAATCACCATGACGCACGGGTCAACCAGAATTTTAATTTGTGCTCAGAGGAGGTTTCCGTGTTTTTCGCGGGCTACAGTGGGGCTAAGTTGGCCGACATATCAAAGCGTGGGTTGCCAATAGTTCTAAGGAGGTGTCCGGATATCGTTGTTCTGCAGACAGCATCTAATGACTTGTGTGATCAAAGCAAAACAGTAGATGATATCTTTCGGGAGCTAATTCAGCTAGTACTTTCATTGTTGTTTACTTATGATGTGAAGCGTGTAATTGTTAACCGAAGTACTGCACAGACACCCCCCCTCACGTCGCATTCGTTATGCAGTTGATACAGCCTGGTTCAATGGACGGGCGGATGAGTTAAACCTTCGCCTGGATGAGTACCTTAAACAGGTGGATGGTGCAGTTTTTTTCCGTTTATCTGGGTTTTGGTCATCGGAAAATCAATGCAGGGTCTTTGACAGTGATGGTGTCCATTTGGTAGCTGAGGGCAACAAAAAATACTACAACAACATCAGGGGTGCCATAATCACATCATTGAGACAGATTCGAACTGGTGGGTGTAATATATATGCATACTTATGTACACAGATGCTGCTTAATCACACATACATGCAGTCTCAATATGTATACAAATATAAAATTTAATAGCATCCTAATTCATCCAATATGTGGATAGTGCTTATTAAAATTTCATCACCCAAATGTAACCAAAACTAAGTTACATGTAGGTCAAGAGGCTATTCGCGAACAGGCTGGGGCCTATATCGAATTTATAAAAAAAATACGAATAACTGACATAGTCCTATAATGGCATAATAAAAAGATGTCAGTATTAGTACTATTCTCTACCAGACTGAAGGCAACATGGCTCAGGTAAATATTAAGTTTAATGTAAGCTCCGGATAAATGCCCCCATAGTCTGAATGCAAAATTATGTCCATTTAAGATTCACATTGAGATCAAAGACTCTAGATTTTATGTAATTTGACATGTTCCTATATAGTCGGCATACAATATAATGTCATTTTACTATTCCCCAGCTTACAGGTAGTGAGCTTTATACTTCAGTCTTGGGTTACAATTCCTATATAGACGGATTACAAAATGGCATGCACATGTGTGTAATTTTACCCCATTCACTCGCTGTTGGGGGTCTCGGATATTATATAATTAACAGTTTATAAGTGCATTGGACGTATTTATATATGTTTTGAGTTCATTTTTTTTTTGTCTTACTTTATATTCTATTCCCCTGATAGTGGGGTAACTATATTATGGACATTAATATTGTATACATATATATTCCTTTTAAATCGGAATACAAACCAATGTCATTTGACTTTTCCCCTACAAGTTGGGGAACTAATTATACATTCCTATATAGTCGGGATGTTACAATATTAGGGCATTTGACCTATTCCCCTACAAGTCAGGGAGCTCAATATACATTCCTATATAGTCGGAATGTTACAATATTAGGGCATTTGACCTATTCCCCTACAAGTTGGGGAGCTATACAGGTACATTATATTCCTATACAGTCGGAATACAAAATAATGTCATTTGATTTTTCCCCTACAAGTTGGGGAGCAAAACATACATTCCTATATAGTCGGAATGATACAATATTATGTCATTTGATCTATTCCCCTACCAGTTGGGGAGCAAAACATACATTCCTATATAGTCGGAATGATACAATATTATGTCTGTTGATCTATTCCCCTACAAGTTGGGGAGCAAAACATACATTCCTATATAGTCGGAATGATACAATATTATGTCTGTTGATCTATTCCCCTACAAGTTGGGGAGCAAAACATACATTCCTATATAGTCGGAATGATACAATATTATGTCATTTGATCTATTCCCCTACCAGTTGGGGAGCAAGACATACATTCCTATATAGTCGGAATGATACAATATTATGTCATTTGATCTATTCCCCTACAAGTCAGGGAGCTCAATATACATTCCTATATAGTCGGAATGATACAATATTATGTCATTTGATCTATTCCCCTACAAGTTGGGGAGCAAAACATACATTACTATATACAGTAGTCGGAATGATACAATATTATGTCATTTGATCTATTCCCCTACAAGTCAGGGAGCTCAATATACATTCCTATATAGTCGGAATGATACAATATTATGTCATTTGATCTATTCCCCTACAAGTTGGGGAGCAAAACATACATTACTATATACAGTAGTCGGAATGATACAATATTATGTCATTTGCTCTATTCCCCTACAAGTTGGGGAGCTATACATTATGTACATTGTACATTATTTTCCTCTACAGTCGGAATTACAATATAATGCCATTTGACTTTTCCCCTACAAGTTGGGGAACTATATATATGTGTATATCAATTCATATGCTAAGTGGGCATATATATATATATATATTCCTATATGTAATTGGAATCAAATGATGTTAACATACCAGGCATTAATACATGGTTTATAAGGAACCTATCCTCCTGGTATGGTGGCAGCTTTTTGCAAAGTGATGGGCAAAATATGTTATGCCACTTATATAGATACTATAGTAGGTTATATAATGGCAGGACAGTTGCAAAATTATATCTCCTGTTTAGATTGGGATTTTGCACATAGTATATCTTACATTGTCCCCTGTAAATTATGATGGTCAACTTGCAGGTTCTCAGGTGAACAATACTAGTGTACATTGCACTTAACCTATATATATTTATATACATTATATATGCATATACATTTACAGTACATTATAGCGTTATATCTACTATATTCAGTTCTATACAATTTAAATGTGCATATTCCTTTCTCGAATAGAAAGGGTCATTGTCATGTTCCTTCATTTAGGCGTGGCATTTGTAATGGCACTTGTTAATGATTACATGTGTATATATAGCCAAGTATACCGTACAGTATATGTATTTTGTTGAGTAGTTGCACATTTTGGCTTGTTACATGTAGTTCATTTGTACATGTAACATATTACAATATTGTTGACGTAAGCAGTCATAGGCAATGCATGGGTTCATGCTGTTATGGGAGTTTTCAAATTTCAGGTTGACTTCCCATATTAATTATGTATTTACTTGTTTAGATGGACAAGACAGTGGTAGCCAGCAGATTAAGAGAAAGCGACCAGTTAAAAAACTGACCCAACCAGTAGGGCCAAATGCACTGCCTGGACCACCTGAAGTTAATAGTGATGGTGTGGGGGCAGTTAATGAGGGACAAGCCATTGACCAGATAGCCCTGGTAGCTGCCATTACCCAGCAGGTGCTCCAACAACTTGAGACCCGCCCAGAAAAAGACGGACGTGGCCAGAATGACCATATAAGTCAAGAGTCCGAAGACGTCGAGGTTCAAAGAAGGGTCAGGTCAAGAAAGAGGGCCAAACCATCAAAAAGAAAAAGACGGCGGCATGGGTCAAAGGCATCATGGCCTCAGGATACAGGTACATCAGACAGCAGTACTAGTTCTAGCAGTGACTGTGATACCACTAGTAGTAGTAGTGAGGACAGTACCAGTTCTAGTTCTGATGATGATACCACTGGTAGATTTTCTAGCAGCCTTGTTTCGAGTACAATTTCAAGTCAAGTCGAACAGAAATTAAAACATAAAATTTGGCAAAGAAAATTTATCAATTTGTCCAAACTGCTGCCTCAAGGCAAGGAGAGCAGTACCACTGGAGATGCTTTTCAGCTACAAAGTACGGGTAGGTCACAGTTTAAGGTTCTCAAGACCAAAACTGTGACTGTTATTCGTTCAATCGATCAGTGGACAACTGCTTTCCTTCGATTTATCGCGATATATGCGGAAAAATTTCCTAAGGAAACTCCACAATTGATTAAACATGCTGAGATTGTGAGAGACATGGCTGCCAGAAAAAATGGTGATGCATGGTTACAATATGATGTGCAAGTGAGGAAACATATAGAAGTGACTTCATTCCCTTGGGGCCAGTTACATACAGAATACTGGGTCATGGCCAATACATCGGTTAATAACTTAGGAAATGGGCAGCCCTTTCGGAATAGAGGAACAGGGGGATTTCGGGGAAAAGGCATGGGCAAGTTCCCCAGACAAGGGTCTGACAGAATACCACAGGGTTTCTGCTATGGGTTACATAAGCAAGGTAAATGTACAGCCAGCCCTGGCACCTGCCCCTACAAACATTTCTGTTTCCAGTGCAGAAATCCCCATTCAATTTTGCACTGTAACAGGAACAAAAAATCTGCAACTACCCCCCCTCCTTCCACAGCAGCCAGCTTGTCAAAAAAATGAATCCAATGTAGTGACTCCGGTAAAGGTACATCAACTTAAATATTTTCTGGAGGGTTACACACAACAGATAATCAATAACCTAGTCACCGGGTTTACAACTGGTTTTTGTCCCCCGCTTCCGGAGGAACGGGGGATATTGATTTGGGTTTGTCCGTCCGTCCGTCCGTCTGTCCGTCCCTCTGTCCGTCTGTCTGTCACACTTCGTTTCCGTGCTCTATCTTTTGAAGGAATAATCCGATTTTCATTAAACTTGGTCAGGATACTTATCATCCAAGTACCTCGGATGAGTTCGATTTTCGTGAAATTCCGCGCATATTTTATGGAGTTATCCCCCTTTTATCACCAAATATAGGCATCATGTACAAAATGCCATAACTCTTATGTTTTTTATTTAATTCACTTTAAATTCTGTAGAATATTATATAAGGTAATGATGTTTAACATATATTACGGGTTTGGATGTCGTATCTCAACTTTCTTTGGAATCCGACAGAGTTTTGTCCCTTTCATTGCCAAATGAAAGCATTATGTACAAAAAATTGCTTTCCGTGCTCTATCTTTTGAAGGAATAATTCGATTTTCATCAAACTTGTTGAGGATACTTATTATTCAAGTATCTCAAATGAGTTCGATTTTCGTGAAATTCCGCGCGTATTTTACGGAGTTATCCCCCTTTTTATCATGAAATATAGGCATCATGTACAAAATGCCGGAACTCTTATGTTTTTTATTTATTTAATCTACTTTAAATTTGGTACAATATCATATCAAGCAATGATGTAACATATATTAAGTGTTTTGATGCAGGTATTTCAACTTTCTGTGGATGAGTGTGTCTTTGTAATGACTTCACACACGATATTATTTGCTCTAATTTCCTCATAACACAGTCAAATGTTTAATGCATAAACGGCTCAGCCAATTTCCATTGCCAAATTTCGCACATGATGTTTCCCCCCAAGTGGCCCTGAAGCGGGGGACATAAATTCCACGAATTAGCTTGTCGTATCCATTTTGAGGGACCCCGTAAATTCCGTTCTTGTCGGAATTTGGTATCGGCATATACAAATGAGGCCACAGTACTGGACAAACTTAAAAAAGAGATTAGCTTAGGCCGCATGGCTGGTCCATTCGAAACTTCACCATTTCCCGAATTACAATGCTCGCCTATCGGCTTAATTCCTAAAAAAGAACCAGGAAAATTTAGATTGATTCAGCATCTTTCACAACCTGAAGGTGGCTCAATTAATGATTTCATTCCAGAGGAATTTTGCTCGGTATCCTACAATACAGTAGACGATGCAATTCATATGATCAAAAAACTGGGAAGGGGGTGCTTACTGGCAAAAACAGACATAGCATCAGCTTTCAGGATAATTCCTGTTTCTCCAGAAGACTATGAACTTTTGGGAATATATTTTCAGGGCCTGTTCTACTATGACAAGTGTCTTCCCATGGGGTGTTCCATTTCTTGTTCCATTTTCGAGCAATTTAGCACAGCACTACAGTGGGTAGCCACAGCCAAATTGGGTGTTGGAAATATGCTTCATGTTTTGGATGATTTCCTTTTTTTGGGACCACCTCAATCATCCATTTGTGCGACAAGTCTAAAGCAGTTCATTTCAATGTGTCAGGTATTGGGGGTTCCCAATAAGGAAGAAAAGACTGAGGGCCCAAATTCAGTTTTAACATTTTTGGGCATAGAGCTTGATACTATAAAAATGGAGGCTCGTTTGCCACAGGAAAAGATCCAGAAAATCAAACTACTTTTAGCTTCCACCAAATGCCGTAAGAAAATTACTCTGAGAGAGCTACAATCTCTTTTAGGTGTTTTGAATTTTGCGTGCTGTGTCGTGGTGCCCGGTCGCACTTTTTTGCGGCGTCTCATCAACCTGACAAAGGGAAAAACTAAACCGCACCACTATATTCGGTTAAACAAGGAAGCCAGACTTGACATGCATGCTTGGGCATTTTTCATTGAGACTTTCAATGGTAAATCCATATTTTTGGACGATATCTGGCAGGATTCCCACAAGTTGCATCTTTACACTGATGCTTCGGGTGCCATTGGTTTTGGGGCAATTTTCGGACATAGGTGGTTCTATGGAGGTTGGAAAGAGTGCAACATGATGAAATATCATATCACTCTTAAGGAACTGTTTCCAATAGTTCTGGCAGTAGAGTTGTGGGGTTCATTATTGCTCAACAGATCTATAATGTTCCATTCTGATAATAGAGCAGTGGTAGACATCATAAATACAGCTACCTCAAAGGATAGCTCTATTATGAAGTTGGTGCGTAGGTTGGTTCTAGTTTGCTTGAAACATAACATTTTGTTCCGTGCAATGCATATCCCTGGTAAACTGAATGTCTTACCAGATTTACTCTCACGATTCCAGGTAGATCGCTTCAAGGCGTTGGCCGAAAACATGGACCAAGTACCAAGTATGATCCCAAAACATCTGCTGCATCTCTGAAAGCAACAACCGTAAAGCTGTTAGAGGCAGCCGTTTCCAAAAATACTCAAGTAGCTTACCGTACAGCAAGGAACTCATACAACAAGTTCCATCAGCAAGTTCTCGGTAATGATAATCCCATTTCCCCCATTCCAGTCAGGAGGTTGGTTCAGTATATATCTTGGCTGTACGAACATGGGAAATCTGCGAACACCGTAGGTACCTATCTAGCAGGGTTAGCTTATGCGCACAAAATGAAAGGCTTGGAAGACCCTACACAATGTTTCCTTATTAAAAAGATTTTGAAGGGTGTTCAAAATTTAGCTGGAGGACTGGATGTCCGTCTCCCCATTACACCAACTATTTTGAGTAACCTGATCTCTGCTCTCGCGCATACATCACCAAATAGATATGACAGGACATTGTTGAGGGCCATGTTTACACTCAGTTTCTTTGGGTTTTTAAGGATTGGAGAGATCACAAAACCAAGGGAAGGGGCAGAGCGGAATATAATTCAGTTAGAGAACGTGGCATTAGATACCACTCACAAAAAGCCTAAACACATGATAGTGTCACTTCGCTATTTCAAGCATCATACATCTCATAGGCCAGTACATCTGAAGATAGGTGCTCAAGATTGCAAAATCATTTGCCCAGTTCATGCTTTAAAGACCTATAACAAACTCAGGACCTCTGTTCACATTTGGAGACAATAAAACCATCACACAATCTTATTATGCATCTAAATTGAAGCAAGTGTTAGCTTTTAGTGGGCTGGACGTAGAACACTACAAACCACATAGTTTCCGTATAGGGGCAGCTAGTACTGCATTCATTTATCAAATACCAGAAGAGAACATCCGCTGAATGGGGCGATGGAACTCGGATGCCGTTAAGCGGTATATCAGAATACCTGTGTTTGATGGGTTACAAATTAAAACTGATTAAAGTAGTTAACAGGGTTAAAACATTCTGGGGACTGATAAGGATGAAGCACCAGACAGGGTAGCTACGATACATTAAGAGGAAGGTTGTGTAATCTTGCTTCTTGTGAGACTGTCTGAGGCGGCTCACTACAAAAGTAGTTTTATTATCAACTTCAAGACATTGGTCATGACCCAGTTTGTATTTGAAAACAATATTTATACATGTATATACAGGTACCTGTACACTTATGTAGTTGAGAGTGTTGTACTTTATTGTCAATTTTGTTTGTTTGTTTGTTTTTTGTTTGTTTTTTCAATGGAAAAGGTGATAATTACCTTTAAGTTTTTCACTAAAGCAAGGGTTACACGTACATGCGGAGCTTGAGTGCCATAGTTGATTTTCAACAAAGTGGATTGACTGTCTGAGGCGGCATGAAACTATCCCCCCTTTCTTTAATAATTCATTTATTGTTCGCTCATTGTTATGACAAAATTACAGTTACAGTTAATATTTAATAGTGCTGATAAATATCAAAAGCATGAAAGTTGTGTAAAGAGTTTTTAGCAGGAGGTACTTGAATTTTTGTCACATAGGTGTTCTGTAAATGTTTTTGTCATTTTCCAATTTTTCTTAAATAGCACACACGTTTCCTCTGGGTTGGGGCACTTGAGTTGGCATTTTATACCAGTATATTACTCCCCACTCAAGTTTGTGGCGTTTATGATGATGATTTTAACCCAACCTTTTTTTGCTTATGTAAAAACAAGTTTCATTTAATGTCAATAACAGTATTATGTTATCATTTGCAGTGGCATTTGAATAAATGCTCTATTTCGACTAAAACGTTTTCTGAGTTTTTCCTTAGCAAATAACATAGCAGAGTTTTTTCACGTGTGTTAGAATTAGTTTACTAGGTATATAACGTATTATAAACAACGATGATATAATTGGATTTATGGGCAGCATAAAGTAATTTATATCATCTTTTTATTTTTGAAAAGAAAAATTTATTTCCGGATTTCCGGATATGACGGTTGTCCGTGTCAGTATTTAGTATACTCACAGTAGTACTGTAGTCACGTGACTCCTTTGTTTGGAGCGATCAGCCAGCAATCACGTGACATTTGTTTTGATTCTGCAGGCAGACTTTTCTCAAGCCATTTTAAAAGTTTTATATCCCTCCTCCTCCCCAAATCTTCCGCCTTTGTAAAGTTATGACAGTGTGGTGTAAACGTATGACAGTATTGTATAATAGTATGTTTATTGTTATCTGATACAATATAATGTATGTTTAATATATATGTATACATTAATAAGTTTATGGATGGTTTCTGTGTAGGTTATAAATCAGAAGCTATATGTATTGATTGTGTGTTTATATTGTTATATGATATGGATGTTATTTGTGTTATTGAATATGTTTGGGTTGGCGTTTATGATGATGATTTTAACCCAACCTTTTTTGCTTATGTAAAACAAGTTTCATTTAATGTCAATAACAGAATTATGTTATCATTTTCAGTGGCATTTGAATAAATGCTCTATTTCGACTAAAACGTTTTCTGAGTTTTTCCTTAGCAAATAACATAGCAGAGTTTTTTCACGTGTGTTAGAATTAGTTTACTAGGTATATAACGTATTATAAACAACGATGATATAATCCTTAAAATATTACACAAAGTTTTGTTATGAAATATATATATAATAATGTGGTATACCTATCTTGAAGGGTTTTTTTATTTCAGGGATACAAAAACTCTCCCCGAAATGCTGTTTAAGTTTATACCATTTGTCCTGTTAAGTTATTTAACGGACTATACTGTCTCAGGAAAAGCAGGTAAGTAAAAAAAGTGATTCTAAATGCTAAATAGATTAGCATATTTATCGAAAACTGGCTGAAATGTTATTGCAACGAATTGTCAAATTTCAATTTAACTTTGGATAAAATATGACATTTTAAAAAGATAATATTAGTTAACATCAAGTCCTCGGAATGAGAACCGAATCTTTGTCAATCACAACAAGTAAGTATGCTAATAAGCATGCTCAAAAACGTTCATCTTCATATCACACAAAGATACAGAATATTTTTCAATGAGACAAAAAAGGCGACCATAAAACCTGCCCATAGTTCTGATCAACCTGCTTCTGTCGAATCCCTGTGTTGTTAGCTTGTTTGTCAGCAGTCGACATAGATCACGCAAATTACGATATTTAAAGCAAGCCCTAGAATAATGAATCAACTGCGACACGTTTACACCATAGGTTGAAGAAGAAGGGAGATTACTATCAAGAAATGGAAAGTTCACGATAGGAAAATTGAAATCGTCACGTTTATCGTATAGCTTAGTAGTAAACTATCCATGTTTGGTCATAGTTTAATTAGAGGTCCAGGTAAGCAGCTGGTGTAGAAGAATATGTTATGTCCTTTATTTCAAGTTTATAAGGGTATATACGATTGACGTGGTCAGCAAACTTCTTTTTGTTTATAGACAACACATCGTCGATATATCTGAAAGTGAAATTAAAAGATTTGGCATGGTTTTTATTGCTACCTGACCTGATTTGTCCTTCCACAAATAAAAAGTATGAAATCAAAAACAAATTTGCTAAGAGTGGGGCACGGTTTGTTTCCAAGGGAATACCAGCGGACTGCTTGAAAATTTTTCTTCTGAACTCAACAAAATTATTGTTGACCAGGAACTCAATCATCCTTACTATATCTTGTAATTCATCTTAGCTATTGTCGTCTTTTTCAAAGTATGCTCCAAGACAGACACTTATACAATAGATTGAAGTTAAAGAATGGGATTCAATATAGGTATAATATCAGTTTCTATCCAAAGTAAATGAATACTAAAGCCTATTTACTATAATTAGTTTATTACTAAATACTGCTGCAAAGGTTCAGCGAGGTACCTAAATGGTGGTTTGATCACTAAAGGTCTTATATGACGATCTCTATGAAACACTAGATATCGGCTGCTGACAAACTTACAACACAGGGATTCAAGAAAGGACAATAAGCAAGTTGTATGTTGCCGTGATGAAATCTTTTGTATCCTTGTATGAACTGATGGTTGGCGTTTTTTGATTTTTAGCTCACTTGAGGATTTGATGTTTACTTTGATATGACCGAGATTTGCATGGCGAATGTCGTCGATGGAGTTGAAGACATTATTGTTCCGGAATACCTGGTCTTACTAACTTTGACTGCATTCGAGTTTGGAACTATAGTTTTGTTGGTGCTTTAGTGTTCTCTGATTTTTTTCTTACTTGTTATGGAGAAGCAAACTGGCCACTTATCAGGAATCATCTTATTTTTCTAGTTCTTCCGCTGGAATTGGATGACACAACTTGCCGTTACAAGATCTATAATGTAAGTGAGCATGATTCGGTTCAAGTGGAATGGAATGGGCGCCAACTTCCGTCAAACTGCAAAATGTCCTTTATTGGCCATGACACTATCGGTCATGTTGAAAGTCACACAGTCTGTGCACAGTTCTGGAAATATGACGTAAATGATTGCAATTTTACAATGAAGTTATTCAGGAGCCGTGGCAGTGCTTCAGCAGAGAAGGTAAATAAACATACATTTATGTAGATACATGTTTCAAAATTCAAAGGGGGTATACTATTTTTTAACACAATCAACATGTGGGCGGGGCTATGTAAATTATCCAGTTCGAATCACAATTGTCTGACGTCGTCAGCAATGGCAATGGGCGGGGTTAACCACGGATTATGCAAACGTCATGCTATTACATTTATTGAACCGTTTTCATGTTTGTAAGTTTTGAAAGAAAATGTATGTCCGCAGATGGGGCTATTTTGAACAGAAAGATTATGAACCATTTACAGAAAAATACTATAAATATGAGAATTTACCTTTGATTTTGTTAAGTTTATGAGATCATAAATCCAATGGAGCAGTCGGTAAGTTTATCATAAACGCTTCGCTGTTACGCAATTTACCTTGTGCTCCATTGGATTTATTATCTAATAAACTAAACAAAAACAAAAAAATCCCCAAAAAATATACGTTTATGTTTGCTTGCGTTTCGACAGGTTAAAATGAAGTATATAACACTTCAGTATTTTCTGTTTTCGTTAATATTTCGTCTTTAGCCATCAAAACAAATTTCGTTGTTGAAAACAAATCTTTTAACGTGTGTTGTTTCATTTGATACTTATATCTTTCCTGTCCTTCAGGAATATTCCTGTGATGAGGGATTGCCTCCGAAGTTTTGTGTCGGCGATGACGAATTCCTCGACATCACATTCAAGGCACCATCTTCCTCTGCGTCTAACGTTACTCTGTTTGTATCAGCGAAGGCGACATGTACGTACCTTTGATAAATCATCGAGAAAATTATCACTGGAATGGATTTATACCATGTTATATACGCTATACTTTTAAATGAGATCATAGGTACTGAACACACAAGTATGTCGTTAATACTTCTTTGTAATTGTAAAGGTAATGGCTAGTCGAGTTTTTATTCTGAGCTTAATTCCCTAATGTACTCATTAAAAGTAATGGTTTGGTTACTGTACGCCTTACCTTCAATATATCGTCTTACCTTTACTATCATATTGCTGTAAACACAACAAATTCGTGTGTCCAGCCCCTGTGTATGAGATAGTACTTTCAAAAAATATAATGACCCATAATAACTTTATATGGGCAATGGGGCAACCATTTACATTTTCATAAATCGTTTGTTACCGTGTTATAGAGGAAAGAGTGATGCTATTAAAACAGATAAATCACATCATATTTTAAGATCATTAAAGACATATATATGAAGTAAAAAGGTTGACATTTATTAGCTTCTAAAGCTTTATACTACTGACCAGTTTATTTATTTGTGTCCTTCCAATTACTTGTTACACAAATGAAAAATTAATAAAATCGTTTCTACAAGATTAAACTTTATGTTTTAGATAAAAAATCTATGACCATCGTGTATGTGGGCGTGTCCATCGCTGCCGTAGTATGTATAGGTGTGATTGGTGTGTTGGTATTTCAAGTGTACCGGAAGCGGAAGCAGCAACAAGACAAAGGAATAATGTTAAAAGAATCCGAATCGTCGTGAACCATCCAAACGTACTCTCTGTGAAAGGTAAAGAAATCAAAGTGCTGCTGTTACTTTATCGCTGAAATTCTTACAAGATACAATATTTTTTTTATTAAAAATATTTAAAACAATAAACATTAGCATTGTAGTATTATCATTGCGACAAAAATAGTTTTGTAGTCTTCCAAGTAAAGTAGATGAATTCCTTTTAATATCATTTTTTTTCAAGCACTGAATTATTACGTCTAACGATTCTGTACAAAGATAATTATGTTCTTGAGTGTCTGAATTAATCACACATTTAAATAATAATAAAACAATCAAGATATATCAATATACAAACTACATATACAAAACCAATACTTAAACATTGTAAACAGTACATGTGAATGTAAATTTGTGATAATACAGTACTTACATGGCTTGTATCGTCGATGAAGCAAGATACGCTTACTCGTCCGGAACACCTGGTCTTATTCTTTGGTACTTTTACAAGGTCTCATGTCGATTTTTCCGTTTTTCGTATTTTTGCCCCTAGTTTAAACGATTTTGAACTCGGATCCTGGATTTGTTGACGCTGCGGTATTCTATTTTTTATCATGTAAATATCACATATCTGTTTTGCTTTTGTTCAATACCGAAGTTGAGGGGGATGTGATTTCGCTATCATTATTATATCTCTCAAAATAGGATTACATATTAACAGCTAAAACCAACAATTTAGCGCTAAAAATACCCATCTTTTTAAATACGTTAACTCATCAATCCGTTGAGACACATTTGAACTCTTCTAATTCAAAGGTAGGAATAGTTCATTATTAGGTCATTAACATCAGAGAATAACTGCAGAAAAAATTAGAAATGTCATTTACGATTTATCGATTTGTTGCTTGCAGTAATGTTTATATCAAGCAAATATATTTTTTCTGTGTTGAAAAAATGCTTGAATATCTTAATGAGATGACTAACTACCGTCCCCCAAAAATACAATTTGTATCCAAGGCATCTTCATCGCTGCAAAAAAGAGCAGCATAGGAAATTCCAATGGTGATCAATGGGGCTACACTATAACGGTTTGAACTTCTCAAAGGACAACTAAAGCAGACTTATCGACAGATACATAGAAAGTATATTAATTTTAGTGAAATACGATATCCGAAATATAAAGATGATATTTCAATTTTAATGAATTCCTTTATTTTTCAGGTTTCAATCTAGCACCACCAATTATCGGTAAACATGAAACACAAAATCCCCCGTCCTAGGATTCGGAGTCGTCGACAGAGGAGCGGAAGGTTCCACTGTCCAATCCGGAAACTTTAAAAAACAAAACAAACAGAAAAAGAAGGTGGCAATACTGTGCCAGTAGATGAACGTTATGCACTTTTGTCTTTTTTTATATTAATAAATCTAACACTGAAATTATAATGACATTTTAATCATTATTTATGCACGAACAGAATGTGCTGTGTTTGAATACCATTATACACCCTGCGGCGAGCCCTGGAGCGGAACTCCACTTCCGTTCTTTTTACTTCCGGTTGCATAGCGAAGCCTTGATGTTGTGACCGTTCTATCGACTTGATCTCGTATCCAACTGTCACAAAACTTCAAATCTTTTACGAGTTTTTATTTTAACCTTTTACCAGGAAAACTAACAACTTCTTGCTATGAAGTATTGACCTCATCATTCTTCGGATTTAATAACTTCGCCATTTGCATGGAAATTCCACTCATGTGTTCAGAAGCATCGCCCCATCAACTAGTTTAGGTTTTGACGTTCTGCTATCAAAAACTACGTAATTCTTACTTTTCATCGAATTGAAAGAAGTGTGTACGTCTTCGCTCTGCAGGCCTGATTGAGTTACCAATTGGAACAAAACTTCGAAGACGTGTTCATAAAATATTTGCACCGAAACTTGGCAAGTCCTTAAATGACCCTTGCTGTTAATAGGACGTTAAACAAAAGAAACAAAATAAACCAAGAAGACGTGGAGAAATATTCCCTCTCTTGTACGAGTTTTTGTTTCGATTCCTGCTTTTGATGTTAGCTATTTTGACGGCACTGTACAAAGGAACTCATTTGTTTTCCAACTGCCACTGAACTTCACAAATGTGTTCATTTTCTGTACAAATTCGTAACACAGCTCTCCTGTTTACATTGCTAATGGATATGAAGGGATGTTATTGTCTATCTACAGACTGTTTATGGCAATATTTTTCATGAGAAGATATTATACAGAATCTTACAGAGAATCTTCGATGGTTTATGTATAATAATGCTACCTATTTCAGTGAGCGTTTCAAAACAGTGAAAATGATTATAATAATTATAAAAAAAAAATCAATAAAACTTTCGTCAAACATATTTTTATTCACATTCTAATGATATGTGTAATTCAAGATTTTTTTTCCACCGATTTATAGCAACATTTCATGTAAAATAAAGGAAAGTGAGTGTTTGAAATAAAGAAAAACTATTGTAAAATGCAGAGAATTACAGTACTTACTAGCAACTCAAACATGTACGAGTTAAATCATTTGAAAATATCCCTGGAACATCATCATCACAGAAACATGATAAGCAGTGAACTTACATTTATACTACTAATAATCTACATTACCGATACATCTACATTACTGATACATCTACGTTACTGATACATCTACATTACCGATACATCTACATTACTGATACATCTACATTACTGATACATCTACGTTACTGATACATCTACATTACTGAAACATCTACATTACTGATATATCTACATTACTGATACATCTACATTACTGATACATCTACGTTACTGATACATCTACATTACCGATACATCTACATTACTGATACATCTACATTACTGATACATCTACGTTACTGATACATCTACATTACCGATACATCTACATTACTGATACATCTACATTACTGATACATCTACATTACTGAATGTTATGCCCTAGTGTGTGCGTGTCTATACTATATATTGAAACACATAATGAAAAACAGCCGATAATATCAATAGGCCATAACAGTAACAATGTCATTCAAAATGTCTATAATTTTCTATAACAACTCAAAGGACAGCACAGCATCTATCACCTGTTCCAGTAAAGCTTCATATCCTGACCAACATAGAAAAGCTATCCCTTATTGAAAGCAATGTGTTACATTTACGATATTTGGCAAAAAAACAATCATCTAGACCTCACACACAACTCAGTATGTGACCTGTAGCATAACAAAGATGTTACACATGCATGTAATATGTATATAATAATGCAGAAAAGTAGAAAAATATTGTGCTGATGACTGTAGTAAATGAGGCTGACCTACAGGAGTCATTATCTATACTTACTTAATGGTTTAAGTGTATAATGTACAGTGTATACGGGTTCAGTTAACTCAATAGACTCAAAAATAAATAATGATATTCAATCGAACGTCATTGCATACATGTGATCCTTAAAGGCCGGGGGCGACCTACATAAAAAACCGGGTGGTAAGCAATTAGCTGATAAGAAAGTGGGCGGGACTAACTTAGCTATACACAGCAACCGGCTGCTGCCTGTAAACACAACCACATGGTCACCGAGTGGTCAGTGTTTATATTCTACATATATCTAAATGATCACAAGTGTGTAGAATATCTCCAAAGAAAATAAATTTATAATAAAATGTCACGTCAAACTTTGTTTAATACAATATAACATTTTTCAGGAATTAATTATATAAAACAAAAAAATCATTTGATATAGAAATTCTACAAAAATCACTCACCATTCACCATTTATCCTTATGTCTATCATAATGTACCGTCAAACACGTCGATCATCATCACTCTATTATAGGATCCATGTGAATATATACAATCCATACATAGTAAAACTCACTTATATTATTATATATGTCAATAACTGTTGTGTTTTTTGGTAATTTTTATATATATCAGTAAACAATATATTACTGAAAGACTGTATTGATAAATCTTTTCCAAATTGAATCACTGTATTGATAAGTTGGGGCTTTATAATTTTTTTTCTCTTTAATACTGTGTGGTGCATCTGCCCTGCGGGGGTTCCAAACCGAGGTGAAAGGTCTGTCAACATTCTCATTCCAGTGACAGACTGCAAGCTGAGATCTTGCCAGGTACTGACTGTCACTAAAACTTATTCTTTTGTCCTGAAACACGTTCATTGTATTGTTGAAACTTTCCACGTAATAGGTATTTCTGGCAAATACATAATTGTGTGGGTGCTTGTAGACAGCAGAATTTGTAATAGCTCGGAGAAGCATTTTTTCTGCCATTTCGCTCCTCAGGAGAGTCACTGATGGTTCATATTTTTGCTCCTTTCGGCATCGCGCTGTAGGATGACAGTTGTCATGTACATTCCGATAATGCTGTGTAGCATTCACTAAAGCTTTCTGAAGTTTAGATGGGTCATCTTCACAATTTTTCATGGCCCAATGGAAATGGGTACACATTGGTTGCACTTTGTCAACTAGCTCTTCAGACCACGTTTTTCCTCTCAGGTATGCTGGTCCTTTCGACACACTTTGCAGTGCCTTTTTCACGGACTTGACCGCATGCCATGCATCATTCTGGTTGATTGTGAGTGGCTGAATATCGTTCACATATTTGTTGATCGACAGATTCATGTCATGTGTGTGAACATTAACAGACACATCCTTATCATCGAAATACTGATAGAGTTTTTCAGTGCCGAACCGCTCATGTCTTTGTGAAACAATGTCATCAGCCTTTGTCACATGAATACACTGCAGTACCTTGTGAGTTTGTTCTCCAATAGCCACAACACTGGAATCTTTCGCATTTTTCCTCCACCCATGCCTTGCATCCGTCATGATGTCGATACCATGAAGGTTGTCGTACATTCCAATTTCTTCATGAAGTGCAGACTCAATGCTGTCGTTGTATTCTAAATCTATATGCTCCTTGTATCCTTGGAAGACGTAATTTCTTTTATGTTTGTCTATGTGTCCAATATTTGAAAATTTACAAAACCTTGTATATTGAACAGGAAGCATTCCACTACACACAAATCCATGCATCACTCTATAATTGACAAGATATTCGTTGTTTGGCAAGTATGGGGATGATGACCAAAGTATGGAGTGATGTTTTTCCTTTTGACAGTTAAGTCGCACAACAGCAACATGTCCCTTACTTATTAAAGTGTTCTTACAGAGCTTACCATCACAGAGTCGAGCATGGTTTTCAGTGACCTCCACTAACTTTGATAATGACGATTCCGCTGTCATAAACACATTTTGATCAACATCCTTTTTAGCGACTTGAAGATAGGTAGCCATGTTTGTGTTTATAGGTACATTATCCGACTGACACTTGTGCTTCTCAATAAAAGCATCCAACACATGGTTCAAAATATCACCGTTGTTGACTGGACGATTCAGCTGTTTGTACAGTATCTGCTTTACCTCATGTGTTTTTGACAACAAACTAGCTTTTTTGCTGGTGTCACCAGGAATTTCAATCTTAAAACTTGATGAACGCTTTCTCTCAGCTGCCATTTTTTGTCACAATGTTTGTTTTAAATTAGCCCTTTTTATCAAGTTCTTGAAACTCCGAGTCTGAACATTGACTATCTGAATATTCCCTATGCAAAATGTATAGTCAAAATTCAAAATATTTACAATGCTGAATTCAATTTTCCTTCTCCGTTTTTTCTCTGATTCTGTCTTGATATCCTGTCTCTTTGATAGCTGTCTGTATGATTGGGCTGTATGGAGGAATCTTCCCTGCACCCCCCCCCCCCCCTCACACACACACACCAACAGGGGGGGGGGGGGGCTTACCAGAATCATAGTGTGACCAGTGGGCATTATGCATAGATTATGAGGTCCAACTATAAGGCATTTTTTATTTTACATTTACTCTTGGAATCACAAGCGAATAACTTTATTTGTATGACTAATTCAGCATTACAATAATGCTGTTATTTTTATGTGCATATTTATTTCAAATCAGGTAGTCACTTTTTTTATTTTTAAAGACATTTACCCCAAAATGTACCTCACCAATAATAAAGTTCCAGTGTGTTCACCATCAAAGAGAATTTGATACCCTTCTCTCACACCAGTAATGATGCAACAGGAAATCCTGGACCTAGTGCCCACTGGTCACACTGGGATTCCTGGGGTTTTGGAGGGAAGATTCCCCCAACCCATTTATTGATAAGCTGTTGAAGGATAAACATGTCAAGTGAGGGGAAATATCGTATATTTGTTAATCAAGAACAACGAGATACTATTTTCCACCTTTTTGCACACTATGGATGGGATGTAGAGGAAAATGTTTATGATGGGGCTGATACTGATGAGTTTGAAAGTCGATGTAAAGCAACAATGACCAATTTGGATGAAAATCCAGAGGAATCTGAAGCCTATTCTCAGAGTATGAAGAATTTACTGTTGAGAAAGATCCATCGTCAAATGAGTGTGTTCATTGTTTTAGTCAGCCCTGTGTTACGGACGAAACTTTCAGACAGCTATGGTGGGAAACAGAAACCAAACAACAGCATGCACGAAATCATCATTGCAGGAAAGAGGTTTATAAAAAGTTTTGGGTAATGCTGTTACACAGACAGATTTGGAAAGATGTTCGTTATTTACAAAGGAAAAAGCAAGCAATGGAGAAAAATAGTAGCACAAAAAAACTAGTGTGGCATAAACGCGACATTATGCCAAACTGTGTTATACAATTAGTGAGGAGGTGGTATCCTAATCCAGATGGTGTCCCATACATGGGTCATTTATGGAGTTAAAACTGACAAAGAAGGAGAAATCTGTGTTATATCATCAGGATTATAGAGCGTCAACTGTAATATCTACCGTGTATGTTATGATACTGGTGATATAAGATGATTACTATGTACAGCATGTGTTATGGCAGTGTGGTTCTATCTTGCTATCAGTTTATGACTGTAGTAATTGGATTAACATTCATGTGTTTGTGCCTAAAGGATCTGGTTTCTGGTAATTGCCGCCAAATTGTTGATAAGGTAGGGATTTTTGTTTACTCAGCATGCGTGGCCAAGGCCTTGGCAACAACAGTTGTAAACTTCCGGCAGCAACTTCCGGTGAGGCAAATTCAAATTTCAAATTTGATTGACAGCCTCCAAAATGACTAGAAAAATATTTTACATTAGATATACTTCCAAATTGAATTTTTGCAAAGAAAAAGTTTACCATATTCAGATTCTCCACACAAAAATGTGTAACCATGACAAAATCTATATAATAAATGTTTTTGAAAAACATGAATTTGAGGAAAATCTTTCTCTGAAGTGAAGGCAGCCAAACATTTACATATTCATCCATTTTCTCAAGTTGTCTCCCTTTTATACCCCAGCCCCGGCCTTTAAGGCCTATTAGAGAGAAAAAAAACCTTGGTAATATTAATCGATAAATGAAAAAAAGTAAGTCGAAATAAGGATAAAGGAATATTCTGTTGAATATGCATAAGTAGATGAATCAATGATGTAGATGTATCAGTATTGTAGAAGATCATGTTCTGTGTTTAAATTCAACGGAGGAGTATCCAAATGTGGAGATTCAGAACAATCTGGGTTGAGGTTTGTGGAATCTGGAGCAGCATCCCTTTCAAAGGGTTTTAGGTGGTGTACATGTACGGAAATTGGTTTTAAACCTGATTTACTTTGAATTAAGTACGTATGATTATATCATCATTACAGCTATGTACGGTCCAGTCCAACCTTTGCCTAACTTGTTAGACAATGCGGGAGGGTACATCTCCGCACAAAAACCCCTATGACAAAATTTCTTGGACGAATATCCTGATCATAGTGATTGTTGTACCTTTGACTAAAAATCAAACGTACTCCTCATGCTATTCTGCAACCACTTAACATGCATGTTGGAAAGTTCCCTGAGATACCTTGGGCGGTATACCTACAACATCTAAAGGACAAGTTATCTCCCTTACCATCATGACTAACTTTGGGCTGCAGCCCGTGCTACTTTGAGCTGTGGCTCTCTAAGCCATTAGTACATCGGTAAATAAAATAAGAGAATACCGAAGCGTCAACATAATCATAATCCAAACTCAAAATCAATTAAACCAGGGGCAAAATTTGAACAAAGGAAAAATTTACATGGAGACTCTTGCAAAAGTATAAGAGAATAAGACCAGGTGTTCCGGAAGAGTAAGCGTCTTTTGCTTCATCGACGACACCCGCCATGTAAATCTTTGTCATATCCAAGTAAACATCAAGTTCTCAAAATGAGAACCGAGTATCATTGTCAATCACAACAAGTAAACACACTTATTAGCATACTCAAAAACGTCTATCTTCATATCACTTAAAGATAAAGAATATTTCTCAATGAGACAAAGATGGCGACCATAAAACTTGCCCATAGTACTGATCAACCTGGATCTCTCGAATCCTTGTGTTGTTAGTTTGTTTGTCAGCAGTCGACATCGATCACGAAAATCCCGATATTAAGAGCAAGCCCTGGAATACCGAATCAACTGCGGCATGTAAACACCATAGGTTGGAGAAGCAGGGATGTTACTATCAAGAAATGGAAAGTTAACGATCGGAAAATTGAAATCATCACGTTTAACGTATAGCTTAGTAGTAAGCTGTCCATGTTGGTCGTAGTTTAAGTAGAGATCGAGGTAAGCAGCTGATGTAGAAGAGTCTGTTGTGTCCTTTATTTCAAGTTCAGAAGGGTATATCCAATCGACGTGGTCAGCAAACTTCTTGTTGTTTATAGACAACACATCGTCGATTTATCTGAAAGTGAAATTAAAAGATTTGGCAAGGTTTTTGTTACCTTTCCTGATTAGCTCCTCCACAAATCAGCCTCGTATGAAAACAAAAACAAGTCAGCTAAGAGTGGGGCACAGTTTGTTCCCATGGGAATGCCAACAGTCTGCTGGAAAATCTTTCCTCCGAACTCAACAAAAATGTTGTCGACCAGGAATTCAATCATCCGTACTACATCTTCTTCAGTATATTTCCTCTTAGCTTTTGTCGTGTTTTTGACAAAGTATGCTCCGAGATAGCTCACTACCATATATTTGTATCGTCGTCCGCCTTTCTTAGAAAAGAAAGCTCTCATAACAAGTGATCGGAGACGTTCCTTCAATTTTGTATGAGGTATGGTAGTGTACAGGGTGGAAAAATCAAATGTTTTGACCGAAAAGACGTTTTTAAGGAGGGGGTGTTGAAGATTGATCAAAAGATCTTTCGAGTTTTTCAAAATTCACATCCCATTAATTCCACTTCTGGAGTACACAGTGTCACAATACGACTGAAGCCCTGGTTTTATGGTACTAAGAATTGTAGTAAGAAGTTTTGATAATGGCTTGGTTGAGCAATTAGCAGAGCCAGCGATAAAACTTTGCTAATAAGGATCCTTGTGTAGTTTCGGTATCCAATAAAGACAAGGTAAGTCAGCATCTTGCTCATTAACCAGCACTGGGAAAGATTGCAATACCGAAGCATGGTTTGAAATTAATTCATGTTTCGAAAAACCGGTAAATGTGTAAGTAGGGTAACCTTGGTTATCAAGCAGGCCTAGTTCTTTTTGCAAGCAATGCATGTAATAGCGTTTGCAAACAATGATCAAGTTGTTAGATGCTTTGTCTGCAGACACGACCACATACTTATCATGTAGATTGTTGAGTGTTGCTCGAATATCGGGGTCAAGAAATATCGACTTGTGTTTAGTTTTCATTTTGTGACGCAAATTGCTTATTCTTTTCTGAATAGAGGACCTGATAGACGTCACCCACTCTGAAAGTGAATCCAATTCAGCATGTTCACGTTTAGTCCATTGTCTGGCGTAATCTTCAACCGAGTGCATAAGAATCTTGAAATTCACATGCCAATTGATGGATGGAGTCTCTCGATACTTAGGACCTTTCATGAAAAGCTCCCGGAGCTTTATATTTGGGATAATATTCAGATTACCCGTTACTATGTGGCCAGCTGGACCATAGCAATATTGAGATGAAGAACATGAACATGCTGAAGGAGGAGTCATTCTAAGGTCATCTATATTCAATTGTTGCAATGTTTGCTTGTAATTGAAAAACTTTGGTGCAATAGGTATGGAATATCTGTAAGAAATAATCGGTGAACTTTTATATCGGAAGTACGGTGGTATGTTAGCTTGAACAGACTTTTGGTGCAAGATATTGCTGATATTCATCCCTGTCACTGTACTCTGTATTAACAAAAGCATCTATCATTTGAATGATAGTGTGATTAAATCGCTCCACCAATTCATTACTCGGGGGTGATAAGGAGTTGTCCTACACTTTACTATGCCTAACTTTTTACACAAAGCAGCAAATAGTTCACCTTCATACTCCGGCTCTCTATCCGTGGGAATTAGATACGGTACACCTTATTTGCTAATAATTCTGAGCAAAGTTTCTCCGGTACTGTGATAGCAGTGTGATTCAAAGGGCATAAACCTCAGCATACCTTGAAAAAATAGCATTCTACTATAAAACCACTATTTCCATTCTCTGTTGCAGGGATACCACTCAGACTATTAATGGAGATCTTATCCTGGGGACGCATCACCTGACCCTGTGAAGGCTGTAAAGGGGCCTTTCCAGTACCAGAACCTTGTTTCCTATGAGCACATATTTCATTCTTCCTACACCAACGTTGGACATCTTCAGCTAAGCCAGTTAAAAAAAAATCTAATTTGAGAAAATGCTTTATCTCTATTTAACTGACCCTTCTGTACGACTGCCGTGTAATTGGTGAAATATCTGATCCCTAATCCTATAAGGGGGCAAGTACCCGATATTTGGTATTGGGGTTCCCTAGAGACGCATCCTTGACATAGAGTAGCCCGTCATCTAAGACAATAACTGATTTCTCTTTACAGTCTGGACAAGTATCTCGCCTACAAAGTTTTGATGATTTCCACGACAAATCATCAGAATTTGAATGTTGGCTACCTGGTCTTTGTTGTATTCTATAATCGAACATCTCTATGACACAAATCCAGCAGCAGGCCAGAATTCTCCCTGGATTTTTAAAATACTTTAGCCAAATGAGTGCTGCATGATCTACACGAACAGCGATATGGGTACCCACAAGGGAATGTTTAAAATATTTCAGGAATGTCACTACTGGCAGTAACTCTCTATGTATGGTAGAGTAGTTTTGTTGTACCCTACTTAGAATTTTACTTGCATAACAGATAACTCTTTCTATACCCTGCTGTATTTGTGACAAAACTGCCCCCTCCCTGAGCTTCTAACATCACAGTCCAATATGAAATTCCTCTCTCTGTTGGCATAAGAGAGAATTGGAGCAGACACAAACAATTCTTCCAATTTTACGAATGCCTGCTCACAATTATCGTCCAACTTGAAAGCTTTTCCTTTTCTAGTAAGTATTGTCGATGGGGCTGAAATGTGGACGAAATCTCATATGAACTTTCTATAATAGCTTGCTAGAACAAGGAAACTCCGGACCTCTGACACGAATGGCGGTGAAGGCCACTCTCGTACGACCGTGACCTGGTCAGGGTCACAGCTTACTCCCGCCTCGGAAACTATATGCCCTAAATAAGAAACTTGAATCTGAGAGGGAGTACATAGAAAAGCAAATATGCAACTTAAAAATTATGTTTAAGTTGCATATTTGCTCTTCTAAAACAATCAAATAATTCTGTTACATAGACCAAAGGGCACCACATTAAATTCGAATAGCCCCTTGTGAATAGCAAAGGCTGTTTTTGCTTTATCATCTTTATCCGTACGGCACTGCAAAAAGCCGCTAGCTCAATCCAATGTTGGAAACCATTTCGTCCCTGAGAGTGATATATGGCTTCCCCAATGTTTAGGAGGGGGTACGCATCTTTGCGTGTGACTAAGTTTAAACGTCTGAACCATCTTTCTTAATTACGAGTGTTACAGGTGCAGACTTTGGACTAGAACTTGGTGAGATGATAACTTTCTCTAACATTTATTCCAACTCTTTTTCTACAGCCAGTTTCTTGGAAGGGGACTTCTTTCTAGGCGCCATCTTAATAGGTGGTGCCCCCCTGAGGGTTAATTGTATGTTCTACTAATGTAAACCTACCGATTGTTCCATCTGGGCCTCTAAAATATCCTGGTATCCTAAAAACATCCTGAAACTTGTTAGTTTGTTTGTCAGCAGTCAACATCGACCACGCAAATCACGATACCTAGAGCAAGCCCTAGAATATCGAATTAACTGCGCCATGTAAATACCACAGACCATGTATGTCAGTAGTCAGGGAAAATGTCGAAATTGACGATAAACAATTCTTTAATTTTCTCACATATTCTAAATTTGATTGAACTTATTTCATTTCAGGTTTCTATCCAACACCTGGGGGCAGTCTGCATCCAACACTAGGCCCTCCACCGGCGTACTCAAAGACGTTTCCAGATGAACCGAAACTTTCGCTAGCTGTCTAGTTCAGAAACGTGTTAAACACCATTCACTGTTCTATATGGAGACGTATTTTTTATGGCGACGTTGCTTTGTATTTGTTCTGCCAAACCCCGTTCTGATGGTGAAAATACTCATTGAGTGACGTCCAGACATGTTAGGTTAAAATGAATATGAATATGATTTCTAAAAAAGATGATTTGAATAAATTACCGTCATTGATACAGATTATCAATTGGAATAAAATGTTTATTTTTAAAAAGCTGAAGGGAGACGTAGAAATGGAACAGAAAAAACGTTGCCATGCAAATAGCCATTTGCAGTATTCCATAAGAAGGAAAAAACGGCTGTACGTTGCAATGTTAATCATGTTTAGTAGTATTTTGATAAATAAATTACGTGTGTGTCATACGCTGATATTTTCCAATTCAAACATCCCATAATTTCCCCTCCCCCCCCCCCCCCTACTGTACATTGCTTTCACTGTCTACTTGATGGCGTCATTCAACACTCTGATTGGTCCATTGTCGGAATAATGTTAGGACAGGAAGCTAAAAAAGTGTCATACTTCCGTGTCAAGGTCAATTATGACGTTATCATTTTAAACTAGACATTGGTGACTCCTTGATATTTAAACAACGTTTCAATATAACATTTGCGCCTATGATGAAGTAAAAACCATGAAGCCAGCAAACAACTGCCTGGACTATATCCGAATGAACCGGCTTCTAAATATCATTCTTAATTGTTAGACTTCTTCTGTGACTAAAATAATAGCTGATTAATTTAAATAAGAAAACTAGCGTTAAATAGACGCTGGCTATAGAACTAAAAAAATGATATCGATTTTATCAAAACGCTTCCTATATGTCTCTTGAATTTATCCCATGTTTCCGTTAATCGTAAGAAATTGGCAGACATTTGGGTTTTCCCTTTATTAAAAACCAGTAAGGTTTATGTGGGTATAACATGTTTGTTGCAGTATACATGTATAATAGTCACAAGGCGATGAGTTTCGTACAGACCTACATATTGTAGTCGTACACGTTACAGCGGTTTTCAGTTTTAAATCATGATCAGGCAAATGCTAAACTAAAGTCGACATTTCCTTTGAAACGATAGTCGAAACAGATAGGGAAGATATAAAAAAATATCTCTAAAAAACCAATGTCAATTGAAAGCCTTTTAAGGTGCAATGTCAGCTTTAATATAAAAAATAAGTGATTTGATATGTACAATGTCATTAGTAACTTAGAAAATAAGGCATGCATACATGAACAAAATTATACAAAAATGCAAAAACAAGAAATACGACAAAGCGTTTCTCTAAAATCTAATCACTTTCTTATAAAATGCATGGAAACTTTTTCAGGTCTTTGAATAAATCCCAAATCTTCCTTGCCCAGGCTTTAGCATCTCCTGTATACCACAAGGGAGGTAATCCTCGCGACCCTACCAATGTTGTGACAAAAATACACCGTAATGTAGATGATTGCACATCAAATCAAAACATAAGAAAACGATTGGTATTTAATAACCATTCAATAACAACAAATGGCTTTCTTAATGATAAATTTTCCAAGATCGGAGAATGAGTATACAAATATTGTATATAAAAATAACAGTTTTATAGTTTGTGCATGCTTGCCTACTGTGTACATTGACATATTGTGTGCTTTCAGCTCCATATTTGTCTACAACACTGCTCTTTATATATCAATATATGCTATTATTTTTTTACTGAATTATTTGTTAATTTTAAGCCGCTCATGAAAAACAATAATTAAGATTGTGCCGGATATTTCATATACAGGACTATACTGATATGTCAATAAATGTAGCTGAAATGAAAAAGGATGAAAAGTTTAAGGTTATTGACATTATTTTTAAGTGCACTATAACCCTGCTCTAGATCTCATACAGGACACACGTTTCGTTTGATGGTTTTTATGATTTCAAGGAGATACCCAGCATCCATAGCCAGGATACCTAGTCCTGCCATAACTAGAAGCAGACAACCTACAAACCCTATTGCTTTAGCAGATGGGCGGTTGTCCTTCGCCGAGATCTTAGTACGTTTATAACTAGTGGTAGCATTCCTATGAACAAGAAGTTCTGCCCGAAGTTGTTCTATGATAGCGAGAAGTTCTTCTGTGGTATAATTAGCGTAGCTGTGGTTGCCACAACTACTACAGGAGGAACAAGAGAAAGTAGAGTTGTCTGTACCAGCTGGTGTGGATTGGATAAATTCAGTAAATACTGCCGTAGACGGGAAGGTTTCTGTTGTATCTTGTCTAGCTGTAGCTGTAGGTCGAATGGTTTCAGTCAGTGATGGCGCAGACTGGATGGTTTCAATCAGTGATGGCGTAGACTGGATGGTTCCAGCCAGTGCAGATGTAGACTGGATGGTTTCGGTTAGTGCTCCTGTAAGTCGGATGCTATCCGTTGATATTGCTGAAGACAAACTAGTTTCGGTCAATACGCCAGAAGATGGGACAGTTTCCGTCAATACGGCAGTAGATGGGACAGTTTCGGTCAATACGCCAGTAGATGGAACAATTTCCGTCAATACGCCAGTAGATGGGACAGTTTCCATCAATACGCCAGTAGATGGGACAGTTTCGGTCAATACGCCAGTAGATGGGACAGTTTCGGTCAATACGCCAGTAGATGGGACAGTTTCGGTCAATACGCCAGTAGATGGGACAGTTTCCGTCAATACGCCAGTAGATAGGACAGTTTCCGTCAGTACGCCAGTTGATTGGACAGTTTCCATCAATACTGATGTAGAAGACGGGGTTTGCGTCGACGTTTCTGTAGTTACGATGACTGCTGCCGTCGAAGGTCTCGAGACGACCTCATTGCTATTACCTGTAGATGATCCACATTTTTGTTGAAAAGCATCCCTTCCTTCTGCCTACGAAAGGAAAAAGAACACTTGTAACATTCTTCTTCAAAGTGACATCATATACGTTTGCCGATCAGACATTTTAGCTAAATATCCGTTTCTTCTGATATGTTAACGGTGCTCATATGACAACATCTTTATTTAAACAAAAAATAAGAAAATACTAAATTATCATCAACGATATTGTTTGAACTCGAAATCGATTAAGCTAGGGGCTAAATATGAACAAAGGAAATATTCAAATGGAGACTCTTGAAGAACGTACAAGACAATAAGACCATGTTGTTCTGGAAGAGTAAACGTCTTTTACTTCATCGAAGACACCCGCTCATGTAGTAAATCTTGGTCACATCCAAGTAGACGTTTAAGTACCCAAAGTAAAGATTACAACATGTAAGCACACTAATGAGCATGATCAAAAAGCCCAACTCGATATCATATGAGGATACAGGATATATTGCAATGAAACCAAGATGGCGACCATAAAACTTGCTCATAGAAATTTGGAAGAAACAAAACGTTATCCCTGTACTGAAAACACAGTAATAAGAAGCAACAAAAAATAACTGTAGAATAATAGGTATCCCGTAAAGGTAAGTTTTTTCTGCTTCTTTAGTGACAAGTGCCTCGTACATCTTTATCGAAGTAATGCATCTTTGGTAGGGACAACATACTGTAAACCAAATTATTTTCACATGCGATTAATTTTCGCGTATTTCGCCGGTGATTAAAACTCAGCCTAAACGAATGCCAGTTTACCATCGTTTAGGACCACACGATAGTAAATACAGATAAAACAATATAACGAGCTATTGTAAAAAACAAAAACTACAAAATAACATAACAACTGTGAACAAAGATGCATTTCAAACAATGAATTATACTATGCATCTCGTAACTACTATTGTTTTGAAAAAGAAATCAGAGAATACCGATGCGTCAAAAATGTCATAATCCGAAAATCAATATCGATTAAACTAGAGCCAGGATACAGAGGATAAGACAAGGTGTTCGAGAAGAGAAAGCATCTCCGCCTCATCGACGACTCCCGCCTTGTACATCTAGGTCATGTCCAAATGCAGTCACGTTCTCAAGTGAGAACTGAGGCACCATTCTTAATCACAACAAGTAGGCATATTAATGTGCATATTCAATCACAACAAGCTTCATATCATAGAATGATACAGAATAGTTCTCAATAAGACCAAGATGCACAGCGAAGACAATAATCTACCAGCCAGTTTAATGAAGCTATAATTAATTTAACGTAAACAATACCCCGATACTGTAACTGCAGGGGATGAATAAAGGAAGTACTCACAAAAAGAAAAACCTACCAGGCTACTGTTTATTACAAGGGGGTAACTGAACGTTGAAGATTGCTCCCATCCATGGATATATCCAGCCAGAAGGACAGAGCTGCCATTGGTCCTGATGATATGAATGCCACTGCCTACGGATTTCTGACTGGAGATCATGCCTTCTACAACTGCTACTTGTCCTGTCATAGCCTCGCAATCAACGGTAATATGTTGCAGGCTTTCATTTTGTGTGGCTAAAATGATTTCCGCTCCTACGATATTTTCTGGTATCTTAAACACTAGATTACCGCTGACGGATTCCAGTTGCTGCAGTATAACCATAGACGGATTTCCGTTATTGCGATTCGTGAACATTGCTATCATAATTGGTTGATCGGAAACGAAATTGCAAGTCTCAGTGTCAAATTGCAAGGTTCTGTGTGCACCTTCATCGTCTAAGATAACTGATAATTGTGATGAATCTAAAGAACAGGTATAATCCACTCGCGTGTTTGGGTACAACGATACTATCTTGCACTGGTAAACAGCGTTAGTCGGGGCGATTGATACAAACTTTGTACCCCAGTTATTGACAGGTGGTAACTGTTCTACCAGGTGATTATCATTTGGACCCGAAATTACACCTTTATTTCCACTAAACACGTTGACTAGTCTATCTGACAAAACCCTTGTCCCTGTTAGGTCGCCGAATTGGCTTTGTATCTGTAATGTATCGTATTCTTCCATAACGATGCTAAACACATCGCCATTCCCATAAAAGACATTGTTTATCTCCACGCCGTTTTCTTCGCCATTGAGCAATCTGATCGAGACGTTCACTCTAGTATTGGACTGGGAAGCCACAATCAGAATTTGAGGCAGTGATACTTCACCGACTAGAGCATTTGTTGTTACTGCAAAATATGTAGTACCGAGAGAGTTCTCTTCTGTTGCAATAAACCCCGCCGATGTCGTCGATGGCTGGCTGTTAAACCCGTACACAATAATGTGATGATCTGATAATACTCGAATGGCATTTGAACTTAATCTTGACCCTATCACTGTGAACGTTGTATCAACTGGCACAACAGTCGTTTCTGTAGAGTTCACATGTTTCATTTGTATAATTCCAGATCTTGAGAGAACCGTAATGTTTGCGTTGTTGTCATCGATGTTTAATATTGACACAAGGTGAGAACCGTCGTCAGCCGTTTCCATAAAGCCAATGATGTAACTTTCTAGAGGGAAAAATAACAATTAATTAATTACAAATCCCTACATGCAAAATTTTCATGACATAACGTGCATTTTTCAACTTCAAAACATGACATTAATTTTATAAGATAGAGTTGAAATTATTTAGGATGAGAAGATGCATTAAATTTTGACCAATATTTGCATTGCAGACCTGGGCTTAACTATTATTTTGGTCACTGACTAATGATTTTTACTTATTGGAGTAGCATTATATTGTCATAATTGTATAGCTGTATAATTATGATAATTAAAATACGTACGTGGTACGATGTATCAGATACTCACTTGGACAGATGCTTGTAGAACTACACGTGCGGAACTCTGTGTCTGATCCCGTGCAAGGCATGCCGTCGTTTGCTGGTTCTGGATTTGAACATGAACGTCCTCGTGTTTGTGTTCCATTTCTTGGAACATCCTCTTCCACACAAGTGACTGAACACCCGCTGTAGTTACTCCAGTCGGTCCATCCACCGTCCACTGACAATGTGTAGCATGTCCAAATCAATCATTTCTATGATACATACAATTCAATATGATGCTACATTATCATCATATATTCAGTATTGCTATGCAATGACGTACATAATAATATTATGATTATTATTATTGTAAATCCAAGTAAGCGGAAAGGAATCATCAAGAAAAGCAAGATTTAAGAAACAGATATAACTGCACCACACTAGCATGGACTGATTATTGTTACGAGACAAAAGATCACATTTTCATTGTCTTCTAAATTCTTTTTAATGAATTTTTGTTGGTTTTTTTATGTATTTTTTCATTTATTCATTTATGCACATGTACATTACAAACCATATAACAGGACCAAAACTTTGCTTTAATGAAAATGTCTATTTACAAATAAGATCTTTAATACAAAAGAGTTATATTTGGATATTGTACGTTGTACTTTTTAACTGAATTGGATTGGGCTTTGGTTATGTTTATCTGAGTCCACTGACCTGCTGCGAGCTTGGCACAGTCTTCGTTGCTTAGTTCGTCCTGATCATCATCTATAAGGGAAAAAATAACCATCTTGAAATGCTTACACATTGCATTGACTCGTTTATATTCCAAATTATCGTAAAAACTCGTGTAGCGTTTGTTTATAAAACAACTATAATCTTTTCAGGTGATTCTGTTTTGTTTTTGTATTTGTTTTGCAGAAGATCGATAATATACAAAGTCAACAATCTCTAAAGGCAAGAATTTCAAGACGGGTCTACTTACAATTTTTTTGACTGCATGGAATTCAAGGCTTATTTTAAAAGCCGGCTTTTTAAACTAGAACGATTTCAAACTTAGGGTCCAATATTTCTCATTTTTCAATTTCAACCATCAACAGTTATAATTTTATTTTTTTTGATGGTGCGATATACTTACTTTATAATCTAATATAAGGGACATTTTATATATATATATAGATAATATTTATTTAATGATTAGGGACATTTCCATAATATAATAATATACTTACAATGGGTGTATCCATGTTTTGACAATAACAATGGAGAGGGTTGTGGTAGTCATAATCAACTTAAAAATCTTTTTCATAGGAGCATATCAAAAATATAATAATATGATAGTGATATTTCCATGATATTGACATAATTTTGAGATATTTATTTCAATATTATAATATACTGTATAAGGATATATAGACAAAAAGGTGATATAATTATTGGGCGCAAATCAACATTATGGTGCTATATTATACTTTTGGTATCCATGATACATCAATGGTATAGTGGTGCATATTAAGAAAAAAAACTATATTAGATACTTAATTTAAATAAATTGTCCCTGAACTCTTAACCCTACTAATGTCTATCATATCAGGACAATACTCAGAGGTATCAACTGATTATAGGTCGCCTAATGGATTCATTACCAATGTATGATGTTTACATATCTACCCTATCTAAGTTATTAAGTATATGACTATTCTTCAGGATATAGACACCATAAAATCAATTTAACAAATTGATCACAATACCGTTAAACGTAGCGTGAATGCTAATTCAAATTTATGAAGAAGCTGCTACCTTTGCATTCTAAGCAAATAGCCAGACCCTATAGCGTTCTTCAGATATACAGGCCAAATAAGGCACGTAATGTATGCAGGTATTGTTGACACTTTTGGAATTCTGTTTGATGTATATATATGTACCATGCTATGTTGTAAATTTAAAACTGTAATGATATTAATCTTGACATAAATATACTTGTTTTACTATATTTATACATAATGTATGTAAGTATTTCGTTTGTGCATATATAACTGCAGTTATGAATCTCAAACAATTTCGATGATTAACAAATATAAAAAAACTTTCCATCTCATTTTGTTTTGTAACACGTATGAAATTGTCGTTCTACTCGAATAAATGCACCAATTTGTGAAGCCCGAGTTTCCTCTGGCCCTAACAGAGTTGGACATTTACACAGATAAATGTCTGATAAATAAATTTAAAAAATACCCAAACCAGATCTGGTGTCGGGGCCATAGAGAACTCGGACTACAATGTTTGATTATGTGATAAATGAATCAAATTCTTAAAAGATTAATGAATTTTCATTTTAGATCGCCAAAGGCCCGCTAAATTAAAAATAACCCTTCGAATTGGTCCATAAATCTCAAATGGAATGGAAACCCATGTTTGATCATAAATATATGTATGTCTCAGTTTTCTTTGTTATTACTTTTCAAAATAATTTCGTTTTAAGTTGTCGATATTGTCGCATGTTGATATTTTCAGTTTTATTTAACTTGTCCTACAATTTCTCTTTATCATAAACAATATAAACAACAACAAGAATCATACACATGTATACGTAAATACGGACTCCTATAGTGGTGCAATATAAGGAATTGATATCTTTAAAGGATGCAGCATGTGTGTGTGTTACGTCATCTTTGTATAGTAACATTATTCTTTGTCATTGATCTCACCGTCTATTTCGGCTCTTGTGGGTGTTAAAACACAAAGTTCTTCATCAATCCGTCCATCACAATCGTTATCTAGACCGTCACCCACAGTACTGTCAGATCTTGTGCACAACTGAAGATAAAAAAACCTCGAAAATCAACAATATGGAATCTAAAAATTACAAATTAATAAAGGAACCAAACATGATAATTAAGAAAAAAAAAACGAAAAATAAACAACAACAAAGAAACAACACACACACACACACACACACTAAACAACAACAAAAACCAAACCCTAAAAATGTATACAATGTACCACTCTGAGTACCTATTAAGTCCAAATGTTGATGATTCTACTTTCTGTCTTGAAGACGATAAACTATCTATAAAACAAACCGTTGTTACCCTAGACCTGCGTGCTGAATGTTATTGACTAAAGTAAATTAAGGAGAAACCAATGTTATTGGCTAGGAGCAAAGCGGTGTTGAGGGGGAAATATTTGCGGGAAAGAAATGTATTTCAGAATCACAGGGGAAAGTTCTTCGTATTACGTATGATTTGAACCTGATTTGAACCTGATTTGTCCTATTGGAAAACTAAAGACAAATTTGAATCTGTCAGAAAATTATTATTAAATGATTGGTCCTTTAGAAAACTTAGTTATATAGGGAAAGTTATAGACACAAAAACATTGCCGCTCCAAATCTTAACCCATATTTTTACAGAACTTCCTGACCCTTCCGAGGTGTTCATCAACAACCTCCGAAACGTATGATTTTTTCTAACTTTTTATGGTCCGGGAAAATTGACGAAATAAAAGAAATGTGAAATCATACTGTCAAGCGTTAAAAATGACCCGGATAAAAAAATACTTGACCCAAACAACAATTCCCCGTGGAAAAAAATTATTTCCGATCAAATTGGTGTATGAACAGTGAAGGATTTACAACATCGCAAATAACTTAAACCCTTTCTGGTCTAGTGTTGTTAAAATATGGTCTTCCATAGAGCGTGCTCCACTCACAATCCCGATAGAAATAGAATCGCAACCACTATAGTTTAACAATATCATAGATAAATAAAACGTTTGCATTGTACTCTTCGTAAAAGAGTTTTTAAACAGCTTTATGCTATCCACATTAATTGTGTTGAATGAAAAAATCAGAGAATACCAAAGCGTCAACAAAACCATAATCCGAACTCAAAATCGATTAAACTAGGGGCAAAATATGAACAAAGGAAAGTTTAACATGGGGACTCTCGTAAAAGCACGTGATAATAAGACCAGGTGTTCCGGAAGAGTAAGCGTCTTCTGTCTCATCGACGACACCCGTCATGTAAATCTTGGTCACAGCCAAGTAAACATCAATCTTCAAAATGAGAACCGAGTCATCATTGTCAATCACAACAGGTAAACACACTAATAAGCATACTCAAAAACGTCCATCTTCATATCACACAAAAATACAGAATATTTCTCGATGAGATCAAGATAACCAGAAAACTTGTCCATAGTCTTCATCAACTTGCACCTCTCAAACCCTGTGCCGTAAGTGTGTTCGTCAGCAGTTGACATCTATCACGAAAATCTCGATATTCAGAGCAAGCCCTAGAATAACGAATCAACTGCGACATGTAAACACCATAGGATGCCGTCATAATAGCATCAATCCCATAGTCATGGGAAAATGCATTAAAAACTTCCAAAAAATAGGAACGTACCAGATAACAAACTTATACGAATACTTAAAGGAATGGAGAAGATAACTAGGGACTTTTATCTATTATTAGTCAATAGATATCTCTCCCAAATACATCAGTGCAAAAACGGCAGGACATGATGGGATTAGATATAACAATTGGAAAATGGAAAATGTACTTCAAACTTCATTTAATGTAACGGATGACACAACACTACAAACATTTCAATTTAAAGTGCTTCACAGAATACTCTATACAAATTCCAGGCTTATGAGAATGGAAATTACAGTAACAGAAAATTGTAATAGCTTTACAGTAAACAGAGAAATGTTGACTCATTTATTTTGGGAGTGTCCGCATACACATGCATTATTGCCAGGTTCATTCCTAAGAGAGCAATTTGTAACTTATTGTAACAAAGATTTTTTATGGTCAAGTATTTCTTTGATATACGGAACAGATGACCCTCCCGAACACGATAATGTTAACATGTGTATTATAATCTTAAAGAAATACATTTACTCATGTAGAAACAAACATACAACATTTGAAGGATCCTGTTCAGCAACCTCTTATTATAAACTCAATGAAAACCAAAGTAAACCTTTCTTTCCCCGTGCAAAAGCAGACCGAGCAATAGCCAAGTGGGATGCTATCAGCACAGCATTGGACATAGATTGAATGTATATAAAAATACATTGTATCATAAGATGCAAGCAATGTTTTGGAATGTTGTTTTAGTGAATTTTGTTAGACAATGAGTAATACAATGGCATACAAGTGTCGTGTACTCAATTGCATACTATCATGTAAACAATAAAAAAAATAAAATAAGATAACAAAAATACTTACCAAGTGTTTGTGATGAGTTTTTTTTATTTTAAAACATAGTACTCTTAATGAAGATCGTGAAAGTGTGAAAGAGTTACTTATAATATAATTACTTACTGTGTTAATCGGAGCAAACCTTGCCCCGGCAGTTGTCATGTACAGTTGTGTTGGTGTTGTTCCGTACAAGTAGCCCCCAAATGTGACGGTAGGAGAGGTATGGCGTACGGTGTGAGAACCGCCAGAAACCCTGAAATGACCAACCAAGTACTCCGTCTCATCAACGGACTGAAACTTATTAGAAGCCGTAAACTTAGTGCCGTTTATCTTCAGTCCGTTTTGTTCTCCGGCTTTTACAATGAGCATTAGCATGTTTTCAAATTGGTCAGTCGCCAAGCTTGTTGGAGTAGTGAATGTGTAATCGGCGCCATATTGTTTTATAGACGGAATTATCATCATGGTAGAGTCTTTGCTGTCTGAGTTGTTTGTCTTACCCGAAGAAAACTGTGCCAGAAGAATAGGCCTGTTCGCTTCTATAAAACAATGTTCTGACGACATTATATTGTACACTGCTATTTCACCTGCTCTTGAGAAGGGCAAAGAGACGACCGAGCCGTTTCCACACGTAATGGCGACAATTATTTTATTTTCACTGGCCACAATTTTCAATACATTACTTGTACCGTGTTTAGGAATAGGCGATGTGATGAAGTGTGTACCAAACGTTTCGACGGCAGGTAATTGCTCTATGATACGTACATATTGTGTTTCGGGTGCTTGGCCTAAATTAGCTATAGATATAGAAGGAGCAGTTTTTATATTTCCGCTGAAAACGGCGATGTCCTTGTCGGCAGTGATTTTTGTTCCACTGAGATCCCCTTCACTTATGAAATGAAAAGTTTCAAATCGGTTCAAATTTATTGTGATTCTACCACCAGAGCCGAAAGCGTTTTGTTCATAGTCAACAGTATTACTATCAAGTGCTTCACCCAAACTTATAACAACGGCAGTTGTATCGTTCACACCAGCCAACAATACCTGGCTCTGTGTTGAAGTTGAATCTTTTGTTATGATGAAGTAGTCCGTACCAAGCACGTCCGTTGGCATAGCAACAAAGAAATCACACGATTCTGTTTCCGAATCGAGTCCGAAAACTGAAATTTCGTCGTCAGCCGTCACAAGTATGCCCTTTGTACCCTTTTGTGTTTCCGCCATACGTATATTCGCTGAAATAGTTATTTGTTTGGTGACACCAGAGGTAACACTGAAAGAAGTCTCGCTTATTGAGACCCATAAAAACTTTGGCGCCGTGACCAGCACATTTACGGTTTTTGTTTTAACAGTTGTTATGTAAAGCAGAACATCTCGGTCAGCGTCTGTCGATTCGGGAAATCCTAAAATGAACTCAGTACCAGCATTGTCCGGCGCGGCTGTGAATAGAATTAACAACTGCATTAGTCCATTTTAATTAATATTACAAAACGTTAAGATTAATGTATGTAACAAGCATTTTGATCACAAACAGGATAAGTTTACCTAAAACACGCTGACGTCTTTTTTTTTTTGTTATTGAAAAAACAACATCAATAATAATAATCCGGCAACGCTTTCTTTTTCAGTAATGCCATGTTTTGTTCTATAATTATGATATACATGTGAATACAAACTAATCTGACATCCCCAAGCAGAAGGAGAACGTGGAAGTTAGGAATGGTAATAAGGAATGCTATTTTGAATTATTACATCCATAGGTGGGGATTCGACAGAATAACGCCACAAAGCAAGCAATAGAAAGTTTAACAGATTGCTTTCTCATTGCTCGCTAAGCATATACTAGTTTTATGCATGAAAAGGAAAACGAAAGATACAATAAAACTGTCATGAATATAAAGATATTTGTGTAGACTAAATATAGTCACAAATATTCATACTGGTTTTTTTTTCTTCGAAAATTAGACCAGATTTCCATGTTTGAATTATAATTGTATTGTTTTTAAACAGTATTCCCGTTTCATTATTCACATAAGGTTACTTAAAATGTAAATCCACACAATTTAGTCAACTCAATATTTCTGGAATAAAACTCAAATGACAACTTGTTCCGCTGATATATATATGATACTGAATTATAGTTGTATACACAATGAATATATAATATTCAGAAATATCGCTTATTATATCAAAGTGGTTAAGCAGTGCTAGTTTTCCTGGGAATATCACTGATGATTTTTATTAAGGAAAATTACTCACCTGTTTGTAAACTTGATCCAGGGAACATGACATAAAGTAGGATTACCCAAAGACGAATCATGATGCTTCTAAAGTGTCGACACTGTCCATTTAGTCCATATACTAACACCACTAATACACTAGACTCGTTTATCAATATGTCCATAAATGTGGCGGATACAGTTGTAATCAATTATTCACGAGAATCATGACCAAGCAATGGCCAGAATCCAAAGGTTTCCAGAACCATTAGTCTACCGATGCATTACGTCTGATTTGCAAATTTATATTTAGACCGACGCGTTTTTACCTGAAGGGAACTATATTGAATTTATGAATATGTATGGTTATTCAAAATTGTAATCAATAAATATAAATGTATCTGAGAGTTAAAATTAATTTAAGCATTATTGGTTATTACGATTGCGATTTTATAGACGAAAAAATGGTTATAATGTTTATACAAAGCACTTTATAAAAATATCGCGATATTTACGATATTCACGATATATACATGTATATATCTAAATTTAATATCGCTAAAGATGTTTTAGATCTGTTGCAATACTCGTTTTTGCACCGTTGTCAATAGTAATCCAGTTTAAGGCGGTTGTTTCATAAACTAAGAAGTACAATCATCACTATCACTAAGTACAGACATATATACGAGAGTTGATTGATAAGTTGTGAGCCTCATATTTAAGAGTTTGGGTTTTGGCGGACATATTGCATTGTTTTTCAACATAACCCCCTTCAATTTCTAAACACTTTTTCCAGCGACGTTTAAGGGCCTCAGTGCCACTTTTAAAGAAGTCCTTTTCTTGACAGAAAGTCCTCCAATACATAATGACGTGTCATCATTTGACCGAACATGGGTACTGGGAATGGTCTTTTTCAATTTATAAAACAGATCACAGTCTGATGGAGCGAGGTCAGACAGATAAGAATGGTCAATCAACCCAAAGCCTCATAGCAATGACATACTTGTGAACAGGGACATTGTCCTGGCCCCGAGATCATGAAACAATCTTAGACTTAAGTTTGTCCTTAGCCAATCACGTATGACGTTACTTTTTGTAACGTTAATGCTGATTGGCTAAGTCATAATTTAAGACCATCTTAGACTTACGGTTAGTTCATGATCCTTGGGCCTGGTGGTACAACACACATTTACTGAGTTCTCCGCGGTGCTTGAGTGTTGTTTTTCTCTCTTAACTGCCTAATACGTGATGCGTAATACGATCTTGTGATTGTTTTCCTTTAATAGATGATGTACCATCAGATCACTATCATCATCCAAGAAAACTGAGGTCAAAACCTTTCCAGCTGATTGAACAGTTTTCCCCTTCTTTGTCGGGTTTAAACCATTGTGCTCCCATTGTTTAGTCTGTTGTTTCGTGTCTGGGGTGATCGTGATGAACACATGTTTCATCCATAGTCACAAACTTCTGCAGAAAATTAGCAGGATTGATCTGCCTCTAAAAGGTTCAGATTAGCACAAGTCCGCCTGGACTGTCAGAAGTGTTGGTACCCAACATGCTGAGAGCTTTCTCATTGCTTGATCATCCGTGAGAATAGAAGGTACTCTTTCCTGTGAAATCCCAACTGTACTGGCTCGCTATATATCTCTTTGCAACTCGCCTGTCAACCATGCTTAAATTCTGCCACCCACTTTTTTACTATAGCATATAAACGGGCATCATTCCCTATAATAATTATATTATATCAATTATATTATTATTTTTTATTGTAAATTGATATTTTTCGTCCTCGGTCGATATTTTTTTCTCCGGTCGATAAAACCATGTATCGACCTCATCGAAAGGCTATAACTGTATAGTGTTGCAACCATATCAGTATGAATAGTGCTAGACCTTTCATATACAAATATGGAATCACTACTCCCTCAGCGATTTAATCAAATTTGCAAAAGCCAGTTGTCTTGTATACTTTAGAATGCTATATCGTCGACATAAACTGACCAATTGAAGTAATACTCAAATATGAAGCTGGCACAAAAGAAAAAAGTAAGGAAGTTCATGAAATTTTTCAGGCCGGGTACCGATGTTGTGTTGATAACTGGAAGATTTGCCCATATATTGATTGCAATGAAACTCCTGCAATTCTAGCTAGTCAATACATATTATGTAAGGGGAAACAACTAATCATGGTGCCCTGGCTGTATTATCAAAAAGTTTATACCTTACCAATGACAGGTCAGTTTCCCGAGTCTTTTAGTGTCCAAACGGCATGACAATATAAATTTGGTGTTAATAGTTTGCATGTTTTGTTTTTGTTTGTTTGTGTGTGCGTGTGTTTTGCATTAGTTTTTTAAGGTTTATGGAATTAAATTTCAAAGTATCTCAAATACATTTATCATTTTACAGAGTCTTTTGGATTGTCTCCCTTTAACTGAGCGAGAAGTACTAGAATCGATTCGGATCCTGTACATGCAGAATATTTAGATACAACGCCAAGGGAATTGGGAAACAAACATACCCATAAAAGCTTTCTCCTTAAAGTGATACGTTTGTAGTAAGACAAAACATATGTTTGTGTTAAATTTAAATAGCTAATTTCACGTTAAGTATTTTGCGATGTTATTACAGAAACTACAATAAATCACACAAGCATCAACCATACTATGAGAAGTCTGTGCTGGTATCCTTCCATACAGCAAAAATTAAATCAATATATTGGTATATAAATAAGTGTAATTAAGAAAATACGTCCAGTGTCTCTGATGATCATTTGATCTTTTTTCTAGAATATTTGTATTCCTATTAATATCGCGTCTATCAAATTTATACAAATATATATATTGCTATTCTAATGGATTAGCATTAGTTAATGGATAAGCATAATCTAATGGATTAACAATATTTAATGGAGTAGCATTACTCAATGGATTGACATTATTTATTGGATAAGCATTATCTAATTGATTAGCATTATCCAATGGATTAGCAATATCAAATTGAATAGCATTATTTAAGGATTAACTTTCTATTTTGTTTATGTTATCGGGGGATAACTACAATGGAAAACGGGTAAATTATACATAACCGGTTTGTAACTATTTTGTTCATTATAGTCAAATCTTCGGACACAGATTTCATTTCAAAACTAATAAACGTGGGAATGTTTCAATAAATGTAACAGCATGAAATTTGCAAGCTCCGCCTACGTTAATTGTTGGTGACGTCACACAATTGTGTTTCAAACTGTAGGATTTGCATAGCTCCGCCCACATGAATTGTTGTCGACGTCATAGAAATTTGTCACGTGTTTGACTACAGTTATGCAATGATAATGATATAGTCTGTTGAGTAATGGTTATCGAGTGAATGTCAGTGTAGACTGTAAATATTAAGAATTAAAATGGAGGTTAGAAGAATTTGCCTTTGAGTAGTACACAGAGTACAATGGAGGAAGAAGTGGTTATAATCTGCAACAGGAGAATTACAAGAGAAGGCGGCAGGGGTATCAATTAGAGGATGTTTTGATATATCTGAATTTTAATTAATTGCACAGTTTCTAAAATGACAACCAACGTCCAATTCTGGAATATGCAAATATTGTATGGGCTTATTGTACACAGAATGAATGAAAAGTCTTGGAGTCTATCCAACATAATACAGCACGTATTATTACAGGTTTACAACGTGGAACAAGTCATGATATTTTACATCGGGAATCTGGTTTTATTCCTCTAAATAGAAGCAGACATTGCATCAATATATATTTACGGTCTGTTTGGAATTGATAGTATATTGCCTATACATTTCTACCAATGCCTACTGAACTTTATTTTCCGATAAAATCAGTGGATCACGCGCCTATTGGCGCAGCGCGCAGTAATACACTCCGTTACGATTTGAACATGACGCCGCGTCACTACTTTCCAGACTCGATCAATATCCTGTCGCGTAGTATGTGTTAATTTATTTAAGAAATAAATAAGAAGCATTTTAATGTTTTTTTTTAAATACAATAACAGTAACAAAGACAGTATGGTTTGTTTATATATGAACTTATGTGAAAAAATAACAATAAAAAGATGTAATCTTTTCGAACTTTTTTGTTTACTTGTTGACTGAAATTTCGCGGGAGTTCGTCACCTCATAAGGCGGCTGTTTCAACAGTCTACCGAAACCAAACGATACTGTTTGATTTCATCGCAGTAGGTATCATAATATCTGATTAAAGAAATAATTACACGTGGGAATATAAGGTCTGGACAGTAAATATAAGGATTAAAGTTTCTTTCTGGTGGTTTTATCAAAGGATAAAGTTCAGTAGGATATCGATAGTTGTTTCATTGAACGCTTCGCGTTCCATTCCAACTATCGATATCCTACTGAACTTTATCCTTTGATAAAACCACCAGAAAGAAACTTTAATCCTTAAATAAAAGTAAAAATGCCCTTCGCATGTCTTAAATATAATTCCACCGTGCATCGAACAGTAATACTGACAATTATCATCTTCGTCAAAATAATTTTAATGACCTGGAACTGAGAACGCAGTAACATGGTGCCAAAATTAATGTCTGAATGAAATAATCCATCTTGCCTGTATCCCAAAATGACATCCACTAGAGTTATAAAAAGATATTGTTTACACCCAACAGATATGTATTCTCAATGTACTTATCGTTAACATTATGGCGATAGAAAATTAAACATGTCCTGATCTTTGTTTCACAAACGTAAGATAGGGTCACGTTCGTTACCGACGATGCCTATACATATCATATACAGAAAGTAAGATCATTGGTGTGTGAAGATGTTAGATCAACAAGTCAGATCTTAGAAATCTAGATCAGACAGAATAAAGTCTTATGCACGATTGCTTTTGAAATCATATTAACAGTTTTTTCCCTACCGAAATTTGTTCCGGCTAATAACAGTGCCTCAAAATAATTTAAATGGATAATTGTTGACATATTTTGAATTGAATATAATATATAGATATTTAACTTAACAAAAATATATACGTTTGGTAGATTTTGATATGTGATGGCGGATTGCTATGGGGTCAAATGTCAGAGAGTGTTCCTGTCCTATTTTACCGATTTGACATGTAAACTTCCGGTTGTCAGAAGGAGGGCCTGTAGTGGTCCAAAAGCCATTTAAGTCACATAGAAACACCTCTTAACGCCTTTGTCGGATATGTATCTGTGAATCTAGACAGATGTCACTAATCTGAAAATACAAATATTAAAGTTACAAGTTCGAAAGCTTAGTAATCTCGTATATATAATAAATGATTTAGTTGTGTGAGTCATGAAGGCGCATTAAAATAGAAAGGCCAATACTTAGATAGGATACCGTAGCATGTATATGTGTCTATTTGAAGTCTAATTTTGTTTATAATCTAAAAAATCTAAACATGACAAAAACAAACAAAAAATAGGGCAAGGAAAACTAGAATATATTTGTAGCCCAGTTTCTTAAGGTTAACGATTCGTTCCTTGTCTAATCGAAAATTAACTATGTACTTTGTATAGAAGCTTGCCTGTTTAATAAGTCTGGTCTTGAGCTACAACCAGGACCAGTAAACCAAAGCCGTGTTCACATGCAGACTCTACCGTGATATCTATATAGTTGGTTCCATTTTTTACTGATCTACCTCCCTTGTGGGTATTAACCTCCGGGACATGACTCGGTATTATGGTTTACCGGGTCAAACACTAGAATACACGTGACCATAACATCATATTTATACGCCATTGTGGGATTATAAAAAAAGACAAAGCATTGACCGTTTTGTACTAGCTTTATTCGACATGTTCACGTTAGTATGTCTTGTTTTTACATCAGAAAGCTGTTCTATGTATCAAATGTAGCCTTATTAGTATGAAAGTTGGTCTCCGTAAAGGCTTCCAGAAAGATATTCGCCAAACGGACTTTAAGGTTCAACAAGCCCCCCCCCCCCCCAAACATGCAATGTTCACCCTACATTTCAACTCCCTGTTTATTTATATATAAAGACTCTTATTAAGAATGAGAATATATCTATTTAATTTACATAGCTTGGACTTGTAAATACGCTATTAAAACGTTCATAACTAGGTTAACGCAGTCAATAATAGGGAATTAAGTCTGATGTTTTCATTAAATTAGCTCATCGGATTTATAACATGTCAATCCTTTCGGCGAACTAACTGAATGCTGCAGCGAAAGATGACGTAACACGTTATATGCTGCACCTGTTAAATTCAGTAATATATACAGAATGCCGAAAAATGAATTAAACTACATCATACAACTGTTTCGTCCGCCTAGGACTCCTCAGTGATGCTAGGGGCCAAAAGGTGGGAATACAAAATTTATAAACTAATGTAGAAGGAAAAGGGTCAGGTGCGTAAAACCCCTTTAATTTATGAACTTAAAAGTAAAATCAAACTGGTTATGTATAATTTCAAATCGTGTACTATGGACATGTATATATTATGTACCGTGCCACTACTCAAATGACATAACTGTGGCAATGGAGGCTCCAGCAAACCTCGGGGACTTAAAACTCCACCAGCAGAGCCTGTCACCCCTTATTATTAAAAGTTTAATTCTAAACCTAGGTCATCCGATGGGCTATTTTTCCTGAAGACGTCAGTCTTAATGCTCTACTTTAGAGGACTTTAAGTTAGCCATGCAATTGTTTTATAGCCAATGAACAAGTTCAATATATTCTAATTACATACATTTCATTTTAAATAAAGGTCTTTGAATAAGACTCATTCCATGTAGTGAAATTTAGGGTGGCTACTGCATAATTTAGGGAGTTTGTTGAACCTTAAGGATATTCTATTGTGAAAAATCAAAACTTTCTGATGACTTATTTATTTCTTATGTGTATTTTTGAAAAAAGAAATGCATAACAAAGCAGAAAACGCAAAAAGAAATATATATTAGTGAACTTGTTTTTGTGCTATGCTCGGTCAAAGATATCAAAATAGGCCTAATGCGAGAATTTATGTGAAAAATGCTATTTTGACCAATTGCAGAACCAGTTCATTCAATATCTTCCAGATTGGTGATCAGACATGTATGGATGTTTTCTTGGTGTTATATTTTGTCCGGACAGCAACATTTCCAGATTTTGCAGGTAGGAATAACGATGTAACAATTTAGCAAGAGTAGAAAACACACGTTTTATTTCAATTTTGAATAACAACACCGAAAAACTTCGTTTCCGTATATATTTTTTTTCAAACACTGATTTTAGTGATAGTTCTACGTTTATATAATCATAACATGAAATCTCATTTTTTCCAGAATGACAACAATTTTCTCAGGAGTTTCTTTCTTTTCTGATGAAATATTGTGACAAAAGGACGACACAAGAAAGATATTTTGTTGGTATAATTTCCTTTCATTTGAAGCAACTACTGAATAATATTTAATGCAATCTCTGAACCACAGCCACATATTATTATTAAGTGTGTCCACTTCCCCCCCCCCCCCCCCCCCCAGCCCCCCCCCCCCCCCCCCCCCCCTCACCACTCACCTCCCGCAGTTTCTCGAAGAAAACTATCTACATGTATGTAAGTTACAACATTATGGAAAAATAGAATTGCATTACATAAAATTTGCAACAGAACAATATAAGTATGCTTAAGACATATTTTCGTATTTGTTACATGATTCTTTTCTTATAGAAAGTCCCGTTCGGATCAGTCAGAACTCCAGGAAATTATTTTGTAAATTTTCACGAATTTTGTACATTGTTTAATTTGCTAATCAATTATGTCGTTTACTTTACAGTAGATAACATTGACAGTAGCAAGTTGACTGTCCATGTGCTCCAGGTAAGACATATAGAACGAGTAGAGAAGTATGAGGACAGCAATGGACGAGTAAGTATAAGGCACCAGGTCAACGGCGGATGATGATGACGTCACGGTCATTAAAAGTCTTTGCTTTAATGGACCAATTTTAATAACACCAAGGCAGCTAAGGGTATCAAAAGCAAACCTGAAAAAAACAAATGGGTTACACGAAATGAATATAATAAATTATATGTGTTAAAATGAAAATAATTGCAAATACTTATGACTGGCTCTGTCAATTGTAATCCAAATTTATTTTTCCATCTACGCAACTACACCTTTTACCTTTATATCTAGGTAGGTTTTATAGAACTCAAGCTTTTTATCCATGTGCCATTACCACTTAATTTTCACTGCAATAGACGGGTATGCATTCGTTACCAGTTATGTACTCACTTCAAATTCTACGCAATCCTCCTTCTAATTCTACTTTCAATGATCACTCACGTCATACACCAACTCAACTTCGCAAGCCTTTGCTGGTGAAGTTAACACTAATTAAAGTGTACTACTTACACACGTATATTCACTTCTAGACTACCCTCTTTCATTCTCACTCTTAATTTTTACATGTCTTCATACTCTTAAAGGCCCAATATACGTAACTTCAGGAAATTTTTCGTGATTCTGAAAAATTCTGAAAAAAAATCCAGTTGATAACCATGCAAAAGTATGCCAAAAACGAAGTAAACCTGAGCGGTAACTAACAAGAATGTATTGCCAGAAAAATCCAAAGAATTGAAAATAATTCAGGTGGGGCCCACTTCAACAACAAGCCGAAGTTAGAAGATGGTTCAAAATGGACGCGTGTTTACAAATAACAAGTTTTAACTGCTGCTGTACTGGTAACCGTGTAAGAATTCATCTTGAATATTGCTGATATCAGTTAATCTTGACCAAATCTATAAATATAATAAGTTATTAGGCTTGATTTTCGATTAAGGTTTTGCCAAAAGTTACGTATATTGGGCCTTTAATTTTACACCAGTACAAGACCAAAAGCACCGATGTACTAATTTGAAGACTTCAATGAGAGAAATCCTTTCTGCTTTACATTAATATCCCATTAGAAAGAAAGTGACAATTCATATCGTATTGAAAACTTATGAATATAACAACATTTTATACTTGATTAGAACAAAAATCCGTCAAATTACTGAGTGAATACAACTAAATAGAACAACTGTCGATGATAACAACATATGATTACCATAATAATGATAAAATTAAATATTTCACTTCGCTTCTCTTCTGTGTATTTTTAAACTGTGATCCCACCATTCTCTATCAGAAACACATCAACCTGAACGTTTTATACATTCCTTTGTTTTCTTTTTCCTTTTTCCAACATGACAAATTGAAAAGATTTATTTTCAAACTTGACATTTCTCTTTATATACATGTACATATATAAAGTGCAAAATTCTACACAAGAAACCTACGTATTCCATCTGTGATTTACCACTGGCTACCACGCAAAGGATAATAACTTAGGTTTACGGATGTGAGTTAACGCTGGTACATACATTCAAGCTTTGCTATATTAGTTTATGAAATTGAATAACGATTTAAAACAAGAGAATGCCTTATAAATTTAAAGGTCAGACGTGCGCCTTGTCTGTAATTTCTACGACAATCTATGTATGTATTGGTAATTAAATTGAACCAAATCCAGGAAGTTATTTAATTGTGTGCTCCTTATTGATTCTGAACTGTTGCCAAAACTCTTTTCACACAGTGCAGTTGCTGTGTTTTATGGTGACGTACATGGCTGGACATTTTATTGTTGTCTGACCGTAAAAGCATTCCAGACGACTAAACTGGACAATGAAAATGTCTGCTACATGATAACAGGTACATTTGGTTTCCTCTATCATGTCAAGTTCCATTGCTCTTTTGTATGTGGTTATCAGGGATGCTTACATCCAATTTTGTGTGTGGTTATCTGGGATGTTTACATCCAATTTTGTATGTGGTTATCAAGGATGCTTACATCCAATTTTGTGTGTGGTAAGCTGGGATGCTTACATCCAATTTTGTGTGTGGTTATTAGAGATGCTTGCACACATTTTGTAAGTGGTTATCAGGGATGCTTACATCCAATTTTGTGTGTGGTTATCAGGGATGTTTGCACACATTTTGTGTGTAGTTATTAGGGATGCTTACATCCAATTGTGTGTGTGGTTATCAGAGATGCTTGCATACATTTTGTGTGTGGTTATCAGGGATGCTTACATCCAATTTTGTGTGTGGTTATCAGAGATGCTTGCATACATTTTGTGTGTAGTTATCAGGGATGCTTACATCCAATTGTGTGTGTGGTTATCAGAGATGCTTGCACACATTTTGTGTGTGGTTATCAGGGAAGCTTACTTCCAATTTTGTGTGTGATTATCAGGAATGCTTACATCCAATTTTGTGTGTGGTTATCAGGGATGCTTACATCCAAATTTGTGCGTGGTTATTAGGGATGCTTACATCCAGTTTTGTGTGTGGTTATCAGAGATGTGTGGTTATCAGAGATTTCAGAGATGTTTGCACACATTTTGTGTGTGGTTATCAGGGATGCTTACATCCATTAATTGTCAATTTTACAAAGGTCTCCATGTTAATATTTCCCTTTTCATACTTTGCCCCTAGTTTATTCGATGTTGAGTCATTACACCTACAACAGCTAATGGCCCGTTACCTAAGTGGGGAACCAACATTGACTATATGTTACATTTCTAACCCTCCCCCACTGATTCATCTAAGTGAAATTAGCAAGAGATGATTCTAAACACACACAAAAACATTTCATGATACGAAAGGATCTAATATTGGTCTCGTGGCTTCCCATCGACATAAGTAGTGTGTATCGATAATTCTGCTCTATCTTGGGAATTTCTTCTCCAGTGTCAGTAAGTATGACGCTTACTAGTAGTGGCAACGCAATCAATAAACTGAAGCTAGATTTTTTTTTATCAAAGCTAAATGTTTACCATATTTAGTACCCTACAGTTCTTAAATAGTATAGGGAAAACCTAACAGGCGTGAGGAAAGTGCTGCAAAATGGATACAAATACTCGTGTTTTTATAGAAACATTATGTGTTCGATTGCGAGGAGCGATCCGATCACAAGCTATTTTAATAGCAAAACGGTAGATAGTATACGTTGTCAATTGAATTATTAAATGAATTTTTAAAATAAAAGAAAAAGATTATTTTTAGTATTATTTTTTATTCTCACGGGATATATACAACAAATGGGGTATATTTGTCTAATTTGATCTTATTACATATACATCATAATTTGGACAGATCGTTACAAATGACGAAGCTAACTCGTGTGTGTAAACGTAAGTAGCATTTGGAATTCTCAATGAAACTGTGGTGAGTAAATGAATGAAAATGGATAAAATGGAAGTGTACTTTATCAGAAAACTGATATTTTTTACGAGTTTGAATCTCTGTATACACAGAAAGGCTTGATTCGTTTTACGCACATTCAATATAGTTAAATATCCCCCGTGTGTGCTTTTTGCTTTCCAATGAATCCCTGTTGGCCTATATAATCTATCAACCCCAATTCCTATCTACCGATCACCAGCTTTAGGCTACGTGCTAGCTCACCAACTCTATCATAATTCACCATATCGATGTTAGATTAAACAGACGGACAATTTTCATGAATTTAGTAAATGAAAATGGTGGCTCCCCTAAATCATATGGATCTTAAGTAAGATTGTACTTTGATTTCGAAAATTTAGTTTTGCGAAAGAATTATGACGAAAATTGATTTTTAAGATATTTCCCGTTTTGAATCCGCCACAACGCACAATTTCCTTCATGTGTTTTACGTATGTAACGCTGACCTATTGAAGCACACGTGACTTTTAATGTGACATCATATTTGAAACAGTTATATGACGTCACACGTTGCAATGAAATTAAAGACTGAGCTCAAATTTCTGTTCCTTTATTGTCTTTTCTTTGATATAGAAATATATTAGTGTCATAAATGATAAAAACAACTCTAAATTTTATCAATTTAAGTGATAAATCATTCAAAATTTGTTTTTATACAATACTCGTGAAACTCATGCGATGCACATAATACGAGAGTAGTGGATTTCATAATTCCATATTTGATTAATGTTTATTGTTGGCATCAGGCTTTTTATCAATGGATTCACTGTGTATTGAATTATTTGATATCCACATAACTTATTACTTCAAATGGTTTAACAATTGTATGCATTTTACCCATTCACTTTTGTTTATCTGTTACACTGGCGCTATACAAAAACAAACATCAATTGCCAGACACACAATGTACGTTGATGGTACAGTACTCAATGGCCCCGCCAACACAATTACACTAAGCTCTGTACACACTTACACAAAGGGAGCAGCAGCATTGCAGAGTCATCAAACTCATATAGACAGAGTGGTACTTTAGAACCATATCATATCAAAACAACCGTACAACAGAGCCTTAACACATAAGAACAAGGCAGAGTGGTACTATATATACTGAGGGACAGTGGTTCAAGAGACATCAGTATAACACAACATTTACACTCTTAAACAAGGGGAATTGCAGCTTCACATAACCTTTATGCACTAAAAGGACATTCACCCACTGAGACAAAAGGGATAGATGCTTCTCATTGTCATCAATTTGTTGCTGAACAAACCGACACTGCCTCGCCACAAACACATTAATGTGTTATTGTGACACAGGGCGTAATTTTATAGAACTTTTACACACTGTCCAGTTCGTCATTTTATTGACCAGCATACCGACCATGCCTCGACACAGCAACATTATTGCTCATCTCACAGACAACTCATGACCCAACCACTTTACTGTTCTTCTCACAGACAACTCGACACAACCACTTTATTGTTCATCTCACAGACAACTCAACAGAACCACTTTACTGTTAATCTCACAGACAACTCAACTGAACCACTTAACTGTTAATCCCACAGACAACTCCTGACCCAACCACTTTACTGTTCACCCCACAGACAACTCCTGACCTAACCACTTTATTGTTCATCCCACAGACAACTCGACACAACCACTTTATTGTTCATCCCACAGACAACTCGACACAACCACTTTATTGTTCATCTCACAGACAACTCGACATACCACTTTATTGTTCATCTCATAGACAACTCCTCGACACAACCACTTTACTGTTCACCTCACATACCCGTTGATGACACAATCACATTATTGTTCATCTAACAGACAACTCATGACCCAACCACTTTATTGTTCACCTCACATACAACTTGATGACACATTTACATTATTGTTCACCCCACAAACAACTTGACATACTCATTTATTGTTCATCTAACAGACAACCCATGACCCAACCACTTTATTGTTCACCAAACAGACAACTCATGAACCAATAACATTTTTGTACACCCCACAGACAACTTTATGACAAAATCACCTCAATCCCTTTTTAAGATGGTTCAGTTTCTCCCTCCCTCTAAAATAACGCCAACTGTTGATCTTGGTTACATTTAAAGAATAAATATCACAATTATGGACTAGTACATCGCTGCTTCCAGCAATATGTTTTGAGGGGAAGAATCACATCACCATTTAAGCCTTTTGTCTATAGTATACTGAATATAAACTGTTCTTGTTGAATAATGACCATTTGTCATCTGTGGAGACACTTGTTTTCCAACGGGCGCGCAAGAGGACAAAATATTCATCCCTCTTGTTTAAATAAAGCTCTCATTAAAATTTGATTATTTATTACATTGTCCAAAGCGTACAACCAATCCTTGCTGCAACGCAATGGTTGTAACACCAATCCATTGAGAAAATGAACACGTGTTAGTGTTCACATTCAGACATCAATTACGTGTCCACCAAATCCTCATAAATTTCATTTTCAAAAGTGAAATAAATTAATGTTTTAGAGGGCACGTCTTCTGTTAGCACTCTACATTAACAAAGCAGTATTTTTCTTCTACTACTTGCTCCAAAGAGCATCCATCTTTTAAGACGGCTTACACGTTAATTGCCTGTTAGCATTAAAACATGTATTACGCAAATGATATTTTTAGATTAGATATAGATATGCGTTCTACCTAAAATACTTCTAAAACATATGATAAGTATTAATGTACAGTCTTTAAAGCCTGACTTGAAAAACAATAATATCAATCAATTTCTGTCTTCCTTCTAGAATCCAAAATAACTCTCCCTTCATCCCAACCTTATCTCCCCCAATACCCCCTCTCTGTCTGTCTCTCTCGCGCCCTCCCTCTCTCTTTACCTCTCCCATGGTTGTTCTCAGCAATACATTTAGAAATCGTGTTGCCTCTTTATGGTATTCTATGCCATTAAACATGCAGAAATGATAATTTTGTATGAAAGAAATGTTTTTCCCGAGGCACATTCACTGCTAATTACAAACAGAAGACTAATCAGTATATTCCTTTTGATCAATTTACAAGAGACGATATCAATTATTGCAGGTAAAAGTAGCTTATCTTAACAACAAAGAAAAACAAATAAAGGATGAAAAAATAGAACCAAACTAATTTGGAATCTTCATTAACTTGCTGACAAACATTATGTTATATGCTATTTTTTCATCATTTTTTTCTTTCATCTCATATTATTATGATAAAAAAAGTCAACTTACCTATATTTTTATGAAGATTACTTTGTATGGTATCAGAAGTATTTAGAGATGGAGAATCATTTAAGTTCTGCACGTCCGGACATTCGTCGACGACGAATCCGGCCGGGACTTTATACACACCAAAGAATAGTTCATCGTTATTTGTATAATGTATGACGTCAAACTTGACATTAATTGTGTTGACGCTGCAGCACCAGCGAGGTCTTACTTGAGTGTGACAGGTTAACGTCTGCAAAAAATGAAAACAAATCATACAGTTTTAATGATAGGCGGCCGTAATGTGTTCGTAAAATGGTTGTGAAACACTTTTATTAAGTGGCATGCTTATAAATAAGTGAAACAAATGTCAACGTTCGATAGAATTGTTTCTTCTGAGGGACAAGAAAATTTTCCCTCATGTAGTATAATCATTATTTATTAAAAGAATGTGTATAAGTAAAATAATGGACAAGAACAATACATTCATCATCAAAGCACCATGACAACCATCTTTTCGGGTAATGCGTGTGTAATAGTGTGTCTGAGAGGGAGTGTGTATTTATGTGTTGGGGTGGGGAATATTAATCACCTTGTATTAAGGGTCAATACTTCCTTTACGAACTACCTGTTGTATCGTACAATAGACCCATCAGCATAAATATTTATTCCTGAATAGGTGTTATTCCATTTTTTTCACGAAATCGTCATTTTAGAATTAACGGGTTCGAATTAATGAGTCTATGTGGTAAAAACATAGTGGTTAAACGATCTAATCATTGATTAACGTTATCTCTGGAATCATAAGTTAGATCAAAGGGAACACCGGATATTACTATTTAACGAAGCGGAAGTGGACTGACCGATTTGTCCCCTGGGTCAGCGGTTAGTCGTTTGTCATGGAAGATATATGTTCTTTATTGACAGTATCTTGTTTCTGGCCTTTCATGGTAATATCGAATTTGTCAGCAAAAGAAATGCCAACAATGAAGCATTATAACCAAGATTTATTGAGTAATTCTTCCAAAAATAAGTCTCGTTTGGTTCGTATTACTGCCAGATACATTCCATTAAAGAAATGTGGTTGTTTGCTCATTTTGAAATTAATAAAATGCTGTAATTTCTGTAGTTAAATATTATATATCGTTATTTATCATGTAGGGCTTCTTAAAAAGCAAGGTACAGGGAGTTAGAAGAGGAATGAATCCATGTGATATCCTTACTTCTGCATTCACTGATGGATGACAGCAAATTTAAAATAATTCACTGTGTTAATGTTGTAAACCATCATTTTAAATGAGAAAGAATATCTGGAATTCAAATACCTCCAGTAGAAAAGTGTAAAGATAAATGCTATGAATATAAACAAAACATGTGTCGCTTGTCATGTAATTGGTGGGACAGAAAATTTGTAATGTGTATACATGTATGAATGAACGTAACCCTTATATTTAACATCAGACACGTTATATACAACACAAGAACCCGTGTAGCGATTGATAAGTAAGGGATAACCCCTTCCACTTTTTTTAAAAAAATTTATGGGGAGGGGGTTAAATAATATCATAACGTCTTGTGATTGCTTCATGATAAGCTACATCTAATCTTAACACGCAGGAAGAGAGCTACTTTAAAATTTACAATTTTATCATATTCACCTTTTATTATCCGACCTTAACAATGACTGATTTTTCGATGTAATTACATCATTTTGATAACTTAGCAACGAATACAATTTCGAAAGTTAATCTACATGTATGAAATACCATCCACGCAACAGGGATTCACCTGTTCCTACAACGTTGTCGATATGCAAGACGACAATCATAATATGCATAACAATCAAAGGTGACATAAGAAATGGTGTGTTAGACTTTTTCGTCGTTTCAAAGCATACTAACATGGTATTTGGTCTAAATTGCATCAAGCCCTTCCAAAATCATATTAGATTTACACACGATTATCCAGTTATAATGCTTTTAAATTACAAATCAGAGAACGGAAACATAGTGATGCATGCGTCATGGTAATATATTCAAATTCAATTATGAGCATGCACATGAAATAAACTATTCATACCTTAAATGGACGGCCAGACGTTGTGAGACCATAAAACCTTATACGTGTTGAGCAGTCGTGAATAGCAATGTTGAGAATCTCTATACAAGTTAAAGAGTCACTATAAACATCAGGCTTCTTATGGAATCCAACAGTACAGCTGTTTCCCCACATCCCCTTCCACTTAAAGTACCGAAGCTGGGCACCCACCATGTTGACTCTATTAGCATCACATGCAGGAGTATCAGCCAATTCTTCGAAAAAAGGGGAAAATATCATTTTAACTATTTGTAGTCAACTACATGGAAAATAACATTTTACGTAATAATTATAAAATGCAGATGGACAATTATTATACAGTATAGTGGAAAACTTTCACCCACACAAGCTTGCACCGTTCACATGGAATTTTCGACCAGTGATGATTTTGCCCTTATATAGAACTACTGTAAACCAAATTATTTTCGCGTGCGAATAATTCTCTCGTATTTTGCAGTTGATAAGAATTCGGGAAAATTAATTACCGCAAAATAGTTTTAAGCAGAGGTATGCTAACTGTAGGAGTACTGTACTGTAGCACTTATGACCGTATTTATCGCGAACTTAAATCGAATCACGGCGAAATATTAGTTTCATATAAAAACGCGAAATTAAGTCGTCGCGCAAATCAGTTGGTTAACAGTAGTTCAAATTTACTTCTAAATTGATAAATTAAAGGGGTTTTACGCACCTGACCCTTCTGCTTTTACATTAGTTTAGAAATTTCGGATTCTCATCTTTTGGCCCCTAGCATCACTGACGAGTCCCAGAAAGATGAAACAGCTGCATGATGCATACTGCAACTATAACTAAATCTAAAGGTGAAGCATGTGTGTGTTACGTCACCTTTATATTCGATATTTATATTTAAAAAATGTTTGACACTTAAATACTTCCACAATTGAAATATCGGAACAAGGTCATTATTTGATTAATAGGAAAAAACAATATTCTGGTTTGTGTCAGTTGCTATCGCCTTCTAGAACACCTTTGTAACTAGTCCACCCGCTTAAATTTTGTGTTGATAATTGTAGAACAGTTTTGTCAGGACAGTTTAGTAAACCAGTATCGTATCGTACATTGTAAAATGTAAAAACAATAACAATATTAAGTCACATGGTCAAAAAGCGGTCTATTCCAGCTCAACTTTAACACCAAGGAAGTCACATTTCTGACAGTCAACTAACCATACACCTCTGGGTCGCGGCTTCGAGAGCTACGTGGGGCGGTAGCCAGGTAATGGCCGTTTGTTTGGTTTTTTTTTCTCCGAGAAATTCGGATTTCCTTTACCCCCAAAATCTGGAACGCAAAACATAACCCAACCAACCAAATAATTTTACTCTCATTCACCCCTGAAGACACATTTGAACTCTTCTAATTCAATGCTTGGAATAGTTCATTATGGTTTTTAGGGTGAAGAAGAATAAATCACGCAATTGGTTTGGTTTTCTTCTCAGGAATATTCTACCAGAGCTGTAGTAATACCCGGGAAAATGTTTCTAACATTCAGTCACAATTTGTTGCAGCCGTTCGAATGGTGCTTTAGAATATTTCGAAACCTTGAAAATATGCAAAAAATACAAATGATACGGATACTTGCTATGGAGGCCTAGAGTAACATACCTACTGCGTTGAAAGGGTCGATGGTGGTGGTCGTTGTGGTTGTTGTGGTAGGCGGAAGGCAGTCGTCGTAAACACTTCCGGTAGCTGTGGCGAAGACCCGGAAGAAGAAATTACTGTTCGTTGAGCGATTATTTTGGATTTTGATTCTTATTGCTTCTACATTACAGCACCACGTTCTTGAGTTAGGACTCGAATGGCAGTTAAACTTCTGCAATAAATCAAAACACAGAATCAATAATATCGTATCGTGGGAACTCGCAGGTATATCAGCCGAGCTCTACTAGTTCTACTTAATAAGAGTGATGTTTTTAGTGTTACATTTTATCTTATTTTACACAGGATGGTTTAAGGAGTGTATTGCTGGTTTAACAATTTCGTGTAATTTCTGGTTCAAGTGGTTAACACAAATTCTCAAAGATATTTTAAAACTTAGAATTTAGTACTTAGAATTTAAACAAATATCTGAACACCAACTAATCTTATATAAAACAACACATATTTCCTTTGAAATCTTAAGAAAATTATACATATATATATTTAGGTGATTTGTTCAGGATTGCTTACTGTTCTATAAGACATTTTATGTGTTTGGAATTCAGAATGATCACAACGACACAAACATGCCAAGCCAGTCACAACAAAACGCAAGTAATTTTCTCCAAACATGTTCCAGTCATAGACAATTAATTTAACATGTGGTGAACGATAAAAAAAATAGTCTGACGTAGAAGTAAAGCAATATTACTCCCCCGCCATTACTGGACTAAACATGCTAGTGTTGTCGGCGGGCAGTGGCTCTTTACTATGTTTTCTGTTCGATTTCACATGTTATATTTACACAGAGAAACAGGTCTCTCGAGATTGCAGGAATGCTGAAGATCAATGGAACGTTGAATACCAGATCCATTTCTCTTTGTTCCTCCCTAGCTGCTTCTCCACATCACAGAAGGCCTGCCCAAAGCTCTCGCACTCCCTACAGTCAAATATCTAACATAATGGCTTCCTGGACTCCCGTTTATATCAGCAGTACATGGATTTAAATATGTTATGATCCTTCCTTGCTTGTTTATAAACATTAACAGTACGCATCGTCATGGTCTTTCCTCCTGTCTAGGACTTAAAGTTTACTTGGATGTGACCAAGATTTACATGGCGGGTGTTGTCGACGAAGCAGAAGACGTTTACTCTTCCGGAACACCTGTTCTTATTCTCTTGTTTTTTTTTTACAGGACTCTATATGTAGATCTTTCGTTTTTCGTAGTTTGCCCCTAATTTAATCGATTTTGAGTTCTGATTATGGTTTGTTTGACGCTTCGACATTCCCTTATTGATTTTATAGATTAATATTCTTTTTGACACGATGTCACCAATTGGCTTTGAGTTTGTGATAAAGTAATCAAACTATAAAAAGTGAACTCATGTATTGATATATATATGGCAAAATGTGGGGATTGTCACCAAAAGAAAGAAAAATAAAAAAGGAAGACCCAAACTGGATTTTTTAGGTAGATGCAAACAAATAATTCAACAGATAACTATAGTTACATAAATTGATGAATTATTCATTTCTTTTGTGTTTAAAAACTGTATATGGAATACAAAACAAATTTGAAAAATAACGTAATCAATTCACTAATGTTAGCTTCAATAGATAATGTATATCTAAACACTACTGATATTGCCTGATTGAATTCCAGCCACAAGGCCACGTCCAGTCTCCAGTACTAATGGTCACCCAGTAAAGTGGGGCACCTTGTTGCGTCAAACAGTAATCATTGGAGATACGAATGATATCCTGGGCCGGATATATTCCTGTATAGTGATAATGACCACAATCCTTATCATGGGATGGTGGCTCTACGACGCAGAAATAGGATTCCTGATATAAAACCCTACTATTCAATTAAGACCGAGCTCAGACGCATCCATTGCAGCTACAGCTTTTTACTCACCCTTGCTGGAGATGTGATGTTTATTCCGTAGTATTCTACGTCCGCCGAACAATCTACGAATTCAAAACTGAGGATTTCTACGCAAACATAATGATCTCTCACAGACGTTCGTTTGCTAAATTCCATATTGCAATTCCGAATCGTTGATCCATTCCAGCGGTAATATGTTGGCTTTTCGTTGGCGAAATTCGATCTGTAAGCCATACATGATTCCTTGTTGTATAATACAGCTGAAACAGAAAGATTTAATGGATAATAATTCTATAATTGTATCGTTTTAAAATATTTGAAGTCGTAATGACAAGATCCTAACGGAAAACATAAAATTAAATGCATTGCCTGGGGAATAAATTCGTTTTATTTTGAAAGCATGCTGAGGAATTTGTTCTTATTACTGCTTTTAAAGTTAAATATGATACGACATAAACTGAATAATTCATCCGTTGTTGGTATTTTTGGCATCCAGCGTATGGTTTGTTGGTAGCAGAACTGAAGGGTAAGTATGACTTATCTTTCGAAATTTCGGTTTAAATTATTAAAATTGTGTATAAACATTTATTCAAAATATTGTAAAAGACAATTTCGTTATATATTTATGTTTAAAGTATTATGATCACGCGAAACCAAGGTTGTAGCTAAAAATAGCATGTTTAAAGTGATATTGGCTTTGTATAAAATGCAACACCTAGAAACCAGGATATTGGATTTCCAATAAAAACATTTTGAGAAAAAAAATGAAGTGTTTTTTTTCCCACTTTGTTTATATCATTTGAAAAACAAATGGATTTTAAAAAACATTAAAAATAACACTCTTTTCAATTCGGAGTGCAAAAATCAACTCCCCTGTGGCCTTAGAAACGCAGAACTGTATTCGTGGGTGGGCAAAGGACCCCACAAATACAATTTAAACATACTAGACTGAAAGCTTATGAACGTTTACGACACGGTGGTGCTATTAAGTTATATCAAGTATATAGACTGTGATACATAACCTATAGATACTAATAAATATAATTGACAGTCTGAATGAAATTGTCTCTGGGATAAACCACACTTCAGAGATGATTGAAATATTCCTTCTAATTCTCTAACGGGACTTGCTCTGCTAAAATCAATTAGTTATCGTGCTATTTGCACCCTAAGGGGTGAGACAAATGGATAGCATCTGAAAAGGAATTACACCCCTCTACGTTCACAGAGAAGATTATCGATGGTCTATTGTGAACTATTTATCACTGACCGCGTAATGCGACATGGTCAGTAAATATTTTTGACTTTGCTGTGTACTCGTTATCAAAGACACATTTGAATATTCCGATACATATATAATTGTATTGTATAACACCACCAAGAGGGACCTAATTTAGGAAAGTATCAACGAGTCTCACTTCCGTGCTTGACCCATGAATAATCAATCCATAATTACGAATATGATCGGTTAATAAATACCGGAATTATTTGTCTGAAACTAAATTCATTTGTTTTGTTAAGACATAACGACGTCATTAATTAGTGGTGGCCAACACCCAATCGATGACGGGCGTCCTGTGGGACAACCTTTCTGCCAACTCACAGGCACCGCGCACGATAACACTGGCTCATCAAACAGCGGCACCGATTTCAACGGCACTTTTTTTTAGATGATCAAAGAGGATTGTTTTAAAAAAGGATAATAATTACTGCTGAATGTTTTCTCGAGTCTGTTAAAAATGCCACCTTAATTTTGCTATAACTCAACTCATGTGTCAAGTTACCGATATTGTTAATGATTAGATACCATATTTTCTCACGTTTTCGTTAAAATATCACAAGCGTCAACTTAAACGACAATAATTATGTCCCGTCCCAATTTAACACATATATTACTTGTTCTGCTTAATGTATGTGTTATAATGGGTTTTTTTCACCACAAGTAATAACAATTATTATTTGATTTTAATTAGTAGCACAGGCGCACCATTGGTGTGTATATATATTATTTCTACCACAATACCCCGTGTTATTCCACTCTCAGACCATTGTATAAATCCCTACACGACATGGGGATTAAACATATACTAATAACAACTCTAGATAAGAATGATCATAGCAATAAATTGCTTATTTTACACTGAGATTGTCTCGGGAAATTATATCGCTGCTAAATTAGTCTTTGAAGTAATATTACACATTGGTTATAGTATGATCTATAGGACAAATTACTCATCTGAAGAATTTTCTATTTAGCGAGCATTTGGCGAACTAAAATGAAAATATCGTGAAGAATTGCATACATCTCAGATGAAATAGATAAGAGTGTAGGGTCAACATACTATCATAATCAGAACTTGTGACATTTATTCGTGTAAAAAGGCAATTTCACACAAATTTGAAATATAAAAGGCCACCATTTAGACAATAGTGCGTACGTCTCTGACATCATGTGTATACAACCAATCACAGACTTGATAATTCATATTACATTCGTTAATATTCATTGGATAGCACGCAAGTGATAGAAGGTGGAGAATTGACACATCTGTACAATGATTTATATTGATCTTTTGGACTATCTTCACCTTTGCTAAATATTATAAAGTGATTGACTTATTGCATCTACTATATCAAAAACGGATCGATATGGATACAACTCCATTTTATAATGATCTTATGGAATAATTGCCTCTCTGAGAGAGTAGTCGCAACTAGATGATATACTATTACTTATGGACTAATAAAAAAATCAGAGAATACCAAAGCGTCAACAAAACCATAATCCGAACTCAAAATCGATTAAACTAGAGGCAAAATAGGAACAAAAGAAAGATTTACATGGATACTCGTAAAAGCACAAGAGAATAAGACCAGTGTTCCGGAAGAGTAAGCGACTTCTGCTTCATCGACGACACCCGCCATGTAAATCACTCATAAAAACTCAGCTACATTGTATATTTTCATCTGATTGGCTTATTTGTATTACATCTCTCCTATAGTATCATCGAATAGACTTATTTCATTTCTGTTATATTGTAATTCATAAAACATTTGATATTTTATATTCTGATGGGCAAAGAATAATCCTGCTCTCATAAAGTGCTTAGATCTATAGTGTACTACGATGCAATGTTGTATTGCGGAATGATATGAAATAGGTTATAAAGTTTCTTAATTGCCAAAATTTTCTTTCATCATATGCAACATTTTCCTAAGCGTTACTTGTCGTTGATGGAGAAGAGGACGCTTACTCTTCCGGAACACCTGGTCTTATTCTCTTGTACTTTTACAAGGGTCCCGTTGTTAATCTTTCCTTTATTTTGCCCCATGTTTAATCGATTGTGAGTTCGTTTGGACAAATGCTAGGTATACAGGAGTTACAACTGGGCAACCATTCATAGGGAGAACGTTTATCGAGATAAAGTATTTACGGTGTGATTATGAGAGTCCAAAAGAAAGAACAAGTACTTTTGAGAAAGATGACTCGATTCTCACTTTGAGGACTTAATACTTACTTGGATGTGACCAAATTTAGAGGGTGGTTGTCGTCGATTAAGCAGAATACGCTTACTATTCCGGAACACCTGGTCTCATTATTTTGTACTTTTACAAGGGTCTCCCTTTAAATACTTCCTTTTTTCATAGTCTGCCCTTAGTTCAATCGATTTTAAGTTCGGATTATGATTATGTTGACGCTACGATATTCTCTTTTTTTGCGACACCTATAAACATGTCAAACCTATTGTAATGACGGCAGATGATGAAGTGCAAAACCGACAAAGTCGGCCCGGCAAGAACATTGAATTATTCAGAACTCATTACAATCTCTTTAATATCAGCTACTAGAGGGGGAAACCCTAGAAAAACAAGCAAAACATAAGGAACCTGCAGCAAATCTACTCTGGATCGGGAAATGCATGATAAGGCGCGTGTAGACTCGATTCAGTCAATGCAAGGCAGATAGGGGTCGAACCGTGATATATATAGAGCTTATACACAGTTACTTGAAGCATTGCATATGCAAAATGGCTCATTCAACAGAGTAGTACTTTCTTGCGCACTTACAACAGACATTGTCTTACGCAGATGGGCGTTAACACTTATCGTGCAACGCAATTCATTTTTTGGCATACTGTATAGATTAGCAACATTTAAATGTGCATATTTACGTGTCTGTGTGCCTTACGTTCATATTTCAAGATACAATGCGGTAGTCTCCCCTGTTGGATTTCTGTGTTTTGAAATTAATAAAAGTTCACTACTTCTAAATAGATATTTATAGTTTCATATTTATTGAAGGTGTATGCACCCCACCCTTCTCCCCGTCCATAGTTTGGCCCTAGCGTCACCAATGAGTCCTAGAGGGGCGAACCAGTTGTAAAGTGTTAGAATGTGACAGTTTTTGACAGTTCATTTACATGTTTGTCTCCTATCCATTCTTTTAAAGCAGAAGCCTGTTTAAACTAGAACTGTAAGCCAATATCTCACTAATATTCCCGCTCTCCCACTTCCCGACCATTTGCAATAAAAATGTTGATGACGAACAAATATATAATATGTATACGGTACATCGTTGTGTCTACAGACAAGAAATTGATTGAGGGTGTTGTCGATGAAGCAAAAGTCACTTACACATCCGGAACATCTGGTCTTGCATTTTATGCTCATTTTCGATTGTCACAACGTAAATTTTACCCTTTTTCATATGTTCATTCAAGTTTATATTTGAATTGGTATTAAAGGTGACACGTCTAAGTATTTTATATTAAAAGGTGCAGCACCTGTATGTGTTACGTCATCATTATATTATATATTGTTTTGTTATACATTGTATCTCTAATGTGACTATTCGAAGCCATCACCAGTCTCTATGAATATATTTAAGTTAGAGTAATAGGAAAACATTAACCAACGAGTTATAAAACTGTCAGTATGTGCTTTTAACCGACACATTGTAAAACACTTGTATATGTATACTAGCTATATGACAAGTAAAGTTTTGGTGAATTATGTAACCAATTTACAAGTCCTTAACACGTTTATATATAGACCTTACGTTTACGAAAATAAGAGATATACACAGCTGATAAACGTTAATACTCTTGTGAGTAAACGAATATAGACAACGCGAGTCGCCTCATCAGAAAAACACGATTTTAAGTGATTTAGAGGCACATTACTGGCATGTTTTGATGTACTTACATATTATAAACAACAAGGTTAGTCTAATTGACATAGTACTTTGACACGCTTTACATCGAAAATATGATCAGCTCTTAGGAGTTTGATTAGTTTCGAGTTAAATTACATTGCTTAAATACGGTGATATTTAAAAAAGGAGTTACAGCTTTACATAGAAATTGCATTATTAAAAAGTTTATCTAATGTTACTTTGCTATATATCATTTCATTTCTACTGGCTAGGTTAATACCCTGATTCTAAAAAGACAATTAACCCGATATGCAAATAAACTTGTAAAAAGTGTGTTACAATATTTATGTGTGAATGGAGATGGTCAGAATGTAGCGACTCACCTTCACCCGTGACGTATAAAGGTCCGATGCCTATTGAAATAGAGAACATGGCCACAAACAAAAACTGGACACCGTCCATCGTTGGTGGAGTCCTTTCTCAAATGGCAAGCTCTTTCGCCGGTCTACGATACTTGTGCTAGACTTCACATGTCGTGTTATGTACGCTTCTCAGTGGAACAACGGCGCGATACTTCATTGGAACAACGGCGCGAGACTCCCCATCACTACGGCACGATACACCGAGAACCGGCTCCATCACGTGACCCGGGACATAAAGAAGTCCCCAGCCCCAACCGTTGTTCCTATTTTATTCATTCAATGGCTGAAAATAGAATTACGATGATAGAAACATATACCGCGATTCAATATGGCGAAGTGACATACATCTCGGACATAAAATATGATCACCGATAAAAATATGAAATCCTGTTTCCAATGCAATTTTTTTGGAAGTGAATTGGCTACAATCCCTGGCGGGACACTTTGTCTAAGACTCAAGTCTCCTTATAGTATATACGTAAGCTAACTCAATCTAATATCTGAGTTTATTAGTTTGCATGCATTTTCATCTATCATGCGTACATTAATTAGATAAGTGAACTCCCCACAGTAAGTTATCTGCATTAGCGAGGGCCTCTCCAGTCTCCCGTGTCTCGTGTTATCTCGTGAATGTATTGACGAAACTCGACATAATGTGTGCTAATGTTTGCCACACAGTTCTCTTGAGGGCGCCATTGATTATGATGGTCGTTGTATTACGTCACTTCCTCCCAAGTTTCATCAACATATGACCGGTCACGGTAGATTTGAACAGGACTACCATCTGGTCATTAAATTGTTGCGTTTATAGTTCGTTAACACAGTCAAATAGTACCTAGCTATATTTGAACGTTGTTACAAAATAAATGAAACGCCATTGTTTTGACCTAACGCTAACACCGTATGATACTTTGCATTTTATAATTTATTAAGCGTCAAACTTCCGTGACGTCATTTTAATGATAAGTTGTCTTGTTTAGGAATATTTTGTGTGATATAAGACGGACGATTTTGAGTATGGTCATTAGTGTGCTTACTTGTTGTGATTGAGAATGATGACTCGGTAATCACTTTGAGGACTTGATGTTTACTTGGATGTGACCCAGATTTACATAGTGGGTGTTGTTGATGAAGCAGAAGACGGACACTCTTCCGAAACACATTGCCTTATTATATTGTATATTGTACTTTTACAAAGATATCCATGTAAGTCTTCCCTTTGATCATATTTTCTCTTGGTTTATTCTATTTTGAGTTCCGATTATGGTTTTGTATATTCGGTATTCTCTGACATATTTTATATATCACAGTGTGCGTTATGAATTGGTGCATCCGATTTAAATGTTTAATAAAAATGTCCTAATATTTTCGCGAGATGTGTTCAGCAACATACACTATGACAAGATAGCTTTAAAAGACAGATTTACATGAAGAAAAGTAACAGGATAATAAGACCAGGTGTTCAGGAATGGTAAGCGTTTCCAGCTTCATCAACGACACTCGCCATATAAATCTATGTCAAATCCAAGTACTACCACGTCCTCACCTCGGGTGGTGACAAACACCCGAAAACATCGACCTTCACATCACATCGAGATTATGGTGGCGGAATCAACTGAATCAACTTATATTATGTTCGTCGTTAAATTAAGGGAGGAGGCGAAAAGGGGGATGAGCTTGGTCGCGATTAAGGAATATCGAAATATATTTTGCCATAAATTATTTTCACAGGGTATCTGTTTACCAATACAGAATAATTGTTCATCAGTTTGTTTTGAACGGTTCCCTATGAAGCTAACAGTATTTAAGTGCTTTTGTTGCAATTCTTGAAAGATACTTCATTGCCGTATTCAATTATCCTAAAGAGACTTTATGCCAAACAAGAGGGCTAACAGTAGTAAATCACCGCGACGTACAAACACACAAGGAAACCTTTATCTGATCCGGAGTGAACGAAATGACACCAAAACCAAAACTCTTCAATTTAGAAAGTAGGTACGTTATCGACTATCCAAGGTCTGGTGGATCACGGTAGATAGGGAAGCATTGTTTCAAATCACGTTAGGATGGTGCCTGCAGATATATGTAAACGTAGATATGAGGTTATACTATAGCAAATACTGGCTGTGCTTATTCCTTTTACAGGACAACGATATCTAGGAAAGTTTCGTGCTCAAAAAAGGCTGTCATGGAAGTTAATCAGCCTTTACAGGTAGGCTCCACAAACAATGACAAACGAACTCTGCACATATATCCCTCTACTTGCAAAGACCTTTTATTTAGTGCCTCTCAAGGAAACCACCTCATCTGAATGATGCACCTAACACATAATCACACATGTACTGAAACCTTTGAGAGTATGTGGTAGATACAGTATGCCGGAAAAAATACACTTCACCAACAGCTGTTTCGTCCTTCTAGGAGTCGCGAGTGATGCTAGGGACAAAAAATGGGTTTCTCAACAACTGTAGAAACAGAAGGGTCAGGTGCGTAAAACTCCTTTTAATTTTGTATTAAGACAATATGTGTATTGTATAATTACAAATCGTGTACTACAAAAGTGTGTATATTATGAACCGTGTCACTACTCAAATGAGATAAATGTAGTGATCAAGGCTCCAGCACACCAGCAGAGTCTACCACCTTGTATCTTGAAAGATGAATATAAGAATGGGGACATATACAATACTGGTAATGTTTGTCATTGAGCAGTAAATGCCTATTGTACATATTTTGTATATACATATTGTAGGAATGCTTGTAGAATACTAGTACATCGTGGTTTCGTATTTAAAGAAGTTGTTAAAATATAACATTACAAAAATGAATAACTGTTGGTCCTTCTGAGTGTCTTTGTAAATTTCAAGTCGATTAAGACTGATCTACTAATGAAATCTTAAGGAAAATTCCAAACCCACTTGTTCAATAAGTAGTTAAATATGAGTTCAAGAACCGTGTCACTACACAAACACGATAAATGTGGCTCTTGAGGTCACAGCAAACCTTGGGGCCTAAGAGATCGCATAGCTGTCTACCACCATCATTGTGTCTTTATAGATAAAGGGAGATAAAGAAATTGAATAAAGAATGTCAAATTCATTTTTTTAATTTAAAAGGATATCTGTAGATCTTATTGCAGCCTTAAAGAATTGGAGATGTGTCTTAACTCTTTTCTTCTATATATTTTTGTAGTCCCTTATATTTTTAAAAGTATTCTCACGTTTCCCGATTGAATGACTTGTAGTTTATGGAAATATGCAAAATTAAAGATACAAAAAATGTTGTTTACTTAAAATTCTATATAGATTTGGTGTATGTGGTACTTTCAGACAGCGGCGTGCTTTTACACAAACACTTTTATTTTTTGCTGTCGACGAGACTTTTTATTTCTGTTTTTTTCCCCCCAGCAGAAACGTACTGAAATGGGTTTACATTATAAGTACAGCATCAGGACTAGTGGAATACAAAATATGGAGAAATCAGAAGCTTTCCAAGATTTACTTTCTACATAGATCATAAGCTTAACAACATCGAAATTGAAGGCGTAATAAACAAGAGGCCCAAGGGCCTTAACGGTCATCTGACTACCAATTGTGATACCATTATGGAATTAGTTTAAACAATATTTTATTTCCATCAGTGTACATGTATATTACATATATAGAAATTATACAAATAGTGAGGATTGGAAAACAAGCTAATAGCTTATATAAATTCCTCTCCTCTAGGAATTAGTAATACAATCATGTAACAATATGCCACACAAATGTGGTTTTCAAGATGGTGATGATCATGGATTTCTTCGGAACAGTGCGAAAAAAACATTTGGTCAGAATCATTTTAGGCAAGTTTCAGATCATGGAAAGTGTTAGATGTGGATGCAAAATGGGGGCTGTTGCAGCCATCTTGGATCTCTGACGGACTGGAGAAATAACAACATTTGGTTGGGACTATCTGGGGATCATTTTTCTATGAAAAGTTTTAAATGTGTATTCAAAATGGGGGCTGTGGCAGCCATCTTGGATGTCTGACGGACCCGATAAATAACATTTGGTTGGGACTATCTGAGGATAATTTTTGCAAGGTTCAGCTCAATGTCACTGGTAGAACTTGAGAAGTTCAAAATGACATATGTGGCGGCCATCTTAGATTTGTGACAATGGGCGAGTTCGATTGCCGACTATAGTTACTGTAGTCTACTAGAGTTCAACCGAACACACTTTAGTTATAATGTACTGCGCATGTGTACAGAAAGAAAGAGTTGAACTTGAGAAGAAGTTTAAAATGTGAAAAGTTTACGGACGGCAATTTTGTTTTTCAAGATGGCGAATCTGGCGGCCATCTTGGATTTTGGACCAACCCGAAATGTAACAACACTTGGTCAGGACCATCTCAGGATCATTTCAGCCAATTTTCAGCTTATTCCCAGTGGTAGAACTTGATAAGAAGTTGGAAACGTGTTTTTCAAGATTGCGGCTCTGGCAGCCATCTTGGATTTCGGACCGACCCAAAAAGTAACAATACTTGATCAGGACCATCTCAGGATCATGTCAGCCAAGTTTCAGCTTAATCACACAGGTAGAACTTGAGAAGAAGTTTGAAATGTGTTTTTCAAGATGGCGGCTCTGAAGGCCATCTTGGATTTCCGACCAACCTGAAAAATAACAACACTTGGTCAGGACAATCTCAGAATCACTTCAGCCAAGTTTTAGCTTAATCCCACAGGTAGAACTTGAGAAGAAGTTGGAAATGTGTTTTGTAAGATGGCGGCCATGGCGGCCATCTTGGATTTCGAACCGACCGAAAAGTAACAACTCATGGTCAGGACCATCTCAGGATAATTTCAGCCAAGTTTCAGCTTAATCCCACAGGTGAAACTTGAGAGAAATTTGGAAATGTGTTTTTCAAGATGGCGGCTCTGGCGGCCATCTTGGATTTTGGACCAACCCAAAAAATAACAACACTTGGTCAGGACTATCTCAGGATCATTTCAGCCAAGTTTCAGCTTAATCCCAGTGGTAGAACTTAAGAAGAAGTTTAAAATAGGTGTTGTTCAGGAAAACAGTGATTGCGCAATCATGTCACAAAATGGCCGCCATGGCACAAATGTCGAGAGTTTTTCGGACCCGAAAAATAACAACATTTTATGGGCTGCCCTTCCTGAACATCCCTACCAATTTTCAGCTCACAGGTACCAGTGGAACTGTAGAAGAAGTTTAATATGTGTTTTTCAAGATGTCGAATATGGCGGCCATCTTGGATTTCGGACCGACCCGAAAAATAACAACACTTGGTCAGGACCATCTCAGGATCATTTCAGCTAAGTTTCATCTTAATCCCACTGGTAGAACTTGAGAAGAAGTTGAAAATGTGTTTTTCAAGATGGCGGCTCTGGCGGCCATCTTGGATTTCGGACCGACCCGAAAAATAACAACACTTGGTCAGGACTATCTCAGGATCATTTCAGCCAAGTTTCAGCTTAATCTCAGTGGTAGAACTTAAGAAGAAGTTTAAAATAAGTGTTGTTCAGGAAAACAGTGATTGCGCAATCATGTCACAAAATGGCCGCCATGGCACAAATGTCGAGAGTTTTTCGGACCCGAAAAATAACAACATTTTATGGGCTGCCCTTCCTGAACATCCCTACCAATTTTCAGCTCACAGGTACCAGTGGAACTGTAGAAGAAGTTTAATATGTGTTTTTCAAGATGTCGGCTATGGCGGCCATCTTGGATTTCGGACCGACCCGAAAAATAACAACACTTGGTCAGGACCATCTCAGGATCATTTCAGCTAAGTTTCAGCTTATTCCCACTGGTAGAACTTGAGAAGAAGTTGAAAATGTGTTTTTCAAGATGGCGGCTCTGGCGGCCATCTTGGATTTCGGACCGACCCGAAAAATAACAACACTTGGTCAGGACTATCTCAGGATCATTTCAGCCAAGTTTCAGCTTAATCCCAGTGGTAGAACTTAAGAAGAAGTTTAAAATAAGTGTTGTTCAGGAAAACAGTGATTGCGCAATCATGTCACAAAATGGCCGCTATGGCACAAATGTCGAGAGTTTTTCGGACCCGAAAAATAACAACATTTTATGGGCTGCCCTTCCTGAACATCCCTACCAATTTTCAGCTCACAGGTACCAGTGGAACTGTAGAAGAAGTTTAATATGTGTTTTTCAAGATGGCGGCTATGGCGGCCATCTTGGATTTCGGACCGACCCGAAAAATAACAACACTTGGTCAGGACCATCTCAGGATCATTTCAGCTAAGTTTCAGCTTATTCCCACTGGTAGAACTTGAGAAGAAGTTGAAAATGTGTTTTTCAAGATGGCGGCTCTGGCGGCCATCTTGGATTTCGGACCGACCCGAAAAATAACAACACTTGGTCAGGACCATCTCAGGATCATTTCAGCTAAGTTTCAGCTTATTCCCATTGGTAGAACTTGAGAAGAAGTTTGAAATGTGAAAAGTTTACGGACGGCGGACGGCGCACGGCGGACGACGACGGACGAAGCACGGTAACTATAGGTCATCTTGACCCTTTGGGTCAGATGACCTAAAAACACTAGACGATACATGTTACAGTAGAAATGTGCTGTTTTTGTTTCATAACTACTTAGTCATTCGTCTTCACAACGTGTTACGATGACATGATGCCGAGAGAATATATTAAAGATATTGCTAATAGAAGTTATACTAGATAAAGGTACTATAAAGTTTGTGGGGCTAATACTTCATTTTCTTCGACAGCATGGTGCAATTCTGTATTTGACTTGTATGTTCCTGCACAATCTTGCTATCAACCCGAAATGGGACAAAAACACAAATTTAAAGTCAGTGTGGATATTATTTTATGCGTTTCCCACGTGTCTTTATAAAGATAAACACATCCTTCTGGTTTTCAGATTGATAAAGTGCCTCGGTAGTTATGTGATGCATGCTACAGGAAAAAGGGAACACCATGTCATGACAGGAATAAGGAGAAGTTTTACTTCGTCCAACACACTTCTTAGGTCAGGATATTTTCTCTCTTCTAGCCGCGTACTAAAATTGTTTTCGTAAGTATATAATTGTAGATACATTGTATGCACGTGTAGAAGTACAGACCGCATTTGTTCTCATGAATATTCTGATATCAAACATGGCGGCCGCGCCTATGATCGGTCGAACTATATATAGTTCAATTTTGATCAATTTGTAAATATATAAAAGATGAATTAACAAGAGCACAATTTTTGTATTGGAATTAGTTACAAACGGGAAACGATAACATAGAGTTCTAACGAAACGTGTTTACATCACGAAATGATGGCGATTGAAAAGAAGTGTAGAAGAGTCACTTCCCTTTGTACGACACAGGTGAATACGTTGTTGAAGCTGCACGGTCGTTTATCTTTAGTTCTTGAAAGTATATCTTGTCAATATTAGACATTTAATATACCTGTCCCATTCCTTTTTTTCAGATGGTCATGTTGGAGAAAATAAAGAAACACTGGTTCTGGTAAGTATTCTCTTATTCCTGCTAAACACAAATTTGCAAAGATTAACCTTGACTAGGTAATTTAAACAAAGTCCTTCATGATCTTTCCATCCATGCAGAGAAATAGTCTGAAGACAAGCATGTTTTATTCATGATCAATTATAACGGTTTACAAAAAGAAGAAACATGTCTCATTATCCAATCACACGTATACGGCGTCTCCACTACATTGAGATAATATTATATAAACATGTTCCTCTAATTGGCTCTATAATTGGTGTTAGTTATAAGATGTTTAGTGATCATGAGAAAACAGGACAGACGGTAACACTGTGATGTGGACGATGGAGGCGTGCCCCTGTCCCCTTACTAGATTCACTTACACATTTATTACATGTTTATAAGTTTGCACTTCTCTGTCGCGAATGAGGTGGTGGAAATAAAACAACAACAGGCTAAAAATGTATGAAAATAATTTATTTTTCATCGTGTAATATGTAATACCTCTATTTAATACATTTAAACCAATTGTACCATGGAAAGTGTCATGTTCGGTAAATGCTAAATAATTTAAAACGAAATCATTTGAAATAGCCTTATGTTCCCTTTTACTCAACTACTTGCATATTTTTTATCAGACAGTATTACGTCTCATCATTAATAATGACAAATGATTTATTTCTAATTACAAAACAAGTTCGCAGGGAATATTTGAACGAACAATTTTTTAAGCATTTACCGTAGAGACTTGTAGGTACAGCAGTATTACAAAAGTGTAATGTACATGTCCTCGTCATTGAGACGAATGTCTTCGTCATTGAGACTAACACCAGATCATTAACAATTATATCACAGACAAAATGTGTCATGTAAATTTATACAATACAATATAAATAGGGCACAGCGACCTTCATACGGTGACCAACATATACATAGAAGTAACACCGAACCACCATGTTTAATGAGTCAAAGAATAATTTTTGCCAAGATAAATGCCTTCCCACTTAATAAACTTTATCATTCATCTTCCGAAAAATATTATTACAAAGTACCCCCAAGCAATATGAGAAACTCTCCATAGAAAATTTATATGGACCATTTGCTGTTGTCTAATTCACCAACAAACAACATAGCTAAAAAAAGTCCTTGTGCTTTACTAGTAAAACTAAAAAAAAGATTAAACTAAAATGAACATATATTGAACAGTTATAGATATGCATTTCAGGATAAAGTCTTAAAAAGTTTAATGTATCGTTCAATTTCTGCCACACAAAGCCATTTTGATTTCTGGAAAAAGGTGCCAAGTAGATTCGCAGAGGACACATCGAAGCATCATGGTTGTGACGACATACTCAATAAGACTTGTTTTCATAATTATAAAAACAACATATGATAGGTGTCAACATAGAACGACAATAAATAAAAACAATAATGAGAATGACTTCAGAAACAAAATAACACTAAACAAATACCAAATATCGTAAACAGCCGAAAATGTGACGGATTTGAAATAAAATAATATAAAAAGAGCACAATGAATGCAAAAGAAAAAATGAGAATAAATAAATGAAAGCTAATGGTATTTACATGTAATATATGAAATGACAATAAGTCGTCTATGAAGTATTATAACCTACTTCATTTCAAATATCTAAATAAACAATTGGTGAGTCAGTGCATTCAAGAAAGGACGGATTATAATACTGTATCATTTAACAAAAATCTAATATAACAGAGGGCATTTCAAAATAAAGAAAAAGATAGTTATAATGTTGTGAAACACTTTTAGTGGACACTATTGCTTAGAAGAAAATTAGGACGTTTCATATGAAGACAATATCAATGGATTTCAATGCTAAATAATAAATGTATAACATAATTTAAATCTTGAAAATATTACAGATGACATAAAATTGCAACATAAATAACATGTACAAAAATAATAATCACATCTCATCACAGTCAGTGCAATATCTCAAAGTTACAAAAATCAAGTCATGATCAATATGTAAAGAATACTTTATCCGCATTTCAAATTTACGTGAAACTCATGTTCAAATTTCTAATATATAGATTTCACTAAGAAAGACAATACAGATTTTTCTTTCATTAAAATCAATACTTTTATGAAATCTTTATTAAAAGGGGTAACATTACCTATTCTTTTTCTTTCAAACTGTTGAGCACCTCACCGGAGGTATCGTTTGTTTAACCTAGCATGTACATAAATTCCAGAAATCTTTTTGTTTCTGATGTAAATACAAGTAGGAAATCTGTATATCGACTTCATCAGCTGGAAAAATGCCACAAACCGCTGCTCTGTCAAAAGTTGATACAACTTCATATTGTATTGAACAATTTAGACACAGTGCTAAAAATTCAATAGCGACGTGGCAGTATAAGAGGATAATTACAAACCTCGGGAAGAATTAGGATCTAGTTTATCTGAATTTTTGATTTTATGTCAAACAAAAGAGGTAGTATTCCATGGAACAATCATTTAACCTCCGATTTGAATTATTAGAAAATGAACAGATATATTTACATTTGTTTTCTATTATTCTCTTAGTGCATTGCTTAACCTTTGTATTCTCTCCGCCACATTTATATCGAACATAGAAGAGTTCCAATTAGTTCCATCTCCTGTTTTGACAGGAAAAATAACACTTTGTGAGGCTCTCTACCTCAATTCACATGTAATAATAAAAGTATTCAAAGCATCGCTTACTATTATTCGGTAAAGCCGAGAAATAAATATGGACATAATTGTAATTTATCATTTAGTCAATACTTCTTCATATAATAAATACGTTACACAAAAGTTTCTAGCATATAACAGTACTATTTTTGAAAGAAATATAGATATTTCTTTAAGAAAATAACACAAATATTAAAGATACATATCTTTTTATCTTTTAACTCATTCACCCCTAAAATTTTATAATGGACTATTCCAACCTTTGAATTGGAGGAGTTTAAATGTGTCTTCAGGGGTAAATGAGTTAACTGCGTAACGTGAAACATGAATATTACCAAAACTTAAACTATAAACATATATAAACTATAAACTGATTTTCGAAACGAAAAACAAAAATCTTAAACATTCATACAAAACATCAGTTATTATAAAAAATATGTTGAAATTTTGTAAATAATGCAGGGAATTTTAGTTTCTAACCACCAAGTATGGTTAAAATTCATATCAATGGCACCATAAGAAATTGGCGCGATTTATAACATACATGTATTAAGTACGCAATGTTCATTAGGGTAAACGTATCATTTTGCAGTTAAACTTGTTACAATACACTAAATAAACTCAAGATTTCCAAAGTGTAGAGGTTAGACATGTTTGTATATAATATATTAACATTCTACAACAAAGCACACGTGAAAGACTTGTGTAGGCGGTATATTATACTACAAATACTTTATACATTAAATACATAGACAGAATACATGTACTTTTCAAAAATTTAACATAAATTTTTCAAATAAGTAAGACATAAATATTTATACAATTTAACGGTTTCCTCAGCTAGAGAAATAAAAGAAACTTGCATAAAGCAGCATATGATTGTAAACGACGTTAGTTCTATCATAAAACGGCCATGAAAGAACGTATGTGCATACCTTATGATTTTTAACGACGTCTGTTACTATGGCATAATTAAAAATATCAGTTCTAATCAAGCGCTACATTTTCTTTCATGAAGGACAATTGCCATAGGATATAGTATTTCCTACTTCAGATATTGACTTTGATAACGATTTCCCTAGAAATGTCATTGAACTACTCTTCGACACTCATTAAAGTAAAACTTTTAACTAGGCAATTAATTGTATATGCGAATAGTGATCTTCAGTATGCATGACCTGATGGATAAAATGAAACCTGTATGTAACACAACCACCTGTCTATCACAACCACCTGTACATACAACCCAGATATGTAATAGCTATTTCGATTAATACTTCCATAATATCTATCTGTTTTTGGAAACCATTTTGCTCTCCTTTTGACAGACTATACATAAATCATACTATGCATCCGTTTTTGTTAACTGTTACCTGAAAAAGCAGTTGGTAATCAGTTATTTATAAATGAAATAAATAAATAACTGGTTACCTACTGCTTTTTCAAGAATCAAATTATCCAGACAAATGAAGTTTTCCTGGCCCAACTTAAAAGAAAGAGGAACCTCTAAAATAATGACAAATGCATATTTACACTGATCCTACCAAGATTAGGTATAAACTTGCACCAATGATGTACAGCAATTATAAATGTCTAATATACAATAAATGAAATGTCATGATCATATTATCAAAGGTAATTATTCCATAATTTATCCATTTTTCCTGACAACAAATGATTATTGCGATACATTTTATATATTGGAAAGTGTAAATAGGGAATTTTTGTCGCAAGTAAATTTTCGCCCGGCATAATGGGCGCGAATTCATCACTCCATACAAATGAAAAGTGCAAATTTGATATTTGGCAGATAAAATAATATTTGTTATAACCATTATAGACAACACTTTATTTACATGTCTTTCTCGTTTCATGTACCCTGGATAAGGTGTAATCGTGTAACTCAGAATATGGATCACACGCACGATTTGTACGTTTACCCTTCATTAAGGAATATCTGGTGACCGTACAGCACTATGGCATGTGAACATGTAACAGAATACTACGTAAATATTACAGCACGATGAATGATGAAAATGAAACAGTATCGTATCACAAACTGTAAGATGATTCTCAACTTATCCCATCATAATTATTTAGCCCAATTAAAACAGTACAGAAAAAAAAACTCTACTTTATCTTCACTGATAGTTAACGGCTCCAACACAATGATATTGTCTCAGGATTTACTGATGATAATGAACTGGATAAGTTAAGATATCCTTAGCCAGCCAATGACGAAAAATGATTTCAATATCTTTACTTCACATTATTTTCTGTAAATTCATCAGTTGATCAGCCTTGTTGATCCTGATATCATCAAAATAAATCTACATTGTAGGTGACACTATAGACTCACCATTTTGTTCATATATTCGGTAACATAGAATGTTATACCGATATATTGGACACTAAAGGAATTTGAATTTTTTTCATTATGATGATTTATGAATAAGGTTTCTATTGGTGTAGCTAACACATCAGAAACACTACTTCCATATACACGACCCTGTGGTAACCTTGGGTTGACAAAGGATGTTAAACACTTTCCAATTGCTAGAACAGCAGGGCCACTTTCCTGGTAAACCTACGAGTTACCATGCTATCTAAATTCTTGACACACTACCTTAATCCACACTGTGATTGACTTTGAAGTGACCTTTGATGAGACGAATTCATTATTGGACGATGCTGTTGTTGACTTTGCACTGATCTTGGACATCATTAGAATTGTATATTATTGTCAAGATGACGCAGGAAAGTCATTCCAAAGTTTACCTTCAGATTACTACGATGCAGACTAGCTGACACAGCAGAGCAACTTGGCAATGACCTTGATGTGACCTTGAATGTTAAAACGCTAACTAATCATCCAGCTGACACAGAAGAGCTACCCCTCGGTTGATCCAGTGGTTCTCCTCCATGTCTATAGGTAACATTATGGTCAGAACAAAGTTGGTAGAGTGTCCAGTGGTGGATAGGGTTCCTCGTCTGGCACTTGTCTTGTAAGCTGAAAAATAGGAGGGAATCAGTTTCATCTCCAGTCAACATTGCCATCAACATTGCCCAGTCAACTATCAAGCAGTGGAAATGCCCGTAAGTTATGGCTTTTTAGTCTGTCTGACACAATCATCTCGCACGGAGATTCCAAACAAGTTAAATTGATTGGTAATATAGTGTATTTTATTTATAAGGAGCTTTTCACATTTAATGTACATGAAGTTAAAGAAAGTTTTAATTTGTTGTGTTGAACTTTAATCCAAAGAGCCATATAGTATGAGATTGCTGGTACTTACTTGGACAGGCGTAGGTATTTCTGAGGTCAAACTCAGCCTTGTTCCCCGGCTTCAGTTGTATCTTAGAGAGTCAAGTATCAACAATATCTCACAACAAAAACTAAATCTTTCCATGAACCCTAAATGCTTCCGAATATTTCAAAAAAAATTGTTTTCAAAATGACAGATTAAGTTGTGCGATTTAGTTAGATATTTGCGTGTTTTAAATTAAATAACCCCGACTTAAAATAACTGAAAAGATATTCAAATCTGTAAGCATTTCATGGTAACAAGAATTGGACACGTTTGAGAAAGTGTTTTTTGTTTTGTTTTGGGCAACCGTATGCGTAGCAAAATATGTAAAATATCTTTGTTGTGAATTTAATATTTTTTAAACCCGAAGAAATACCATAAAACTCGTGTAATCTACGCACCAGTGTAATTTGCGCACCCTAAAAATCACCCCAAAACTGCTGGAAAAAGGTTTGTATCAATATGATTTATGGTATTTGAATACAACAATTAGATTATTCTAATTAGAATTCATATTATTGGCATCTGCGGCCAATCAGCATTAAATATTATGTACTTCCCAACAACTATGAGACTAACAATGTATCAGAGGTAGAGCTGGGAACAACTCTTTACAATATCACAGTCAATAACGAGAAGAAGAGGACGGAAAAATTATTTTACAACGAATTGGCAAAAGGATACCACTGGCATGAGATCATAAAGGATCTTTGGGAGGGACTCTACGATGACTCGTTTAGTCCGACACCAACGGGCTCCCTCCATAAACAGCCCTTTGATATAGGCACCATCAGACTGAAAGAGAACGAAATACAGTAGAACGTTAATTTATTTAAAATGAGCTTGTGTCGTATATATTTTACATATATAATGATAAGCGACAGTCACATTGTTACTCGATTACATTTATAACAGGTATCATATACATGTATTATCATTGTCTATATAGATTTAGAACAAATGCATCTTTTACGATTTTCCATATTTTTATTGGAGAGAAAAATATCATTGTTGATGACAATGCATAATACAATTTCGAGTGTATACTCATATTCAATGTATTTTATGATTAAAAGAATATTTAAAAATTGGTAAAAACATGGAATATGTGTAAACTTTACAGCATCAGTAATGAAGAATATATACACTTGTGCAAACTCTTAAATAAACTGATACTGCAATTTTTCCATGTATTTAGCAATTGAAAGTAAGAAAATGGAAGGCTGACCTTTAGGAATTTTTTCGAGACTACAAACAAGTAAGGTTACCATGAAATTACTTACCGGTTTACCAGACATGTTTGATTCAGATTTCGTCACCTCAAACTCGAAGCCGAGGTGATCAATGGGGATCTTGTACTTGCGGGCGTAGTTCTGCATCACCCCTGTCAGGAATGACTGGGTGAAGTAAAATCCGGAAATCCAGAACACAACGGGTGGACCTCCATATATCCAGTCCTGTAAAGGTTAAAGTTCACAGCGTGAAAGGTCAGGGGCCACACAATAAAACTTGAAAAATAGCAAAGCAATCTCAGGTATGTCTGCAAAATTATTATTATCTTTTCATTCGTTCCTTTCGTACCTATAGTATGTCTCAATCACAAGAGTATGACTAAAGCATGAGATAGAGCTGTCAACAGTAGAAAAATATATAGCTTTGATCATGGTTTCACACTTTCATCCCTGAAATTTCATAATGAACTATTCCAATCTTTAACTGGAAGAGTTGAAAGTGTCCTTATAGGTGAATGGGTTAAAGTGTCATATCACTGCTCTGTAGAAGGCCCACACAATGAAAAGACAAAAGAAGTTTATGCATGTATATATATCAGGGATAGTTTGTATACCAGTAGAAATAGAAACTTGGAAACATCTGACACCATCAACATTCATTAAGGCCATACCTTAAAGAACGTAAGCCTAGCCAGCAGGTCGGTAACATAGCTCCCCAATGGCTTCAGGGACGGGTAGGATTTGGCTGCCCACATAGCTGGGACCTGTAACATTAGATATGAAACATTCAGGAATGGAGAACCCCCTGAATCAAATCAATCAAGGATTGTTCAAGGTAAAAACATGGAGTATGTTAGTTAGTTACGTGTTTAACGCCACTACAGACACTGAAAAAATCTGTGTTACAACTGGCATAAAAAAACATGGAGTAATACATTTCATTTATTTAAATGCAGATGATGAAAGCAATTTTTAAAATGATCAAAATCGGCAATGTAAAGCATTTCTAAAACTGAAAATACATATTTCATTCACGCAGTATTTCTGCTTCATCGTTACCTAATAGTACGACATTATCTGATCTGTTACCTTGCCGACCATCATGCTGTCGAAGACATCCTCCAGTTCTGCGGACATGATGACGAGGCCCTTGATGGCTTTACGGATATCCTGGAGACTGGTCCTCACCACTTGGATCAGGCGATTGAACCTGATCAGCTCCTGAAGTAGCACCGTGTTCATGGACTCTTCGTAACGCACCGGGTACTTTGTCTGTAACCAAGTCAATTATCATATCACTCTTGCTTACTTCCTCAAAGGTCAAATCTAGAGTCAACTTGATCAAACATAACACCTTGACCTCTTCAATGCTAAGAAATCGGGAGGCATTTTTATAAAGATGATATCTTAACTAATGTCAATATTGATGGTCAGGAGGTACAGCGTCTTGATAAAAAAAATCAGAGAATACTAAAGCGTCAACAAAACCATAATCCAATCTCAAAATCGATTGAACTAGAGGCAAAATAGGAACAAAAGAGAGATTTACATGGAGACTTTTGTAAAAGCACATGAGAATAAGACCATGTGTTCCGGAAGAGTCAGCATCTTCTGCTTCATCAACGACACCCCCCATGTAAATCTTTATCACATCCAAGTAACATCAAGTTCTCAAAACAAGAACTGAGTATCAAATACTAGCAATATTTGCCTCAACAACTAAAGGTTTAAATATCTAAACTGGAAAATAATTATTTTGATATTGACAGTTAAAATCTTATTATGTCGTCTTGAAAACGAAGTTGAAGTATGGTTTGATGTATCTTAACCAGATGATAATTGCCTTGGTTTCCTCAAAATTGAAGTCGGGTTTGTGTTCTTGTATTTAACATTACAATGACACTGATAGAAGTATCTTGGTGATGAATGCACTATCCTTGACCTTGTCGATGAACCCTAGAGATACACATACCTTTGTTATATGTCAAAAACCTTGACTTCCTCAAGACTGTTTATACTAATTTCACTCACTTTCACCTTCCCAAAGTGAAATACGAGAGAAAATTAAGTGATACTCACCTTAAACTTGCAAAGATTGAATACCAGAGCAGATAAAGTAAAATTCACCTTGACCTTTCCAAGAGCAGACTGACACTTACCTTGACCTCCTCAAGGTTGAAGTCTGGTGGTATCTTGGTGAGTATGTCACTAGCCAGCTCCTCTATGATTTCCTGTGAGGACTTGCCACCCCCACTTGTCTGAAGGACAAAGAAAACCAATGATGACTAAGGGTAAAGGTTATTCTAGAGAAAGTCTCTGATCTAAAGGTCTCTATTTCTAAAGAGTCAGAGTTACATCCCCTTTCAAATTAAATAATCATAAAATAAAATACATTATAATATTAATATAGATATTTGGAGGATAACGATTATTTGGAGTAGAATGAATTAAGGAGTTAGAGGACGGTAATATATTACAATAATGGTATTTCATCATTGAATGAGGTTACAACGTATTTTTGTTAGAATTGTTTCAAATTTAGATCATTAATCAATACAGGGAGATTATACACAATAATAAATACAATGTTATGCAATACCACTTAAATGTTAACAAGAACGGCAAAGTCAGCTTACTAGTTCAATGGATCATACTCATAACTGAACAATTCAGAAATAATATTGGAACTTACATGACGGTATAGTAATGGATTTTTGAATTATTTTAATGTTTGATATGAATATAAAGGCGTGAGGCCTGCGTCCATTATTTATATATATGATCTTATGAGAAATTATTAACATTTATTTCTGTATGCTATGAGGAATCAGTAAATTTTCCATCTATTTGGTCAATTGATGATAAGTCAATATGTCTACCAGTACCAATGACCTTCACCTTGGGTTAGAGAGTAAGATAGTTGTTAATCCCCATCCTGGGCTGGAGGGTATACACATGCTAACATAGACCAAACCCAACCAAGGCATGCTTTAATACAATCCTGTCAATTGAAATTAATGCAGGTCTAAGTAGACATTTTTGAACTGCATAATTTCATTTTTTCCTAACCAGGATCTAGAGGTTAAACAGCCGATTAGAATCTGAGGAACCATCTTGTGAAAATACAATGATGGTTAAATTCAAGACCTCTGAAGTTAGATATCAATTCATGCACATTTTGTTCTTACTCTTAATTCAAAATAGAAGTCTGAACAACCATCTTGTGAAAATACAATTGTGGTTAAATTCAAGGCTTCTAATGTTAGATATCAGTACATGCACATTTTATTCTTACTCTAATTTCAAAAGAAGTAGATGAGAATGTCTCAAGAAATTCAGATACTTTCTCAATTTTAAATTGTGTAGGAAATGGATGACGAAAAATATTCTTGCACTGCCTTTTAATAATATGATTTTCTTTTCACAGGCACATGCAAGGAACATAACACTAGATGGACAGATGTCATAGCATGGTACATGTACAAGGTAAACGTAAATTAAAAAACAAAGCATAACACAAAAAACTACGATTATTGTTTTTGTAGTTTTAGTTGATTTTCAGCGTGAACAAATTATTTTATATTTAAGCTAGTTTCAGTACTGTGAAGACAAAAAAATAATAAGGTGCAAATTGTTATTAATATAAAACTGATATTGTATAAATCTGTACATGAATTTACAAAAATATCAATCAAAAAGTGCAAAAACATGATATAAATTGTGAGTGTTAAAAATCTTGTAGTGTATTTATCAATTAGAAAATATTAATTTTTCAAAATATTTAAATATGTCAAAATTGATTTTAATTACATTGTTAAATTATCAAATGTGGCAAACTTAACAAAATCTATGAAGAAAGAAAAAAACATGATACCATAATCTACCACTCACTTTTACGTATTGTTTTTTTGGTTGAATATCAATCTGAATCAAATATGCAGGAAGATTAAAAAAAGTTCCAGTCATCTTTTAAATAATGGGGAAAAAAAATAGAAATGTCTGCGAGACATAAAGGCCCCCGTCTCCAGCTGGTTACATCACCATGGGACAGCCGAGATGCGAAAGACATGGGTAACACTATATGCCTCAATGATGGGACAAATAGCTAATCATTATCTATTGATTAGTTATAAACTGATTCATTAACTAAACTTTAATGTATTTATGAAATATACAGTCAATAGATGGAGATGCTTTTACCTAATGGTAAAAAATTGCTGCTAATTGTAACGATTAGATACACATTGTACCATGTAAAATTGATGGAACTCTATGAAACATGGATTCCCATAATCCTTACGTATTTTATCTTCATTATCCAATTTTTTTATCACGTATAGCAAACATCACAACTTTCAAGAGGTACAATTTACTTATAGAAACTTCAATCTTCTTATTTCCTAAAAATAGCAATAATGCTTTATATCAATTTAAGTATCGTTTTGTTTAATTTCTGCATAAACCTGCAGATTGACTCTCCAAAGACAAAACATATTATGTAATTAATATATTTTTAATTATAGATAATCTCAATTTGCCCAGAATAAAAAAGTTCCATCAATTTATACATGTTTCTATATCTAAATCTGAAACAGAATTCATCTGTTTCAGCAAGTCCCATCACAAAGCTCGGCCCAAAACACCAAAAACCTGTAAATTCCAAACTGAAATAAAGGTAGGTTAAGATAGGATTTCTGTTTGATGGAAACTGTGACCAGTGATCAAAACACACCACACTGAAGATCATTCTGTACATTTCAAACATGTGGGGGATATATTGGTGATTTTTCTGGGTATATTTTGTATAACAAGGGCAATGCAGTGTTTGAGATATAATAATTAATGTATGCTATATTCTGTTTATATCAATAATCTAGACGTAGAATATGATGTATTGTCATCATGATCCTAACATCAAATTTATTTCTCTGTAAAAGATTAAATTTCTCATTTCATTTGCATACATTCTAAATGCATTATATAACTTCAGAAAAAATACTCTTGATGAAATTACTGAAATAATAACCTGTGTCAAGCACAAGAAAAATATTGAACTTTTGTTACACAAATGATTAGAATTCTTTAAAACATCTATTTTTGATAACAATCTTGAAAATACTACTAAAATAATAATAAAAAAATCAAACTTTAATTTTAAATGAAGTAACATGAAAAACACCAATAACCATTTCAAGATATTTTGAGTGTTTATCACAAAGATTAAATTTATTAAAACTAAAAATAAAACAGCTGCTTTGTTTTCCCATTCAACACACAAAGAGTTAAAGAACACCTTTCTCGTAAAACAGACGCACAAGGTCAAAACTAGGTTACTTCACCCAAACAAAATAAAACCAAGTTCACACAGGTCTACCTCATCCTGCGATGTCGACATAGATAGAGGTCAAAGGTCAAGCCATGCAAGGTCATCCAAGTTTAATGAAAAATTCAAACAGTTGTTTTTTTAAATATTGGTGTACTCCAGAAAACAGTGTGAAATATATGAAATATGGTAAATGAATTCACATGCAATAATAATAATAAATTAGAAAATTCTTTACATTATGGTACAAGAATTGTGATATGTTTAAGGGCATCCAGCTCTGAAACAGGAAACAAGGACATAAACATTTAATTTAAAAACAACATGTTTTTATGTTGCAACAGGATAACTGGTCAGTGTGTACTGTTGTGTTGACAAATGTAAAAGCCACAAACGCTAGCTACATGTAGTACTACTTGGAAATCACAGGATAAGCTTGTTTTTCTTGTCATAAAATTCTTTTAAGAGGTATAATTCTAAACTTGGACAAAACCTGTCAGTTTTCGTTTATCTATTCAGAAGTCATGGCCACAATTTAATGCAATATTCATTATATTGGGGTCACTGAGAAAAGTATATAGATATGGACTTTTTTTTTGTGTGTGTAGCATTTTTCTTTCTAAAGTCATCAATGTATTATATGTCATAAAATTGAATTTATATCATTACACTGAAACATCTTGAATGGAAATGTTTGGTTGTAGCATATTTAAGTTGTCAATAAAAAGATGTTTCCCCTGTTCATAAGATATAAATGTAACACAGCCGGACAAGGCAGGATCTAAGCCGAGATACCTACATGTACAGCTACAAGCTGTATGATTGTCAGCATCATTTATTGAAATGTTCACTCCCAAATGTTATTGATTGACAGATAAGTCGTAAGATAAACCCATGTCCCCCTGAAGACACATATGAATTCTTCCATTCCAATGGATGGAGTAGTTCATTGTGAAATTTCAGGGATGGAGAAGTTAAGGTAATTACAAGCTGGCGATACGTTTGAACTCTTCCAAATCAAAGATTTGAATAGTTCATTTTGAAATTTTAGGGGTGAATGAATGTGTAACTATATATGCTTATCCTACTATTAAAGACAATGAAGACAAAGTAGAAAGCTGAGGATATTTAGCGAAGGCACAATAAGATACAATATCTAATCACAATATTAAACAGTTTTGACACATCTAATGTGAAATTAACTTCTACCAATCATCATTCTAATTGTTTAAAATCAACTTTTCAATTGAATCACAATAAGATTAAAACACCAATTTCATTCAGTGCATAATACTAACATGCAATTTATTTTTCTAGAAAATAAAAATGATGAAAGATTTCATTATTCTGGAATGCAAAATAAATGTTAGAAAATAACGAATTTAGATCCTTATAAACACACGCTTTAAAATTTCCATATAATACGCATGATTTGTATGACACAAATGACTAGGCACATGCATTATCATCTAGCAAATGTATCTAATGCGATTCGTAGCAAGCATTTGCCTACATACATCAAAGCAATTTCTATATATAACAAGAGCACTGATCACTGTAGCAAAATCACACGAGTAATCTGCCTTGAATTATTGAAATACCAAAAGCTGTCGAACATCACATATATATGAAAAACCTTACCACCATGACAGTTTCTTTATAAAAATTTTCAGTGACATAAAACACTAACGAATAAAGCTTAACCTTAGCAACTATTAGATTGTAACTAATATAGTCCAAGGGAGGTAACTGACCTGTCTTGGCAGCGTCAGCAGGATACCGTCAAACAGCTGTTGGGTTTCATGTTGGTCTTTGGATATGTCTGCATTCTCATGGAAACCATATACCTTTGTATAAAAAAACAATTGTATATAACTTTTCTTTTAAATTGGAGATGAATTTATAGTTTGTAACAAGGACTGTGATTGTGATTACATTTCAAATGAGTGCGAGACCCAAGGCTTTCTAAGGGCTTTAGCAGGCTGTTTGAGAATCTCCAGGATGGAATTTCCTTTCCCTTAACCTTTAGCTAAGGAAATTAAATTTCTCTCAGGTTTGGTGTGAGGGCCGGGTAGACTGAACTCACCTCTGGATGTGGTGTGAGGGGAAGACTTTTGATGTAGGCCACATAGCTATCATACGTCCCCTTTGGCGGAGCAAAGTAGATTCCCGACGACGACAGCTTGTACTGGTCATCTGTGATAATATCACCACAATAGAATATCTTCAGGATACTCATGATGAGGCGTCGGTCGTTGTCGTCGGTTACCCGGCCACCATAGTTACATTCACCAGTCAGGTACGACAACGCCTCCAAGGGCGGGTCTTTGTAGTCACTAATAAACATCTGGTAGGAACAGACAATTCAGTCTCGATTAACTCAACGTAAACAACTTAAAAGGGGGATAACTTCACTAACATATTTTTGAAGCAAAAGGTAATAAGATCTAATTTTTAAGAAATATTACATTGATATTCATCATGAATGCTCTATTGCCATAACATTAAAAGTTCTAAATTGTGTAAAATAATGCAAAAATTAATTTTAAAAAAAAATCCAATGCTGTTAGACAAGGCTCTAAAATGTTGGTCACACCATTTTACAATAATTTTCGAAGCTAAATTTGCCCACGACTCTCTGGAATAAATAATTCAATTGACCCCAAATCAGAACTTGACCTACAACTTAACGACTACATAAAGAATTACACTTCAATGCTTTTATCCGTTAAAATGAATGAAAACGATATCATGGTGGAATGAGAGCCAAGGGCCACACTATATGCCCCAGCAACTTCTTGGAGGGGCATACAAATCAGTCAGCTTCTGGATACCAGGTTCCCCTGATCCTGATTAGATCACTGACAGATTTAATGCTTTACCTCGAGCTGTCGGACTGATATCCTGAGGTCAGACTCGTTGAACTCGTAAGGAATGTTCCAGCCAAGCGGTCCAAATTTCCTCCTTTCCTGAACCAGGGCATGGAAAAAGCAAAGGCCAAACAGGAGCTTCTCAAACACCTGCAGGAACAAATTCAGAAAATGAGAAACATTTAATTACAGTCACATCAGATTCGAATGAGAAATTGTTACGTTTTAAAACAATGATAGGTGAACAAACTATTGTAGTAGCACAAACTACAGTCAAACTTCCATATGTGACCACTCCAATTAAAAGTCTACCTGTATGTAGAGACCATTATAACTCATTCCCCCCTAAAGTCACATTTCGACCTCACCAAATCAAAGACTGGGCAAGTCCATTTTAAATATGTAGGGGTGAAAGGGTTTAATTTAAATTTCATTTCACCCCTAACTTTAATAATAAACTGTTCCAACCATTGAATACGTTTTATATCAGGCAAGTCTGTAATTAGTTATAGTAGTTTCCGATAAATTACCCTCAAAAAATCTCAGACATCAAATGGATCCATCTGAAGTGTGACCTCCCCCCCCCCCCCCCCCCCCCCCCCCCCCCACCAAACCAGGTCAGACTTTAGACAATCTCTGTCCCTGCACGTTAATTCATTCACCCCAGTGGACAATTTGAACTCTTCCAATTCAAAGGTTGGAATAGTTCAATATGAAATGTCAGTGGTTAATTTTATACTTACATCAGGTTTATTGCACGATTGAAAGAAGGTAGGATCCGAGATAGGATCGTTGAGGTAGGACCGGAGCAGGTTGGCCCTCAGTCCCTTGGGTGGCTCATTGGTCATCTTGATCCCGTTTTGTAGGACAGACACTGGGAAGTCCGGAGAGGGGTAGCTGGTCAGCCACAGTCGGAAGGTAGACTTGGTCCTTGTAGGGTCATTTATCACCTATAAACAGTTACATGTGATAAGTATGTACAGTAAAATCTCACTTTCTCAAACCTGTGGGGACCTGACCAATAGTTACAATATGCATAGTATTCGAGTAATCCAAGGTTAGTTGAATATGTACAAACTTGGTCGGGACCAAACGAAATGTTTGACGAATGAGTGTATTCAAGTAAACCGGGTTCGAGTAATAGGGGTTTTACTGTATATAGCAATAAGACAAGTTTAATGTTCTGAAAGTCACAGGATAATACGTTTGCACAGTCTGTGAAAGATAAGATAGAAATTTTACAAGAATTTAAATCATAGAAAAAAGAAATACAACAAATTTTCTAAAATTGTTTGCAAATACATCATAGGTGTTTCAATGTAGGGGGAAGAGGAATGGATTTTTTTCTTTTTCAATAGTATTTTAAGGTCTGAAATATATCATAATCCATTTTAGAAACATTCTATGAATTGGTAACACAAACAATTCTACAATGGAAAGTGAAAATTTGAGATTGAAGACCCAATGTGATTCTAAAGAGATGTGTTAGTTCTACTTACAGTTTCACAGATCCTCTCCAGCTCTCCTAACCAAGACGCTGCCAGGTGACAGTTCTGAAGTACTACCCAAGTACCTGCTTCTATTGCCTGTCAACAACAAGAAGAGGTCAAATACAATGTAGAGGTCAGATACAATGTAGAGGTCAAACACAATGTAGAGGTCAGATACAAGAAAGAGGTCAAACACAATGTAGAGGTCAGATACAAGAAAGAGGTCACACACAATGTAGAGGTCAGATACAATGTAGAGGTCAAACACAATGTAGAGGTCAAACACAATGTAGAAGTCATAAAGAGGCCAAACACAATGAAAAGGTCAAACACAATAAAGAGGTCATAACAAGGTCAAACAATGCAGAGGTCAAACATAAGGAAAGGTCAAACACAATAAAGAGGTCGTGACAAGGTCAAACAATGCAGAGGTCAAACATAAGGAAAGGTCAAACACAATAAAGATGCCATGACAAGGTCAAACAATACAGAGGTCAAACACAAGGAAAGGTCAACACAACAAGGAGGTCAAGATAAGGAAAAGATTAAAACAATAAAGAAGTCAAGCGAATCAAGAATAAAATTTCAATGATTTTTATGAATCAGCCTTATATAAGTATTTTACAGCATGTGACTGACCTCAAGAATCATCTTCTCAGCGATAGGACCTTGACCTTGGCCAAGGGATATAGTCTTCAGTCCCTTACCACCGGACCCTGCGGAGGAAATATTATGTATTAAAATCTAAAACTCTACACACTTAATGTGGTACAGTGTAATGTTTCAGTGATGATGTGTATATTGTTACAATTTTTTCTCACCCCAAAAATAAAACAATAATATGTACTCCAAATCTAAAGCAATGACCCTGCCTGCATGAACCTTAGACGAAATGAACCATTAACTTATTTCCATGTGGAGTAACTTAAATGTTTGAGATTGATTCTTAGATCTTATTTTAGTGGGTTAAACAAAATGATCTTGTATAACTAGTTCAACAAAAATGAGCTTTACTGAAAATACTGCAGTATCTTTACACTGAAGATAAGGTATTTTTTATTTTATCCAAGCTGCAAACAACATCAATCATATATAAATTATCAACCAAGATTCTAATATCTACTTTGATATACTCTGTATAACATAGAGGACTATCAGACCATATATTGCTCTTCACAGTCCATTGGTGGCTCACTGTATCAGGTGCAGGTACCAAAAGATTCAAACATGTGCTTATAGATGCAACACTACACAGTAAACTTCAATATCATGCTCCTTGTTTGATTCGAATACTTTAAGATGTCATTTTCATAATCCCCTCCCCCCCCCCCAAAAAACAACATTATAAATCATTTTCCTCAAGATATATCCATGTATAAATTGCTATGTCAATTTTTTTTTGAGGCAATTGCTAGGTCAATTTTTTTCGTGGCAGTATTTACAACAAGTTTTGCTGTATATTTGTTACACCGATATGTAAACAGAGAGTATACTTCGTACTTTCCTGGCGTAAATATCAGATTCTCAGTTAATAGACACAATTATATCAATAAAGTTCACAGCTAACACTGCAAGTTATCAATTCTATATATACAACATGGGCTGCCCAGAAATAGATTAAGGCCCGGTTAAAATATTCTAAAGGATTGGAACTCATAAATATCTTCATAAGGGTGATAATCTTAGAATTAAATGCTGTGGTAGAAATTAAATCTTGAATATAATGAGTTAATTGAAGTTAAAATAAGTCTTAATTAAATGTTAGGTCCACAAACAAATTTGTCTAGCATGATAATCTAGCATGGTATGTAAAAAACATACATAAAATTCTTGTAAAATTGATTCATTTTTACTCTTATTAAAGTTATTTATCTGATTACTTATACATATTTTCAAAATAAGATCAGCCAGTAATTATTTCTCATTTAAAAATTCATGCTAGAGCAATTTGTCCGAGATACAAAATATTTTCTTGAATTATTTTCATTGTGCATCATCCTTTTTCAGATAACTGAACATTATAATAGATGAAGAAGTCATTATTTACTGTATCAAAACCCATTTTAAATGCATGTAGCTAGCAAAAGTTTTTTTGTATGTAAATTTTCCAATATCAATAATCTTTTCAAAGAATACTTGTTTATAATTGATTAACTTAATTAGCACATTACATATAATTATGAACTGATATATCTGTGATTTGAGTAAGAATTATCTCCCTTAAATTCACCTTGGGCATTTTCTAATGATTGAAGATTTATTGTATATCTGTGATTTGTGTAAGAAATATCCCCCATTAATCACCTTACCCCCGGTAGGCATTTTCTTATTATTGCAGATTTATTGTATATCTGTGATCTGAGTAAGAATGATCTCCCTTAAATTCACCTTAGGCATTTTCTAATTATTGCAGATTTATTGTATATCTGTGATCTGAGTAAGAATTATCTCCCTTGAATCACCTTAGGCGTTTTCTAATTATTGCAGATTTATTAGCGTGACTGCAATTTTGTGTAGATTTTAAAATGTGTCATCAATATTTGCTTCAATTAAGATTGTAATCAATTCGTTTGTGTATCTTTAAAATAAATTATCTTGTCCAAATTATCATCAATAAGATGAATTTTGCAAGTACAATTTTGATAGGACGATTCTTGGCAAAGTGAGTTGCGTCAAAAACAAATTCAAGAATATATTCGGAATAACAATAATGCATAAACAACCATGCATAATACTGTAAACAGTCTTATTTTGGCAAACTCAAATTTTAGCGCAAATTTAAACAGACAAGCGCAATAATGAATTAACACGCTCACAAAACTTGCTGTAGAAAGCAATATTCAGGAACAGTAATTAGCACAATCATTATATAGCATAATGCTTTAAGTGTGAAAATCGCAAAATAAGATTACCGCTAAAATAAGATTACCGCAAAAATATGAACATTTACAGTATGTAGCAGCAACATCTTAAACCCTGTACACCTTGGCTGTCTTACAAGTCTGAGACGCACATGCAACATGCAGCTATAAATAAAAATACACATGAAGTCTTGACCAATCAGAGGAAGAAATATGCTGTAAGAAACAGGAAGAAAGGTCATGCAATGTTTAAATAAGAAGCAGCTATGAACATGCATATCTGAATATTGGCGTATATAAGCTAACAATTAATGCAATGTGACATATGATACAATGTGCTTCTAATAACATCTAATACTGATTGTACATGTGCAACATCTAGCTATTAAATACACTTGTAATGGTGATGACAAAGGGAGCTTATCAACTATCACTAACTGTACAATGTAATACACAGAGAAGAATGCTGGCAAAGGGACACAATCCATGACAAAGGGACATAATCCATGACAAAGGGACATAATCCAGGACAAAGGAACATGATCAAATATCACTAACTGTACACTCTAATACACAGAGAAGAATGCTGACAAAGGGACTTCATCCATGATAAAGGGACGTAACCAACGGCAAAGGGACATAATTCACAATAAAGTACTAAATTATCATAGTAAACACCTCTACTGTCTAACCAATAACATTGATTTGTAATACAGTGTACGCATGTAATTGGCAATGCTTACTTCCATGTCATGAGTACTGGGTGTATAAAGTGTACATACCTGGTATATACACGTTTAATTATATATACTGTTTTTATCCCTCTATCTTTGTTGTGCTTTTGACAATGTTATATATCTTCATTTTCAAAAACTTGTAAAAATGTAATCCTTCAAGAAAATAAGTAGATCTATTAGCTGGTAATCAGGTATGTAATTATATATAACGTTTTTATCCCTCTATCTTTGTTGTACTTTTTACAATGTTATATATCTTCATTTTAAAAACTTGAAAAAATGTAATCCTTCAGGAAAATAAGTATACCTACAGCTAGGACTATTAAACAAAAGACCCTTATATAGTTTGTTGAGGTACAGGGACAAATTGAGCATAAAAGTCAAGCATTAGTCATTACAAGCTTGTGTTTGAACTTTATACTTGGTTAATCACAGAGACTAGTTTGATTTGTAGTATATACATAATGATTATAAGTAACCTATAATGGGTTTTCAAAGAAAATGACACTTTTTGAATCATACACAAATTAATTTGACTATTTTTGGGACATCATATGACTATAACTCTTTGTGTTAATGAGAAAAGTATTTTTGTGAGAACAACAGAAACAGTCAAAATGAGGTTAACAGAACACAACTTCAGTGAAGAGAACTACTTTTTCGGTGTTGTTACTACGTTTGAGTGCCGTAGGGAACTACTTTTTGTGAGGTTATACACAGCTATGACATGTTACGAGGCACCTCTCTGTTCGGAGGAGGAACTAGACACCCCCAGGATTGAGGCTAGGTTGTGTTTAGGGTCATCTTTCTCCTTGGCGCCTGCCAAGGTCGCTTCACGCGGCAGAGTTCGAGGAATTAGACCTGCATGTCCGGAGGAGGAGGTTAGCATGTTAAAACACACCACAATGATTCATTACAGGTATCAACACATATATTAAGTATGCCAAGTGATTTTTGTAAATGGCTCTTTCTTCATTTCATGTAATTTTTCTTTTCTTTTTTTTTTCATTTTTGCTGAATCTTTAGCAAACACCTAATGGTCAATGCTCATTTTGTTTGTGTTTTTTTTTCTCGTTTTTGCTGAATTTTAAGTAAACGCATCTCATGATCGATGCTCATTTATTTGGAATATTTCTTCCATCATGGAACAGCATTAACCAATACAAAATTCACTTGACATAACAAATAATATTAATATTTCAATCCACAAGTTGAAAAATTTCACAAATATTCTACAGTCGTCATTTGTGAAATATTCTATTCCTTAACCTCTGTGACCATCCCCCAACCCCCTGTCCCAAACCTTTGCTCTAAAATGCAACATTGCACAAAATGATTCCATCTTAACAATATTCGTTATTTGGACTTCTCTCAGACCTATCGTTATTCCAAACACAGCAATCAGCCACAGATTCCATATCTGTTGAAGGCCTAACACTACATATTAATGGTTAGAAGATCAGGCTAGATATTGTAGCATTACAATGGTTATACCAGCATTGACAATTAAGGATTTCAATCAAACAATGACGTTTATATATACCCTGGCCTCATGATCGTTAGAAAAATATCCAATATGTATGAAGTTTAATTCAGAAGATGATGACGATCAGACAGTCGTGTGAAAAAATGAGGTTTGAACCACCACAGAATGTTAGCCATATATTTGTATACCAAGTGAAAGGACAAGTTTGGTTATGTAAATGAGGTAGATCAAAGAACCAAATTTCCCCCAATATACCAACGAAAAGTTGAAATAAAATTAGCTATAGACCAGATTTTTTTTTAAATATCTGTCAATTGCAATTAAGACAATTTAGGGAATTGTTGAGACAACTAACCATTCTGTATATCTTAGCAACTGGATGAACTTACTGCATATTCAAAATTTTCAAAATTATAGCACTATTGTAATACATGAAGCTGATTGGGTAGTCCTACTTGGGTAGTCTTATCTGCCAAATGACTATCAGTTTAAACTATAAGGATGGCATTAGGCATGAAAAAGACAATTAATAAACAAGTACTGGCAGTTACGGCTATCTCACCAAACCTGGCATGCTAATATATTTCTCTAAAGAAATATTGTCTACAAACAATTCATAAAATATAGCAATATTTTTGCGAATCATTTCCTAAGACAAGAGTGAAATCAAATGTCATGCAATTCCACCAAATTCAATCTCTGTAATCTGTGTTCATATTAATATTAAGTATATGTATCATATATTTTAGCAGTATTCTAGCATATTTGATGAAACAGAAATTATGATATATTTTCATGATACGAGCATTGCAATGAAATCTTATAATTCATTATCTACATGCTGACTTTACTTGGAACTGATGAAGCTAATTAAATATGGATACACAAGTTTGAAAGGATTCCAACCTTTTTCCTCCGCGAACTTGTAAAGTCCTGCCATTGGATCAGCTCCGGGTGACAAAACAAAAATCAGCGGTGAAAAGTACTGGGAGTCTTGGTAACAGACGGAAAGGTCAAAGGTCGGGGGTTCAATATAACGCTGGCCCATTTTTTCTACAATAAAAGCTTGGACAGCGGGCACCATCTGAAAACAAAAAGTATAACCATCAAAATCTACCAGCTCTTGAATACAAAATAAATAGACTGATTCATCCAATCAAATTACTTGAAGAACAGAGATAAACACACATTTATCAACCAATCATTGAAAACTAAATCATCCAAAAGAATTATTTTGTAGGATACAAAAACAGATCAATCAGCCAATCACAAAGCTTGTTACATACTGACCTTGTCAGGACGAAGACATCTCAGCATTATGAGCTGCTGTAGACTAGTAAGGTTTTCTGACCAAGGTTTAGGGATGGGCTCCGTTTGGGGTGCAGGCGAGTCATAAAGGTCTTTCCACAAAGCCAGCTGTGTTAAGTGAAATAAAAAAATACTTTTTCAAAAGATTCTTTTACAAATTTTCTTTAACAAGAAATAATAAAATTAAATGGATAGTTTATATTTGTTTCTTTTTTTTAAAGACTTATCTTTAATACTATGCAGATATTGCTGAGAACATGTTTATAAAAGTTTTCAACACACATACCTATATATACAATAAGATAAACAAGTATCTATAAAATCAAGTGATAGAGCATCATTTGAAGCCTAATTTCATGATTTACAATTACTGAAAAAGTGGAATATTTTGTGGTGTGAAAATTTTCGCTGTTATTAAATCTCCGCGAATATATCCACTGTGAACATATTTAACACCACTTAAACTCTACACTGCATAATAGTATTAAAGGTACATAGTGCAAAACAGCATTATGCAGTGCAAAAACGTCCATGTCACAAACAATTTGGAGGCTGACTAAGCGAAAGGTTCCATGTGAGAACATTTTCATTTTACAGTAAATAATTTCAGTTTCCAACCTAACATTTATTACAGTTTTTAAATGAGTATTTGTTGCACTATAAGACTTGGACATGTTTACTGATAGCAGTACCTTCTGTTTGAAGTGTTCCATGAAGCCCTTGAAGGCTGGAAGATCTGAACAGCGAACTATCTCTCCCCAAGATTTTTCCGGAAGCCAGCTGGCCGCGGGGTTAGGGAACAGGTTCTCCAGGGCAACCCCTCCTGTCAGTAGGAACCTCCACTCTCGGTCGTCCACTTCTCCCCTAGTCAGAGGAAAAAACATCAAACATATTATATATTTAAGCTAAAAATAGACTTTATGTGACCTTTTTCCAAGACAATATATAAAGTAATGGATTATATTTATGGTAATTTTAGAGTCAAAATTCATAAAAAGAATCAAATAATGAAATTTTAATGAACCAAAAATTTCTCGAATTTGAAAATAGCTGATTAAGAGTTTGTAAAATAACACGATATTAACCATGTTCTTCAAATGTTCCAAGACATTGTCAAACTGCAAATGATAGAAAATCATAAATAGGACATAAAATGGAAAATAAAACTGACTGTTGCTTTGCGATGCCAATACACAGCAGGAAAGAAAACAGCAGCTTGTCCTTCTCAAACAGGGAGCGACACACGTTTCTGTAGATGCTGTAGGTGAAGTGGTCGTTGAGGTTGAAGATACGTTGATTAAGGTCGGGGGACGGCTCACTGTTTATGATAGACTGAAAAGCAAAAAGACCAGGTGTTATATAGAACAGGCAGCTGATCAATACTGAAATCGTAATCTAATTCAGCATTTAAAGCAAAACTATTAGGAAAATGTGGTGGATTGTGAGATAATATCTGTCAATGATTTGTCACTCAAGGATAATGCTTAAAATTGATGATCAAGATTTCATTGTCACTAACATTTACCTGAAAAACCAGATTGTAGAACCAAATACCAACAGATAATTAGGTCAATAATGTTGTCCTTTCCTACAATGACCTTGACCTTACTGCAGATATAGACTGAGATGAACCAGGAGAGGGAGTACTGGTACATGGAGTCTATGACATTGACCTTTTCCTAAAAAGACCTTGACCTTACCTGTAGAGAAAGGTTGATGAACCAGGAGAGGGAGTACTGGTATATGGGATCTATGACATTGACCTTTTAAACAATGACCTTGACCTTATATTACCTGTAGATAAAGGTTGATGAACCAGGAGAGGAGTACTGGTACATGGCTAGGACATTGACCTTTTAAACAATGACCTTGACCTTATATTACATGTAGATAAAGGTTGATGAAACAGGAGAGGGAGTACTGGTATATTGGGTCTATGACATTGACCTTTCCTACAATGACCTTGACCTTACCTGTAGATAAAGGTTGATGAACCAGGAGAGGGAGTACTGGTACATGGGATCAATGTTGGCGAGGTCAGAGATGACAAAGAAGAGGATGCTGCCATGTTTCGCCACCTGTAAACAGAGAAATGAAGGGTTGACAGATAACACAGAACAGACTCTTTAACCTTTTCACTTTAAACAAGTAATCATCCTTCCATATTGACAGTTTTAAAACAAGTTCTCTTTGTAACATACTTGGACAAAGTACTAGTCTTTATGATATATGAAAGTTACAACATTTAACATCACTGATATTTCATAATTTTCCCGTGAAGGGAATCTTAACCACGCCTAAGGAAATAAAACTACAGACCTTATCCAAGCTTTCATAAAGAAATTCAGCAAAAGAAATAAGATTCTTTTTTTTTGACATATACAAAAGCAAAGTGCCCAGATGAAATCCTATTACAAAAATATTTCTACAATAAGCCGAATGATTGCAGTTACTGACCGGTTTATATCCGTTGCGGACCTCGTCAATTTCTGCCTCTGTCTTGGTGGCGGTCACCTGTTTCTCCGAGATTTCCATGGACAAAACCTTACTGGAGGACAAGATCTCTATGGCTGTTTCATCCTCCAAGATGTTACCCTGGTTACATAGCAGATAAATGTCACAGAAATAATCCATCAATTAAGTACAATTAATATGAGGACAACAATGTACATAACTCGTTCCTGATATGGTAGATGAAATGCAGTCTAGATCAGCAAGGAGTCTCATCAATTAAGCTTAGATTTTTCTCCTATACAGTGCACTCCTCTTTATATCATGTTGCATTTATCAGACAAAATCATGATATTAACAGAAATGTGACATTAAGATAAACATGTTTTTGCACTAAATTTAGTGCATTTCCAATCTCCATAACTAAAAGTAAGATATTCAATGTACAAATGAAGATGTTTCAATATATAGATAACATTATTTCAATTGAAAATCATTTTTGGGGTTATTTTTTATTTCCTACACAACAAAGTTTGTACAAGTTGTATCTGATATCATTGGAAATGATATCATTTTCTGGATATTTTATGCGATTGGTTAAAAAAACATGATATTAAGAGGAATTCACCTCAAAATACATGATATTAACCAAATAAAATTACATTGATTATAAAGAGAGAAAAATGGTGCTTAGGAAAAACATGATATAAAGAGGAATGTGATATTAACAGGGGTGATATTAAGTGGAGTCCACTGTATTAGATATTCACCCTCAATCAGAGATGGGTCTTTACCAAAACTTTTTTATTATCTAACCATCTTGCAAACAAGCTAGATTATCACCTGGGAACTAAGGTATCTGGATTGTCTACTAATGACAATGGAGAAAGACTGATTATGTACCCAGACCAAAGATATCCAGATTGTCTACTTTAATATCATTATTTATAATAATTTAAATTATTTCTAAACATTATGAAGGTGCATTGATTATTCCAGCTTTATCAGATACCTGTGATGACGACAAGACCTCCAGGATTTTGTCCTCAATCTCTTTAAGTTGGCGTCGGTTGTGGGCACTCTCAAGGATGAGCTGGTTCTTTTTCTCCTCCAGTTCCGGCTTCTCCTTGGCCGCAACGATCCCTAGCAACTGGTCGTCAAGGCCGAGAAGGGTGATCATGAAGTTGAGGAGTGTGACCTTGACACTGACCTCTGGGAGATAGTGGGGGTTACGGAGGCGGGTTGTGATGTAGAATTTGAAATCTCGGCTGTATTCTATAATATGATCGCCCACACGAATGTACTCCATGTTGTTCTGCAAGGTCAAATCGTTTCAAGGTCAAGATCATTTATAACTTCAAGACATTGACGGTTTTTATTATAACTTTAAAATCAACAATTACAAATTGATTTCGTCATAATAATTTTTTTACATTTTTATTTGTTTTCAAATTGTAAAATAAAGGTAAGCATTTCCAATATTTTCTTATTACAGTATATCAAAATAACAGTTTGTTTCATTGTACAAGTCACTGAATTACTTACTTGTTTGAATGTCTGCTTCAGAAGAATTGGATCGAGGATTGGATCCAACTCCTCGCCTACATTTTCCAGGAGACAAGGGTTTCCAAACTGGAACAAATACCATGCATGTAATGTCATCATTAACAGTCATACTAGTCATAACTGCCTGAACAATTACTACAACTGGCATTTCTAATATCAACTTTGACCTATTATTATAAAATGATCTGAATAACAAAACAGCATCTTTATGAACAAACTTATTCAGTAAAACCCCACTTACTGGAACCGAGTTTACTCAAATACCCCTCATTTGTCAAACAGTTGGTTTGGTCCCGACTGAGTTCGTACATATTCAACCAACCACAAATTATTTGAATACCATGTATTCCTTGAACTATTGATCAGGTCCCCACGAGTTCTAGTAAATGGGGTTTTACCGTATAATGAAAGTAAGAATGGCTGCACACAATGACATGACCTTGAACTGCTAAATCAGGACAATCTAAAATAACTATTACACAAGGGAACACAAAACTATTGCTGCTGCTGAGGTAATAAGGCTATTTACCTGTACACAATTCTCTAGCTGTCTGCTGTAGTTAGGGTCGGAGAGTTTGATAATCTCCAGTTTGTTGGCCTTTTCCATGTTTTTGATCCACTTGTTTGCTTGACCTTGAGGGTCGATCATGAGCGGCCAGCGATTGGCACTGGTCACTATGATGGCATTCTCCACAGAGTAACTGGAAAGGTAATTACATTGTAATCCATTGAAAACAGTTTACAGAAAACAGCTCTAAATGACAGTTCTTTTAGATTGCTATCATAACTTCTTATCGTTGTATAGCCTCACACTTCTCATTGCAAATTCTTCGTAACGTGAAATTGCTTTAAAGCATTTAACATTAAAGGGATAGCAGACATGTATCAGAAGCCTTGCTCATGATCATCATGGAAAGTATTCTCATTTACTCATTCTCACACCTGAAATTTCATAATGAACTATTCCAAACTTTGACTTGAAGAGTCCAAATGTGTCTTCAGGGGTGAATGAGTCAATGAAAGCACTTCTAAGTCTGTTATTGAATACTGGAACTTAACAAGAGACTACAGTCAGAACACATTTACTGACTTACACAAAGTCGAAAATGTCGAGATTCATATACTCACTTATCTACAGGGAGTCCGGCAATCTGCCAGTCACGGATCTTGACAGGGTCCCCTAAGGTGGCCTGTAAGGAAAAGACCTCGGACAGGGGAATCCCCTTCTCCTTACACATTGTGTACCACTCCTTCACGCATTCCTGTAACAATGGCAGTGATTGGTCAGAACACAAGTCATGTAACAATGGCAGTGATTGGTCAGAACACAAGTCATGTAACAATGGCAGTGACTGGTCAGAACACAAGTCATGTAACAATGGCCGTGAATGGTTAGAACACAGATAACTGTTAACTTCATTTCTGTTCTGATAATGACACACCTATTGTGTCAAAACTAGTCAACATTAACTTGGATTTAAGTGCTAATATCCTGCATGGTTTTGTTGTGGTCATCAATTACTTTTGATTTTCATTTACACTACATAATATCAGTAAGACTGTTTATAAAAACTTTTTAAACATACATTAAGAATTCAAATTTTCTCGAAATTTCGATTAAGAATGAAAACTTGCATAAAATATAAATGATCAAAGACAATTAAATTTTTTAGGAGAGTTATGACTACAATAATGATATTAAAAAAAATAATAAACATGATAAATGTATGTGATACCTGTCTGTAGTCGAGGATGAAGGGACCGAGGTAGGCCACCACGCTGGCTGACAGCAGTACATCCCCAACAATGTTGTCATACGTCTCGGTTAAGTCCTCAACATTCTGTCAGAGGCAAACAATCTTCATTACATAAAGTTTGGAAAAAATATTTGACTTGTTAAAGCAAGAACTGTAAGCCATAAACTATAGGTGGTACCAAATTCCTGCTCCCAAATAAATTCAGCAAATACAGTACACTCCTCTTAATATCATGTTGCATTTGTCAGACAAAAACATGATATTAACCAAATAAAATTACATAGATTATATAGAGAGAAAAATGGTGCTTGACAAAAACATGATATAAAGAGGAATGTGATATTAACAGGGGTGATATTAAGTCCACTGTACAATTTTCTACGTTTGAGGCTTCACTGTGCGTAGTACATTTCTATGTTGTGCTCAACCTTAGCAATATACCTGAAATCACATTCAAGTTTCATGTTGGCAAAGAGACAAGCTTTTATATAATACATACTTCAATATATTTGATTCTGTTAGGTACATAAATATCTAGAAATTTTATTTTTCATACCTGTGTCCATCTTTCTTTCTCTCCTCCCAGTCCGCTGATCAGTTTCTCTGCTCGCACTATCTTAACTTTAGTCAGTTCTATATTATCCTCTAGGTTCTACAAATATATAAATATCATAAAATAAAATAATTTTACCGCAAATATCAAGTCAGCCGTTACATCCATGAGGATGAGTCATAAAACATACTATTACATAACAATAGAGTCTAGTAAGTAATATTGACAGTTTGATACGTTGTATGAACTGGATCCGAACAAACAAATGTTCATTGGATGCGTATTACTAGAAATAGATTTATGATCGTTGAAGTAATTAAGGGAAACAGTACGGACAAATAAATTGTCAAATTTTGAAGGTTATCAGCCCCTTAAAATATGTAAAACATTTTTGACTGCAAGTTTGAAGTTTTCTTTGATTTCATTACCATTTAATTTGAATGAGTATTTTGATACAAGAATATTTACAATCTGTATGCTGGAAAGCACTATAAAAAATTCCAGAAACACAATGTTTTTATGACCTCATTAATGTTGAAATATTAAAAATCATCCCTAAATGAATACAAATATTTAAGTAGATCGATAGACTAATGTTTTTGTACCGACCTTCATTTCCTCCTGTTTGACCTTGAGATTATCCAACAGCATGTTCAGTTTATCTGTCACCTCCTTCAGCTGAGCCTGTTTTTCGTGAAGATTTGCGAGTTGTGTGGCAAGAATGGCCTCAGCTTCCTCTAGGTTTTTCCTCTTCGGATGGACAACCTGGAAATACGTAATTTAGGATGTGGCAGTTTTTGTGGCAGATGAAAGCAAGAGTATCCATCGAAAGCCACCAAACTGCAACAAGTGCCTGATGGCTGTCAAATGCAGACTCAAATTCGTGACCCATCGGTGAAGAGCATGTGATCTTAGACCGTCAGACACCTTAACCACTCAGCTACCACAGCCCCTACTTACTAGTCCAAGACTACGTTTAACAAAATTTAATTAAAGTGTGCAAAAATAGCATCCTAAATTGAAGATGTTGGCTATAGAACTTGTCTATAATACGTGATATACATACCTTCCACACACTGTCAAACACATCCATGGCCCGCACCCATTTACATAGACCCTCACAAGCAGACGACACCTTCTTGATAATGGTGGGGTCAAAATCTGGGTTGACAATGTACTTGTCGCGAATTTTTTTAATGGTTGGCGGAGGAATATTCTCTTTATCGTACTCCTTGAGGGATTCCAGGAACTTCAAATCTCCAAGCATCTGAAGAAACAAAATACGAAATCTCAAAGTTTAATTGCACTTTAATAACTTGCGGTATTTCAGCTGGGATAAATGATGAAATATTTCCATAACTTGACACTCTACAGGTTTGTTTCTGTTATTTTTGTAAGCAAAACAAATTATATTTAGGTATTAATTTTTTTTAAATTAGTCACACAAAACAAATCCAGGTAAATCATTATCTGGAGTTGTGAAATAAATGTCCAAATCTTTGCTAAAATGGGTTTACTAACAGACATCTGAGCAAAAACATTCACAATCAAACTCTATGAAATCATATCATCATTAGCACATGATTATAAATTGAAATACTCAAACCCGACTTTTTTAAAAACTTTTAAACTTATGTATTTTACCTTCTTTGCCGCAGGCCAGTAATCTTCAAACGCCTTTCCGTTAGCGTCCACCTTCCGGTCTGGTTTGATACCCTTGCAACAGAAATATCTAAATGTTACACATGGTCAGATATCCGAGACATGTCAACAGCCTGCCATAACTACAGTTAAGTAGGTGTAATTCAGAAGAAAAAAATAAACAAACACTGTTAAAAGTGGACTTTTCATGAAAATGTTGCAATCGACACCGTTGATGCAGGAAAAGCCATAGCAAAGTCTTGCTTTCATCAATAGATCATGGAGGGCAAGCCATTATAAAACTGAACCAGGTTATTTTCAATAAAATCACTTTACTCTGAACAGTATTTTTCTGTTCAAAAGCTTTTTTCATACTTTTAGTTGCTTATTATGGCTTTCTAGTCCTAAAGGTTTTGGCTCCAGGCGTACTGAGAGGTAGAGTACAGTCTAATGTCCACTTACCTTCATGATACAGACAGACTCCATCACCAGTTTGACACCAAGGGGAGGGTTGTTCATGGTTTTGACGAGGGTGATGTCATTCTGATTCAGGGTGTCCAGGGCAGATACAGCTGCGTTAAGGGCAGGCATGGCTATGGCTAGCTTCTCCTCACACTCAACCTACAGACAAAAAACATGGAGGTATTTTTAAAAGGCTAAACATACATAATTATTATAATTAAATGTGAAACCTATACACTGTGGGTGGAAATGAAATATCACAATAGATCCCTGCTTCACTGTATTATAGGCTGCCCTATATACAGTTACCTCCCCTTAAGGATCCCTGTCCCACAGCATTGTGGCTTTCTCCATATACTGAATTATCTCCCTTTGTTTAATATTGGGGTATATCTGTAACACAGTTGGCCCAAGAAACTTTCATTGACCAGATAACTTAACAAGCTTGAGAGACATGGTATCAATCTGAAGTCCATGGTTCCAATCCTGGTCAAACCTTGCTGATTTTTTTCATGCAGAACACTGTTGTTGTTTATATTTTGTTTCTTTCACCTTTGTCATTTCTCATAAAGGTCCTGCCAGGCATGGTTTTCTTTTTTGGAGTAATTTATCAAACCTGTGGTCATGCTGTAAAAATCAGTTTTTTAAACATGTCACTACAGTTTTTGGCGGTAGTACGAGGATATTTAACGGCTATGTTTTACTCCCTTACCTGTAACCAGTCATTACAAGTTAATTCTCACTTCAACTTTGACCTACAAAGTCTCTTGAATCGTTAAAGAGACGATGTTAGATGACCTTGACCTACCTTTATGGATCGTGCGTCGCTAGCAGCTGCATTGGCGGCCGCCTCGTCCTTTTCTACGACGGCCTTAACAGACTCCACTTCGATCCGTTCCTTCTCAATGTACTTGATGAGGTCCTCTGTGTCGCGACTCGTCTCTTCCAGCTTCGGTTTTAGCTCCACAAGCTCTTGTTGCATAACGTTTACCTGTAGAAATGGAATCCGGTATCGTAACTATACACTCTTCCTTATCAACTATCATGAAAGGATAAGGCAGCCTGGGATTATAAATTGTATTTTGAAAAGATTTTTTTTTTGTAAAAGAAAACAAAAATTTTATGGAAATGAAGTGTTGACTTATTTAGATAAGATACACCATATTTCAATTATGAGTGAAAGAATTAAGTATTACACACATATAAAAGGTCTCACGAAAATAAGAAAAATTTGATTAGTAGGTATCGTCCAGAAACAAACTTCTATGACTTAATGACACTGTATCATGATAAAGTAATCGCTATCCATCACCTTTGAAGGAGACTCAACAAAGTATAGTATTTCCCCTGTTGTTTCCCTATATATATGTGTGACCAGTAACATTTTCAAGGGCTACAAATAATGAACAATTACACGTAACAACCCAGAAGTCCTTCTAGAGCTCCTAGTGACTTTTGTACATCAGTGTATATTACCTGCTGTTCGGAGAAGTTCAACTTTTCCAAACCAACTTGGTATCTGTTTTTAAGGGTGAGTATTTCCAGTCTCTTTTTGTTCAGGAGATTTTTAAATGTTTTTATAAGTTCTAAGTAAGATGTGGGTGTCACATAATTCCTTCTTCTAAGAATATCATAGTACCTGAAAATGGATCAAAATAGTTCTCAGAATAACATGGTAAAGCTTTTGTTAATATCGTGCAAATGCTATCACAAATAAAAGTCGCTATGTGAAAATGGCTAAATGTACATCATATTTCAATTGCAGAGATTTTCAGAATAGTGAAAATTAAGTCCTGAATATCATACAAATGCTATCATTAACAAGACTTAACAAGACATTTTCAGGAGACATACTTTTCGGAGAGAGCTCGTACACTCTCATGGAAGTGTTTACACATGACAACAGTCTCCTCGCGAACCGACTGTGACATTTCAACATCGTCTAGGAACTTGTTAGCCACCAGCTCCAACGCATCCTCAGGCCAGGCCTGAAAAAAACAGAGGTAGAACAGCACAATGATATACTGGTACAAGGGAGATAATACACTGTATAAGGGAGATAATACTGTATAATGGAGATAACACCATAATATAAGGGAGATAACATAACTGTATAAGGGAGATAACGCTACTGTATAAGGGAGATAACGCCATCATATAAGGGATATAACATAACTGTATACGGGATATAACACTACTGTATACGGGATATAACACTACTGTATAAGGGATATAACACTACTGTATAGAAATATGGAAATTGATCTCATTTTGATAGATATAGCACTTTTGCATAAGAGAAATATGAGGAAATAAAACACAAATGTCCATAAAAGAAAATAAGATATTGTTTTAAGGAATATGACACTTCTGTATAAGAGAGATAACACCTCTGTTCAAGGTCGATAATCCCTTTAGTATTAGAGATAATACACTTTTAATTGATCAGGGAGATGATGCTTGTGTTGTCGAATAACAATTTGGAAGGACTAGATACATATAACATTTTGGAGTTATTTGCTATAGATACATATAAGTGTTTGTTGTCGTAAAACTGATGCCAATCTGTAAATGAAGTCAAGCACATGTTTACAGTAATTTTGTTTTGGGCTTTATAATTGTTTCTTGGCAACAAAGGTCATTTGAAGGTCATATTACATGTTTCACTGGCAGGGGACTAATTACTGAAATTGATAAATCATACACTCCTATGTATCTAAAGTGGACTCACCCAGTCTTTGACTTGGAAAGGTTCAAATGTGACTTTAGGGGTGAATGGGTTAACTGACTTAATAACTGAAAGTTTTAATTAGAAAGGAGGAACCTACCTTGAACCAATCTATTGTGCAACAGTTAATGAGGGATGGAAACATGCGTATACGGTTGCGGAATGCGTCTCCGATGGGACTGAACGCCAGGACGACATGGAGGTTACGCCTGATGCGTTCTATAAACATGTTGTACATGTTAAGTGGGGTCATCTCCATCACCAGGTTCTGCTGCTGACAAAGAGTCTGCATCTGTGGTAGGAAACAAAGACATTGTGATCAACTTTCATCTCTTTTCATCCACGTAAATACAACTTCTGAATCTACAACCAACTAAGTAATAAATCATTGAGGAAGAAAATCTTCATTCCTTGAATTTTTAAAGCTAAAAATCACCTAGAAGAATCCAATATAGATACATTTTGCTTTATTTAGATAAGAAGGACCATTTGTTAGTTATTTATACTTTTAATGATGGCAAGCCTCGTTCAACTTCTGAATCTACAACCGACTAAGTAATGAATCATTGCGGTGGGAAATCTTCATTCATTGAATGTTTAGAGCTCATAAATCACCTATATGTATCTCATATTAAAGGTTAAGTTTTGTTAGTTATTTACCCTTTCAATGATGGCCAGTCTGTCCTCGTTCTCGTACAGGTTGGGGATGTCTCCTGTGTTTAGGATCATATTGACATCCTCAAGGAAGGACTCATCCTAAAATCAATAAAGATGAAAATTTCATCAAGTTCTACATAATGTTTGTTTTGGAAGAATGAATGATTACCAAACCATCCAACATTACAGAACTGATCCTACCAGTGTTGTCTGACTACACTGTCTGTTAGTGAAAGATATGCCACAACAATCAAATATCTGTGGTTCTATGTCTGAGATGGACAATATATACTTATAAAACGTCTGAGGAAAAAAGACCTGTCTGAGGTTGATGTTAAGAATGTCAGTGTGTTTTCCGAAGTACATTGTCCAAGGTTATTTGGAAAATCTAAAACAAACTTCGGACAAATATCCGAGGTTGACTTCATTCTAGGACATTTTCTGTTTTTGTTTTGGTGTGTTTGCAGTCTCCTGGAAACAAGGGTTCCAAAAAATGTCCCAGGGACTTGCCAAGGACAATTATCCGAGGATGACTTCATTTTTTTTTTACTTTTATTTTTTGTGTGTAGTCTCCAATTTATAAAGGATTCCAACACTTAAAGTTCTTATATGTCTGAAGATGGAAATTTCTGAACACTGACCTTGATTTGGTGGTCGCCAAACAGGAACACCATGGACACGCCCTCGTCACCAGCACGCCTCATCATACGCCGGAGGTCCTCACGCCACTCAGATGTCGTATAGTTCTTTGTTATCTCTATCTGGAAGAGCTCGAAGTCGGACATGAAGGCTGATAACTTGGCCGCACTCTGACGACCACTTCCTCCAATACCTACAAAAACCACAAACATTTATTTATAAATTTACGTAGTTATAAAAATGACTTGTGACACAAACAAAACGCTACCTTCTGTGCATTATAGAGCTCCAAATACTTTAGTTGCAATATTATTTTTGTGATTTTGCACTAAAACATTCCGCTTAATTATGCTCGGGCTTCTTTCTGTTTCTGTATACTGCTTTCTACAGCAAGTATTGTGTGTGCTCTATAATTCTTCATTGCGCATATCTGATTAAATTTGGTAATGCCGCTGCGCTAAAATTTGAGTGCATCAAAATAAATCAGTTTATAGTAGAACACTTTTGATAAACCAGCTAGAATACATGTATACTAGATTTTATAAAATACATGTTCAGAATCCTCCTTACTCCAATGACCTTACTTTACATACATGTTGTATATTTTACGGAGATATAAGTTACTTACCGACAAGTAAACAATGTCCGTTGGGCTGTTTGAGGACGCGACTGATGCGAGAGACATGCTCTATGGCGAACCTGAACATGACAAGGCTCATCGGTGCCTTACTCATCATATTGTACTCATCCAGGTAGTTTTCTATAGTCTGGCGAATCCATAAACACGGTACATGTTAACACATAGGTCAGTTACACACAAACTACCATAAACACGGTACATATTAACACATAGGTCAGTTACACACACAACTACCATAAACACGGTACATGTTAACACATAGGTCAGTTACACACAAACTACCATAAACGATCAATAGACGATCAATTTATAGATTTGAAGAAAAAACCCTATTCAAATAGTTTTAACTATAAAAAAAACTCTCACAAAAGATTTAAATAAGATTTTAGTTTAAAAGTTATGTTTGAATTGCATATAAATGATATTTTTACATACACCAAAATAGTTAGTTTCTCCTTTGAAAATTGATAATTTTAAAGGAAAAGTTACACAAGTCATGTATATAACTTTGCTATTCTCTATAGTATACAAACATATTAGGATCTTTTCCTGTTTTCTGTTACTCACCTCCCTAAGTTCATCCATACTGGATATCTCATCGTAGAGTTTTTCCTCCTTGCCCTTTGAGAGGTAATCCCCAAACAGGAGACTGCGGATGTCGTCATCAATGACTGCCACTCTCTCTGACTCCTTAGGTAGGAGGTGCTTAAATAGGTTGTTCATCTTCTCCTTAAACTGTGTTTCTATACAGTGCTGTTGAAGAGACAAAACTTTTATAGAAATTATCACTCATGTATAACATAAAAGCAAAAAAAAAAAATATCTCAAACTAGATAATTATTTTTGTAAAATATCAAAGATAAAAATCTCAAAATAGATTTTTGAAATGTCTCCCTAAACAAGATTGGACAACTGTTTTCATCAACATAGAATTCAATTTTTTCGTTGAATAAACTTCATAACTCACCTTGACAAGACCAAAATAGACTTCACGATCAGTTTCATCAACCAAACGGTCGTAGAAGACACGGTAAACTTCGTGTACCCACAATCTCATGATTTTATGTGACGCTTCATTTCCTTCGGTCGGCATTACATCTGGCTTCAACAGGAGGATGCCCTACAACAAATATAAAAAAGTTTACAAAACTTGCAAAAACGGAGTGCTTTCAACAGAGGTCAAGACACTTAACAATGGAGGTCAAGGACATCTTTTAACAGTGAAAGTCAAAGACACCTAATAAAAAGTTGTTCAAGGCACCTTACAACAGATATCAAGCACACTCAACTACAGCAGAGGGTATACAAAGCTAGATGAGAATTTAAGCACTTTTTTGTGAAAATACAAATTTCAGCTGGATCTAGACAAGGCTCTCCAATGTTTTACTATTTTTGTAAAAAATTCTGTTTATCAATTAACGAGAAAATGGGCAAACACAAAATTATGACACAATGATGGCAAAGGGCAATGCTATATAATTCCCGGCCATTTCATGGTGGGGGCACAAAAAAATGTCAAAATACCAAAAACAAAAGTAGTGAAGAAGAAATTAAGCAACACAGGTGTCAGAAAGAACACTATTTTTTTCACCTGAAATATTTCTAATGCCTTATATTTTTTTACATCCAAGATAGGTATGCCATGGAAGGAATTAAAATTACACCTGACCCTTACCTGCACAACTCTGGCAAAGTCCCGGAGATTGAAGACGTAGTGAGATCTCGACGGACTAGGCAGGAACTTTACTATGGCACTGTTGTATATCTCCATGGTGCTCACCAGAATTATCTGTCAACATGACATAGGTACCATCAAATACTCAAAATTACCTTTATATCGGATAGAATGTTTTAATTTTCGTATTTTACAATTTGAATTAAATGCAAGAAAAATTGAAATTGTCCTCATGAATAAAGAAATTTCACTTGAAGGAGATAGTTTTCCAGTTGTATGATTTGAAATAATATTTTTTCAAATATGTACAGATGTTCAAAAAATAAGTGATTCTCAGACAAATAGAATACATTAAAATTTAACTATCGCTTACCCTTGAGAACCTACGAAGAGTTGTCTCAAAGAAGTTGAAATGCCAGTCAAGAATAGGAGAGAAGATGTTCTTCATGGTTTCTTCGTCAAACGACTCTATCCCAATCACGTTGAAGTGGCGAGTGAAGCGGGGCGTGACATTGTTCCGTCCGCCACCAGGAGGACCCATAGCCGACACCATGACTATATCCATCAGCTCCAGGATCGTGGTGTCCTTCCTGTATAAAACATATTTGCATAATCAGAACCTAAGGGATATGCTAACTTACTCCACATTACTGGTTCCTAGACCGAGTTGGGGGGGGGGGGATCTAGCCTATCATATCAGTACTTTGTATAATGAGGAGCTTGCGCGGAGGTAAAACCTTTATTGTCAAACTGGTACTTGTAGTCAAACCACTGTCAGAGAATCTCTATGGGGCCTGGGTGGAAGACTTGGCTGAGTTGGGTTGGACTGGGTTGGTTTGGGTGTGACTGGGTTGGGTTGGGGCTTGGGTTAGGTTGGAAGGGGGACTTGGGGGAGGTCAACCCTACCTGTAAAACTTGTACTTGTGGTCAGTCAAAGAATCTCTACCATGGGCGGGGTGGAAAACTGGGTTGGGTTGGGGGAAAGGACTTAAAAGTAAAACCTTATCTGTCAAACCAATACTTGTAGTCAATCCAATGTCAGAGAATCTCTATGGGGGCCTGGGTTGGGTTTGAGGGGGGACTTGGAGGATGTAAAACCTTACCTGTCAAACCAATACTTGTGGTCAATCCACTGTTACAGAATCTCTATGGGGACCTGGGTTGGGTTTGAGGGGGGACCTGGGGGAGATAAAACCTTACCTGTCAAACCAATACTTGTGGTCAATCCACTGTTACAGAATCTCTATGGGGACCTGGGTTGGGTTTGAGGGGGGACCTGGGGGAGATAAAACCTTACCTGTCAAACCAATACTTGTGGTCAATCCACTGTCGTAGAATCTCTATGGGGACCTGGGTTGGGTTTGAGGGGGGACCTGGAGGAGGTAAAACCTTACCTGTCAAACCAATACTTGTGGTCAATCCACTGTTACAGAATCTCTATGGGGACCTGGGTTGGGTTTGAGGGGGGACCTGGGGGAGGTTAAACCTTACCTGTCAAACCAATACTTGTGGTCAATCCACTGTCGTAGAATCTCTATTGGCGGCTGGGCTCCGTACTTTTCTTTGGCAGGCATATTCAGGTCATCCACAAATACACACAGCTTTTTGCCCAGTGTGGGTCCATATGTACCCTTCTTCCTCCTGTAAACAACAGGAATTCAAGTCAGTGTTTTGGTCATTTTCAAAAAGAGACATTGATTTCTGTTCAATCTGAACTGTTTGAATTCTCCATGACACCATCTAACACCATGAGAAAATGGCCAATTTGAATGCAACTGTTTGAGTTAGGGCTATTTCTGGGGGCTGGTTGATTTTTGGCAGAAATGTAATATTTGAAGGCCTATTGAGCAAAATTGTTTCATCCTTAGCTATAAGGGAACTCCAACTATGTTACATGCTAACAGAAGTAATGTTGGCTATATGTTAACATTCCGAGCTTCATTATATACAGTCTAGTCACCAATGAGATTCAAAATCTGTTATTCTACCTCTTAAACACCTAGATATGCTATCAACATATTACAACAATGATAGTCATACATATGGTCATGCATGCCATACCTGTCCAGCTTGGAGAAGATAATGTCCTGTGTCTGACTGGCCGAGGTCTGGGCCGAGAAATTGATGTTGGTGATGATGTATTTGTCCTTTGGGAGCTGGAGTAGGAAGCTGTTTGTGATGGCCGACTTGCCGGTCCCTGTGGGGCCCACGAATAATGTCGGGATGTCCTTCATTATCAGCCGGTCAAGGAAGTATCGCTGACGTTCTGTCTCCACAGTGTTGATGATCAGCTCGTTAATCTACACAGGTGACAAAAACAGGTAACGAGGATAATTAATAAACAGGTGATGATGATGTAATTCATGAGGTGTAATATTGATAATTTAAAATAAAAAATTAAAATGATGTGTGAATTGATGAAATGGGTATAATACATGAACACTCTAAATATTAAGGGTTTTTTAAAAACATTTTCACCTGGCTAAAATACAAGACTTGGCCAAACAATCAAAGCTAGCATGAAAATCACACCACAACCAAAACCAAGACATTCCATTTTTGAATAATTAATGGTTAAAACTATTTTTGGCACAATCAACTATTTGTGCTACCAGCATGGCCAACAATCGTTTAGCTAGCATGACATTATTGTGTAATTTAAATAATTAAAATTCCTAATTTTCATCTTCCACCATGTTTATTAATAATTAACTAAAAGAAAAAATAATAATAATCCAAAGTAAAAACCAACAGCTAGAACAATAGGTTTCATTTTGCACTGAGAGCAATTTTCTTTACAGTATAACTGATATTTTATACTTTTTTGCTTTTTCAAATTTGTATCAATTAAATTTCCTTCTACTTATTTGTATATTATAAGAAATGCAAGTGACAACCAACATGGATGCAAGTGATACACGATACTTGTTGACATATATTTGATACACGATACTTGTTGACATATATTTGACAACAGTCATCATGCAAACTTTTCAGGCATTATAAAATTTTTTTCTTTCTTTTTTTTAACATCATCAATCTAAAGAACCTGCCATTAATTTTGAAAAATATTTTTAAGAACTAGTCTTTTTGATATTTGAAATAATCTTACCATGATGCGGAGTTCTCGATCTCTCTGTATCACACATAAATGGTGAGAAGAAAGAAAACTGGTTAGTAAAATAAACACTGCAAACATCAAACCAACCGACAGGTCACTGATATCAGGACAAATCTCCGATGTAAACACACAAGTTCAAGGTCAGCACAAGGTCACAGTTCAAGGTCAACAATTTTTAAAAAATCAAACAGTCCTGAAATTCAAATATTTATAAGTTTTATGCCATTTGTTTTCATAAAATGAAACAGTCTACATTATAGCGACACCATGTCTGCAAGAGTTTTACAAAGCACCTTAAACCAAAAATTTTCTTAAGATTCATTTAATAAAAGACCTTTTTTATTGAACAAAATATAATAATCTTTTTCTTACAGTTCTTCTTATTGGCAAAAAAAGAAACTTTTTGATTTATTTCATAATTTGGGATTCCTTTTTTTTTATTCAGTAAACATCCTAACTGAAGTTTACTTGATGTTTTTAATATCATATCACAGATATCAAATTTCATCAACAAGAATTTCGATTAAAATGAAAACTTAACGCTGTGATATGAATGACCTTTGATATATTAATGCCTGATATACTGTGAGCTAAAGTACCTAGTCTGTGACCAGAGTGTTTACATCGGAGTTTGGTCAACGACATAAAGACAAGCTTCCAGGAAGAGACGTAAACGGCGCAGGTTAAAAAGGATTGTAACTGTGACAAAGGATTGTAACTGTAACAGTTCAAGGTGGATCATGGATGGAACATCAAACGATTGTTTGGGAAACTTACAGGAAAAAATCTCAGGAAGGATAGTTAGGATTGTTGTTGAATCAAGGTGGTATCATGAATGGATTGTGGATTGGGCAGGTGAACATACCAGGGGAGCTTGAAGATTGTTTGTGGATCATTATAGGATCAAGAATGGATTGTGGATTGGGCAGGGGAACATACCAGAGGAGCTTGAAGATTGTTTGTGGATCATTATAGGATCAAGAATGGATTGTGGATTGGGCAGGGGAACATACCAGGGGAGCTTAAAGATTGTTTGTGGATCATTATAGGATCAAGAATGGATTGTGGATTGGGCAGGGGAACATACCAGGGGAGCTTGAAGATTGTTTGTGGATCATTATAGGATCAAGAATGGATTGTGGATTGGGCAGGGGAACATACCAGGGGAGCTTGAAGATTGTTTGTGGATCATTATAGGATCAAGAATGGATTGTGGATTGGGCAGGGGAACATACCAGGGGAGCTTGAAGATTGTGGATCATTGAAGGATCATGAATGGATTGTGGATCGGGCAGGGGAACATACCAGGGGAGCTTGAAGATTGTGAATCATAGTAGGATCATGAATGGATTGTGGATTGGGCAGGGGAACATATCGAGGGAGCTAGAAGATTGTGGATCATAGTAGGATCATGAATGGATTGTGGATTGGGTAGGGGAACATACCAGGAGAGCTTGAAGATTGTGGATCATAGTAGGATCATGAATGGATTGTGGATTGGGCAGGGGAACATATCGAGGGAGCTAGAAGATTGTGGATCATAGTAGGATCATGAATGGATTGTGGATTGGGTAGGGGAACATACCAGGAGAGCTTGAAGATTGTGGATCATAGTAGGATCATGAATGGATTGTGGATTGGGCAGGGGAACATATCGAGGGAGCTAGAAGATTGTGGATCATAGTAGGATCACGAATGGATTGTGGATTGGGTAGGGGAACATACCAGGAGAGCTTGAAGATTGTGGATCATAGTAGGATCACGAATGGATTGTGGATTGGGCAGGGGAACATATCGAGGGAGCTAGAAGATTGTGGATCATAGTAGGATCACGAATGGATTGTGGATTGGGCAGGGGAACATATCGAGGGAGCTAGAAGATTGTGGATCATAGTAGGATCATGAATGGATTGTGGATTGGGTAGGGGAACATACCAGGAGAGCTTGAAGATTGTGGATCATAGTAGGATCATGAATGGATTGTGGATTGGGCAGGGGAACATATCGAGGGAGCTAGAAGATTGTGGATCATAGTAGGATCACGAATGGATTGTGGATTGGGCAGGAGACATTTTATGAATGGATTGTGGATTGGGCAGGAGACATTTAAGGATTGTTATGTTTATGGCAGAAATACATAATAAAGAGTTGTTGGTGAAATTGTTGGTAGCTTAGGGTTGAAACATTATCATAACTGTTGTTGGGGATATCATTAGATGATTATTGGACTGAAGTATGTTAGTCTTGTGTATAATATATAATAATGTATGCATAGGCACTGGTTGGACAGGTTTATGGGCTAGTACAGCAGGACTGTGGGTTGTTAAGATAATGAACACATATCTTCCTGGAAACTTACATTAAGCGGAATATAGACTTGTAAAATATCAGGATAAACAAATCAAATTAATAGAATTAGATTTATAGGAAAATGTTCAAAATCTGTGATGTCAATGTATAGAAATAGTAATTTTGATAACTCTTTTTTCAAGGTCAACTTAACTCTTGCATTGACCTTTAAATCTGGTAATTTGGCGGAATAGGTGGTAATTAGCAGAATTGTCCGTACTACTAGTTTTGACAACTTTGTAGGAATTTAAAAAATATTTTTCTTTACATCAATTTGAAGACCAACTTGATCTATTTGAAAATATATTTGAACCAATAGTTCTTGCATCCCCAACCCCCTCCCTCTTGAATGAAATGGTATACTAGAATATAATAACATATTTTACAAAGTTAGGGAGAGTAATGGAACAATATTACATTGACACCACAGACAAATTATAACACAATAAGCTTTAAAAACACTCCACATTCAATATATTAAAAAAATTTGAAGAAAAAAATATATGAAAAATAGTAAATGGCTTCTATAGTTATGTTTTGGAGAAAAAATTGAACTAAGTATTTGGTACCATAAGTAAATATTAAGTTTACGATCCATATAACAAAAAAACAAAAAAAATGGAAAATTTGGAAAAAAAAAAAAGAAATTAACACACCTGTGATATTTTACAAAGCCTTTTTACATAGTATTTTACCTGTACCATAAACATTTGCATAATTTTCATTTAACTAATAGAAGGTACAGATAAAATACTCAATAATTCATTTCCTAAATCAATGTCTGCAGTTTCTATAATACAGCGGCTATATAACACGACACACTTTGTACTGAAACTACTTAGCTGAAGCTCGAACTACAAACGTTGTCAATGACAAAATACTTCAGTATTCACTTAAACCTCATCATGATATATTTTTAATCTATTTTCAAATATTCCTACAAAGAAAATGCAGACAAATACAATTGTTTATAATACTCATTTATATTTTTTTCTATCATAAAATCTGCTGGCAAATCTTAAATACTGTATGTGAAATAGATATTTAAAGTGAAATATTAGGAATTAGAGTTCATCTGATTAAGAAATCTAGAAAGTGCAATAGGACAAAATTTCTGAATAAACATTAGGATTGGTAATAAGGGATTTTTATCATCAATTTGTCTTGAAACTACATCTTTAAAGATATCTAAAACAACTGAGCAGCTAAATACTATAAAATGAAGCCAAGTTTAAGATTTTCTCTTAAACAGTCTTCCTTATTTTCAAACAAGAATTTCTTGAATACATGTATAAACATCTTATTTGAAATTATTTGAATAAGCATTTAACATATTAAACTTGAAAAATATCAGTTGTTTTGCCTTCAAGAAAATCTAGCTTAAAATTTGATTTGAAATTGTTACTCAATAAACTCTCGAAAAAATAATTAAAATTGAAAATGAAAATTACAGGAAAAGTTTAGAAATTAAGGGAAAGGCTTTGAACAGGAAACAAATTAAAATAATTAAGGCAAGGTACTCTAGGAAGGATTACCAACAGATGTAGACAGATTGAGAACAACCTAACTACTTGTTTTAAACTTTCTGTTTATAGAGGTGTAAATCTAACATGCACCCTCGTCCACTGCTCATCATGCACATGCAAATTCTACGAGAAATGTTTATTATTTTTCACTACATTAGTTGCACTTTTTTTCCTGGCACATGCAATACGCCCATGCAAATAAAAATAATGGAAAAAGTAACGTGAATGCTTATAATTTATAAACAAGAGGCCCAGAGGGCCTGTATTGCTCACCTGGATAGAGTTGTATGAAAACCATCATGGATGAATTTGGACAATATCATGTCATTCGTTTAGAAGATTTTAAAGAATTTATTTAACTTCCCCTAATAGATCCCAGCTGTGTGGTTTATGACTAGTAGAGATTTATAGGGAAAAGTTGAATGATGGACAGACAACAGATGCTGCACCATGGCATAAGCGCACATGCCCTTTGGGCAGTTGAGCAAAAAAGCGATGATTGTATTTACTTTTATATGGTATAATTGAAAGCAAGTTCAATACCGGGTAATACTCAAACCGTCAATTTTGGAATTTAATAAGTATTAACTTTTTCACCCCTGAAATTTTACAATGAACTGTTCCACCGTTTGAATTGGATGAGTTCAAATATGTCTTCAGGGGTGGATGAGTTAAATGAAAGAAAAACCTAATCTATACCCTAACTGCATCATGAAATTAATTTTCAAATTGTTATATGCATTTATCCACCAATAAACCCATGTTTAGCAATAAGCCCGCCCATATTTCCCCCCAGTTTTAAAGGTTTGAAATTTTACGAGAATTTTTTTCCACTTTTACTGTAATAACCTCACTCCCCTTTTTTAAACAAGGCATTATTACTGCATAGTCTTTTAGAATCAAGTAAATTTTGTTAAACAGAATTTCAATTTTTCGGCAAAATTGTCATCTGAATGTAACAAAGAATCTGCATTTATAACTAATTTAGGGATGCTGTCATTTGGAATATAAGCACGGTATCAACAATCTCATTATCACTGCAAAAAAGTACATGTAAAATAAAATAAGTTATAGACATATTCTATGATCATTTGTTTCCGTACTTAAATTAAGTCTACACCGTCAAAAATGTTTGTGTTTGTGTTTAAAGTGAACATTCTTTCATGGTGATAAAACAAGTGTAAGGATTCATCCATCTGGGTACAGAGAAGATGATATACATATATATAATATTATGATATACATGTGTAGGATACAGATACAAACCAATCATAACTAACTTATACATGCAATAATCCAAGTAGAAATGTCAATTTCTTGTTGAATGTCATATTATTTCAAAACATAAATAATATTTTCAATAACTCAGCAGAGAAACACTACATGTATTTGGTGACATCAGATTTTAAAGCATTGAACTTTCTATAGAATGCTACATCTAAACTAAATTTGATATTCCAGGAATATGTCCAGCTGATGAAGAGACCAACCTTTCTTTACGGAATTAATTCAGGAAAAGATAACCCTTCGGCATTCCAGCGCTAACTTATAAGACTACTCTAATTTTTCAAGAGGAAATTGTGAAACTACACTTTGTTGAAATTGTGGTTTTGATAAATTCCGCATAAATATCAAGGAAGGATCTACCAAATGGTTTAAAATTAAAATCGAAAGAATAATTAATCTTCCACCTCTACATTTGTCCACATTTCTACATGTTACGATTGTTATACATGTATACATGTTATAAACAATAAAATCGCATGCATGTACGAGTATAATGGTTCCTGTCCAGGTGTACACAGACACACAGTACAGGTGAGATGTGTACACTACGCTTACCATCTCCTGAGTGGCTAATACACTCTTTGGTTTTTCCTTATGTTTGCAAAAATGTAATGACAAACCAATTAAAATTAATAAAACATAAATCACAGTATGATTTTGTTCGGAAGATGTCATTAATTAAATTAAACATAATAATGAAATGTTTTTGTTAAGTTTAAAACAAAACTGTTGAGGAAAATTAATCTAATTTTTTCGTCTGAATGAAGTTGATAATTTGTGTATTGAAATTTTGTTTAAAGGACAATTATACCATAAGTTAATATTTGTCATTATTTTTCAAAATGAATGCATAAAAAATGTCTTGGCAAATAATTCTGATAAATGAAACTGAATATTTCAGGTATTATTGAAAGTAAGTACACTTATTTCACTCAATTAAGTAATTATGTTAAAATAAATAATTTTCTTAAAATTAAGTAATTTTTACAAATTTAATGAATATATAAAAAGTTTTGCAGCGTAGTATTTAGTGAAAGCGTGATGATAATCATTAATTAATCAGAGATACAAGCTTTGTAATATAAGTAATAAGAACTTCAGTAACTCTCTTGTGATATGGAAATTACACAAAAACACAAACACCTGTCATTATATCAGGCATAAATTACGATTAATTATTTAAATTCGTGCATCTGATATCGGGCAAATACTGTATCTAATTATTTCTTTTTTTTCGCAAAAAGAGTTACCTCCCTCTTTGGTAAGCATTTATGCCGCTACCATTGTGTCATCATAGGTATGCTAAGGAAACTATAGGCTGAATATGCCGTTTCCTCAGAAACTCATAATGACGTAAATACCAACCGAAATGGGAGACAACTCTTTATGAAAATAACCCAAGTTTAACTCGACATCTTCTGATAAAAACATGTCTTTCCATTTAACTATAGGAGATTGATTTCTCTGTTCTTATCTCGGACAATTTAGAAGGTAGTACACAATGAAGTACATTGTCTAGCTATCAGCCTGATACTCAACATGGATCATAAAAGATGATAAAAACATGGACACTACAAATTATGTGTACAACATTTAATATGACATAACTCCTTATCTTATGTTACGTCTATAACTTGTCCAAATGTTTCAAAAAGTCACACAGCAATACTAATAATTTCCATGCACAACAACAAGTATGATTTAGCGTAAAATGAACTAGCTTCTATGAACATTTAACATTCCAATGTCATATTCAAACCACATGTGTGATAAATGTATTCTTTTGTAGAGTCATGCTGCATAAACTTGCTTGCACAGTCGTGTGACTGGAATAAAATATCTACTGGTAAATTGTGACTGATCATTCTAAATATCATGTGACACTTTTTAAAGTCATGTGACTGTTATAATGTCTCATGGGTTGTACATTTGTGTCATTCAACTTGCTGAGCAAATCTTGTAAAAGAAAATCTCAAATATTGAAAAGTGCACTTTTTGTCATGTGACCAATATAAAGACTATGACATCACTTCCTGTCCAGGACATCTTACCTTAGGTTTAACAGACCTGTCCCCCATCAAACTGGGGCTCTGGGGCTTTTTTTTGTTGTCCTAATATAGTAAAACACTCTGGTATTCACACAAGATGTAACATCAAATTTCATGAATTATTAGTCTCACTTTAATCTTCTGATAATTTTTTTTAAAAACTTTTTATCACAATATACTTTCAAGTTTAATCTATACCATATGAAAAATTAACAATCATTACTATGTAGAAACTTTCAAAATTACAATCCATGATAATATTCAGGCCTTAAAGTTCTGAAATGAGCTGTTTTTTATAGAAACTCCTAGATCTATATATAGATTGATACTAGATATAAGCTGAGGACCTAGAACTATAGACGTTTATCTCCTTCACCCCTGAAGGCACATTTAAACTCTTCCGATTCAAAGATTGGAGTAGTTCATTATAAAACTTGAGGGGTGAAATGAGTTAAGAGTACACAATGACCTATCACATCCATCTTTTATTATTTGATTGGTTGCATTAAACACATCTGCACTGACTTTTTATGTCTGGAAACTGATTAAATTGTAATTAAAACATTGTCAATTTTTTGTCATCTTAAATAAGGAGGCAAAGATCTATATACCAATCCATTATGTGGAATGAAAATCAACCAGAGGATGTGTTGGTTTCATCTAAGGTAACCAACGGGACAAATCCATTGCAACATTTCTTACAATCAAACAATAAAGGACATTTACAAGAAATATTCTAGAAATTAATTAAATCTTATTTACAAAATGGTTTAATTAATTGACACAAAGTTCATTTGTAGGAAATAAGCTTTAAGTCACATGGTTCTCCTTTACAAAGGTCAGTAATATATGGATATTATTAATATATTTAAATTTCTAATACTCTTTGTGAAAATATAAATTTACAGGGTTCCAGCAATGGAAATGGCAGCCAATATACAAATCTAACAGATATTGAAAATTAAAATGTTGATTGTCAGCATTTGTTCTGTAATATTAGATCTTCTACGAAAAACTGATGTTTGAAAATTCTCTCTCTCTTTTTTAAAACAATTATTTGATGCATCAAAGCTGTAAGAAAAAAACAGTTCAATCTCTACAATAGAAGTCAGAATGTCTCTAGAAAGTTCAAAGGTCATGCATTGTAAGTTCAAAGGTCATGCAAGTAGAAATGATTGAAGATTCCTAACCAGACCAATTCTAATACTGTACATGTAATCTACGAAAGTTTTATTTTCATCTTTACAGTTTATACGTTGGCTATTTGTATCTTATAAAACAGGTTAGGCTGCATACCAACTGCCAATACCATCAACCAAGGTTATTTCATGGCTACTATAATTTTCCCGATTTCTGCAGACACAACTACCTTGCAGCTATTAAACTTTGTGAAACATCCTTTACAAAATAGAGACATCCAAATCATGATTTACAAGTCATCCTGATCATAAATCATGGCAATTAACTTTCATAATTTTATTTTGGTCGCAAAATTCGCGAAAACAAATAGCACACGAAAGAAACTTGGTTTCAATACTGAAGCTTCATTGTCACAGCTTCCATATATGGTCATACCACCATTCAAGTCACCGAATAGAAAATTGATTCGGTTATTTAACTAGCAAGTTATAGCTATAACAGTGCTAAATTAAAAGATGAATGTTTTGTATATTAACATTTCCGCAGGTTGAAGGTCATGGAAATAAAGCAGGTAAAATATGAATGATTTTATTATATATTAGCTGTATATCATAACATGAAAATAAAGCTTTCTTTCCCTGCATGCATAGGGAATAAGGTTTTTTTATTTATTTTGTGCAAACTTAAAAATTAGCCAACTGCACCCATAACCAGCTAGACCGCTATAGATTTGTATAGGATAAAAGAATGAAGTATGCATGGAAATGAATTACAGGTCAAATACGAAGTCCAATGATAATCAAAGGTCATGACCTTCATCTAAAATACAGCAATGGTAAGTTACTTGTTACTATAGCAACAAGAGTGTAGACATTACCTGCAGATTCTGTAGTAAAAAAAAACAGAACAAGAATACCATGAATATATTATTGAAATATTAATCAGTAAATTCTCCAGTCCGCAGTGTTGATATTCCTAATATGATAAAATAAGGAAAAAATAAACCTTCTGTAGAATAAAAAGGTTACCTGTTAGTATAAAAATAAGTGAAATATGCACCATAAATATATGCATAAATAAAATCTCCAATTGAAAAAAAGGGCTCCAACGTGTATACTTTGCATATACCAGATTTTATCTAGAAAAATATCAAATTATTCAAAAAAAAACATAAGGAAATGTTCCAAGCATATTAGAAATTAAAAAAAAATCTTTTAAAAAAAAAGCAAGCCAAATGAAATTGAAACAAGAAGCATATAGGCCTTAAAAATTGCCATTGTTGACCCCAAAGGATGATTTTATGAAAACTGTAAATTTAAGAGAAGACTATTTTTGAATGCTTTGTCCGAATGATTGTGTCCCTTGGCTTGCTGGGATGTCTGCCGACATCACAACAGATTCTGATCTTCATTTAGCTTTATACAATCATTATACTGAATTTATTTTGATCAAAATCTAGCAGCGTATTTCAGAGGAAAAGTCTTTATTTTTCTCTCAAGCTTTACACTCCATAAAAGCCCTTCTCCGCATAGTCTTCACATAAATTAATGTTACGAAACAATAGAGTCCGAAAATAATTTATTCATATTAATTCTGAGATACAGATTTATCTATTTTTAAGGTACTTTATATTAAAACACTTTTTTGTATCTTTCAACTCTTCTATTTCTGTCCAGATCAAGATATCTATCTCTGTTTTAGATTTCACTCCTTTGGCATAAGGTTATGCAATTAAGCAGATTCTCCAAGCAACTTTTTAATCAAAATCCTACATCACTAGATACACATCACGCTAAGCCATTAAAAATCACGCTGAATTATAGAAAAAATTCTTTGGTGTAAATGAAATACTCTTAAATTAAGGATATCTCTCTTGTCAAATTAGCTAAAAAATTCACAAAAGTAAACGTAAAATGAACAAGGTGTATTATATAAATTAATACTGAATTAATAATTGTTAAAATGCTATGCAAAAATTCAAATATTTGTTATTGCATTCTACTTAGTTTGGTTAACTGAAGAAATGCTTTTTGAGGACATTGATAAAGAAATCCAGATATTAGAAATCTATGGGAATCAACATCAAAACACACTCAAAGAAAAAAAACAAAAAAAATTTGAAATAATATCTCACTAAATTTGCATCATACTTTTACATCAACAAATCTTTCTTTTTCCTCATATCAAACTTGATCAGTATCTTATTCAATGGCTGCATGATTATCATTTCCAGAGCGCTTTGAATTTCTGTATTACATTCACTCGCCACAAAATAATCAACATTTTAAAAGCAAGATATTTACGTGAGAAATCATTTCACTCATTATGACAATGCTTGACCAAAACAACATTTATAATTTTTCTTAAAAAAAAATTCACTTTATTTACTAAGCTGGAATAAATTTGGGTGCATTGTCAATAATGAGATAACTTCATATATTAATCACTAGATTATAAATACGTAAAAACAAGCACCAAATAAGTTCACACATTAAATATATATTCAGCCAATCAGAAGGAGGCTTACAAAATGATTGGATAACCCACCTTGGCTTTATCATCAATTTTGAAAGGCTGGATGAGACTACTCCAAGTGTACCAAGACCCAAACTGTTTGCGGATGTATACATGGTCGTACACTAGGCCCTTCTTGGGGATCATCAACCCCCTCGAGAACTTGAGATCCTTAGGCCTGTTGGGATGACATAGGTCAGAGGTCAGTATTAGGTCAATTAAGGTCATGGAGGTCAATATGGGGTCACATAAGATACTGAAGCACATTTTAGGGGAATCAAACTAAAATCATTCTACTAAGAATTGCTATACACCAAACATACTTATTTTAGCGCAATTAAATTTTAGCGTATTACTGAATGTAAACATATCAGCGCGATGATAAACTGGCGCACCAAAACAAAAAAAATTGCTCCAGAAACTGTTATAAGCGAAATCATAATTAAATGGAATGCTTTTGGTGCGAACATTGCTAAAATAAAATTATCGCTAAACGTGTACGTTAACAGTATATATGAATGACAAAAGAAAATGTTACATGCAATTCATGTCTGGTAGAGAACTTTACTATAGTCAACATATAATTTCAATAAGCTAGCTGGCTCACCTTATCTCTATAATAGATTACAAATAAAACATAAATAAAATAATGATTGTTTTACAGTTATAGTATTTCAGCTTAATAAGTCACTATTTTATCCAAAAATGCCTTATTTAACATTTTCTATGAGAAATCAATAAAATTTTATTAAAGTCATTTGGTACTCAATACCATACATTAATGAATTTTTAGGGAACAAAAAAATCTGGAATGCATAGTCAACACAAAATATAATGGGCATAATAAGTTCGAGGATGATAGAATCCAATAAATAGAGAATATATAGGGACGAAGAAGAATTGAGTGAAGAAATACTGTCATTCAAAATCAATACTTCTCTTTAAAGAGTGAAATAAGTTGGAATCCATTTTGATCGAGGAAGAAAGGGGTTAAGAAATACAATTGTATCTTTTTTTCTGAGTAATTAAGTTGAAATCTGTTTAGATGAAATTAATATAAAGAACAGAAGTTGTTAGCAAAGCTCAGCTTGATGAAAGATTCCCGGCTACTTATTTAAAGCTGGAAGCAAGTAAAGCCACACAAGTCATACTTTTTTTTAATGTTTTTTCTTGATCAATATTTAATTCATTACATTATATTTGCATCTGCGCTACTATACCAATATATGAAAATTACCCATAGAAATGCTTTTCCTATGACTATGAAAGCTTCTTTCTGAATAACAAGAAGAACGCGTACGCCACTGCGTCAAACACTTAAGTGACTTAATATGTTAATCATTGGTGCCATCAATTTTATTCAAATTAAGGCTGTTTCGCATACAGTATGTCGTTTAAATGATGACACAAATACAAATGCGGGTAATAAAAAAAAGATTCGAGAAATCATAATTAATTCAAACAATTGTTCTCTTGCAAAAACTGTAAATATTTGGATCGAAAGTCATTTTTTTGTAACCTGTCATTGTGTTATATATCCATATTAAGCATGAAGCTCTATTTGACCTCCGTTTGTGGTCAGGTAAGTAACAGTTTGGTATTCCTACATCTGCCAGACATTAGTTAATTTTGCTAACAAGGTTGAAGTTGACTTTTGTAAATGATTTGAAGTAACTAAATCTACAGAGTATGAAATTAATCAAGTGGTTCCATGTACATAAATGAACTATACAAACGTATATAATTATACTGAAGAAAATACAGTAAAACTTCAATATTACGCCTCTTATTTCACTTAATTGCCAACTGGTTAACTGCAAACACATTGCAATGTCTGGTTTTTCTCGTTTTCTTCAGAATTATTTTATACAATTTATTTTTTATTGCCAAACTTCTTCATACATTTTTTTCTTGAAAATTGGTAGCAGTTTAATTAAGTTTTACTGCATTCAACTTTAAACAAACCATAATACTGAAGAGTTCTTCTCACAGGTCCCCCCACCAAGATGATAAACGACTTCCAAGACAGAATCTGATTATTGACATACATATTATTGACCAACAGGCAAACCCAGACAGTATTTTCCATGGAGCATGATGCCAGTGAGAAAGACAATATTTGTTACCACTAACATATGTGATACAATAACAGTCAGATTGTTACACTTAATACATCAATGTGAAGACCTATGATCATAGCCATCACATAAAAAATGCTTGGACAGATGTCTTGGACAGATGTCAAGAACAATAATAACGAAATATCAAAGGTTGTTAACCTCTAGACATTCCTTGACATTAAAATTTAACTTTGATTATTGTGCATTATGAGAACAGTGATTCCAATCTAAGATCCCCTTCCTGCCCGTGACCTACTCACTTACAAAATAGCAACTTAACCCATCAAGGCGACTTATAGAAAAATACTAGCCAAAACTCTGTACAAAATGACGCATAAGATCTGATATTTAGTAACCTAATATCAATGATCTGCAAAGGTACTCCCATACAAAGTTTCTGTATGTTGTTGACAATGTGCTGCATTGTGAACAAAGAGGAATAACTCTTTCTAATTAATGGAACACAACTTATTTCAATCCGAGTGGTGCTCTCATACAAGATTTGATAATTAACAATCTAGATAATTTCCCTTCTGGTTCTTCCAGTGGGGGTTGGGGGCCAAATCTAAAATCAAGTAGCAAATTTAAATTGCCAGTGAGTTTTGACTGAATATATGTCATCAGATGTAATGGCTTTCCATAGGATCAGTGAACAAATTAAAGCTGAAATGCAACAATAATTTTACAACAATAGATATTGTGTAAAGAAAAAAAACACCAGTACAAAGACTCATGTACATGATTTGCACCCGTAACCATAGAAACCATTCCTCCACCTCTGTCCCACACTCTTAACACATTTATGTCCAGGTCAACCAGAAAAACGGTTACATTTGTTTGGTATTGAATTTAAACAGAGTCTTTGAACATTTTTCAAGACTACTGAAATCTTCAAGTGTTTTATTTTTTAGTTGTAGATAGTTAAAAATCATGGAATTACATCATGAAAGACTTATGCAAGAAAATTTTGACAGGGTTTTCAAGCTTGTCCATCAATCTTTATATTTTTTTTTCCATTTTCTGTTTTCCAGCAAGAGTATTCTGCATTTATTAAACCTCCTACGCATCATGTTTTGGTATTATTTTCGATCACTTATGATAATCTTACATCAAAATCAGCCCAACTCTTTGAAGAAATAAAACTTTTAAAAATTCAATGTATGTTAGATTCAGACCTCAAAAATCACACTTTGTTTGGTAAATTTTTCCTGCGATTTAGAATTTCTGTTTTTGCTGGTCGCCTGTACACACCACCTACACCAATGGGACGCTGTGTTCACTGACTTACCGTGTTATACCGCCCAGCCTGTATATTAAAGTGTAAGTACACAAATATTATACCTGTACTATACCCACATAACCTGAATGTTTAAAGGTTTTATTAAACACAACCAAACAAATAAATGAAATGTGTGTGCTATATATGATACAGCCATAATAATGGAAATGTGTAAATACATACAAAAAATGTTATAATCACATACACAAAATGTTATAATATATTGGCTACAAATATACCCAGCGTCCATTAAAAATGTACAATATATACAAATAAAGCAGAAGACATAATGTGATTATACTATATAGATATATATGTATACATAAGCATAGCTTATACGCCAGGTTTTGTAAGCAAAGCTATAATGTGGCCTCCACTCATCAAACTACGTTGGTCAGGAGTGACCCTTATATACAGGTACTGATGGGACTGTGACCCTTAGATACAGGTAATTTTGTGAGTGACCCTTATATACAAGTTATTTTGGGAGTGACCCTTATATACAGGTAGTTTTGGGAGTGACCTTGATATGCTGGTACTGTTATAAGTGACCCTTATATACAGGTACTGTTATAAGTGACCCTTATATACAGGTAATTTTGGGAGTGACCCTTATATACATTTGGGAGTGACCCTTTTATACAGGAACTGATGGGACTGTGACCTTTTGATACAGGTTCTGTTGGAGGTGACCCTTAGATACAGGTAATTTTGGGAGTGACCTTTATATTCTGGTACTGTTATAAGTGACCCTTATATAGAGGTACTGTTATAAGTGACCCTTATATATAGTTACTGTTATAGTGACCCTTATATACAGGAAATTTTGGGAGTGACCCTTATATGCCGGTACTGTTAGGAGTGACCCTCATGCTGTCATACTTGGAGTATTTTGCCAGGAGTTGCCCCCCCCCTCCTCCCCCCCCCCCCGATACATATATTGCCCTTTTTGAGCATTGATGCAGTTTCAAATTATGTGTAATTGACATGTATCTACTGTCCCATGTCGTTTGAGTTGGCCTCCAGTGGTGTCCCAGAACCTAGCTAGTGCTTTAAATGTACAGTATAAAGTATAATCTTATAGCTAGTGGGTGGGAGTGGGGGTTTGGAACATGATACAATATACTACAACATCTATTATAAGGACTAAGGACAATATGCACCCCCCCCCCCCTCAAAAAAAAAAAAAACCGGATGTGTGAGGTCAGCTGTGTAAGTTTTATTATTAATATTATTAGGTAAATATATAGTATGTAAACCTAGACTGAATAGTGATGCACTCTACCATTATAATAATTAGTATATCAACAAATTAAGGTTAATTTTTCTTTCCCTTTTCAATAAAATTGTTATAGTTTAACTGCGTTTTTACCTTTGTTTGAATATCTTAGAAAGAAATCATTAATAGTATTCTAAATTAAAATTGATTTAAAATAAAGCCACATTTATGAAATGCTATATACCTTTTTTCTGTGTATATTTAGTAAGCTAATAGCTAATATGTGATATATATAACCAAAGCACTAAAGTCTGCAAAGAAGGGAGATAACTCACTTTGGGTATTTGCTAACGGTCCCTCCAGCTTCAGCATCACAAATATTGCGGAAGAACTCGTCAAATTTGATACGCGAGTTGGCGTCTAGAGCGCCCCCTATGGACCAAACGACGGAGAAAAAGAAATAGCTGATCAACATGTTGGTGCGCTCTTCAATAATCTTTTGGTCGTTCATCGAGATTGGTTTCTCCTTTGCTTCCTCTTCCTCGTCATCATCCTCTATGATGTCATCTTCCTCCTCCTCCTCTGCCCCTATCGCTCTGTAAATGGGGTATCATACGGGGTCAGATAACTTATAGCTATTTACAAATTTTTAAAGACAGATTTGAAATTATTCAAAGTATGGAATAGCGGGTGGTTTTTTATACATATGAATTTACAATATATCTACTACATATTGTGAGATTTTTATAAATCAATATTTTTCTTAAATTTATCTATGTAATAGAAAAAAGAAAGATAAAAAAACAAATGCAGCAATCCAAAGAAAAAAAAGGTGGCATGAAAGTTTTCTCAAAAATAAATTATTCTTTCTAAAAAGCATTGAAAACAATCAGGTCTTATAAAATATTTTGGAAAAATTGGAGTCAATTACGATGAGCAGGGTGGCTTTACACAATGAGACATCAATTCATGAAAGATCAATAAAATGTAAGCATGACTTTGTCGGTAAATCCAGGGTTTCAGTTAACCTTTTTCCCCTGTAGACCATAATGGACTGGTCCAGATCAGTGCGTGGTTGAGTCTACTGAAGTTATAAAGGGGGTAACAGGGTCAACTCATTCACCCCTTTCGACACATTTAAGCTCCTTTAATTCAATGGTTGAAAAAGTTTATTATGAAATCTCAGGGATAAATGCGTATAGACAGAAATCCTTGATTTGTGGCCTTAAAGAGATACATCATAGGCTATATAATAGGTGTCTGTGAGAACAGGTTCAGTTGTACTTACTTGACATCCAGCATGAGACAGCCGTAGAGTCGTAGTAGACAGGTAGTATGGTGGAGAGGGTGACAGGACAAGAGGGACTTACAGTACTTAGAAACAAACTTCAGGCACGGGGGCAACAGCCAATCAAATAACATCTGTAATACAACAAATAATTATATATTACACCAAACTGCAGACACGGGGGCAACAGCCAATCAAATAGCATCTGTAATACAACAAATAATTATATTACACCAAATTACAGACACAGGGGCAACAGCCAATCAAATAACATCAGACACGGGGGCAACAGCCAATCAAATAACATCTTTAATACAACAAATAATTATATTACACCAAACTGCAGACACGGGGGCAACAGCCAATCAAATAACATCTTTAATCCAACAAAGTATTATAATACACCAAACTACAGACACGGGGGCAACAACCAATCAAATAGCATCTGTAATACAACAAAGTTTTACAATGGATTCCACTTAATATCAACCCTGTTAATATCACATTCCTCTTTATATCATGTTTTCCAAAGCACAATTTTTTCGCTCTATTATTCTATGTAATTTCATTTGGTTAATATCATGTCTTTTCATGTGAATTCCTCTTAACATCATGTTTTTAACCAATCAAATAGAATATCCAGAAACTGATGTTGTTTCCATAGATTAATTTAGATACAACTTGTACAAAATGTCGCATAGAAACAAAAATAACCCCCAAAAAATGTTTTTTTTTATGAAATACTGTTTTCCATAGATTGAAACATCTTCATATGTACATTGAATAGCTTACTTTTTAGTTATGGAGATGGGAAATGCACTAGATTTAGTGGAAAAACATGTTCCTCTTAATGTCACATTCCTGTTAATGTCATGTTTTTGTCCCACAAATGCAATATGATATAAAGAGGAATGCAATGTATTATACAATATCAGACAAAGTGTTATCAGCATGATACAAATTCTCAAATATCAATTTAAAACACATTTCATCTTTTTCTACTGTTTGCAGATTGAGCAAAAGACTGTTTTTCAACATCACATCTTTATTCAATTGAGTGTATATACGACAGGAACAGACAAATGCTCTGAACAAGTACGACTTGTTTCATAATTGTTGTAAAATAAATAAAGTTTATATATAACCAGTTGTGATCCTGCTATTTCTGCTACATAAACATATTAAATAGTTATCACCATGCTGTTGTTTACCTTGATGATATCACGTGGATCTGAGTTATCACCATGCTGTTGTTTACCTTGATGATATCACGTGGATCTGAGTTATCACCATGCTGTTGTTTACCTTGATGATATCACGTGGATCTGAGTTATCACCATGCTGTTGTTTACCTTGATGATATCACGTGGATCTGAGTTATCACCATGCTGTTGTTTACCTTGATGATATCACGTGGATCTGAGTTATCACCATGCTGTTGTTTTACCTTGATGATATCACGTTGATCTGAGTTATCACAATGCTGTTGTCTTACCTTGATGATATCACGTTGATCGGAGTTAAGGTTATCAGGAAGATCGTTCTCCATCCAAGATTGGACGAACGGCTCCCAGCCCAGCTGTAGTGGGTCCATGTAGATCATACCACATCTGTCAGAATTTAAGTTTATAAAGTTCAGCAATCATATAAAATAAGATATAAATCACCAAAATTGTAAAAAGTCTTCAAGTAGTAAGGAAATACAGCCATATTTTTATACAGTAAAGCTCTTTTTTCTATTTTGTAAAAACATTTCTCTGTGAAAACGTGAAAGCATGTTCCCATTTTGGTATATAGTCATGTGATCGATCTGCCAAAACACAATTGACGTACGTACCTGCTGACGGTGGCGGGCGACGCTTGTTCCAGGTCCTGGGGCTCAAAGATCATGTTCTGTTTGTTACTCATCTGTATGATTTCTCCGCTCATCAGACACAGCTGTGGACGGGAACGATGATGTGAAAATATTTATAACACCAATCTGTCACATTTTGTATATTTATCATGGCCATGCAAAGGAACATTTTATAAGTATCAAATAATATAATATAATACGCAATACATGTAATAATAATGATAACTCATTTATCCCTAAAACACTTTGAACTTTTCCAATTCAAAGATTGCGGTAAAGTTCATTATCAAATGTCAGGGGTGAATGAGTATATGAATCAAAGTACTGAGAGTACTGAAGACACAAACGATTTGGACCAGTATATGTCCATAGTATATGATAGAAAATAATATGAATCCTGGTTTATAGACAAGAAAGGTGATTAAAATTAAATGTTGAATTTTCACAATTTAAAGTGGATACATATATACATTTCAAAGATCTCCTACAAGAGGCCCAATCGGACTACATCGCTATTGAACCTAATATCAATCTTACACTAACATATAATCCCAAAAGAGGACTAACACAATATCAATAGATTGGAAAAGAAAAGGAAACTTGGCGTTAATCAATCATAAATGATATAGATTAGAAGGGGAGTAATTATATTTTTGGCTTATTCCTCGGTATGACTTAACAATAAAATATATCTATAGAGTTACAAGCTTACAAATAATAAACATTCTGAGGTAAAATTTACCTTTTTGTTGTCATCAAGGACAGTGTTCATGTTTTCTATCCACACGGCATCCACAGGCCCATCAAAGACAATCCACTTCCTGTAGTCAGACGTGCTGGATGCATGTTCTCGGAACGTATTGGCAAGAACACCTTGAACAGATCGCGTGAAAATGCTAGTAAAATTTGACCCTGTTTAAGTTCACATCAGCAATTCATCTATTTAGATATATTTGATACTCTAAAGAGTAAATTTTCACAAATTATGGACCCTGCAGGACCATGTCTACAAATCAGCAAAAAGTAGGGACCTCAAAACCTTTCACAGCGGTACATGAATCACAATTTGCGCGAAAAAACATTTGTCTTCAGTTCAGTTTTGATCTTTGTTTTACAGGAACATAAATTTATACTCAACAAATGACATCTGTACCATTTCATCCAGCAAAATATCTAGTTTATTATTGAATGTTATCATATTCCTTTAATATTTTGATTATTTACCAACAACCTACCATCAAACCATTCGTGGGAGACTGGGTCGAATCGTCCGTACAGCTGACCCATCGTTATGGCTTTAGGGTTGATGATTCTAAACAGGACCTGGAAAAATAACATCAATTTTATTTTAAAAGAATGATTATACACTTTTTTTTCATCCAATTTCAATTTATTCTTAAAAATTTGTATAAAGATTATTTCTTTATCAAAACCTCCATTTGTTTAAAATACTTTCATTTCAACCGAAGATAAACAGGTGTCTTTGAAGCCTGTTCATCCCCTAAACATATATATGAACTTTTCCAAGTCAAAGGTTGGAATAGTTCATTATGAAATTTCAGGGGTAAATAAGTTACATCTGATTGAGTAGCTGACCTTGTTTTCCTCCATCTTGCCACTCTTGCAGAGGTCACAGAGAGTCGCAGCGAGCGCCTTGAAGGCGCTGGTCTTCCCTCCGAGAGGATCCCCGACGATCATCAGGCCGTGTCGAACCAAGATCATATCATATATCTGTAACAGGTCACGTCAACCACATTCACTATCAATACATTCTAAAGATTTCATAGAACACGATTTGTTATTTTATCACTTAAAAATATGAAGAACAAGACAGATCAGAAATTTGTTAGCTTTAAATTTTTGTACAACATATGATGACAAAATTGATGTCAGAGATGAACTGTTCACCTGTAAAACAGCAATAATTTCGACTGTAACATTGTTTGATAAATGTATCCATGTACAACAAAACATTTACCTGTATGATATTAATTGCGAGCGTGAGAAAAATAATTACCTGTGTGATGAAATATTTGATTGTACGACAATATATTGACCTGTATGAAACAACCTGTGTGAAAATCAATTTACCTGTATGACGAAATATTCAATTGAATTACCAGGTACAAACCTTTTACCTGTATGTTAAGTACCTGTGTGATAAACTATTTATTATTTACCTGTATGTTAGTTACCTGTGATAAACTATTTACCTGTATGATCTTATCCAGGTACCAGGGCACGGCCTGGAGTTTACTTTTCTTGAGGTTCTCTATGAGAGCCTCTTGTAGGTCTCCGTAGTCCATGGCTGGTAACTCTATACCTGGGAACAAGTCCGATATGATTCCCTCAAACAGAGGAATGTCTTGGGATAAAAACTGCAAAAATCAAAAGAAGTGATAAGTACATCATACAACATCAATTTCAAATTGATGATGTATGTAACTGGAAAAAAGGATGGGGAAGGACGCGACAGGACGGGCATGGGTAACACTATATGCACCCCAATTTCATGGCGGGGGCATAAAAAAGGACATCATACAGATATTTCAGCTTTAAATGTTTGGTCTTTTTTTTTTATAATTTCTCATGAATTCAAAAAGAAAATAAATTTTGTAAAGGGATGCTTCAAAAAATCAGATCGGACGAGCAAAATCAACAAATTTTCACTGCTAAAATAAATTGGAGGGAAAATGATATCCAACACCAGCTAGCGAATATTCAATTATTAATTAAGTTCCGCGTACCACAGTTGTTGGATTTCTAAATAGAGTTTAATAATCTAGCCATAACAAGTTGAGAATTAAACAAGGCCTGATTGAATTAAAATATTATTACAATATAAAGGACTATTGCAGCTGTCAACTGCTGTTTCGTATATAAATTTCCTGACGTACCTTAGGAAGATTAATGTCATTAATAGACTTCAGCACCAATACATCTTCCCGCTGCTCCGGATACTTCAATTTCAGACTTCCCGCTGCAGTCAACACAGACTTCACTGCACGCATACCGTAGTCATAGTGATGCTGCGATGACAAAAGCTCGGAACAGAGTCTATATGTAGCCACAATTTTCGTGGACATACTGCGGGCGTCCACAAATCCCATGGAATAAAGTGATATTTCAGCAATCATGGCGTAGTCGGGAACCATCATAGCAACAGTACGAAACAACACTTTCAAATTGTCCGGTAGTTCCGCACGCCCTGCGTACCCAGGGTTCATTGTGATAAATATAGTACATGTAGGATCGAGAGAAATGTTCGTACCCTCAAACATAAACATCTTGACTTGCTCAGCAATGGCTCTCTGTATCGTCTGGACTTGCTGGGCAATAACGGACAACACCTGGAAACAAAATGGTGACATGATGTAGAACAGACAACATCTAAAAACAAAATGGCAACATGTAGAGGCATGGTAACCATTTGAGGAAAGAGAATATCACATTCACAGTAACAGGCAGCTTGACCTTTGATCAACTGACCCTAATTGTGACCTTGACCATTTACCTGTTACAGCATATTTAATTCCAAATATCTTCCGCTGTTTTTTATAAACAGTCTGTACCAATATGTCACCCATTTTTAACTTTTCAAAGAAAAATATTTTTAGTGGTTGAAAATACATGTATTTGACAAAAAGGCCCTTATTTTAATTACTTAACAAAACAATAGCTTGTTGTTCCGAATTTTCAGATTTTCTTTACACGCAAGATAATGAAAATTCTGTTGAATTCAAAATAGAGAAAAGGATATGAGAAAACTGCAAGACAATAGTATAAATATAAGGATCCTATTTTCAGTTGCAATATTGAAGGTATAACTAAATATTACCTCCAGCTCTATCCTGTTGAACTCATCAAAACATGCCCACGCTCCGGACTGAGCCAGGCCCTTGAAGAACTTTCCCATGGCCTTGTAGTCCAGACCGTCGGAGCAATTAAACACCACACACTGCAAAGTCAATCGCAATCAAATAAAAATACCGTTATATATAGGAACTCATCCAATATTATACGGAGATATCATGTCCATGTTGTATTGACACCACGTCAACAATAACAAATCACACACATAAATCAGACATGCTGGGAATTATGACATAATTAAAGCTTTAAAATCTTAAAAGTTATTTGTAATTCATGTGGGAGAAAAATAAATATTCCCTATTTCATTGTGTAAGACAACAAAATTCTCCACCCTTCAAGTAAGATTTTGAAATGTATGGCCCTCGAGGGGTAGGTTTTCTCTGTTTAAGCCGCAAAGAGGGGGATTTGGGTTAATTTTTATTTTTACCAGACTTTTAGGTGTTAGGGGTACGTGCCAGAAGAACACATTAACTTTTTTTAACTCATTTACCCCTGAATACACATTTGAACTCTTCCAATTCAAAAGTTGGAATAGTTCATTAAGAAATCTGGGGTGAATGAGTTAATTAGCGACCCAGGTTTCCTATTAGGTTGTGTACCTGCTTAGCAACAGCCTTGGCAAGATCTTTGGATGTCTCAGTTTTGCCGGTCCCGGCTGGACCCTCCGGGGCTCCTCCCAGATTTAACAGTAAGGCTCCCATCAGGGTTCTGGAACAGAATACAACATGGATGAAATATTGAAGTTAATGTAAAGTTACATACTGAACAATAATCAGTTCTGAAAAATACTTGGGAAAACCTGATAATGGCAATAGATATCACCATAGAATTTTTTTTAAAGATAAAAATTAGATCATTTAAGTTAAAGAAATTCAGCCTTTGATTTTGATTTGAATATGAAAATTAATGATTAAGTTGTTAAAAGTTGAGAATTTCTATAAAATTGAAACCACGAAAAAATGCCAATGAATTTTAATCAACTTATAAACATAAGGGAAAGCAAATCCAGTAAAAACACCAAAATATTTTTGGATTCTCACAGGAGACCGCACGATCAATCTCGGAACATACCTGTAACACCTGTCTGTGAGCGGGGTGATGACTAGGCGCCCGGTGTTACCCAGGTATTCGTAGGCGTAGGCTACTGTTGTCGTGATCATTTTCACCATCACGGAATCGTCCTCGAAGTAATACCGCAGCTGACTGATCCAGGAGAAGTCTACGGGACTACTCATCTCTAGCTTGGCTAGGTTCGCTATTACGTCTCGGGCTGCGGGAACAAATATAACACGAGTTGAACCATCGATTTAAAACATCTCTTGGTAAAGAATCATGTCATGATCTGGATCATTTTTAGTTAGGGGTTAAGCGCCCTCACACCTGCTAAAGTCATATGAAGATGAAATTTAATTGGACTGGGGAGTGAACATCGTAAGGACAGAGGGGTTGAATTTGGGAAGAAATTTTAAGGTATTTGGTTATGGGGACAAATTGGGTTCTTCCAATGTCCTCTAAACAGAAGAGATCGAAGAAACCTTAAAATTCTCTAAGAAATCCCACATCAACTGGCCCTTAAAATATACTGTTGGGTACAGCAGACCTTTATTCTTGTCTTGTAATTGAAAGGTTCTGATGGTCTGTCAATATATAAACATCAGGGCCCATTGGTTAAGGTTGGTTAGCTCAACTCTTAGTTACTGGGAATTCACTAATTTTTGGGGGGTTTTCATTTTTGTTTATTTTGTTGGTAATCTTCATCCACAAATGTGTACATCTACAAAGTGGTTGCAAGCTTGCCATAAAAACAACTCTACATTTGGGAGAGTACTTATAGTCCTCCAATTCATGTACCCACAGAAAGGTGTTTTTTTCAGAAAACCACCAAATTCGGACTTCACAAAAATATCTGATTTTACAATAACTTAAGTTTACAAACAAAACAATGGATATGCCTTACATTTATGAGTTATTTTGCTGATGACAATAATCTGCAGAAAACTGGGATTTTAATTACTGGATTCAGGAGCAATACAAAATGTATCTAGTGACCACTGTTAATTATGTGTCCTATATACATAATGTCTATATACTAACCGTGTACGTCTATGACAATGAGAGCCTCCAGTGTGATCCTGGCCATCTTTGTTAAGGAGCCTCGTACCATCTGTACCACCTCGTCTATCTGCTTGTTACTCTTAGCCAGGTACGGGCCCAGGTAGTTACTATTGATAGCCTGCAAACAAATCGGGAAATAATCTCAAATCTGTCAATTCTTCAAATATTCAAGACGTCATGCTGAATTTGTTAACTCAGGGGAAATGCTCGTAATTAATCGCCCCCTCCTTTGGATAATTTTTTTATAGCACTTATTTGCTGTCAACAATAGTAATAATGGACAAAGAAGTAACTAGCTGTATGACCTGTATGACCTCAGCATTAACCTGAATGACCTCTGCTTTTAACAGTATAATTTATCATTTTTACCTGTATGACTTGTATACAATGTATATACCTGTATGTTGACTTTAATTACTAGAGTAGCTGGTGTCTCTTTACCTTTATGAACCTGTTTACCTGTATGGAATGTATTTACCTGTTTCACCTGTATAATATTTACCTGTGTGACCTCTGAGGTCCAGTGGATCTGACTGGCGGCCAGGACGACCTGTCCCGGCCACTGCAGTACCCACTCACGCCGCGGGTTATTGGGGTAGGCCTTCACGGCCTTGGCTGATACCTCCCTCAGACTAAGCTTCATCACCTCCTCCACCTGTAGACAATCACAATCATAGCTCAATACTAGACATGCTAATTGTAATGTAGACATCACAGATACAATTTTTACCAACAACAATATACCTGGCGATTTTTAGCTATTATAGTCATTACCTAAATATAATGTCTAGATGGTTTGGTTGATTGTTTTTGTGGTTTTTTAACAGGTGAAGTCATTTAAGGATGGCCTCTTGTGTATGCGATGTGGATATGTGTGATAAGAATGATCTTTGTGAAAGCATTCTTGCGATATTCAAGATCTTTTACCGATTTAAAGTGCTACCACACCGAAATACACTGCCGAAGGCCCCCAGCAGAACACCAATCAATCAATATCCAATCAATCAATACATTCAAAACTTCTGAACAGTAGACCCTCATCTGTCTGGCATAAAAAATAATATATTCACCTTTTGGTACGAGATAAGTGTTGTAGACTGCAGTTATATATCTTAGCCGGGAAGCAATTCTATACGGACAAGTTTTGCACTATGAACTAACAAGTGAAAGCGATAGAACACCACCATATTCAGGCAAAATCAATACAACTGCTCACCTGACTATTACCTCATTTAAGTTCATGTTATGTAAACTTCATTTAGACTATGAAAAAACATTGAGGTATTACTATTGAGGAATCAATTTATATAGCATGCAACCAAGTTCGTAGGTCATCTCAAAGTGGGTCACAAACTATTTTCCGTGGTTATAGAACCTTTGCAATAAGCCAATATCTTTCTTAACCCTGCCATTTTGGCACATTTACAGCTAAGTAGACTGGAACAAGCAGAGTATAGTATCTTGTTTAATGATATGACTGGAACCTACAACCCTTTAGTCACGAACCTGGTATACTATAACTAGACCACCTTACCTCCGTATCTATGACAATAATGACTATCATATCTAACATGTCGGTATATCACCAACCTGTAACAGCCATCGTTCCACAAGGCCGCACGCATCAGCAGGGACAATTGTCTTAGAGAACGTCACAATCTCCTTCTCCGCCGATTCCATGGCAATGATAACTTTGTTGGGATCAAAGCTGAGCTGGGCGATGCCCTCGAAGCATTTCTTTAGATGTGGCTGTACCCTCAAGGGATCTTTGGTCTCTGACAGAATCTCCAACAACTCATCATTGGACAGGAAGAAAAACCTGGACACAATGAGAGCATGGTACATTTACCTTAATTTGTTTTTTCGCACTTGAACAAGAGGATGCATTCAATTATGTGGGTCAAGGTCAGAATAATTTAATGTCAATAACTACCAGTACACATAGTAGACGCTTGTGAAAACGTTTCATCCCTTTTCTCCTTATGAGTCTTCATTTGCATATTTTGAATAATTCTACTACGTAATGCAACCTTTGAAGTTAGTCTTAGTGATTTGTTAAGAATCTAACACCTCTAGCCATGAATGTGATTAAAGGTCATATATCTTAACAAACTTGATTACCCTTCAACCATACATATGCAAGCTACCATCCAAGTTTCATCATCCTAGGCCTGTTGGTTATTTAAACATCATTTACAAATTTGATTCCTGTGACCTTGAAAGTGATTTAAGGTTATTCATTATAACAAACATGATGCCTGTTTATACCACTATCATACATGACAAATATCATCACCTTTTCATAGTAGCTGTGTCCATTATTAGCATTTAAAGACATTGTGGTCTAGTAAGATAGACAGAACATGTATAAAAGTTCTGATTGGTTTATCAATAAAGTGTACTCACCTGGGGAAGAACAGCCTCTTTTTCTCCAGGTAATCGTTTAGTCCTCTCTGGATGTCATCTAACATAGCCTAAAATCATAGAAGAGAACATATACAGAGTAAAATTAAGTCTGATTTTCAACATCTGCAGTTTTTATTCTTTTTTCATTTGTCCTATTAATTATCTGTAGGAACATCAAGAACATGAAAACATTTATTTATCTGCTTTAGGAAGTGATGTCTTTACTTTAAACATCCAAAACTTTATTCACTGTATGGACAGATTAATTATGAGATTATATGTACATTTTAGTGTTAGTTCTTTTAAATCACACATTTACTTCAAAATTGTCTTTCTACTTTTTTTCTACATCTGATCGTGATTCAAAGAATATTTTCAATGTTCAAAATGAATGGCTACATGTTTTTTTTCTAAACATGTCCATGTTGTAAAGATATAAACGTACCTCAGACTTCTGTAAGTTTTCAAGCATCTGATCTTGTGAGCAGACGACCAAGGCCTTGGTGTTCTGTACAGCATGCTCCATGATGCTCTTCCTGTTGTTCATAATATAATAATTCTCATCACACATTTGTAACACTATCATTTAACTTTCCTTCATGTTGATAAATTGCTCTCAGCAACCATTTCTCTCAAAGATGAAATAACATTCCTATGATTTCCCATTGAGATTACTGAAGCTCATGACATAATAGAAACAAAATGAGGCAGGGTTTACATAGATATGAGCTGTTTATATATACTCATCCCTGAACCAAGAATTCAAGGGTCGTCAAGTGTGATCTTTGACCCTACAACCTTAAAAACCTGACCTCAAAAAAATGTAATCTGGTGATGAAACTGGTGATTTGAAAATAAACTTAATCTGAAGAAGGATTCATGAAAATTCCTACATGATGTTAAGGAATCTGATGTTCAAGTGCGACCTTTGACCTTTAAGATTTACAGATGATCACCAAAAGCTAGTCACATTTAGTTCTCTAGGTTACCATACTAAGATGTATATAAAGAAACTAAAATTTTTTTGATTGGTAACTAAAAACTTTGAATTACATACGAAGACACACATGTACTTCAAGATGCAATGACAAAAAGATCAAACCTTGAATCTCCACCTGAACTAAATTCAAACCTTTTTATCTGAAAGGTGACAGCTAGAACTATGAGAAAACATTGAGTTATTGTGTTATTTGAATTAAGATAGTTTTAATATAATATTATGTTTGGTATGAAAATTGATCGGGACAGACACAATACTTCAACTTAAACAGGGACTTTGAATTATAGGAGTCTGAGATAATGAGATTCAACTCCATCGAGGTGTAATTATATGACCTCCATGACCTACCAGTGTCCGTCCAGGTATAATTATATGACCTCAATGACCTACCAGTGTCCGTCCAGGTATAATTATATGACCTCAATGACCTCTATGACCTCCATGACCTACCAGTGTCCGTCCAGGTATAATTATATGACCTCAATGACCTACCAGTGTCCGTCCAGGTATAATTATATGACCTCAATGACCTCTATGACCTCCATGACCTACCAGTGTCCGTCCACCTCCTCAAACAGTTTGCCCTCTACTGGGATCTGGTTTCTGATGTCCTGTGAACCGAAGATTGGCTCTAGATACAGCCAGGCAGCTTGTACCTTCAGCCAGGAGTCAAGGATGTCTTTCATACGATGCTGCAATAAAATATTCGTAAACAACTTCAATAAAATGTAGACTATAACCTAAGCCAAAAATTACAGAGCATTACACTGAACTAATCCATCCTCTGTAAAAATTACTGTAAAATTACTAATTTTTGTGGGGTTTTAATTTTGTTCATTCTGTAGGTATAGTCTTCATCCATGGGTTTATATGTCCAATAAGAAATTATAAGTAAGATATAAATTGATTTGGCTCTGTTGAGTGTGTCCTTGTATTAATCCACAATCTCATACACTTACGAATTAGTGTTTTGTCAGGAAACCACAAAATTTGGGCCTCATTATAATAACCGATTTCACAGCATCTTACAAAAAAATCGATTTTGGTTCTGATGAAAATACAATTTATCAATCACTATATCCAAGAGAAGCGATTCAGTAATATACTTTATCAATTACAATGTTGATTTCAAGTAAACAAAATATCTTACAAGTAAACAAAATATCTTACAAGTAAACAAAGTTACTTACAAGGAGGATGTCCCATTCATTGATCTGTGTTTCAAACGGACCTATGAATGGGGATCCTTTCATGGTGGTTGTCTTGACGATGTGATCGTCAAGGAGAACCTGTATTTCGTCTGGTGCAGAAAGAATGTTGATTCCCGTATCTTTGTACGGAACAAAGCCGAAATGCATATTCTCCCAATCATCCTTCATCTTGGTCAGAGCCTGCAAATTATATAGTGGTATGTACAAGTGTATTCATGATCAAGATATATACAAACAATGTACATGTTTATCAGATTTTATCGACAAAAAGAATGAAAAAGACCTCCTCAACCTAGCTATTGAATTTCATGCTTATTTCACCCCCTGGTACATCTACGAGTTCGAACTTTTAGAAATGTTTCCTTTGTTCTATCTCTTTTAGCCATAATGTATTAACATTTTTTTCTATAAAACAGAAAATTGATGTTTTTAGGAAAATAATGTGTACCTTTTCGAGGGCAAACTCTTTGCTGGCCTGAGAGCTGATTTCCATTAGAACGTCAAGGTATTTATCCAGCTCCATCTGAAGGACCTCCATGAGGGGCGTTTCTTCCGATGGTGCCATGTTAAACCCGACCTATAGGTACAAATAGTACATTACATCTTATTATAAATGTAACATTTATTTCCTATATCAGAAATAAGGTAAAAAATATTTACAAGCTATAAAATTCAGAATATCAGATATTAGACTGGAATTTTCATTTGGTTTTGGTGCCTTGTGGTGCAATTTGGAAAAAAAAATACACCATCATTTTAAAAATATTTTTGCAGGATCTTTCAAAGACTTTTAATATTTAAAATTCAAGTTAGAGTTGTTTTGAAGTATCTTTATTCTTTGAATGAAATATGAATGTTAATTTCTAGATATTGTGCAGTACCTTTTCGTTCATCATGTCCCAGTGACGTTTCTTGATACCAGGGTTACAGAGGGCGTTGATCAGGGGCATGTTGATTTTGAACTTTTCAAGCTTTGATTTGATAGAGATCGATGCCCTCATTGGTCCCTTGAAATCTGGGTGAGCAAACTGCTTGGTGAGTTTGTAGGCAGTTCTCCACAGTGTCTGTACCTATTGACAGAAAAATATTTGCATATGGAGTCAAAATTGTATTTTATTTACATAGCATGATATCTTAAAAATTCAGAATCGCTAATTTTGAAAATTATTTCAAAACATATATTCATGATAATGAATTAGATACGAACACACATCCTGGTAAAAAGCACAGGTACTGCCTTTTTCTTTATATGATGTGTGACAAATATTAGTGGACAATATTTTTGTGATCAAACATAACTTGCTTTATCTTCCAAATTCATGACAAAGGGAGACAACCTACCTCTTCTTCTACAACCTCAGCATTGACCTCAAGTAGAGGTCCGTTCATCCACTTATCGTGTTCCTTGTGGAAGGTGACGGCAGTGTTCCAGAGTTTCTCGTATGGCTCACGGGCCAACATGATGTCCTGGATCTGGTTGTACGGCGTCACAGACTCCAGTTCTAGAAGCTGTTCCTCGCGGTTAATCTTCGCTTTCTGCCCGAACATAAAATACAAAGCAGATGAAAACCGAGATTTTCATTTTTGAGATTTTGTATTTTGTTTTCGGAGAGCAGGCGAATATCAATCGTAGGACAATAAGACGAAGAATACTATTTTTTGTTTTACGACATTAAATACAAACAACAATTTTCTGAACAAACAAATGTACCGATATTGATGTGAAAGGAAAATTTGAAGATTATCTAACAATCCCTGCAAGAAAAGACAAGAAAAGGCAGTTTGAGATGTTGAGCTAGTGGTGAATATTAGCAGCTTACTCTTGATAAATATTGGGAATTAACACAACATAAAACATTACTCAACATCAGTATTGAACATGTTGTATCAAAATACTAGAGGACAGTGTGTACATGCAATAACACAGAACAACCAATCAACTAAGAACTGTTTCCGCAGATTTAGATCAACCTAAGAAAAGACACATGTTTGAGCACTGATCTCTACTAGCTCCTCTGCCTAACCTCCTCCAGGAATCCTTCGAGTCGCTGTTCAATATCACGCAGGTCCTGCACGTAGTTCTCCGCCTCCGACATTCGGTCTCGGTGAGCAAAACTCGCCACCAGTTTGGCGGTCTCGTCCAGCTGATTCTGGAAATTCTTCTTCTTTTCTCTCAGCTTTTGACAATAAATGTCATGTTCCCGTTGGAGTTTATTTTCACTGCAAAGGAAATGATAATGTATGACAATAATAGCGTGATCCATTTATCGGAACGTTCCAGATGTGCCAACTTGGAACTGGTCCGCTAAATGGAACAGAACGTGCCGAATTCCTTTCCTGAGGGTGAAAATCTAATAATCAAAAAGGAAAAAGAAACAACTTTTCCGGAAATAACCAAAACGGTTCCGTCATAAAATCTGCAAAACAATGCGAGAAATTGCTTTTATTTACAAATTTTACACACTACGATGCTGGTAGGAGTCGGTAATTATATATTTTACTGATGAATTGCAGTCTAACTGGTTACAGTTATGTCTATTTACAATTTAGTGAACATCTGAAACGAAAACCTTTCGCTGGCCGCCATATTGGATCCAACTTGGAACCCTCAAATAAAACGTTTCTGACGAACCGGTTTGTTCTGGCGGAACGTCCTGTTCCATTTAGTGGAACGTCCGGTTCGTTCTGGAACAACCGGAATGTTCCGCTAAATAGAATACGCTATAAGTCTTACACTGATAATTTAATAAACAAAATCACCATTTGTATATGTCAAAATCTATCTGCAAATGTGCGATTTTTAACCTAAAGAACTGGATGAGCATGACACCAAACATGATAACCGCAACCAACTGATAATAATGTATATAGGGACATTTTTATTTTCACCCTTTTAGTCCAATGTTATGGGTATAAATGTATCATAACCATCATAATAGCAAACAGTTGTTACGTAGGCGAAAATGAAACTGACTTTTTAAGGGCAACAATTTGACTGAATGAAAATATCACAGCATACGATATGTAACCCATTATATAAAACCTTGACCCTTGGTCTTAGCTCATTTTGCAATGTTTTGCAACATAACTGACTTGGTAATACAAGGATACTTTGATGCTGTCAGTGTATGACCTTGACCTATTGACCTTGACTTATGTTTTGGTGATGATGGGGACAATGCAGTTGGCCAATGATGTTGACCTATTGACCTTGACTTACGTGTTGGTGATGATGGGGACAATGCGGTCTGCCCAGGAGAAAGTGCTGTTGTTGAGGATGATGTCATCCTTCGGTAGATACGTGTACTCCAGCAAAAACATCAGGTTACCCGCGGCAACCTCTTGTTTGTCCTAAATCAAAAAAGTTTCCCTTATTGATACAGAAGTTAATTAATTTGACAACAATAATGAAGCTGGGGAAACTGGAGTACCCTGAGGAAAACCCAAGTGGTGGGGCAGGTGACCCCATATTATTTTATATCTGACTAATGAGTCAAAGGTTAACCTGGCCCTGGTTTCATCAACGTTCCTTAACTTAAGGAAACTCCTTAACTTTTTAACATCTCCACAGGAAAGCATTACAGAATTTAAGGGGAAAATCCTTAGGTAAGGAACTTTCCTAAACTCTGTAATGTTTTCCTACGGCAATTTTTTAAGTTAAGGAGTTTCCTTAAGTTAAGGAACGTTGATGAAACTGGGGCCAGGCCCTGGTTTCATCAACGTTCCTTAACTTAATGAAATTCCTTAACTTAAAATTCTCCATAGGAAAGCATTACAGAATTTAAGGAGCAAATCCTTAGTTAAGGAACTTTCCTTAAATTCTGTAATGCTTTCCTATGGGGATTTTTAAGTTAAGGAATTTCCTTAAGTTAAGGAACGTTGATGAAACCGGGGCCTGGGCTGTTTCAGTAAAAGGCAAGTAACTTTCATGCTCCATTTTCTTTCCCATTGCAAATACTTTGCCACAGGAAGCAAGACTTAACTAAAAAAAAATTAGTTTCATCTTAAATACACAAGCAAGTAGAATAATAAAAGCAGTAAATATTGTCCTGAAGAAGAATTGGTTTCTCCATTATAACTGGTACATCCTGAAACTTCATAATAATCCATTCCAATCTTTGAACTGGAAGAGTTCAAATGTGTCTTCAGGTTGAAAACAAACCTTACACAACATGACAACACTGACCTTGAGTTCCAGGAGCTCTCCACACTTTAGGCTGTCCACGTAGTTCTTGAGATTGACAAGTTGCTCTGTGTTCTCTGCTTGCTTAGCCACACTTTTTACAATTGTGTCGTACTGTTTACAGATGCCTCGGTTAAACTTGTGACTGGTATCCATGATATTGGTAACCAGTATGTCTACCAGGTACCGAGCCCGGTCTATCAGCCACTGAAAATGTATCACCCAAACAGGTGATTAAACTAGGAAGGAGGGAAGGGCAATAAAAATAATTGAATGCTTCTTTTCAAGCAATTTCGTAAACATCTCAACTCTCTGTATTGCGGAGGAAGATTCTCGATAGCGACAATGCTAAGTATTTCTATCTGCAAACAACTCAAAATATTCTATTTCAAATACTTATAATTTCTCTTAAGGGTCAAACTTTAACACATGTGTTTTTTATCAATTTTTAGCATGTGGAACCTCCACTATTGATTTTAAAAGGATATGCAATGTTTTTTTTACCTTCGATTGCATGTCTTTGCTTTACCTGAAAACTGTTTGTATTTCCCCCTGTTCACCCCTGAAATTTCATAATGAATTTTTCCAACTTTTAAATTGGAAGAGTTCATATGCTACTTTAGAGGTGATGGTCTTTAAAAAGTCCGTGAATGGGATCAACATTTCAAGTCGATATAGAAAATTTAGAAAGTAATCTAACAGAATTGAGAGAGATTTCCAGACCCTGAGGAATGCTTACCTTATTGATGTGGTTACAGTCCAGCAAGAAGAAATGCATGGGTATGAACACAGGAAGGGACCCAATCTCCGAGGCCATTTTCTTTAGGACCTCAATCTCTTTGACATATTCCCTGAGGGGTCGCTCTCGGCTGACAAACTTCTGTATTTTCTGAACCATTTCCACGGACAACAGGTGCTTGTACGGCTGGTAAACTGCCTTGTAGCTGTAAAGTAACGATTCAGACTTACTCTAAATCAGCGTTATTACAAAAGACAAATACTGTATTACTGATATAAGAGAAAGACCTGCTCCATAAAAGAGAAAACTCCAGGAAATTTAAGACTACAACTTAGATCTTTCTCAGAATCTTTTTCATCCAGATTTCAAAATTTCTGGAAATAGGTATGTTCTTAGAGTCAGAAACTGCTTTCATCCCCTATTTAAAGATACCACACCTCAGTCTTACAATTAAGGCTGCATTTGAACATTATCTGCTGATAAAGTGATCAATGCCCTCTTTCGCAATACTTAATAATAATAATTGATTTGAAACTGGTCGTACTTTAGAATGTTGTGATTATATATTTAACTTGAAACTGCTATAGCAGTGCAGATTCATCAAAATCTGGCACCATGGAGATATATGTACATTTGTTATGTCCATTATTATTTGCATATTAACTCTGTTTATACAGAGTGTTGAAAAGGAACTCATTGATAATATCTTGTCTTTTAAATGTTCATTCAGGCAAAACTAAATACTAGCACTAAATAACCTGCGACATTTTTTATAGCTAACCTTTGTGGTCCAAACTCGTTGGCTTTGATGACTGTGCGGATCCTCTCCTTGGAGGTCACAACGATCTCTTCCTCAATCAGAACAGTGGAGATACATTGAGATTCGGCGTCCTCGTACGTCTGGAACAGCAGACTGTTTATACAGGGCAGGCTCTCCACAGAGGTCACCATAAGGTCAATGATGAGGCAGAAAAAGTCGCAGACGTCCGGGATAGGAGGTTTGAACTTCAGACTAGCATTGGCTTCATCTTCTTCCTGTTGATAATAAGTAGTTTTATATATGAAACAACATGACACATTATTATTCCTTAGGTGTTAACATCTGAAACCTCCAATAAGGGATATCTCCCTCATTCCACATTTCCAATGAGGGAGAAAGTGAGAGAAATACGTCTAAAACTGCATTACATAATCTGTTTTCCCCATTTTATGTATTCAAACAATTTCAAAAAGTATACATTTGATCCAGACACACCTGTTATGGTCATTACACATATCCTGCAGTAACTAGGATCTCATTTGACAAGATGTAGATTTTGAGTTATTGTGGGTTTTGACTTAAATGAAGGAGATGTCAAGGGAGATTGGCAAATTTTGGTCAAAATGAGGAGTCTCCCGCGTAATGAGGGAGGGTTAACGGGTATGTTATTCCTATTCCTTATAACAGTGGGTCTGATTGGATGATATTGGTTATGTAATGGGGTAATAAACAATCATGTGACCCTCATCATACTTTTGTGTTTCCACATTTCCCTTACTTGGAAAATGCATAAGAGCAATCACAAACTATATATAGTGCCAATAGATGGAAACCAATATGTCAACCTCTTCCATTGCATTCATTTTTTTTTTTTTTTTTTTTTCAATATGAATTATTTTGCTGTACCTTAAGGAAAGAACAATACTTTGTTTCTTCAAAGTTAATAGTCATGTTTCATGATACAAATCAAATATTGACCAAGAATAACTTTAAATCCAGCTGAAAATCAAACATTAGGAAGAAATATGAATACCATGAAGAACTTGACTGGGTGCATTTTGAGCGGCAGGGCGAGGCCTTCCATGATGTTATATACACCCTCGTACTTGTTGCCCTCGTAATATTCCTCCACAAGGTCAACGAGGTCAAGGATAGACTTTCTCACACAGCTCCTCAGCAGGTTGGACATCAGAGAAGACACACAGGCAAAGAAGTGGTCCATCTTCACCATTCGCAGTTTCTGGAAATACAGCTAGGTATCAATTTTCATTCGTTTCTAGGAAAATCTTGTGCTCATTATCGAAAATGAATCTAGCATTAGGAAAGAATTAAGTGTTTCCTTTTGTTTTTGAACCCCATGACCTTAAAATTAAAAAAGTCAATTCATTTGAACCAATTAAAAAATGAAGAATTAATTTCTGAAACAAATTTTTACAGTTGTGAGTACTTCATATTCAAGAAATGGAAGAAAATGCCTCATCTCTTCACTCAAGCAATCTACAACACCAACATAACTCCAGAGCTTTTTTTTGAAAGTGGGTCAAGGTCATATCTGTAAACTTGATTGTTCTTCATTGCAGTAAGCTATAGCCAAATATAAAGACCCTAAACCTCAAAGTCCTATAACTTTTAGCTTCAGTTGCCCATCTTTGACCTCCAATGTGGGTCAGGGTAATTAAAGTTCTTTTCCACAGCAAACATTTTGACAAATGTTATGGATCATGTATATGTACCTGGTAGTTCTCTAGAAACATTCAATTGAATTTGTTGACCCTTAAGACCTTGAAATGGGGAAAATTCTTCTAAACATAATCCAAACAAGTGCTTATTGTAATGGGGTACCATTACAGATGTCCCCCAAACTACCCCTTTGGTCGGAACTGATGAGCCCAATGAACTCACAATGGAAATATAGCTGACACCCCATATATCAGCGGTCATGTTGACGAATTAGGAAACGGAGGTTACGACAATGTCCGTGGTGTCCTACTACAGTTATATATAAAATTTCATTGAAATCGGACAATATATAAATTTCGACCAATCAGAAGCCAGGAAATAGCGGCCATGTTGACGAATCACGAAACGGAGGTTACGACAACGTCCGTGGTGTCCTACTACAGTTATATATAAAATTTCATTGAAATCGGACAATATATAAATTTCGACCAATCAGAAGCCAGGAAATAGCGGCCATGTTGACGAATCACGAAACGGAGGTTACGACAATGTTGTTGGTGTAATACTACACAAATATATTAAATTTCATTGAAATCGGACAATATATAAATTTCGACCAATCAGAAGCCAGGAAATAGCGGCCATGTTGACGAATCATGAAACGGATGTGACGACAATGTTGTTGGTGTAATACTACACATATATATTAAATTTCATTGAAATCGGACAATATATAAATTTCGACCAATCAGAGGCCTCCATTTTCGTTTCGGTGGCAACCAAACTTTACGAAAATGTTACCATGTTATTCAGCATCCCTTAAAACACCCATGTACCAATTTTTACTGAAATCGGAGACTGAATTTTGAAAACCGGAAATTAGCTCTGGCGGCCATCTTGGACTTCCGGTCGCGAAAAAACAACCCGTTTTCACACACCCCGCCCCTAATGAGTATGTGTGTGAAGTTTCGTGAAGATCCGTCCAGTAGTTTTTGAGAAAACGGTCGGAAACCTCCGCGGCGGAAGAAAGTGGAAGAAACAAGAATAATAATAATTAAAACATAATCTTACATAATAATAATAATTAGCTCGTGTTTGGACCAAATTCCAAATGAAATACATTTTCTGAAGGCAAATGTGATTCTAAGAACAAAAATCAAGGTCTCGGTTGTGTTAAATAACCAGAAAGTACCTTAAAACGGCATTTTCCGCTAAATTTGGCCCATTTCTGCTCAATTTCGCTGCCGCCATTCGACTAATTATAGGAATCTCAACATGGTACGAAATCAAACATTTTCTACATTTTTTAAAACCTTAATTGTTTGGACTATTAAACAACAACATATTTTATTCACATCAGGATTTATTCTTTAACATACTGATGCTTTAGTTATATTTTTATTATCGTTTTCAATATTGAAAAAACATTTCTTATTATTTTTTTGCGAATCGGCACTGAACGCGGGAACAAGTAATGGTGACGTATTTCGGAAAAGTCACGTGATTGCTCGTATAAAAATAGAACCGGAAGCACATGTCATATCAGGTAGCTCTATAGGGTCGCCGCGGTAAACATGGCAGCCAGACGAAACCAGAGTCGCATCAGGCTCAAAGGAAGACTAGCCAACTCGGAACAGATGCATCGGATCAACAAAAAGATCCCACCAAAGAATACCAAGACCATGGTTTGACGAACGAAGCGATGTGTGGTTGCATTGAGTTGACAGTACTTTTCGGGAAAACAAACTGCAAAAGTTTTGTTGGCGAGATAATTTACGGTAGGCCTACACAATGTATACCAATGCAAGTTACCATTACGTACATAACATGTCCGTGCAGTTTGTGTCAGTAGCTTGGATCCCGCAGGAAAAAGAACTTCAAACTAAAGTTTTGACACCGATTCAACAGTGTATCTACATGTAGGTAGGTAGGCCTAACAAACTAATGATAATATACAAATGTAACAATACTTAAATAATATGTAAACGGATTATCCGTGATGGAGAGCGCAGTTATAGGCCTACATGTACCACAGGGACCTGAACATTTGTTACTGCAAATTTAAACTACTTTTGGACTTAAACTAGATGTTCAGTCTAATTTTACACTTCTGGGTGGGGTTACATTTGTGTGCATTTATAGGAGGTTTCTAAAATAAAAAAAAATATCCATCTTTCCAATGGTATCAAGCATTTTTTCATACCTCAACTAAAAATATGATTTTTGATGAAAGAAATGTAGGAAGGGTCGCTTTTTCGACATCGAAGTCTTTCAACCCTTAGCCTTTACAACCATTTTAAAGCCTGAGGGAGCATTTTTATCAAAAATAGATCTAAATCTCCCAAAAGTGTAAAATAACTTTAAACACCTTAGTTAAAGCTGACAATGCAAGTTAAAAAGCTTTCTTGTTAATATTTGAAAAAAAATCTTCTGAGATGCCCCCTTACAGGTTCCTAAGGAATGGCTGCAGACATTTTAGTTTTTGCCTTGCTTGGAAACAATAGTCGGCTTCCTTGGGTATAAAAGGCACCCAGGCCGTCAAACCGGTTCTCATTGTTTTGATTAAACCGCACGGCGACACTTCTTTAGACCTATATAGCTAGCAATCACATACTTTCACATTATTTTTTTACGATATTTTTGATCAGTATCATTGACATGGATATTGAAGGTGTAATTATAACGATATTATACAATATGAGCAAAATAAATAAAAAAAAAACATTAGATTACGCCAAACTTCGAGCGAATAAAAAACAAGTACATAAATGACAACTGATAAACCTACCTTAGTATTCAATGGGAACACCATGTCGCTAAGAGTAATCAGTTCGTGCACGTGTTTTACATAATATAGACTATGCTCGCGTGTTACACTACATTTTCATTACAAGCGCTTTAGTGGCAAGGCGTAATATTATAGGTAGTATTAGGAGCGAGTACATATATTCTGTTTGGAACGTTTTGCTCTGCTTCCGAATGTAAAATCAACATGTCATTATGTATACATAGGTCAGTGTTATTCCTGGGTATTTTGGGGAAAATTCAGTTTGCCAAATTGGGAAAAAAATTAGCGTGAACAGGTAATAAATTGGGAAAAAATTTAAACCCAACCACACTCATTAAATGTTCCATGCTAATTAATTTTACAGTGCACAGTGAACCTTTTAACTTTATGGTATGGTAAACAATGAAAGCAAAGAACTGGGAGTTACATGGTGAGTCGAGTCTGAGTCACAGACTCACTCACTGATATTTCTTTTAATGATTTTTTATTCATTATAACATCATGTGCGTGTCCTTTTTTTCCGGATTTTGAAAAGTCATAATAATTGGGAATTTTAAAGTTGATTTTAGGAAAAATAACACTAAAACGCTTTGGGAATGGGGTCGTTTGGCGTACCCAGTTATATAGGCAAGAAAAACACTGTAGGTGAAGGGACAGCTAGGGTGTTTTCAGTTTTATTTTTTTTTATTTTGCTTTGGCACACGATTTATGATGGTGTCTGAGAGAGTGACCATCTTCACATAACTTCAACTTCAAGGTAAGTGTGTGTTGGTCATTCCAGTTTTGTAACTCCAGTGTCGCCTGTTGTGTCCACAGGTGTGTTGCACTTTGCACGTCCAGTGAAAACCGGTTTGACAGGCTGGGTGCCTTTTATACCCAGGGAGGCCGACTCTCGTTTCCAAGCAAGGCAAAAACTAAAATGTCTGCCTTTCCTTAGTAACCTGTTAGGGGGCATCTCAGAAGCTTTCTAAAATATTACTTTGCCGTATTTTTTTTTCAACAAAAAAGCTTTTTAACTTGCATTGTCAGCTTTAAGGTCCAAAACTGGCTGTAACAAATTCTCAGGTCCCTGTGATATGTACGGTATATTAGCCTTACTAGGCAGTTTGTATGAACAATTTTATGATAGTACATTAAAGTGTAATCAAGTTTGGAATAGAGCGTATTCTGACAGGAATCTTCATTTCAACATCAGTTACTCATCCCTTATTTTCTATTATATTCTTCCTTTATGATAATGATATGAGGATGTAACATTTTTCCGGTGACAAATTGAAATTAAATCTTCCCATTGTTCCCAGTTTAAATACACAAATGAACAAACTGCATACATGTTGTTGTTATGGTCTATATATAAGAGGAACTATTTAACCCTATATAATTTAATTTTGCCTATTCCCGCAATGTTAAACTTTTTCAGGTTATATTGTATTATAACCTCAAAAATCAGACAACGCAAAAAGTGATGACGTCATATACCGCCATGTTTGGCGCGGGATTTTGTAATCAAACCTCTGATTGGTAAGGTGAAATTTATGCACATGGTTGTGTATTTTGCAAATCCATTCCATTTTTGTTATAATTAATACGAAATCATTGTATAAGACTTGCGGAAATGAAATTATAAGGAATAACCACAATATTTTTTTAGGGTTATACGGTATATACAAAAAAAAACTGTGTGCACTTTTTTGAATAAACCGCTTCGCAGATTTATGCAAAGTGCACACATTTTTTTCGGTAAATACCGTATAACCCTAAAAAATATTGTGGTTATTCCTTAAATATTCAAACAACAGAAAAAAACAAAGCATTTGACCCAATATTTCGCTTCCTTTGCAAATGACCTGCATATTTTTTTGAGTTGACTGGAAAATGAATAGGCCTAACTGTTACATAATCAATTTGCGTAATTGTGGTAAAAATATTTCTAGGTCCAGCATTATTTTTAGTTTTTCTTATTGAACCAATAGCATTGAATGAGTTTGGGATGATTTTATTTTAACCATGATCACTCTACGTGATGACTTTGCATTTTTTTTTAAATGATATGTCCTTTAGGTTAGACTCTATATAGGCCTAGTTATTTAACAAGTTGTGTCTAGCAGGCCCAATCTCTGTAATGTACATGTTGTCCCGATGCATGGATGTTAAAGATCAGCCTATAACGCAGAACGCAGACTTATAATTACCGTTCCTTTGAAGGGTCATGTGACATCAAATTCACGATAAATTTATTATAATTATAAATACACGAGTCAGAAATTTCTCATAGCCCACCCTTTTACCGCACATTATTATTATTGGCTTCAATACATTTATTTTCTTAAAGTTGAATTTTATTGCAGATATCCATAAAATGTTTACAAGTATAAAATGGCGGGAGACTGTGTTTATGAATACTCCTTAACATTTTATAAATACATTTTTATTGTAACATGTCCCTGTGACTGATAAATGTAAGGGGTAGTTTTAGTTGTTGGAGTCCTGGAGTTAACAAAATAAAGGGAGATAACTTATATTGTTTAAATTTCGGGTCTTATTGGTGTCAACACTGGAAAGATTGTGGACTTTGACTTGAGAACAAGAAGCTGAAGTGTGTGCCAGTATCATCTGGGAAGGTCCGAGACAGTTTCAAAACATAGATGCAATGTTGATTGGACAGGTTTGTAGAGTTAGTCAAAATTGTATATAGATCATTTTGCGTATCTATAAAACTGACTTGTACGAGACCATTCACTCTTAGTTTACTCTTATTACCATGAGACTGTGTGAAAAACTTTTTATTTTAATTCAACTATATACAGAAATGTACAGTTAAACCAGCTGTCTAAACCCAAAGTCACTGGGACCAAAACTATTAGTCTGTTGTTTAAACAATTGTCGGTTTGTATTAGAGGTAATATATGTATAAGTTCCTAGAACTTGGCCATATATTAAACAGGAATTCCTATTACACAGCAGCCAGTTTAGTCAATGTCAAGTGGTAGGGTAAGGGTATTTGATAATTTTGCCTACTTTTGATCAATACCACATACAGGGTACCCTCGTTATACCGCCACCTTTCGTCAACAGCAATTATGGTGGTATAACGAGGGTGGCGATAGTATCAAATTATGAAAATTATAACCATGAATTAAATTGCATAATAGATTGCATTTCCAACATTTTATTAAAAACGAGCTAAGTACTATATATCGTAACATATCGTCATATAGATCTATATTGGCACAAATTTATATCTGAAACATGCCATTCCAAATGGAACACTAAAGAATTCCTCGATCTCCAAAAACAGAACAATATGGCATTATTGTCGAGGGAAATATATAGGGATTCGGGACGTTGTATTTTAAAGGGTGTGGTGGATGGCGGTATGTGAGGGTAGCGAACTTAACGAGGGAATTATATAGGACAGAAATCTGTTCTAGAGGTTTAGGTGGCGGTATGCTAGGGTGGCGGTAGATTCGGGTGGCAATGGTCGAGGGTACACTGTATTTTTTCATATTTTTTTTTTTTTGTATCAAAAAGGAGAACATGGAAATTCATAAATTATTTCCAACTCTATATATATAACATTATGACTTTCTACAGGTTTTAAGATATGACCAAGTCTTTGGAAACAAGACTATCTTCTGCTGGGATGCAAAAGAATGAAGGATACAGTTGGCTGGACAAGGTAAGTGTTGGCTTCACAAATACCCTCAATTTAGTGCAATATCTCAAAAAAGTTGTCTTTGTATAATGTATATCTAAAGTTTGTTGTACGATTTGTATTTATTTTTATACTGACTGATCATGACCTGAGCCAAAATTTCATTTGTAACTTTCTGATAAAATTTGTCTTAATTTTACAAGATAAACACTTCATATTTTGTCAAGAGAAATGTCAAGGTCATTACTTCTCTTTAGGTAAGGGTCAAGATCTATATGAAGATTAAAGTGTAGTGTTCTACAAACATATCTTGGGTCAATATACATTTGCTAAGTACTTGTATAGCTGTCTATTGTCAATTTTGTATATGTATATATGTGAAAATTTGGAAACTGCATGTTGACAATATTTTTTTTCTCAGGTGAATGAAAAACCTTGCTTTCTCCTGGAAGTGTAACTAAATCACATGGGGTACACAGGGACTGGATTAGGAATAACACCAGTGTTTTGAAGTCTACATTTTCTTAAAAACAAAAATGCATCTTAATAAAGGTAAACAATATGCAATTCAGATAAACTTGATCCAGGGATATTCTGCATGATGTCCGAAGCAAAGCAAGCTAAAAAGACTCTCATTGGACAATGTTAATGCAATGATGTCATCAATAGACCAGGAGTTATGTTAGAAGAGATTTCGCTTTCATACTCAAATGAAAAGCATTTCTGCTGTTATAGTTCATATATTGAGTTTCAGTGCAAATAGTACATAATTTTTAGTAAATGAATACACTATATACATTTGTAATTGCATATTATGTTTAAAAATTTTATAACGTAGGTCTGTGCCATATTTCAAGGTTAAGGTTAAACTAAAATTTATCATTTTAAATGAAAGGAAGTCTTCTTGTATTATTTGCGGATTCCGAAAAATAAATACTTTACGACTGATAATTGGATTTTTTCTTTGTGAATATTGCATTTTGTGTGAACAGGGAGATAATTAGATTGAATTACCTCCCTTGTATACAAAGAAACGGGTCACAATATGATAATATGCTACAGAGAACACCTAGCCTCTCCTTTGAAGGGGATTTTCTTTCAAAGTTCTGCTTAAGACTCATAAATCACGTTGACATATTTCTGACAAATACAATGTTTACATGATTTTTATGCCCCTGTCATGAAATGGGAGTGGGGGGGGGGGGCATATAGTGTATCCATGTCCGTCCCGTCCAATGGTAATGTAACCAGCTTATTTAAATAACTACTAATCCGATTGTCATCAAACTTCTTATGTGTAATAATTAAGCATTTACAACTAATTTCATATGGGGGAAGGGGGGGCATTTATGTCTCAGTCATTTCTAATTATGAGGCTTGGTTTATTTTGTCCTATTAACAGCCAGGTCATTTAAGCAGGTTTTGGAGGTGGAGGAAAGCCTGAGTACCCCAAGTAAAAACCACTGACCTACGGTCAGTACCTGGCAACTGCCTCGCATTGGTTTTGAACTCGCAAGTTCTCAGGGTTGGAGGGCTAGTGGTAGAATGTCGGAACATCTTTAACCAATCAGCCACCACAAGGACTAGTTAAACCCATTGGTACAAATATATAGCACCACTGTGTCATGATAAACCGGAAAGAGTAATTGACATGTCAAACTAGCAAAATTATCTCGGAATGAAGTCATCTATCAAAAAATAAATTTCATCCTTAATGTTACTGATTGCAGGGGGGTTGTGTAGAAATACAAGTACTTTTCCTAGCCATCTGTCTGCCCACTGAAGTTTGTCAGCACTTCTTTCTTTCTTTCATAAATTTCCATCAAACTTGAGTGTGGAATTTCTATACACCCGTCAAAAATGATGGGATGTATTATGGTATGGCGTTGTCCGTCTGTTCGTCGTAAACTTTTATTTGTCCGGAGATCTCCTCCTACAGTGTTCAACCGATTTCTTTAGAAGTTGCTAGGCCTGACCACCATGACATTAAGTTGTGTTTTCTTGATTTACAGTTTGATTTGACAATTTTCACTAGAGTTATGGCCCTTTGGGACATAATTTCGTCCATTATGTAGAAAACGTCAGAACTTTTTGTGTTTTTTTCAATTCCTCTAAAATTTTGTTATGGTACTTCGAAAAGCTATAACATTTACATCTATTACAGGTTTTGTTGAGTTATTTCAACTTTTTCGCGTAACATCATTTCATAGTTTAATATAGGCATTATGTAGACAATGCATTTCTGTCGTAAGCTGTTATTTGTCTGGAGATCTTCTCCTACAGTTTCCAATTCATATCTTTCAAATTCGCAAAGCTTTATCATCATGACATGAAGTTGTGTTTCCTGAAAGACAGTTTGATTTGACAATATTTACTAGAGTTATGGCCCTTTGGAACTTGTATCTGATGCAATTTGGGGCATTATGTAGAAACTTTTTTTGTGTTTACATACCATTATACTTCCGATATGGTACGACAGGCGTATCATGCCTCTGCTCATGGTGCTCTTGTTCGCTTAGACAGCCTCCAAACTGTTAGCAGTGTGGGAATGTTTGTGCTGTCAGTCTTCTGTTTAGCAATGTGACATATACTATCCACTGTAGAAATTGAATGGTATCAAATATTTTCGCGTGTGGATACAATGTACATCTGGGAAAATTTATTGGCAGCGATATAAGCGAAAATTTCCAAACCACGAAGGATTTCACTTTTACAGTACTAGAACAAATTCGAGAATTGTCAGCAGTTGAATGGTTTTTCTTTACTAATGGATTTCCATCAAACCACACAATCTTATAAATACAGAGTTAAAAATTCTTTGACAAGTTGAAAGTTTAAGTTTCAGGGTTGTCGGGTCAAGGTCACTGTTGCTTTTTTTAGACAATAGTTGTCATCACTGTAGCGGCTTTGTTTCTTCATGGATTTTCACCAACTTCACACACATGTAGAGGATTAACATGTCTTGGACAAGTTCAAGTTTCAAGGTTGTTTGGTCAAGGTAAATTAAAATCGGCATACACATATTGCATATATTGGCTTATTTTATTTGTGGAATGGTTCAGAATGCAGGCAATGTGAGGAACAAAAAGAGTCCAGTGGCTCTGCGATTCTGTTGCCTCATTTTAATGCCAACTCATGAACTTGTCTTTCAAACTTATTCATCCAGATTTCTACTTATGTTACTACACACAAACTTTGAAACTGTTTTGTGCAAGTGTATTTAAAGGCGATACTAATATAGCTGATTGAACTGAAATGAAAATTTGTAAATTCCGGAATATTCGAAAAGTGTATGAAACATATCTAGAGGGTTAAAATTGGTAACATTCCATTAAATGTTATGTTTTCTCAACTGATGAGATAACCGGACACAAAGATAACATGCTATCCCATCATTCCACTCCAAGTTTGAAGTAATGCCGAACAGCGTTTCTTGCATTAGTATTTAGTTTAGCCACCTTCAGATGATACGTTCATCATTCCAGTACACTGTAAGATTATGTTCGGTAAAGCTTGTAATAATAATAATAATAAGAATAATAATAATAATAATAAGAAACCGAGCAAAAACAATATGTCCCCCCACTTCGTTTGGGGGACATAATAAATAATGCAAATATTCATCTAATAAAGTGATCAACTATATAGTATATATCAGCACATCTATAATCACTTCCTCAATGCAAATAAACGAGGGGGAACTCAAGGTCAAAACACCATTAAATTTTTACACAGTACAGTGTAAAGCGTTGTTCATAAAAATTGAATCATCTGTATTCAAAAAACGTTTTTTAACACCAGGAGGAGCCACTGTTCTTCATCCGTAAAAATCTACGTACCGGATCATCCTGGGGCATCCATTTTTCCACCTCATCCCGCCGACTGTCCACCATATCACAGCATTCCTGTAGCCATACTTTACGTAACAAATCGGACCCAGCCTGACTCGAGTTCTGTACATGCTTTAGAAATGTTTCCATAGTAACAGGCATTATCTGTTTTAGTCCGGGTAGATCAATCAGTCTGAACTGGCCATATCTGTGCAGGGGAGACAATCCAATTTAATATCACATAGAATTTCTTCTCTTTCATATTTTACATATCACATCCTCTTATAACTATCAAATCTATATCTTCAAAATAGAAACTTACAAATATTTATGTTTAAAAACAAGATTTTCTATAACTAACAAAAAATGTACACACCACATTTGTCGTAATTAGCGCCCATCGTATCAGAAAAATAGATTAAATGGGCGTATTTGTGATCTAGGCTGCTATAGTTTATACTTTAAAGGTTGCGTAACTTTTGGACAATTCTCATGGAGGATTCAAAAATGATTCATTTACTACAAAGGTGTCTTGTCACACCAAGAGATTGAGGACCTGATATAAAGTATTATATCTTTCGCAGCAAAAAAGGGCAAGAAATGTGAGTACTGTTCAATGGATGCTTTCAAAAATTTTAGTTACATCTCTTATAGAGAAAGTGGTGCTTTTTGGGACAGATGTGCATATATTATAACATCAGTTATGGTAATATGCATTCAATACCTTTTTGTAATTATTTTTCCATTTAAAGACCTAGATATAGAGTAGAACTTTGTTATAGGTAAAATGGATCTAGGATATGAAAAGTCTATCTTTCTTTGCTCAAAATTATTTCAGTACCTAGCTACCAGTATATTTCACCAAACCATTTTCTTGAATACTCTTGCAAACATCTCAAAAATTGTTTCTGTCATTCTCAATTCTAAATCAACTGATATACTAGTTATGTTAGATGAAGGAAATCATGAGAATTACTTTGACTCAAAATGGAAGAGCATGGTGTACATGACAGGGTGGGTAATGTACAGGTCTTTTGTCATGAAATCTCGCCGTTCTAGGACCGTCTGATGCCAGGGAAACACCTCTCTGCCCGCAGAGTTAGATGGCTGCAAGGAAACAAGAAAGAATAAAATATTTTTCATAACAAACAAATAATCAATCTCCTGAAATTACTAAAATAAACTTGACACAGTTACTTCCCTTTACCTTATAGAATGTAACAGAGGAAGAGCATGACAATTTAAAAACTCATTCACCCCTGAAGACTCATTTCAACTCTCCCATTTCAAAGGTTGGAATATTCCATTATGGAATTTCAGGGCTGAATGAATTAAACTATAATTTACCTTGAACTGAAGAATTTTGCAAAGTGCATTTTCTTGATGGGTTTTTACTTCTTTAAATGAAGAAGAATTTGAGAGGGTACCAGTATATTTTACTAGTTAAGATTATAATGTGATAAAGCCAGGAACCTCCAGCGGACATGAAAGAAATATACTAACTTTCTCAGGCATCCAAACACCCAGTCTTTCCTGTTCCTTAGGATCCAGGAGAATATAATCCAGAATGGCTTTCTTTATAGCATATTTTCTGTCATCGTCCATCTCCTGGAAATCAAAACAACACACATGCATTTAACCTTCACTGGTTGTTCTTTAAGAACCTTTAAACCATCTCATGGAAAGTCAAATACCACCTGGGACTTTGCTGTAGGCATTTGACATTTGGACAAAATTTTTTAATTGATTATGATTTTTGTATGAAGATGATATTAAAATTTGTGTGCAATTTATCACCCCTTGGTTCCGATCAGGAACTTCCGGTTCAACAAAAACAGTAAATGTTGTGGAAATTCGTTCAGTGGAACTAATTTCAATTTTACTAGAGTTAGCATAAAGGAGGCGATATGTATATAAAGATTGAGAGGACTCAACTTTGCAAGCGAAGTGTGTACTTGCGAAGTGTGTATACACTTGGCTTGCGAAGATTTGCTTGCGAAGATTTGCTTGCAAAGTTGGGAGAGGACTGTAGGTTTAGAAAGTTTACCTTGAGGAAGTGTTTAACAGCTGCGGGTACTGACATACGTAGTTCCTTAGGGACGAAGTTGTAGATACCCTGGATAGTTTCCTTCTGTACTGGTGAGATCATGTAGGAATCGATGGCCTTCTCCACCAACTGGTAATACCTGTGGTAAAAAAAACACATTGTATAGTGACACCTGCTTTTTCTGACATCCTATTATAAAGAATTAGAGATCTACAAACACTGTATGGTACTTGGAATACATTAAATACTTTATTTACAACGCCAACTTACCTCGGTTTGTCGTCTTCTGTCGGAGTACAGGGGCGGGACAGTCCGTGTGTGGAGTAGTAAAATGGAGGGAAGACGACCTTGAGGACAGACAAGGTCATGTCATCATATCCTGTTGACAAGCGTAATTCATCGTCGTCCACACCTCCAGAATCTGCATCCTCATCATCAGACTCCCCCTCTATATACAGAGCAGAAAAGTCATTCTGTGGTGCTGTGTTATAAAGTGACCAACTCCTTTGTATAGAGTATCAGAGTAGTGCTTTTAATAAAAATCTATTCACATAATAATGATATACAAGAATCCTTAAATATATAAATGCACTTGCAATACATGTACAAATTTTCAGGTAAGCTATAGGAGTTACTGCCCTTTCATCCTCAAGAGAGTCAAAAGTGAGGCAGGGACTAAATTTTTTAAGAAAGAAATGAAATGGCTAAGGGTGAGCAGTTCCAGTTGTAAAATAAACTTCAGAAATTCCTGTGATTCAATATATTTTATATGAAATGGAAGCTTCTGCATGTAAGCTTCTGCATGTACAAAGACAGCAGATGTGGTGTTGTAAGTGAGCGGTCTAGAAAATGGAAGGAGGGGGAGGATGTGCAGGATGGGGGGATTGAAATGTAAGAAAGCATTGGTGTTAAATGGTGGTGAGGTAGGGGGGGGGGGGGGGGGGGAAGAGGTATGATGAACTGAGAAACGATCTGGGGAGAACATTTTTTGAGAAGGTGGTAAGGAAAACTGAGCAGATAGGATAGGTGAAGGAGGAGATAGACGGGTGCAGGAGCAGAATCGGCTATGAATGATGAAGGTTAATGTGCTGACCTTGTGACTGATCCTCCTGTAGTACAGGCATGTCATGTATAAATGGCGGTGACGAGGGACGTCCACTGTCTACGCTGTCGTCAACACTGACGGAGCTGAACCGCGTCGTCTCGCCGACGCCACCGGAACTGAAGGTATGGTAGTGGGAACTTCCGGTATAACTCTGAGACAGGGTTCCTTGAATAACATAAAAATAAGCGTTTTAAACTTCAAATATGACAGATATAAGTAACAACGTATTTCTAATGACAGAAAAATTGCTGTGTTTGAGAAAATTAATACAAAAAAAATAGTTGACTGTGACTTGGATTATCACAAGCAGTATTTATAGAGATATCTACATTATACATCTCAGTTCTGATAATTTCCTAAATACAGTTGCACCTGGTGAATATTTGTCCCCGGATACATCCTGGTCAAATGCAGTTAAAAAGTCAATGGGTTATCTCCCCTGAAATCACAGTCTGACCATATTTCTGCTGATTTCGACAGGTCAGGTACAGACTATTTTATAGTTAATTTTGATGACATTTTTGTTTACTTTATTTTGACAAGCCTAGTACAGATCATTTTTGAATTAAAGACCATCATTTTGAATTATCCTCACCTACAAATCTCTGTTTACATGTAAATAGATTTTATCAAGGCAATAACACCAGGGTCATGTGGAGTTGAAAATAAAAAAATTAATTCAAATAAAGCTTGTTTAGTCCTGCTTCAAATAAAATGTTATTTAAATCAAAGATGTTTTGAAAAATACAGATAAAATTTCTTTAAATCCTTCTGGTTCAGTTACACTTGAATAATTATAGCTACCATGCGTATGGTTGATCAAGAGATGGAAATCAAACATTCTGTACTAAATACATACATTAGCCACAATTGGTACGTTGACTCTCTAAATCATTATTTGGGCTAGACATGCTTGGTCAAGTTTAATTCATTTAAGATCTGTTTTATATAATTATTCTGTATGACTGAGGTTTCAGAGTTCACCACGAAAGACCTAAATGATAAAATGTAAAGAAAGTATAATTCACTACTGATTTGAAAAAATATACAATTAAAAAAATATCAGTTATAGCATGTAGTTGTGTGAACATGCAAGAAAAATATGTTAATCGATAAATTTATAATAACAATACACAATTGACAAAAAAAATGTTGCTTGTGGGATCAGTCTATTGACAGAGTGATTAACATAGTATGGCTGGAGGCTCCATTGATCTTTATATTGGATCAGTGCAGTTACGAATTCTTTCAAATTCAAAATGGTTAAAAGATTCCAAACAAGTAAGAGTGGAAATAATTTAAAGTCTATTAGTCTTAAAAGGTTTAAAAGGTTTTTCTGTAACCTAATTCTTAAAGAAAACACGGGATTAGTCCAGTCCAGACTAGTTGTAAACACTGCGGAATACAGGTTAGCCGCAGATCTGTATAGAGCAGTCAACTTTTCAGACTTACACCGTTAATGGTTGAATCACTTCAGTACATAGGGCAAGGTATGGGACCTTGTAATACACAAATCTTGTGTACAAAGCTAAAACACTCATTACAAAAAGTATACATTAAAACCTTAATGCTTTCTACCTCTCTGATGTTAAAAGTAATATATTACTATTTTTAAATAACTGTCAGTAAGTTGAAGGTTACTTGACTTATAGGGGAATAAGATATTTTTGTGGTGCCCAAATTCCTTGTTTTCTTCCGACAAAACACAAGCTTTTGGTGTGCATGTATATGAATTCATGTATTATGAACACCAACTCAAATGAATTTACTCAAAGGAGGAATTGCTGTTAACAAACTTTTGATTACTTTTTGGACCTGTAAATATATTAATTCACACTGAATACTACCCAGGAAATCAATGAAATAAAAACTCACAAAAAATAGTGAATTTACAGAATTCACAATAATGTTGTCTTCACTGTCTAATTTATATTGTGACCCATAAAGCATTTCATCAATAAATGGGTCAAGAAATTGGCAGTGTGTACATTTTGTAACAGAAAGTAAACTCCTTTGATACACACCGCCAACAAATGTGATCATTTATGTAAATACTATAATCACTACTTACATAGTAAGTCTAGTGTGAAAATCTCTACTTACTGACCTCTTGAAATAAACTTCTTAGTATGATTAACCTTGTAACATATTTCTATTTCCAACACTATTCATTGTCATCTATTAAACTTTTATCATTCATTATCATCCATCAAACTTTCATCATTGAATCACGAGCATGTTTTAAACTTCATTTATTATCATCCATTAAACTCCATCATTCATTATCATCTATTAAACTTCATCATTCATTATCATTTATTAAATTTTCATTATTTATCATCATCTATTAAACTTTCATAATTCATCATCTATTAAATGTCATCATTTATTATCATCTATTAAACTTCATCATTCATCATCATCTATTAAACTTTCATTATTGTCTATTAAACTTTCATTATATTATGCATTATCATCTATTAAAATTTCATCATTCATCATCTTCTATTGAACTTTCATTATTCATTATAATCTATTAATAAACTTTCATAATTTATTGTCATCTATTAAACATTCATCATTCATGGTCATCTATTAAACATTCATTATTCATGGTCATCTATTAAACATTCATTATCATCTATTTACCTTTCATCATTCATCATCAATTATTAAACTTTCATCAAACCATATCCAGGACTTTAACAATCTGGACATATTGCAGAAATTTGACCTCTGACCTTCTGAAGTGACCTTGACCTTGATATTACTGACCTATATGCGGTATGTAACACACTATCTGGTCATAGTACACAAAATTATGAGGAAACATTGTGTTGAATATAATTCATCAGTAAATCAACAGTCATAGTTTCAAGCAATATACAAATGGACAAGTACTGCAATCCTCCTAAATTTAATTTCGCAACCAAAAGGATGATCACTCATTGAAGAAAACATAGTTTATTACATTATTAGCAGTTATAATAAAGATTTGTACTTAATATGTTACCTTAACAGACCTTCCCTCATAAATAGATAAAATTAAGGTAAACAATTCATTAAATATCTAATTGCACACAAATTCTTCCATCCAAATTTTTTAAATTTTAAAACAGCAAATTACAACTAAGTTAGGTTTTCATCAATAAAATATTTGCCTAATCAATATTCATGAGGAACTGTTTAGCATAAATAACCATTTAGTAAGTAGCTCTCATCTTGTTAGATTAATTAAACACACTAACCAGATATAAAATACTTATTTTAATTTAAGTTTATAAACAAATAACAGCTCTATGTATACAAAATGTTAATAAGCCATTTAAAAAAACAACTTAAATTGCAATTTGCTATGCAATCTCTTGTGAAATCAACAAGATTCTTTAAAATGGAAAGAGGAGAAAATATAATGCAACAGTTTTCCTATAGGCATATATTGGATTTCTCTGTACTAATGCATGACCATTCGGTATATAACTTAATGATGAAATAGTTTGTAGAAAAAAATAACTCCTAAGTATATCTATGCTTCATTATATACTGTATTATTCCTGTGATAAGCGCAGGTGGCCTGTGAATGAAAACATGCCAATAGAAGGGGTGGGCTTATTACCAGGCATCAGTCTGAACTGTGTGTTAATCATCAAGGTTAAAAATTGTCGTTACAGATATGACAGCTTACCAAATCTAAGCTTGTGAAATATCGTTTTATAAAATACATATGGAATGTCAATGTTCCATTTCACATTGCATAAATAGAAATTATAGCCAAGATGGAGACTGATAATGATGGCCACGTTGAGGCTCATATCCAGCAATAAGCCCATCCCTTACTTTTGACTTTATTTAATGCCCTGGACCCCTGGGCTTATTGCCGGAGAAATACGGTAACTATATGAAAACTTTCTATTTAACGCATTCATTGTTAAAGACACATTTGAGCTCTTCCAATTCATAGGGGAATGAGTTAAGATGGGCATCCAATAACAGTTTGAAGTTAATCATACGTAAAACTGAAAATGGAATGAAATAATAAGAAAGTGAAATCATATTAAATTCTTCAATTTCGCACTCATATAACATTGGTAGGAACTGTGTTGAAATATGAAGCACTTATATGTTATAGGGTAATTCTCAGTGCTTTAAAAACTTCTGTATTCAATGTTTTCTTTCCTTACTGGGTAGTCAATAGAGATAGGATCATATAGGCCTTCATAATAGATATTGACATTTCACTTTTTCACCTGGTTAAATAATGACCTCTAATATCAGGGGCCTGTGTTGTTCACTTTCTCTCACTCCACAAAACGGATTTATACCTTTGACGAAATACCTTTGATAAATCCAACCTTGTACTCATTTTTTAAAAACATTATTGTTGAAAATATTGCAGATTTAAATACAGTTCAATGGTTAAATTTTTTTTTGATTTTACAAAAAGCTTCCTTTTGATATGAAAGTCGAAGCTAACCTAGCTGATAATACAGAAGGGTGTCCTCTGAGTGAAGTGTTGAAATATGACTGATATAAATAGCTAATACATACCTGTGTGAATAAGCTTATTACCTTACCCTATATCAACACACAGGTGGGGACTCCAGCTCATAAACTGATAGCTATTTCAGTATATTGGAAATATGATGATGGTTGAACACATATTGGCAAACATATATTGAGTTACTGCATCTGTGTGGTACATAAGGAGGGACTACAGCCCATACAAAGATAATAGCTATCCATTATCCAAACACTTGTTAACCTCTTCACCTCCTCTCCAACTGGACCTACCCTGAGACACCTCCTTTCTAACCCCTAGCTACCCCGAGACACCTCTCAAACCCTACCCTGAGACATCTCTCCAACCCCTAGCTACCCCGAGACACCTCTCAAACCCTACCCTGAGACATCTCTCCAACCCCTAGCTACCCCGAGACACCTCTCAAACCCTACCCTGAGACATCTCTCCAACCCCTAGCTACCCCGAGACACCTCTCAACCCCTACCCCAAGACACCTCTCAACCCCTACCCCAAGGGAACTCTAAACACCTACCCCAAAGGGAACTCTAAACCCCTACCCTGAGACACCTCTCCAACCCCTACCCTGAGACACCTCTCCAACCCCTTCCCCTAGACACCTCTCAACCCTTATATATATAATATAAACTTTATTTATTTCACAACAATTATGAAACAAGTTATTGCGAGTTCTTTGTTAGTGTGTTCATTATAAACATGTTTTATTCTAATAAAACTGCAAATATTTAACTTCAATGACCCCCATCCCCTTCCTTGAAACCTGATGCATCGCAAATTCATGCTAGCCCGAACTTCACTAAGACTAGAAATATATTCCAATCTTCATCAAGGGCATAGACTCTGCTCTGACCATCCTTACCTAAATAGGTCCATATCAACATGAAATTATTACCAACTCCATCAGAGACCTAGATATAAACTTTACATTAATCACCATTCAGTACATGAGGTAATCTTAACAGCTGTTGATCTAGCTGGTAAAATGACTGTCTATTATATAGTAAGGGTTAATTAGAATGGTGTGCAAATTAAAGCCATTAAGTATGTCTAGCTGATGTTTACGATGATTAACACAACACAAAGAATATGAAACATTTACCATACAGATGCTATACCATATATCATTTACCCTGTCCACAGACAAACTACAGACGTCACAGCCGATTTACTTCCATTGATTTATATCATAAAAGTCAAATGAGTGTAACACATTGTCTATTATTTATTACAATTTATCAATGAAAGATGAAGTGTAGTTATATAGATGTTACCAACATGTCCATTATATATAACTGTTTCAGGTCCCTGTGGACTTGTCCACAATAACTGTCTCGTTATACCGTTCCCTGTGGATGACACCTAGACATGTCCATTATATATAACTGTTTCAGGTCCCTGTGGACTTGTCCACAATATGTGTCTCGTTATACCGTTCCCTGTGGATGACACCTAGACATGTCCATTATATATGTTTCAATATCGTTCTCTGCTGATGACTCTTTTATTGACTAACAGGTATTAACTGTATCATGAACCAGCATGAACTTTAAGGCAAGCAAATTTTGGATGTAATGATTAAAAATTTTTTTTTAAAAATTAAAAGTGGTGTATATTATTGTTTCTAGGTCAACATACGTATGATTTAGCATTGTGAGTGACACTTAGTTCCCAAATACTTTCACCAATCTCAGATTGAAAACTTAACAAAGGGATAAAACTCTGTATATATACAATAGTGCAATCGAAACATCTTGGGGAAATTTCAGGTAATCTTCGGAAATCTACTCTCTCGAATGCATGCATAGAAGGTCAGATGCTGTAATGTCATTTTGCGCCTGTGGCTACACCCAAGATGTTGTCATTGGTATTATTCGAAGCCTCGACTCGTGGATAAAGTTCAAGGAATGTCGTAATTCACAGCATGACTTCCAAGCACAAGCATTTGAGGGAGTAGTTTTCCGAAGTTTACCAGAAATTTCCCCTGAGATGATGCGATTGTACAATAGTGGTGCAAGTGCAAGACTTAATTTCCAATCTATAATCATCAAAGGTGTGAATAATTCAATTATGTGGCTGTGGTAAAGAAATCAGCACCACATAGGAAAGAGTATATTCCTTTATACATTTTAGGTGTAATATTATCATTTGTATGTGATGATCGTGCGTATATATGTTTGTACATCTGCATCAATTCACACTCAGCTACGAAGAAAAATCAGAAAGGTGTAGACAGCATGCAAACAGATATCTCATAAAGTACAGCGTACCCGACAAACAGTGCTGACGAAACATGAATAATTTATCCTACAAAAATACTGTTGTATTAATATGTTACTTCTTAATCTGGTGTGTGATCCACCCCAAGGGTACCTGTATGACACAATGTATACCTGGCCGACACAATGTAAACCTGTACGACACTATGTATACCTGTCCGACACAATGTATACCTGTACGACACAATGTATACCTGTACGACACAATGTATACCTGAACGACACAATATATACCTGTACGACACAATGTATACCAGTACGACACAATGTATACCTGTCAAACACAATGTATACCTGGCCGACACAATGTATACCTGTCCGACACAATGTATACCTGTCCGACACAATGTATACCTGTCCGACACAATGTATACCTGTACGACACAATGTATACCTGTACGACACAATGTATACCTGTACGACAAAATGTATACCTGTACGACACAATGTACACCTGTACGACACAATGTCTACCTGTACGACACAATGTATACCTGTCCGCCACAATGTATACCTGGCCGACACAATGTATACCTGTCTGACACAATGTATACCTGTACGACACTATGTATACCTGTCCGACACAATGTATACCTGTACGACACTATGTATACCTGTCCGACACAATGTTACCTGGCCGACACAATGTATACCTGTCCGACACAATGTATACCTGGCCGACACAATGTATACCTGTCCGACACAATGTATACCTGTCCGACACAATGTATACCTGTCCGACACAATGTATACCTGTACGACACAATGTATACCTGTACGACACAATGTATACCTGTACGACAAAATGTATACCTGTACGACACAATGTATACCTGTACGACACAATGTATACCTGTACGACACAATATATACCTGTACGACACAATATATACCTGTACGACACAATCTATACCTGTACGACACAATGTATACCTGTACGACAAAATGTATACCTGTACGACACAATGTATACCTGTACGACACAATGTATACCTGTACGACACAATATATACCTGTCCGCCACAATGTATACCTGGCCGACACAATGTATACCCGTCCGACACAATGTATACCCGTCCGACACAATGTATACCTGTCTGACACTATGTATACCTGTCTGACACAATGTATACCTGTCTGACACAATGTATACCTGTCTGACACAATGTATACCTGTCTGACACAATGTATACCTGTCTGACACAATGTATACCTGTCTGACACTATGTATACCTGTCTGACACAATGTATACCTGTCTGACACAATGTATACCTGTCTGACACAATGTATACCTGTCAGACACAATGTATACCTGTACGACACAATGTATACCTGTACGACACAATGTATACCTGTACGACACAATGTATACCTGTCTGACACAATGTATACCTGGCTGACACTATGTATACCTGGCTGACACTATGTATACCTGTCCGACACTATGTATACCTGTCTGACACTATGTATACCTGTACGACACTATGTATACCTGTACGACACAAATGTATACCTGTCCGACACAATGTATACCTGTCCAACACAATGTATACCTGTCTGACACAATGTTTACCTGTCTGACACAATGTATACCTGTACGACACAATGTATACCTGTCCGACACAATGTATACCTGTCCGACACAATGTATACCTGTACAACACAATGTATACCTGTATAACACAATGTAAACCTGTACGACACTATGTATACCTGTCTGACACAATGTATACCTGTATAACACAATATATACCTGTATAACACAATGTATACCTGTACGACACAATGTATACCTGTACGACACAATGTATACCTGTCCGACACAATGTATACCTGTACGACACTATGTATACCTGTACAACACAATGTATACCTGTATAACACAATGTAAACCTGTACGACACTATGTATACCTGTCTGACACAATGTATACCTGTATAACACAATATATACCTGTATAACACAATGTATACCTGTACGACACAATGTATACCTGTACGACACAATGTATACCTGTCCGACACAATGTATACCTGTACGACACTATGTATACCTGTACAACACAATGTATACCTGTATAACACAATGTATACCTGTACGACACTATGTATACCTGTACGACACAATGTATACCTGTCCGACACAATGTATACCTGTACGACACTATGTATACCTGTACAACACAATGTATACCTGTATAACACAATGTAAACCTGTACGACACTATGTATACCTGTCTGACACAATGTATACCTGTCCGACACAATGAATACCTGTATAACACAATATATACCTGTATAACACAATGTATACCTGTCCGACACAATGAATACCTGTCCGACACAATGTATACCTGTACGACACAATGCAAACCTGTCCGACACAATGTATACCTGGCCGACACAATGTATACCTGTCCGACACAATGTATACCTGGCCGACACAATGTATACCTGTCTGACACAATGTATACCTGTCCGACACAATGTATACCTGTACGACACAATGTATACCTGTCCGACACAATGTATACCTGTCCGACACTATGTATACCTGTCCGACACAATGTATACCTGTACGATATATACGTACATGTGATGATATTTTCTATGCCTTATCAGACACGAAACTATTTTATACCACATAACATCCAAATTAACTTCAGTTAATCAACTGAAATATTTCTTACAACATTAGCTGAACGGTACTGAAATTTATTCTCATATCACCTCATTTATACTTTCAATTAACCTTACAACTTTGTTTTCTTTTTTGTTTTTTTAGTTATTTGTTTCCATTTAACAGAAAACCAATAAAACACAGTATATCAGATTTATTTTCTAAGCACTGAAGAACATATTGTGCTTTTTTGACGCACTCAAATTTCTGTGCATAACTAAATTTAAACAAATAAACGCAATAATAAATAGCACACAATGCTTGCTGTAGAAGGTAACATGTATAGAAATTATAATATATGCTCTAAGTACGTAAACCACTATAATAAGATTACCGCTAAAATTTGTGCATTAACAATATCCAAATCATATGGTTACATTTCATTTCCTTCATCCCGCCAAGGTCGGTAAACTTGCTAAAACATCTGAGCACTACATAGCTAACGCTGTGCAATTTTTGTTTAAATTATGGATGAACTGAAACAATAACTTAAATACAAACACTGATTTTTCTCTTAAAACAAACTACGAGTAAAGATATATTTTATTTATTTAAAAATAATATGCAAAATTCAATCGCAATTTTTTTTATAGGTGAATTGTGCAAGTTGTAAATGCTTTTTGAAGCGATAAATTGTATTGAGATTTATAACCAGAGACTCATAGATGTATGTAAACGGGCTTGAACGACCTGTCTATATAGCTAGGTGTGGTAAGACCTTGAGAGTGCAATGTACCCAGGTCATTAAAATCCATGCATACCTACTTGACCATTACCCATTGCTTCACTTTCACACCTGGGCTCAGACATGTTTGTATCAACAAGTATCAAGGGAGATCAAACGAAAGTAGTCTTTCATGTCTAATCATTTGACTTTCACATCAATTTATTAAAAAAAAGTCCTTTAAACTAAATACAATTCAAAGAGCAAGACTTAACTAATATCTCTTTCTTCAAATTCCACATAAAAGTAATTACCTCCCCCACGAGATATATATTTTGACGTTGTAAATGAGGATATTTACATCTACACAGGTACAGTTACCTGTCGGTGGGTACCAATCATCACCACAACAATCACACTGTACACCTGTAATCTAACCCTCCTAACACCTGTCTGCCTACCTGGACAGGTACGCATGCAACCTCACACCTCAACAGTACACCTTGTTTACAGATCTGTCCCTACAACCCGCCCACCAGTACAGCGACAGGGTGCAAATTAACCGGGTAACGGAATTTCATTTGCCAGGCAGCTTTTGCTTTCTAAATGTTTTCTCACGGTCTCTCTGTTCAGAAGACATCTCTTACCTTAATTAAAGCTATATGTTACATGTCTGTAAGAAGGGGATGAGCTATTCCAGATCAGATGCTTTGTGTACCAGAATAGTAAATTGTTTCTAAGGTTTGGCTTTGTTATTGTTTTTGTTTTACGTCCGTTTAACAGCTGTGGTCATTTAAGGATGTGTCAGGTTTTAATGGTGAAAAACTGCTGACCCATGCCTAGGACCTGGCCCATATAGGCCTATAACCACCACCCAGAGGTGTGTGTGTGGTGGTGGTAGTGGTGGTGGTGGTGGTGGGGGTGGTGGTGGTGTGGGGGGGGGGGGGGCTATTGGTACAGAAAATGTCAGACACCTTAACCACTAGGCCAATGTGACCCAGTGGTGGAGGGCTAGTGATAGCAGAATGACAGATGCCTTAACCACTTGGCCACCGCAAACCAGAGGTGGAGGGCTAGTGGTAGCAGAATGTCAGCCAACTTAAGCAATCTTCTAAAGACTTACAATATGGTAGCGTCTGAAAACACAACTGTTCCAAAACAAATAATGAATTTGATTTTAAATGTAACCAAATCTGCGTGAATATGACAAACTGTACAAGGAACTAGTACAGAATATTACTGACACATCGATCAGCACATTTCTGGATTAACAGCATCTTGATATTAACAGAAAAAGATTACAAGAACAGATGTAAATGATCCAAGTAGATCTTCTGCCGAATGAAAAAGATAATATGAGTTTTGTGCAAGATTTAGCCGATTATCAAGTAGCCCGAAAAAGACATTAGCCTTAAGTTTTCCTGTAGAATACCTGTATAACGGGACAGTAGAACATGAAACCCTGTGTCTGATATCAAAGATAGATTAATAGGCTCGTGAAAGCCGCCTTAACTTTGAACACGTAGGGGACTGAGTAAACCCACAACCACCTATCAACGAGACCATCTAGTGTTGACAATTCATCAATAATTGTCTAAAATCAATCGCCCAACGAAAGTTTTAGGTTGTCTCACAACCAAATATAACACTACATATCTGACGTAATGACAGAGGCACTTGAGTTTTGATGTTGACGGCTTGCATATAAAACGTACCATCCCATAATATCAGTACTATATGGGTCACCAACAGCTACTCCTTCGGACCACTCACCAGTCCTCGCAAGCACTGACCCCTACAATGACCGTTTTAAAAACAAGATTTCCACAGAAAGTTTAGGTTTATTTTGTTTTACCTCCTATTAATAGCCAGGGTCATTTAAGGGGGTGCCAGGTTTTGGAGGTGGAGGAAAGCCGGAGTACCCGGAGAAAAACCATTGACCTACAGTCAGGACCTGGCAACTGCCCCACGTGGGATTCGAACTCACAGCCTAGAGGTGGAGGGCTTGTGGTAGAATGTCGGGACACCTTAACAACTTGGGCACCGCGGCCCAGAGGTGGAGGGCTAGTGGTACAGTGTCGGGACACCTTAACCATTCAGCCACAGTGGCCCAGAGGTGGAGGGCTAGTGGTAGAATGTCGGGATACTTTGACCAATTGGCCATCGCAGCCCAGAGGTGGAGGGCTAGTGGTACAATGTCGGGATACCTTGACCAATTGGCCACCGCGGCCCAGAGGTTGAGGGCTAGTGGTAGAATGTCGGGACACCTTAACCACTTAACCACCGCGGCATAACTTGATTCTTTATGGTAATGTTTTGTCTTGACAAAATTAGGTTTTGAGAAATCCGACCAAGACAACTTTCTGTCTAGTTCGCACCCTGACTTCTGTATGTAGAGACAACTTTCTGTCTAGTTCCCACCCCGACTTCTGTATGTAGAGACAATTTCTGTCTAGTTCCCACCCCGACTTCTGTATGTAGAGACAATTTCTGTCTAGTTCCCACCCCGACTTCTGTATGTAGAGACAACTTTCTGTCTAGTTCCCACCCTGACTTCTGTATGTAGAGACAATTTCTGTCTAGTTCCCACCCCGACTTCTATATGTAGAGACAATTTCTGTCTAGTTCCCACCCCGACTTCTGTATGTAGAGACAATATCTGCCTAGTTCCCACCCTGACTTCTGTATGTAGAGACAATTTCTGTCTAGTTCCCACCCCGACTTCTGTATGTAGAGACAATTTCTGTCTAGTTCCCACCCCGACTTCTGTATGTAGAGACAATATCTGCCTAGTTCCCACCCTGACTACTGTATGTAGAGACAATTTCTGTCTAGTTCCAACCCCGACTTCTGTATGTAGAGACAACTTTCTGTCTAGTTCCTACCCTGACTTCTGTATGTAGAGACAATTTCTGTCTAGTTCCCACCCCGACTTCTGTATGTAGAGACAATTTCTGTCTAGTTCCCACCCCGACTTCTGTATGTAGAGACAATTTCTGTCTAGTTCCCACTCTGACTTCTGTATGTAGAGACACTTTCTGTCTAGTTCCCACCCTGACTTCTGTATGTAGAGACAATTTCTGTCTAGTTCCCACCACGACTTCTGTATGTAGAGACACTTTCTGTCTAGTTCCCACCCTGACTTCTGTATGTAGAGACAATTTCTGTCTAGTTCCCACCCTGACTTCTGTATGTAGAGACAATTTCTGTCTAGTTCCCACCCTGACTTCTGTATGTAGAGACAATTTCTGTTTAGTTCCCACCCTGACTTCTGTATGTAGAGACAATTTCTGTCTAGTTCCCAACCTGACTTCTGTATGTAGAGACAATTTCTGTTTAGTTCCCACCCTGACTTCTGTATGTAGAGACAATTTCTGTCTAGTTCCCACCCTGACTTCTGTATGTAGAGACAATTTCTGTCTAGTTCCCACCCTGACTTCTGTATGTAGAGACAATATCTGTTTTGTTCCCACCCTGACTTCTGTATGTAGAGACAATTTCTGTTTAGTTCCCACCCTGACTTCTGTATGTAGAGACACTTTCTGTCTAGTTCCCACCCTGACGTATGTATGTAGAGACAATATCTGCCTAGTTCCCACTCTGACTTCTGTACGTAGAGACACTTTCTGTCTAGTTCCCACCCCGACTTCTGTATGTAGAGACAATTTCTGTCTAGTTCCCACCCCGACTTCTGTATGTAGAGACAATTTCTGTCTAGTTCCCACCCTGACTTCTGTATGTAGAGACAATTTCTGTCTAGTTCCCACTCTGACTTCTGTACGTAGAGACAATTTCTGTCTAGTTCCCACCCTGACTTCTGTATGTAGAGACACTTTTCTGTCTAGTTCCCACCCCGACTTCTGTATGTAGAGACAATTTCTGTCTAGTTCCCACCCCGACTTCTGTATGTAGAGACACTTTTCTGTCTAGTTCCCACCCTGACTTCTGTATGTAGAGACACTTTCTGTTTAGTTCCCACCCCGACTTCTGTATATAGAGACAATTTCTGTCTAGTTCCCACCCTGACTTCTGTATGTAGAGATAATTTCTGTCTAGTTCCCACCCTGACTACTGTATATAGAGACAATTTCTGTCTAGTACCCACCCTGACTTCTGTATGTAGACAATTTCTGTTTTGTTCCCACCCTGACTTCTGTATGTAGAGACAATTTCTGTCTAGTTCCCAACCCGACTTCTGTATGTAGAGACACTTTCTGTCTAGTTCCCACCCTGACTTCTGTATGTAGAGACACTTTTCTGTCTAGTTTCAACCCCGACTTCTGTGTATAGACAATTTCTGTTTTGTTCCCAACCTGACTTCTGTATGTAGAGACAATTTCTGTCTTGTTCCCACCCTGACTTCTGTATGTAGAGACAATTTCTGTCTAGTTCCCACCCCGACTTCTGTATGTAGAGACAACTTTCTGTCTAGTTCCCACCCCGACTTCTGTATGTAGAGATAATTTTCTGTCTAGTGCCCACCCTGACTTCTGTATGTAGAGACAATTTCTGTCTAGTTCCCACCCTGACTTCTGTATGTAGAGACAATTTCTGTCTAGTTCCCACACTGGCTTCTGTATGTAGAGACAATTTCTGTCTAGTTCCCACCCGACTACTGTATGTAGAGACAATTTCTGTCTAGTTCCCACCCTGACTTCTGTATGTAGACAATTTCTGTTTTGTTCCCACGCTGACTTTTGTATGTAGAGACAATTTCTGTCTAGGTCCCAGCCCAACTTCTGTAAGTAAAGACAATTTCTGTCTAGTTCCCACCCTGACGTATGTATGTAGAGACAATATCTGCCTAGTTCCCACCCTGACTTCTGTATGTAGAGACAATTTCTGTCTAGTTCCCACCCCGACTTCTGTATGTAGAGATAATTTCTGTCTAGTTCCCACCTTGAATTCTGTATGTAGAGACACTTTTCTGTTAGATTTCCAGGTGGTATATATGGCTAACAGAAGCTATGAAGACAGTTTCAGTCTTGTTGGTGGTCTAATTTATAATGCTGAACTATGAAGAAAAGTTTGTGTCTGGTATCCCTGTGGTTTGGCTATAAGTAGACCATGCAGACAACATTCTGTGTTGTTTCTAAGCTTGCTAATCCTGCATTACGAAGACAATTTTCTGTCTGGTTTCCTGGTGGTCTGAAATAACTCATACCAAATCTGTAAGATCATATATATGCCGCACCTTCTAGATGGCCCACCAGCTTAGAAATGTCTTGTATGCGTTACATAATACCTATCCTGACCTTGAATTTCCACAAAGAAGATATATTCGGCTTTAACAGAACAGCTGACACTTCCATGTGAAAATGTCAACCAGGTTCTTTAATCCACTGATTTCCAAAAGCCAAGACATATTGTCGCAGTTGGCATGAAAGAGATAGATATGACTTTTATTGGTGAGAACTATTTAGATTAGGTGCAGTGAAATCTATATTGGCTATCTATAATGGTTATTTAACACACAATTGTAAACAGCACACCTCAAAACCAATCTACTGAACGATTGGACGACACAGACAATACCTGTAAACTTCAACATAACTCAGGTAGATGTCAGAAAGACGACATGAAGACAGTTTGAACGACCAAAGTAAACATGGAAATCACTTTATATCTTTTTACAAGTCCCTGCTGATCTGTTCATCCCTGAACATATCGTTTAATATTTTCTATTAAACACAGGAGACAATACTACTGTCTCGGGGATATCAGCATTTAGACTCGGAAACTATTTATCTATAACTTACAGACTACTTTTCTTCATATCTTACATGTTAAAATTAATTTACTTTATAAATCAGTTGCAAAGATCTGTACAAAAGCATGTTTCTGTTTTGCTTATTCATCCCTCATGTTTCATAATGAGTTATTCCAACCCTTGTATTGCATACTTGCCAACCCCCCTCCCCTATTTAGGAGGGAGACTCCCGATTTTGGACCTTAAAATGTTGCATTTTCAACTTTGGAATTTACTTAACTGTTCCTGTTTTTAAAGATGTGATGATTTCATCTGAAAGAAGAGCTCAAAAGAAGCCATTTAAAGTGTTATTTTTCCTCTGAATGTATACATATTATTTATGTTTTCAATTCTGAGCATGCATAATCTCCCCCATGGAAATTTCAAAAAGTCGGCAAGTATGGTATTGGAGTTGGTTCAAATGGTTTTCCGAAGATAATGAGAAAAGATATAATCCTTTTCGATCAATTTTGCAATCTACTATAAAAACCCTGAACTTTCTGCTAATGAGTGGAAAGGTAGTCACACTGACAATGCTATAAATCCAAAAGTATTTGACGTACAAGAGTACACCTAAACAAAACCTTGTATACAGGAAAACACAAGGTCACAAACTAGTCAATTCTGATTGCATAATATAGACTCTTTTTTGGCTTTAAGCCACAGAAACAAAATGAACTTGCAATCCCATACAACAACACAAGGTCACAAACTACACTTCTTAAATAGCATGTAGATACTTTTTGACTTTTATGTCCCCCAAAAAATGAACTAGCGATCCTATATAAGATATAGAAGGTCACAAACTCGTCAATTCTGATTGCATATGGACTCTTTTTAGCTTAGAAAATAAACTTGCGATCCCATGCACTGGAACTGAAGGTCACAATCTAGACACTTCTTAAATAGCATATACACTCTTTTTGACTTTAAGTCCCAAACAAAATTTAACTTGCGATCCCATACACGATAAGCAAGGTCGCAAATTAGTCAATTCTGATTGCATATAGACTCTTCTAGGCTTAAAGAACAGAATAAATTGAACTTTTGAGCTATTGTACAACATTCAATTGTGATGAGCGGCATCAAAGAGGAAGTCATATAGACTAGTAGGTATTATAACTAAGGTACGAGGGTTCAATCTCAGCGTGCCAGGCACTATAGTACTTTATATGTAAACTCTATTCACCAAGACTTTATTTGAGCTAATGTCTACAAACTTCCGACACTGTCTACTGAATATCAATATTTACAACCGTTTTAACATGAATGCCTCTGTTTAACGTTAAAACATGAGTTTATAGAAAATGCCGTTTTTACAGGTATACAAAAACTATCAGGCAACTTCACACATATGTATTTCAGATAGGTGTTCAATATAATAATCTATATTTAAACTAGTATTGTTATCTTCTTTCTCATGTTTTTTGACCTGACACGTTTCACGTTGGTAAATATTGAACATCCCCAGGAAGTATCCAAAACTGGCACAAAGAAGATTTCTATTTGGATCAATACATCCGAGACTGGCACATAGATTGGTTTCAGGAAGAACACAGAAAAGTATTGACCTTTTTTAATTTCAGATGACATATAAAGGTCAAATAATGAGATATTCATTGACCTTCAACAATGATCCTGTGGAAGAGGGTATATACCTCCACAGTTTGAAGATAAATTATAACAACACTTTATAAATTGCCTTTTTTGACTTCATTCATAGTTGCAGGAAGAAGATATATATATACACAATCTTCTTTTTCATTTGGTAATCATACTCAATATAATTATTCTTATTACAAAGGAGAAGATTTATCATACCACAATAATCTTCAATACAGAAAAACCCCACTTACTCGAACCTGGTTTACTCGAATACCCTTCATTTGTCGAACAGTTCGTATGGTCCCGACCAAGTTTGTACATATTCAACCAACTATAGATCGGGTCCCGACCAAGTTCGTACATATTCAACCAACTTTGGATTACTCGAATACCATGTATTCCTCTTACTATTTATCAGGTCCCAAAATTAGTTCGAGTAAGTGGGGTTTAACTGTATTATAAATGTCCGTAATTAAATGTCATTTTTACATGGCTTTATCACTTAACTTTTTAATATACAAATGTGACCTGTACACAGACTCTTTTATCTTTCACAACATTTTTCTTCAGGTTGGTCAATGTCTATATCATATATAGGTTCATACAGTACAACCAGTGACATCTTTTAAACCTAACAGAGATTCTGTTATACTTTAAGTGCATGTGCACCTAGATGTTGTCACTGAATATGAGAAAACACCCAAAGTGTTGATTCAAGGATATCTAATATTCTTGGTCACATGTTAATCGCACATTTGTATAACCAGAATGTGACATGTTTTCTATCTGAAGAGGTGGGTCAAGGGAGACAATCGGGACAATAAACTCACCATTGGCGTAGCTGCCGTAGTCCGTGTCACTCTGGCCGTTGTGGCCATTAATAGGTGGTAGCACCGTCTGAAATCCGTTTTCTGGGATAGCACCATTTTGAGCCCGATGGGACAGCGTTCTATAATTTGCTGAATGTCTTAAAAAGTCAGAGTTCTGTTTACTAGTGTCAAAGTAGCCATTGGTTCTGAAACAAAAATTTACTTCAAATCAGTTTGCAGCAATGGAATTGAAACATTACATTCTTATAATCTTAAATAATGAATTATGGATCAGCTGATATGAAAAGTTTGAGCAGAATCAACATTTTTTCCTTACGAGAATTCCCACTTTACAACAGCAAGGTTACAATTAAACCATACCCCAAAAGACATTGCCGCAGTTTATTAAATTTATGAAGTATGAAGAAAAATTAAACCAATTATGGTAACAATTTTGTATTACTTCAAAGTTTGATTAAAAAACAGTGATAATCTATTGTAACTTACACAGATCGTGGAGTAGCAAGGGTTGCTAGGCGACGTATTTCACTGGGGGACGTAGGCCTCGCCTTTAGGGACAGGAAGAAATTCTCTTCGGTTGTGTAATCTATATATATACAAAGATAAATTGTTTTCATATTAGTACTTATTGAAAACAGTATCAACACCAAGCTAACTTTGCTAAGATGTCACGACTTTACCAGGAGATTCTTATCCTCCAAGCTGAAAAATGATCAATCTGCATAAAATAAAACATTGTATTAGTGCCGCCATGTTTTTAGGGTGAATATTGGAGTTATACTTGATTCGGCAAAACATCAAACGAGACAAATAAGAAGAAATTGTACGGAGACGAAAACAGTATTGTTAAACATGTTGGGCTGGGCCGCGATAACTAAGTGGTTAAGGTGTCTAGTTACCACAAGCCCTCGACCAATTGGCTTGGTCCGTAGGGTCGCGACCTATATGTGCCGCAGTTGCCAGCTGGTACAGGCTGTAGGTGGATAGCTTTCCTCCACCACCAAAACCAGGCACATCCTCAAACGTCAATGTTGATAGGACATAAAACATACACTTACCAAACCAAACATGCCAACAGCTATAAGGCATTTGGTTTAGTTATTTTGTTTCACCTAGAAAGGCATTTGTTTAGTTATTTTGTTTTACGTCCTGTTAACAGCAAGGGTCATTTTAGGATGTGCCAGGTTTTAGAGATGGAGGAAAGCGGAAGTACCAGGAGAAAAACCACCGTGCTATGGCCAGTACCTGGCAAATGCGCACCCCACATGGGTTTGGATCTTGCAACCCAGAGGTGGAGGGCTAGCTAGCGGTAGAATGTTGGAACACCTTAACCACTTGGCCACTGCGGCTCTTAAGCAGGGCATCAAATTAAACTTGGACCTTGATATCAAGAACTGTTTTTTTATGAATGTTTTGATAATTATTGGATCAATAATTCTCTCCGATATTTTCTGCTCTAGTATTGATGAACCAAGGAAGAATGTAAACATACTTGTATCACCAGCTAAGCTCTCCAGTTAAAAATATTATCAATATTAGCATTATAACGTATCTTATTTGTTTTAACATTATTTCAATCAATTTGCTTCTGATATTTCCCTATTTACGTGGCCTAGGACGTAATTAGTGTATCATCAATGCTTGGACACAGTTGACATCGGAAGAGCATGTTTGCAGTGTCTAATTAATCCATCACATTATTTACTTTCACTTTAGCTAATATTAGCACAGACCACAGCCTCCTCTTCATCCCAAGGTATGACAGCCACAGATAAACTATCATTCTCAGGTATGACAGACACAGTAAACTATCAGTCTCTATGTTAGAACGCATACAGGTAACATTGTAATTAACAGGTAAACCTTCATCCCCAGGTATGATAAGACACAGGTAAACCGTCATTCCCAGGTATGACAGACACAGGTAAACTAGTCATAGGCAGGTATTGGGTCTACATACAGAACATTCCTCCATTTTCTTAAATTGGTCAAGATCAGAATGTGTTTTAGTAATCTAAACAAAGATATCTTTTTATTTTCAGAAAGAACAAAGTGCATTGCATAATTTTTTACATAAAAGACCAAAATAACTCAATTTTATTCAAGAATTGATTACCTGCATATAATGCATACAAAAATATCACATTATTATTACTTTAAACATTATAGAGACGCTTCTTCTCTGTAATCAATTAATCAATGCACAAGTATGTTTGCTGCAAGAAAATACAATGATGTTTAAGCAACAAAACGTGTACTGTTCCAATTTTTCCGCCCAAACAAACAACTGTCCTCCGCTCTCTGATCAAGGTAGCTGTATAAATATTTTATCAGCACTCAACTTTCGTCAACAAAACTAACCTAATATTAACACTAAATCTGCCTCTAGCAAACAACCCTCCTAAATAAACCTTCCAAGCCCCAGGTAAATCGCTTAATTCTCCCCAGGATTTCGTAGTTGTCAATGGTGCAAATAAATGTTGGAAGAAGAAACTTCATTGGTACATGTTTTCACTGCAAACAGTTTGCTTGCTAAGCAAGTTTCTAAAAATACACTAGCATTATAAAATGATTAAAGACATCAATACATCTCTATAAAATATCTATGGGAGTATAACATTTATGTTTTTTAATGTCAATAATTATTTTTTTCATGTTTTGAGTATATAAACAGTGTATGAATATGCACAACAACCTGTGCCACAATGTTCTATTGAAAACATTAGCCAATTAAGACATTAATAAGACAAGTGCTATCCTTTTCCATTTTTCAAATTTCCAATTCATCTCAAGGTTTTTTTTATCTTTCTCCTTAAGCCATATTCTCTATTTGTTTTGTTTTCTATAATAAAAGGGCTCGCCCTGTTATAATGACAAAATTATGCTGAGCAAATATTTAAAGTATAAAAATGGTTTAGTCTATATAACCGTCAGGATGCCATTTCTAAAAGACACAAGTTCAAAATTTCATTTGGTATTTACATTGTAGAATTTTCGATAAAACTTATCAACAGTGGAACTCTTCAGTGTTTTGGTCATTTCTTTAGACCTGATGCAAAAGTGGAACCTGATCAATCTCACCCACTTAAGGTTTTTGGATGTGCTGGTTGATCTCCATTTCAATAAAAATATTCAACCATAAAAACCATTGACAAATTTTCTTGTGATAACCTGGTGCCACTGTCATAAAGTAAAGAGTTGCAAGCATTTAATTGCCCATGACATCTGTTGACAAAATTCTGTATCAGCACTGAAAAAGGGCAATAACTCTGTTAATTGTAAAACATATCTGGACCAAATGATGGTGATACTCTGACGAAGTCATCACACAAACATGTTTGCAATTCTAGTTAACAGCATACAATATCTAGCAATTTTAAGAGGTTTACTTGTATACAAAATCTGACAATTCTAAGTGAACAAATGAGATATAATTAATTCTCAAACAAAATATTAGGAACAAGTGGATGATCATATGCTTACAGATGGGAAGGTATGCAATAGTCAAGTTCATTCTAGCAGTTGGCTCTATAGTAGGGTCTGACAGCTACTGTCACAGTAATATATATTATACATGTATATCATTACATCTGGCTAAGGTTTTGGTACTTCATTAGCCACCACAAACAATACTACCTGTACAAGTTCTATGGGATACCATCCACAGACCTGGTTAGTGTTAAAAAAGATCAACTGAAAATTATAAAATCACAGCATTGCTGGGTTGCATTCCTGTGACAGCAAATAAACAGTAATTTTCTATTGGCTGTTGGTTATTTCTCGGACACAGTGTTGCTAATATGCATACATCTTATCAATTTGACCTAAAATTTTATATAAAGTCACAATTTTACATACAAGCACAATTTTTAGCAAAACAAGCCACAAACATCCTGCAGTTTACACAATGTCATTATTTTTCAGTTCTGGTGTTGTAAGCTGACCACTGACAAACTGCAGTGACCTAATGGTCACTAGTATGCTGATCTGACATTTGTAACTAAAACATTGTTCAGTCATAAATCATTTATGAAACTATCTGTGACAAATATTATAAGACAATTTGTAATTGTAAGCCTCTAGTTCATTTTACACAATTTGAATCTCCATCACCTTAAAAAAGGTTTGCCTCTATTCAAAATTGGTGATGTTCTGTTCAACGATTTAAGATAAGTAGTTGTTTGAAGATATTGTTGATGAACATAGAGATGGCAGATGTAAGCTCCCGTTTTTCATTGGACCAGGTGATAAAACACCAAGTCATGTGTTAATTGTTATAGAGTAAACATCAAGTTATGTGCTAATTGTTATAGAGTATATAAACAAAGATCCTTGTGAATTGCATTTGTAATTAAGCCACTTCATTTTGCACAGTTTCAATCCCCAACACCTGAGGTTGCTTCCATTGAAAATTGGTGATATTCTGTTCAACAGTTCAAAAGAAGAAGTTGTTTGAAGAAATTGTTGATGAACATACAGATGGTGGATGCTGACCTTTAAGTACAGTATAAGCTCACCTTAGTCCATCAGACCAGGTGATTAAACATCCAGTCAGCTGTGTCAGGTATAAAAGTATATAAACAAAGTTCCTATCAATAACAACATTGATTGTAGGAATGTTCCTAATGAACTCCAGTAGACATTATGACTGGTATGTTAACATGTTAACTCAAGGTGTGACGTGACCCAACTATACAATTGTAACACTAGCTCCTGATAAGTTGTATATGTCGAGGCGAAAAGAACATAAAACAGGACATGTAACTGTACCTAACAAACTCATTAAGGAGACCTTAAGGCTACAAATCTTTATATACAGAAATACATGTGTCATTGGATCAGATTTGATAACCCGAACTGAACAAAACCTTTAACAGCGATCTGTTGAAATGTCCATGAATTACTTGGCATAATGACATTCAGAAGTTTTTAATCCGTTTTGATATTCAATATTAATATGGGTATTTGTCAGATATGTGAGTGTGGAAGTTCACTGAGGTATTTAACATGAAAGAGAAATATAAATAGGTATTCTATTTTACCCAATAGAAAGAAATAATGGATATTACTGCTACAGGTGTAATTGGAGTGAAATCCTGGCACACATTATACCGCGGATATACTACAGTACACCAGTAATGATCGACTGTTAGAATTAAGATAGCGTATGTGTTATCATTATATAACATGGGTAGCTATTCTCAAATGCCAAAGCCTTTACAAGGATTAGCAAATCGCTTTTTATCCGTTATTGTCTGAAGCTTTGTAGGATTGTGATAGCTGAAGTGTAGTCTTCATTATATGTCCAAAACTACCCTAACGGAAATATATCTTAGAATTCATTCAAAATCAATCTATAATTGTTAACCTGAAAATGAAAAAATAAAAAAGAAACTTAACTCAACTGTTGCAATAAAAATATACAAATAATTGTCCACAACCCCCCTCTCTCAACACACACGCACCATCAGTTACTGGGAGTCAAATCAACTTTCTGAAATTACCGATAAGAATTGATTGTCAACCCCATAAGATGTTTCAGACCAAATCTGGTTGAAATATAATACATTTAGGCAGTAAGGAGGAGTAACATTTTAAACGAAAACTTAACTGACAACACAGAGCATGACGCTCGGCGACAGACAAAATACAGCAACTATAGGTCATTGTCACCCTTCCGGTCAATATTACAGACCTTAAAATATAAAAACACATTTAACTATAATTGACATTTTTACTACATACAAGATTATTCAAAATTTCAAATATATTGCAATGCTAAATATTAACATTCCTAAATACATTAAACAGAAATGAGAAATCAGGGGGAAAGTATGGGCCAAAAAATCCATTTAACGCATTTACAATCAATCATTTGAAAGTAAAATTTGATATAACTGTAAACAATTTGATAGCAAGTCTTCGTTTCATTAATTTTTGACAAGGAAGGGTGTACAGATGAATACTTTAGTGATAAATCAATCGGTTCTAATTAACACAACTTTGATCCGTCCCGTTCCAAACCCTAACCAAAGTTCTACCCGATCCCCAAAACAAATGGCCTGTACTTTGTTGTTAAGCCTAAATTATTTATCCTACCATTAAATCAATGGCGTCCTATCCTTGACATGGTTGATTTTTATTGACAATTCTGACAGTGTATTTATAATATCTGTTAGATTTTCCAATACCGTCTCCACAAGTTCTATACCTGTAAATGAGAAAACGGCTGTACAGGTGTGACAGTTACCTGTTAGGGTCAAGTATCAGTTCTCACTTCAACGACCTTAACATGACGAAACAAGAACACGACTGGGGACATCGGAGGAATAAAAGGAGAACAGACCAACAGTGGGAGACCAATACTAGTTATCTAAATATTTCTTCTTCACTTCCTAAAGTCTTCCTCCTGTGTCTAAATCTATTGCTGTATATACTTTCCCATATGATCTGTGACCTGTAGCGAATCAGACTAGGTCAATCATCGGCGACCAGATAGCTCAATTGTTTGAGCGTCTATCTTGAGTTCGGAAGGTCCCGGGATCAAACCCCGGTCTGGTCCCGGTTTCACCAACATTCCTTAACTTAAGAAAATTCTTTAACTTAAATTTCTCCATAGAAAAGCATTACAGATTTTAAGGAACATTCCTTAAATAAGGATATTCCTCTTAACTTCTGTAATGCTTTCCTATGGAGATTTTTAAGTTAAGGAATGTTGATGAAACCAGGGTCTGGCCGTGCATTTTACCTCTCCTGTTACCAACCCTATAACCTTGACCAATGACCATCAAATGCAGATTGAAGACAATGTTAACTTAGTATGGTATATACTTGTAGACATTACTGATCAGGCATATAGCCTTCTTCTTCAGATGTGATAAAGAGTTAAACTTATCACCTTTGACCCAGACCATTATGACCACCAGAATATAAATATAACTCAATGATTTTACCCAAGCAATGTGTTAACTATAAATTTAACTGGTTGAAGGGGTGGTGGGTGGGGGAGGCTTAATTGTGAGATACCTTGTACACAAGTTTCTTTTACTTTAGAGGTGTGAAAGAGTTATATTTGACTAAAACCTTTGACCCTTTAACCTTTCAAACCAATGACTAACACAATCTAATCAGGTACTGAACTCAATGTTACTAGACTTTGGTGTAAATATTAACTTTGCCTATGTGTTCAAGAGTTCATGAGATATCTTATATACACAAGCTTTTTTATTACAAAAAAAATGATCTATCCTATGATTTATCTACATGAAGGTAACATTTCTGAAGTTAAGCACAACATTTTGCCAAGTTTGATTATTTTTCAATCGCATTTTCCTACCATAATGAAAATACAATGTACTCAGAATCTTACATAGTGTACCCAACGCACCACACGATTATCAATGACACAGGAAATGTGTAGCGATATTGATGACATCAATCTATTATGATATGGTTATAGGCTGGGGCGATCCTGTTGGGATTGTTGATATTTTCGCAATAAAGGTATGTGTATATATGTAAGCTGTATTTCCTATGCTAAGTAATGACAGATTGATATTCCTCTTCGTCAAAAAGGGATTGCACCTGTAAAGACGGGAGAATTATTCTATTTTATGCGTGGGTGTTTTATAGGGAAACTGCAGGTGACATGTATATATATATATATATAAAACCTATGGATATATATTACTTTACTCATAACCTGAGTGTGAAATCCCCATATCAATCACATATGTTTTGAAAGAATATTGTTCTGTCAAAATTTGATTCCAACAATGACGTAAAAAGATACCTGCATTAAAAACAGCTGATTAGTAATCACCTCAATATTGTGTTACTTATAGGTTAAATTCAATTATGTTACATCAACTCCAAAAGTAAGTGCAGCAATTAATTTAAAACACCTGTCATACTTGCTAGCTTTTCCAATCCCCCCCCCCCCCCCCCCCCCCCTTAGAGAAAGTTTTAAAATTTGCTACTAAATCTAAAAACGTAATTAAAGTAACCATGAAATGATGAAATCATAGCCGAATGGAGACGTAGGAAATTGGACTGTTTTCCAATACATAAAACAAAATATAACAAGGCTTATGTACAGAACTGGAAGAGTTGGCAAGTATGTAATGTTTACCATTAGAGACTTATCACAGACAGACAAAAATTATCATTAATATAGAGTGGAACCTGAAATTTTAGGTTTTGTGAAAACCTCTCCCTGTTCATTAATTTCATAAGTACATATATGTATACTTCGATCTTCTGGACTTTTTCATAATACAAATGTACCATTTACACTTTTTACCATATTATTTTCAAAGGCACTTCTTTCACTTCTGTATTCAATAAATGAAATTTTAGGTTCCATTGAATATGTCTTATCTAAGCAATTTTTAATCTTTAAAATTACATGGCCATGCAAAAAAGATGGAAAAATAATTATAAGTGACTTGATTTTGTTGTGTTTGACGAAAAAACATTTTACAACAAACCTGAAATGCACCTTGGTGCACAAAGTGAATAAAAATAAAACAGCCATACTGTTTGAAAATGAAAACAAACATTTATGTTAGAAATGTTTTACGGGATAAAACACCATGTTAATTAAGGAACAATTATTTTGTAATTAAGTGCCAATTTTACCTGGTGGCTGCTTGACATCTTTTACGCTGTCTTTCACTTCTGTATTCAATAAATAATATTGTTTTGTTTGATCACATTATACGTAAAAACAGCAGTAGCAAGAAATCACATCAATTTGCATACAAACAAACATACATCAAAACATACATCTGTCACCCATATATTTAGAAAATCACCTAAACATATACTTTTGTGTTCATGAAAGCCTTACCATCAAGCTTCGCATTTAAATCTTTAGGACCCCAAAAAACAAAATATTTCTTGATTACAGAACATTCTTTATTTTACTAATACAGAAACTAGTTTTGTTTGAAGAAAAAAAAAATTGATTTTGACTGAAAACTTTAAAAACAAATTACCTGCAGAATTTAAAAATCAAATCTTTAAAGGCGTCTGATTTACCTATGACATCTATCAAAGACTCCTAAAATCGCAGCAGGTGGAAATGCTCGCTTGTATTCAATATCATTATGTCTATGATGGATTATCTGGATGTCAAATAGCCATTATACATCATTACACATACAAAGCACCTTTGTGAGCCATTATCTATCTACATCTAGATCACCTGAATGTTTTGGCAAGCAAAAGGTAGTGAGATTAAAATTTACAGTTTGAAGTTTAATTTCCTGTTAAGAAAGCACTAATCCAAACATACCATTAACATATTGTGCAAAAATAAATTTAAATCTTTATGAATCTTGTATCCTGTTAAGAAACCGCATTAATGTACATAATGCAAGCAGCATACTAAACCAAATAGGATTTTAAAAGTATATCGGTTAGCATAGCTTCAAGGTAATAACAGATTAATCTTTTAGATATATTTACTTCAGCTGGTTGGTTTTAACCTAATTCCAGTATTTTAATTCTATCATGTCAGGTACCCCGGTTCTAAAATAAAAGTGTGCAACTTTTCAAAGATTTCGAGCATTCATTTGGCATTCACATTGATTATGAATGCCAACTGGAATCATGACTTCATGGAATGCGATATTTGGCATTTATACTATATCAAAGCGAAACTTATCTTCTGTCAATATTATATGAATATTCATTGTTTGAAATATTAGGACGAGATATAGTCAGTCTCCAAGAAGGGGGTCACAAACACGACATTACAAGGATAATTAATCACAAACAAATAGACCCTGACAGGGTGCTCAAGTAGGTTGTTAAGTGTTACTATGTAACCCGTAACTAGGTGTAGTATTTTATGTCAATTTCTCGTAGTGAAGACAAAAATTAAAGCATTCTGTCCCTATCAACATGTCAGTGTAAATATGTCAAGAAAGGAAGTTATTTAACTCCTAATGTTTGTCACCAAAGTCCAAACTCATGTTGGCATACAAGCTTTAATGAGACCATGATTATCAAGTCCCGCTTTCAAAGCGTATAAGAAAGAAGAAGATGAAAAGTCTACTGAAACATTAATAGGGCCAACCTGGTAAAAAAAATAAATCCATTTTTTTTTGAGTAATCCTGATAAGTTCTAACATACCTTGTCAATAAAATGAAAGTCTTAAAGATGATTTCAAGCTGACAATTTTAGGAGTAGCTGAATTCCGAACCGTTTCAGCTCATGTACTGTAAGTCACAAGCAAACGTCATTCCGACGAAAGGTCAGTTATTTAAAAAGCAATTGTTTGAGCAAAGTTTTTAGTGTCCCCATTATTGAAGCCTGAAAGTGTTTAAAAGTACGTACATATCCTTGCTATAATGAACAATAAGTTTGTATGTGTAGTTTTCATGTAATGGTTTTTATACACACTCAACAGAAGGCATTGTCCAATTGAAAGCTCTCGTAGTAATATTCAATAAAAAGGCTTTTATCCTCCAATTAATTTCAAAAGCGGATCAGAAACATAATCTCTAACAAAAATCATCGCGATCTTTTAATCTGTAACGGAACCAAGAGCACTGACAGCATTAATCGATACAAGATATGGAATACATCTATATCTATAGAAATATCCCTTTTAGGGTTATCTATTTACACATACGTACAAAAATATTATTCAATAACTTGTTGAAAGATTACAGATAGTCAGCATGACCATTTAAACACAATTAACATTTAGTGTAATTATGTTGTAGATCAATATTCCTCATAAGCAATTAAATGTAGTTAGATTTCTACTTTGAAAAAAACAAGAGGCCCAGGGGCCTCAACGGTCATCTGACTATAAAGATCTATATCATTTGTGTTTGTTTTTGCCAAGTTGTTCAAAGATATCTACATACATGTTTATAACCCCTGTGACCTTGAAAGTATAAGTGAAGGTCTATATGAGGAATCTTTGCACCAATCTGTCCCAGGTACCCATTGGCCAAATATCAGCACCTAGGGCCTTTTGGTAAGCGAGAAGACGTTTGTTAAAAGATTTTTACATGTTTTACCCTTGCGACCTTGAAAGTAGGTCAAGGTCATTTATACAAGGAAACTTTGTAGCACTCCATTAGAGGTACCTACTGGCTAAATATCAACACCCAGGGCCTTTAAGTTGTTGAGGAGAAGATTGTTAAAGGTATTTTTACATGTTTGACCCCTATGACCTTGAAAGTAGGTTGAGGTCCATTGTATGAGGAAAGTTTGTAGCACTCTATCCCAGGTACCTACTAGCCAAATACCATATTACTCTGGGGGATTTGGTTAGCGAGAAGAAGATTGTTAAAAGATTTTACATATTTGACCTCTGTGACCTTGAAAATGGGTCAAGATCATTCATATGAGGAAACTTGATAGCACACTATGCCAGGTACCTACCAGCCAAATATCAGCACCCAGGGCCTTTTGGTTATTGAGAAGAAGATTGTTAAAGATTTTTACATATTTGACCCCTGTGACCTTGAAAGTGGGTCAAGATCATTCATATGAGGAAACTTGATAGCACACTATGCCAAGTACCTACCAGCCAAATATCAGCACCCAGGGCCTTTTGGTTATTGAGAAGATTGTTAAGATTGTTAAAGATTTTTACATATTTGACCCCTGTGACCTTGAAAGTAGGTCAAGGTCATTCATATGCGGAAACTTTGTAGCACTCCATGCCAGGTACCTACTGGCCAAATATCAGGACCCTGGGGTTTATGGAACTTGAGAAAAAGATTCTTAAAACTTTTTACCCATTATAGCCCCAGTGAACCTTTGACCCCGTCCAGCGCTTAAAGTTGAACTTTGACCTAAACACAATATATCAGAAAAAGATTTGCATTGCCAGTCTACATATAATATATGCAAGTATCATCGGTCTAGATCATTCGGTTCATTAGATAATGTTGTGTAGATATTTTAACATATTTGACCCATTTGACCTTGAAAGTAGGTCAAGGTCATTTATATGAGAAAAATTTAGAGTACTCCATCCCTGGTACCTACTGGCCAAATATCAGAACCCTGGGCCTTATGGAACTTGAGAAGAAGATTCTTAAAGCTTTTTACCTATTATAACCCATGTTAACCTTTGACCCCGTCCAGCACTCAAAGTTGACCTTTGACCTAAACACAATATATTAGAAAAAGATTCGCATTGCTGGTCTACATATCATACAAAAATATCATTGCTCTAGATCATTTAGTTCTTTAGATAATGTTGTGTAGATTTTTTAACATATTTGACCCCTGTGACCTTGAAAGTAGGTCAAGGTCATTTATATGAAGAAACTTTAGAACACTCTATCCCAGGTTCCTACTGGCCAAATATCAGAACCCTGGGCATTATGGAACTTGAGAAGAAGATTCTTAAAGCTTTTTACCTATTATAACCCATGTTAACCTTTGACCCCGTCCAGCACTCAAAGTTGACCTTTGACCTAAACACAATATGTTAGAAAAAGATTCGCATTGCTGGTCTACATATCATACAAAAATATCATTGCTCTAGATCATTTAGTTCTTTAGATAATGTTGTGTAGATTTTTTAACATATTTGACCCCTGTGACCTTGAAAGTAGGTCAAGGTCATTTATATGAGGAAACTTTAGAACACTCTATCCCAGGTACCTACTGGCCAAATATGATCACCCATAGCCTATTGGTTAGTGAGGAAAAGATTGTCAAACGCTTTTTTACATATTTGACCCCTGTGACCTTGAAAGTTAGTCAAGGTCATCGATATGAGGAAACTTTGTAGCACTCTATCCCAGGTGCCTACTGGCCAAATATCATTACCCTAGACCTTTTGGTTACTGAGAAGAAGATTGTTAAAGGTTTTTACATATTTGACCCCTGTGACCTTGAAAACAGGTCAAGGTCATTGAAATGAGGAAACTTTGTAGCACTCAATCCCAGGTGCCTACTGGCCAAATATCAGCACCTAGAGCCTTTTGGTTACTAAGAAGAAGATTGTTAAAGGAAAAGTTTACGGACGGCGGACGGCGCACGGCGCACGGCGCACGGCGCACGACGACGGACGAAGCATGATGGCAATAGGTCATCTTGACCCTTCGGGTCAGATGACCTAAAAAATCAATTCCTGACAATATTTTTTTTTTAAATGGAATGGAGGATTGTGTGATTCAAGATTTACATTATCATGTTAGGTTTCTGTCATTTTATCGTTTTTTGGCAGCACTTTTAGAAGTATTTTTTGTGACTTTTTTTAAAAATTCTATTGGTGTTAGACAAGGCTCTCAAATGTCAGTCATCCCATTTAACTAAAATTTTCGAAGTTAATTTGCCATAACTCTGGAAAAAATAAGTGTATCTTCACCAAATCAAATCTTAAGCTGCATCTTATTTTCATATAACTACATACCAAATTACAGTCCAATATCTCTATCCATTAAAGGGTGAGTAAATGAGTGGAATAGAAATGTATGAAAGTAAGGCCAATTAAGGGCAACACTATATAGGCCCATTAAACCATTTCATCACATTAGGTAAGAAACATATGGCTTCCAGTCATAAGGTAATTAGTACATAAATATATAAATATGTATCGGCATTAATTATTTGTCATTACCAACATTTTCCACTAATAGGTGGCAAATGTATGGGTAAAAAGCTGTTGTTGACCTTTGACATCAGTCTCTTTCAGATTTTACTCAATATTTCTACATTTTTTTTGAAAGATTACAAATTCATTTGTACGTCATTAATCAGGTACTTAAATTACACATATATAATAACAGGTATAAGGTTTAATATGAACCTCTTTAAGCTGACACAGGTGACCTACATGTACTTTCTGACATATCCACCACACCGGATACCTAACAGTGTGTTTGAAATGTTGACTTATCAGCGTGAGGTCCTTATTTACGTGAAAGTCGACCAATATCTAATTTGTACATAAGAGGAAACGTCATAGTCGCGGTGTTTGGTCCCCTCTTCTGTAAGATAAGTGGACTGTTGGTATTTGGTCAATACACGGCCAATACACTCACGGACCGCCTCAAGTTTGGTCCTACAACTTATTCACTGTACGTCCTGAATTAGCTAGAAATGTTTACCGAACATTTTTATACTTACTTATCATGTTATTTTCTTTTATTAGTAATTGATATATGTATATATGTCTTATATTCACACACTGACTCAATGTTACACTTTGAAGGCTTTCTTTTAAAATGGCAGACTCATTGATCCTTTACTCAAATTCCTCGAAATGAAAGAAGCATGCTCACACAATGTTTTTCCTCTTTCTTCTTTAAATGCATTTAATGTATAATATGAATTGCAAAAATAAAAAATCATGATGAAATGAAAGATTTAATTGTTAATTACAAGTATAAAACAAAAACATGGTACAGTAAATATGATATTTTTTTATTTGTGTTTAAATAATATTTCGGTTGCAGCATTACATTTTGCTGTATGCAAAACTATTTCCGCAAGAATTTATTTGGTCTGATATGAAAAGACTAAAATTCAATGCTATACTGCCATTTTGATCCTTCAGTTTTGATAAGGCCAAAGTAATATATGTATAAGCGTGCTCAAGGAGGTTGGTTTTTAATTTCCTTCGATGGAGTTGTATATACGTGAAAATGCATGCCAATGAGTTTTCTGTCTGTGATTTTATTGACAGTCACGTTATGATGATGTCATTACTGGCCTTTGATCTACTCACTGCGGAGTACTTCATAGGAGTCGAAACTTCACATGAACCTTTTAAAACAATTTAAGCTTCCTACATTGTCCTTGGCTACATATGACTAGAACAAATCGTAATCACTATTACGTTCAACTGCTCTAAAGCATTGTAAACATCATACTTCAATCGTAAAAAAAATCATACACGATTTTAAAAACATTTTCTTTCTCACTTTGACACTTGTAATTCACTCAGACGCACTTCCATATGTGCCTTTGCTTAATAATTTGCACCTGGTTCAACCCTCGAAGAAAAATCCCACCAATTTAAGTTAAAGGGTCACTGCGATTTAAGAGTGTTTGCTTTTTAGCAATCAAATATTCCCTCCAACGCCAAGCAAAATAACATCGGCATAAGTATGTAACAAAGTAGTATTGTTTTTAAATGTATTTTGTTGTTATAATGGATATTTTTGAGAACGGAACTTAAACTGAGAAGTAAATTGACGTTTGTTTATAAGGCGACTTTCTCTGTTTGCTTTAGAGTAAAGTAATGATTGCTGGCATGTCAATACCATACTGCGTCATTAAAGGTACCCTGACCGATAGTTCGTAGATTAATTGAGTTGAATGAACGATAACCTCGAAAACTTTTGGCCCGGATATATACAGGCAACGAAGATTGATAAAAACAGTTTGTCACTTTCTGACACCGCATAAACACTGGGTGTTTTTCAAAACTTGAAAAATCAACAACAAACTTTACTAGGTCAATTTCTCATGTTTTCTTGTGCTCTATTTTCAAAAATATATGCATTTATGTCTGTATCTGTTTTAATATGTCATAGATTCCCTTATAGGCTATTATATAAAGTATTTTGAAAATTGTTTTCTTTTTTTTTTATTTTATGCCAAGTAAGTTCCAAACAATTTACACATTCGAAAGATGCCAGATACTTACCGAACTTTGTTGTCTCGTAGATAAAGGAGGTCGTGAGATGTCGTGCATCGGGACTGTAGTTGTTGCCGATTGAGTCGCTAACTTTCCGGAAGTGTTTTTTCTCCTTTATCGGAGCTGCCTGTGTGTAGGACCCTCGCTCTAATATTTTAGGCTTTTCACTATACGCAGGCTGAAAAAAAAATAAGGAAAACTTTTAAAACTATTCAATAACTTTGATTCATACAGTTTATTAACATTTTTCTTTGTTTGTATGTTTTTGCCTATCTAAGAAAGGGAAGGGAAGGGGGAGGGGGTCATCGTTGTTAAATGGTTACCAAGGCGTCTGGCCATCTACAATCAGTTAAGCCCTCCATCACTGAATCTGAAATGCTTTGAGGTGACAAACAATAGGTCAGATTGTAAATAACATATGGCAAGTTGGTTTAAGACCTACCTAGGGCCCTTACAAATCCAATTGGAAATAAAGTTATATAGATTTAGGCATTATTGATGACATTAATAAAATGCCACTTATAATAAACCGCTGAATTACTTAAGACATACAGCAAACAGCCATATACATATTGAAGTTGAATAGACAAATTTGTCAACTATTTAAAATCATCAAGTATGATGTATTGAATGTGAGCTTCAAATTGATGACAACAATTGTACTATAGGCAAACAGACAGCTTTGACTACACAATACCACCAGATAATGTCTACCTGTTCACAGCACACCTGAATAAGGTCACCTGTCAAAATCTAAATAAATTTATTTCAATACCTCATACTTATATATATATACATCCAATACATAAACTGTTCGGTTATGAGGTCGACCATTTGTCATATGGGAACTGCATCTTCCATTTAACCCTACAGTGATTATATCAAAAAGGACATTGCTAAATATTTCAGAGGATCAGTTGCTGATCCCCAGGGGGCACTCCAGATAAGATAACATGATATATAACACAATCTATTTCCAGTAATATGAAGTATAAAGGTGAACTTAAAATCCCCAATAACAAGCTAGCCTACTGAAGAACTGCACCACCCTGTCTCCTACCACAGACCATTCTGTCAAATCACAATCCATCCATCTAGGAATCATGTCCTGAACAGAATGTAGAATTCTAGAACTTTTGACTTGACCCTGACTTTGATCCTGACCTTTACCCTGACCTATTTAGAAGTGTTATTTTTCCTTTGGGTGTAACATATAATATTTTACTTATGCTTTCAATTCTGAGCACACTTAATCTAACCCATAGAAATTTTAAAAAAGTTGGCAAGTATGATGATATGACTGTTGACAGCTTGCTGTAACCTTGACCTTACGGGTTAAGGACACAGAACTTGAGACACACTCTTTAGTTGTTTTTGATGACTTTATTACAATATCTTCTATTCAAATTATTATCTGTTCAGAAATTATGGCTCAAACAAAACTAACAATGATACAACTTTTGATTCTTTTATGTGACCTTGACCTTTGGATGTTGACCCCTGAGGTTGATCGTGTCAAATTCTGCCATATAGAATTAATGGCCATGACAGGAAGTTTGAGATGGATGAACAGACAGCCATGGTGAAATTGATTCGTCTCACTTCGTTCTACAGGTAGTTCACTACTTACCTATATAATTCTATGTTTTGTACATGTAACTGTGATATAAGAGGTTTATTTTTGTTTATTACCCCTGAGTTGTTGAGTAATAACCTGTACATTTGGGTCCGATTCAATATCTAGAGCAAACTCATTTAATATTCAGACACACTTAAACACCCACAGATAGAAGTGATATATTATTGAACTTGTCTAATTACACAAAAATTGACATATCAAGATCCTTTAAACTTACAGACTCTAAATATTTAAACACAGATTTGTTGATCTGATATTTCATCAATACCTAATCACCATAACCTTTTACATAACAAGTTTGAAAGTCCTCAAAAGTTTCTTTTTAAACACATAAAACCAGATTTACAATTTTTCACTTTGTGGTTTAGTCTGTTTTGTGATATTTCGTCACATCCACGATATCCATGGTTACACAACAACTTATGATGTATACATGTCTATAAATAGTTAAATTCTAACTCAAATCTCAATAAATTCGGTTACTTTTAGCCCGAAACCTTTTGAAACACAACTGAATACTTTCATTATAAGTCTCAAATGACAGTTTGAGAAGTTAGAATTGAATTTTAACAAAAGGCGATTCAATTCCATTCATACATATATACACCCCCAAGTGAAATATTTCTCACACAAACCTGTATCGATATCTATCTACCTCAATACATACGTCACTTTTTTGAACGTCGGTTCTATAATTATCTCTAAGTGGGTTCCCAACAATAAGACTACATGCTCGGAGGGGCAAGCAAATTAGAAAGCCTGTGGGACATAACGACCAGGTCTTTTATTGAAACGAAATTAGGCAACAGCGCTAGTCAAGATTTGGATCTCTTCAAATATTAAAGGTTATAGACCCCATATGGTTTTTGGCATATTAGTTTTTTCCACCCATTCTATATATTGTATATCCAATACACTTAAATATAACGGTTCCTGTTTATCTCTGAACCTTTGAACAGACCATATGACTTTACCATCAATACAAAATAAATATTTGGTAGCTTGTAGGAATGATAATGATAATTGATTTCCGAGCTAAAGAAAAACATGAGCTTCATGATTTTGTCAAATCTATGTGGATAGGATGATCATTTAGATACAGGTATATGCATGTCCAAAATTTAATAATTTGCACAAAACAGAAATTTATTAATTTTTTGGGTACGTTAGAAAAATATCCAAACATAAAGAAGCAAGAAGCCAAACGAGAATTGATGCTCATACAAGTTCAAATTGAAAATGTCCAAGCCAATTTAAGAGGCCTAATGGTGGCAGCGATAATAACCCTATTGCTAAAGACCTATCTGTAATAGAACATTTGCTAATCAGATGCTAGGGTAGACATGTACAATATTCTTGGATTAGTGGACCAGTATGAGGAGCCACAAGTACATTCAGAGGCAAGTGATGTTACGTTAATTTAAAAATTTTCGAGATTTGCACTGAACTCATTCACCCCTGAAATTTCTTATTGGTTTATTCCAACATTTGAATTGGAAGAGTTCAAATGTGTCCTCAGGGGTGAATCAGTTATGATGAACATTCAATACAGACTGAAGAAGAAATATTTGTGTACCAAGTTTTAAGTCAATTGCTTCTGCCATTCTTCAGATATTGTTAAGCGGTTCTAAAGAAGAAGATGAAATTGTTAAGCGGTTCTTAAGAAGAAGGTGAAATTATTCAGTGGTTCAAAAGAAGATTAAAGCAAGACAACAGATGATAGAAAAAAACTCAGATAGCGATAAAGCTAATATTAGCAATCATGGGGTAAACTACACTGATGTATGTAATGCAACCTGGAGTAAACTATCTGTCGTTATAAAATATGTCATTTTCGTTTTAAGTTCACAAAACCCTTGAGGGAAAATTTTCAAATTAAAAAATCTAATATAAAGGAATACAAATATACATTTTACTAAATCCAGAGATCCCTTCACAAAGCAAAATCTTAAAAGTTTTCCATTAGTTTTTTAATTAAATATTTTTTTGTGAATGCGGCCAAATGTTCTGTAACAGTACAATCTACTTTCTGAGTCATAACTTTTCGAAAATGGTCTGAAAAGATTTCAGTACACAAGAGGTCATGTTAACATAATCAATGGTCTGTAGAAAATATCATTAACTACTTATGAATAATCTATATCCTCTGCATGACTGCTTCTCGCCTATTAAGCTGACAAATACAGGCTTTCATTGTGTACAGGGGCAATATAAACCACAGCATTCAAAGTATTGTTAGCTTCAAAAGGTACTAGAACAATTTTTTTTTAAAGTTTTTCTACATTTTTTCCATGGTTTTTTGTTATTGTATTTTTCATTTTCACCACTAGATTGTAATTTAGAGTCACCACGGTCAAATTTTACAAGTTAGCACGAATAGTATGCCTGTTAATGTTTTGTTGCGTTGTATTTTACGGCTGACAATGCTCGACCAGGTTTTAACAACACTGGGCTATTATGTTTTTTTTTGCCAGTGTTCTATAAGTGATTTTCCAGTCGGTGAATCCAGTGATTTCATTAGTTACATGTTAGTGATGTATAACCGCCAGACATGGTTGATCTTGATAATATCGTCCAGACAAAGTCAGGCCGACAATTTCTGATGGCCGGGTATGGGTCAAACATGGCGGGGTAGGACAATCTCTGATGGCGGGGTATAGCTAGGACAAAATCTGATGACCAGTGGGACAACCTCTTATGGCAGATCATAGAAAACCTATTATACCAGAACTGAAGATATTTGGCATTGAACTTAAAATGTTTGATTATTGTGATTTCAACTTTAAAGCATTGTCAACTTAATGTCACTCTGACACCAGCAATTCAAAACCTAATGATTTCCTATAACTATCATAAAGTAAATACATTTTTCTTGTTTACCTACTTCATTTAAAGGACTCAGTTTATGCTCCCATATACATGTACTTGTTACGAGGTTTTAAATTGCCTAAAATATCGAGAGAAAACTTTGAATAAGATATCAGATGACTTCTTTATTTCTGACTAGACTATGAATATTTTAACATTGTTACAGCCTCCGAGGTACTGCTAGATTTAAACTTTCAGTCCAAAAAAAAAAAAAGAAAAATTCAAGTCAAATCCAAAAAAAAAAAAGAAAAATTCAAGTCAAATCCAAAAAAGAAAAGAAAAATTCAAGTCAAATTTATTTTTAAAAATATGAATTCAAAGCCCCTTTGTTCGAAGGCATTATCTTGGAGATCTTTAAAAAGAAATGCATAAATGGCAGCCAAAATATATCCAAATTTTTCTATTCTCCTGTTTTTAAATTTGAATTCATCTAAAAGTTCAACTTGGATCCTTTACATGGCAGACTAACACTGAAATTCAAGTGGCCAAAGCTCAGATAAATAATGTAGTATACGTTCAACTTTCACTTGATTTATGTTAGCATGTATATATCTATAAAGGTAAACAACACTGCACTGTAATTTGGAGCCATTAAATTCCCATTACACACATATACAGTACAGTAGCTGTTTATTCCCTGGACTGTCAATCACAGCTCTATACATAGTTTATACCAATATAAAATGCTACTTTATCATGAGCCATAAAAAGTTTAATTCCGATATAAAGTTCTTAAGGCCATATGCTTTCTTATAGATTTACCTGATATATGAATAAAGAGTTATCTCCCTTAAAACAGTTAAGCATAATTATTCCATCAATTTCATTATCTAAAACACCTCAAGCAACCCATATATCTTGCAATTCAAAAAACATTTTATAGTAAATTGACTAAATTCACATTTTGTAGTTAAGACTTGATATTGAACAATTCATAATGTGACATACAGTAACTATTAACTGATTTAGAAATCCCTGAAATGCTATTATTGTATGTAATATCAATTGAAGTATGATATTTATCAAATTCTTATCTTTCAAATTTGAAATTTTGATTTTTGATTTTTGGTTTTTCAGCAGGGAACTCTTTAGATGGTGTATATCATGGAAAGGAAAGATACATCCTGAACAAAAATGGATGTTAAGCAGAGTAGTGTAACGAATAGAGACAAACATGAAATCAAGGTGGCATACACCCTTAATGGAAATGGATATCAAGTAGAATAGCATACAGTCTTAATGGAGACAAACATGACAGCAAGGTGGCATACAACCTTAATGGAAATGATATGAAGTTGATCAGCTTAAACCCCCAATAGAGACATACATATGAAAGCAAGGTGGCATACACCCTTAATGGAAATGATATCAAGTTGATCAAGTTAATGGAAATGATATCAAGTTGATCAGACATATACAATGTATATATGAAAGCAAGGTAGCATACACCATATTACACCCTTAATGGAAATGGATAATCAAGTAGAGTAGCATACACCCTTAATAGAAACAAACATGAAAATAAGGTGGCATACACCCTTAATAGAAACAAACATGAAAATAAGGTGGCATACACCCTTAATAGAAACAAACATGAAAATAAGGTGGCATACATGTACCCTTAATAGAGACAAGCATGAAAGCAAGGTGGCATACATGTACCCTTAATAGAGACAAGCATGAAAGCAAGGTGGCATACACCCTTAATAGAGACAAACATGAAAGCAAAGTGGCAAAATTACACCCTTAATGGAAATGGATATCATAAAGAATATCATATACCCTAACAAAAATGGTTATCAAGAAACACTCAGAAAAAAACATTCATTCAGATAATTAACACCAACTGCACACAGGTTAATTGTTATAGGTAAAATTTAACATTCTTGAAATATTTGCTATGTTGTCAATTAAGACAGCTAGAAACATTAGCAACATTAAAGATATTTATTAGTTACATTTGTCCAGAAATACCTTTTACTTGGATTACGAGCATTCTCAAATCTTTTAAACATGTATTACAAATTATAATTATCAATGTGTACTGAACTATTTCAGTTTACAATTTTTCAAATTAAAGGTGTGAATTATTCTACATCTGTTAAATGTCTAGTTTTTTTATTTCTAAAGTTTGATATTGGTTTTCAAACTCAATATTTTTACTGATCATTGGTTTATTTACAATTTTAAATGCTATTAAATTTAAATAGACAAAATTAAGTATTTTAAGTCCTTAGTTCATATATAGTACATAGCTAATGAGGCATAAAATCTGTACTTTACCCTCCTGTTTGTGGTAAATTATTGTACAAATATGTTTTAAACATATTACTGTGTTAGGTATACCCAAGGTAAGAACAAAATGCTAATGGCCCGAAAGAAAAAACAAACATACAGGTTATTAGCAAGCAAATTCCACCTTAAAGTAAATTTGGCAAATGGGTTATTTCAACAGAAGTTATTAATTTGTTAAATCTTTACAGTTTAAAAGTTTGGGACATAATACATACATTTGTATATTGCATTATGGACTTATAACTTTTACAGTACATTATGTATAAGCAGGTGTATATTGGTAGGAGAGTGTAGATGAATTAATACTAATGCGTGGGAATTATAGCTAGTGTACAGAAACTGATAAACACTGAGTACATATAAGGTCAGACTGTATATCTTTTGTACAAGAAAGGAATAGGTTTTCTAGTGTTTAAATCCAATGGTATCCAGAAAATGGATATCATAAAAATATGCATAATCCAGTACATTTGCTTTGATGGATAAAGAGGTAAAATTCAACAGGGCTTTTTCTGAGGTGTTATGAGGCAGTTAATGGACCCCATTCCCAATTGAAATTATGTCATATCTAAGCCAAATTCCAAAAATTTGCAGTCTACTCCTGCAAAAAAATATCCCAAATCACCAATTTCCTTCCAAATAAGACAAAACAGCCCCATCCCAAACCAGTTAGAAAAAGCCGTGACATACCACATAGAGAGCTTAAGAAATTCAGACCACACAAAGAGCTAATAAAGAAGCTCAAACCATACATAAAGCTATATGAAGAAACAATTACAGAGCTTAATTTAATCACAAATTTCCTTCAATAAAGATGATTAAGCATTGTCGGAAATCCATGTGACACTGCTCTTTCTTTTGTGTCCGTGGGCTAGAACAGGCGGAGAATCTCGTTTTCCCAAGTAGAAGTCTATTCAGAGATTTCGACCAATCAGAAGGGTCATTTCTCATGGCACTCGGTTAGATAATTTTACCTTGGTATAATTCAGTAGGCATGACACCGATGTCAATGTCCGGTAGGACTTATTGTCCCTTATGTTTTTGTTGTATAACAACAAATGGAATATCAAATATAGCCATGGATGAAAGAAGCGATGTCATTGGCTTTTATTTTAGTACAAAAACAAGATCCTCTGCCTTTTCTAGCCCACGGGACACAGACGTTAGCCCAGTGTCACATGGCTTTTCGACGATGATGATTATACATGAATACTCAAAAGTACTATGAATCAATGACTATATACATAATCTAGAGGAAGATATGCCAAATTTGGTGCCAATTTTACATTTTTGTTATGCTCACATTGTCCACCTGGTGATGTACTTCGTAGTATGGGTCTATCTTGAGTAGTAATGGAAATATCGTGTGACAGCTAGAGCACAAACAGTTTATTGTAGTAATCTCGAGGTTTGTTTGGAGTTGCTATAATGAGTCAATAGTGATGTAACACGTACTTATATATGGATAAGACTTATGTAATGTATCACTGAGCATTCAATCGGGCATTAAATCGGCCTAGTCGGGAAATGATATTGGGTAGAAATGCATATCATCTCATTGTACTGACACACTAGTTATACATGTACACCATCTCGAGGTACCAACACACCAGGAAGACATGTACACCATCTCGTCACTACCGACACACCAGGTAGACATGTACACCATCTCGTCACTACCGACACACCAGGTAGACATGTACACCATCTCGTCACTGCCGACACACCAGGTAGACATGTACACCATCTCGTCACTAACGACACACCAGGTAGACACGTACACCATTTCGTCATTACCGTCAGGTATTATACTCAGTATCCGAACACACCAGGTCAAAACCATCTCAACAGTACTGGAATTTTGCAGAGATTTATTTCGCCTTTACAAAGTGCTCATATATTAAATTTCCAATACAACTAAGCTATCATATACGTAAAGTCATTTCAGTAATTTCAAAATTGGGAATATAAATGTGATCATTCATTCGACATATATATTTTATGGTTGCTTGAGACATTAACAATCGTGGCTTGCTAGGATACCAGCCTCCTCTGGTAGGAAACGACCACAAAGTACGCAAGCTACGATAAAAGAAATGTCTAATTTATTGTTTCTTATACAATAAACTTTAAGCGGTTCTTAACCTAGAGTGCCTGTGCATGATAAAGTTACAAATTCTGACTTCTGAATATTGTCTTTTGTGGAGAAACAGACATGGCTGAAATTCTGATAGTTATAAACTGTCAATAGAAATTTGAAATAAGGGTGTGTTCATGATCAAAATGGATTAAATACAGAATTATTGCAGAGCGAGAGCAATTAAACGTTTCATGGAAATCTGATTGGCAGTTCCATCTTGAGAGCAAGACAGACATCTTTACCTAGGGTCAAGATTTATGTCATAACTCTTTTTTGAACCAGGAGAACAACCAAGTACGCTTGCACTTGGGCTAAAACAGATAAATTTTTTGTTTGATGGTCGTTCATGATGAAAATAAAAATTATCTGATGTCATGGTTACATACATACACTCACCTACGAAATTAAGGGGTTATGCTCACCTACGAAATTAAGGGGTTACACTCACCTACAAAATTAAGGGGTTATGCTCACCTACGAAATTAAGGGGTTACACTCACCTACGAAATTAAGGGGTTACGCTCACCTACGAAATTAAGGGGTTACGCTCACCTACGAAATTAAGGGGTTACGCTCACCTAAGAAATTAAGGGGTTATGCTCACCTATGAAATTAAGGGGTTACGCTCACCTATGAAATTAAGGGGTTACGCTCACCTACGAAATTAAGGGGTTACGCTCACCTACGAAATTAACGGGTTACGCTTACCTACGAAATTAACGGGTTACACTCTACTACGAAATTAAGGTATTACGCTCACCTAAGAAATTAAGGGGTTACGCTCACCTACGAAATTAAGGGGTTACACTCACCTACGAAATTATGGGGTTACGCTCACCTACGCCCTCTACAAATCCTCAATACGCGCACGTACACTCTACATGTGCACCCCTGAAATATGTCATGGCAAAACTGAATGCTCCATGTGCATCACCTTGTTGATGAGACAAGAAGACTAGCTCGATACTTCGATGTACATCAAAAGAATCTCGTGGTCACATAACGGTAAAAATTGACCGGCTTTGAAGTTGGTTGCTGCTCCTTTGTAATCTTTAAGAGACAGGCATGCAGCCTAGTGATTGGTCAGGTTATATTAATGTGAGACCAATCAAATTGCTACCTTTGAGCCTATAATGTAGTGAGGTAGGGGAGCAGATATCGAAGATGTATTTAATCACAAAACTCATAAAACATACTTATATATCAAAGCATACAAATTAAAATTAAACACATGACATGTGTGGTCATGAATGGAAAGTCTCAGCATTATCGGTATATATGTTGATAAAATATGTAAAATTATAACGCTGTCTCTAAAATCTGCATCAAGCGCAGAACGTGATTTTGATAAGTTAACATAAGATTACGTTACTTTACGGCAGTACACAATATATACAGAAACCTACATGGAAGTTTAAACCACCACTCCTGAAACCCGATACTTCTGAGGGATATCACACACATGTCAGGGAATTTTAATGAACATTTAATAGAATAAATAAACTGAAATTAAACTTTGGTCCCGTATTCTGACTTTTGTGATTTGAAATATCAATCATGTGTAAAACATTATCAGGTAAATACTTCCTGGTTGGATCAAAGTCAAATCAAATTATTTTGGTACAAACAAATGGAATGCCAAATTACAATTGTACAAGGAGATATTTCATTTCAGGTTTTTCAAATCATTACTCGGTGATAATCCTGGAGGGGCCGTGGGCCTTGCTAAACTAGCCACTCCTAATTTCCATTTACTACATTGTACAATGGCCCCTACAAACTTATATTGTCATCATATGCATGCTATTCAACTTTTGAAGATAAAATTGAAGAAAGATTTTAATATACATATATATATATATATACATCCTCTCGTTGACCACTCCAATTAATTAACTTATTCACCCCTGAAGACAAATTTGAACTCTTACAATTCAAAGGTTGGAACAGTTAATTACGAAATTTCAGGGGTAGTGAGTTAATCATGTATTAAAAGAAAGGTATTGGCTCAAACTCTTTACACTTTTTATTAATATGATACGAATAGTTTTGATATCAAAATATATTAATATACAGTCAAAATGCAATATCATACCACCATCAAGGGTAAGAAAAGTGTTATCTTTATGCAGGTTTTTCTTATTTAGGTTCAGTGCATAAAGTAAATGGTCACTTATCACAAGTGGTCTCAATATGGAGGTGATCCCTTATCACAGGTAGTCTCATTATGGAGGTGGTCCCTTATCACAGGTAGTCTCATTATGGAGGTGGTCCCTTATCACAGGTAGTCTCATTATGGAGGTGGTCATTTATCACTGTCGGTCTCATTATTGAGGTGGTCACTTATCACAGGTGGTCGCAATATGGAGGTGGTCACTTATCACAGGTGGTTTCATTATGGAGGTGGTCACTTATCACTGGTGGTCTCATTATGGAGGTGGTCACTTATCACTGGTGGTCTCATTATGGAGGTGGTCATTTATCAAAGGTGGTCTCATTATAGAGATGGTCACTTATCACAGGTGGTCTTATTATAGAGTTGGTCACTTATCACAGGTGGTCTCATTATAGAGGTGGTCACTTATCACTGGTGGTCTCATTATGGAGGTGGTCATTTATCACAGGTGGTCTCATTATAGAGTTGGTCACTTATCACAGGTGGTCTCATTATAGAGTTGGTCACTTATCACAGGTGGTCTCATTATAGAGGTGGTCACTTATCACTGGTGGTCTCATTATGGAGGTGGTCACTTATCACAGGTGGTCTCATTATAGAGGTGGTCGTTTATCACAGGTAGTCTCATTATGGAGGTGATCACATGAACAATACTTAAGTAGGGTTCTATTTATTGCATTTGGACAGCTGGTCCAGGGTATTTATTAGAACTTTTTGGGTCTTACTATCACTTCCAAGTTCTAGGTGCAGTGTGGTTTTATTAGGAGAAATACAACACATACACGTACATGTTGGGCTATAGATCAATTGCCTTCGGAGATCTTGAAGTTCCAGAAGAAATACACCATGTTTACATGTTATGATGTGACATGTTTGGTACCGAAGTTATTGCCTTCAAAATTCCATTAGAAACATGACATAAACACATTAGATACCTACTGATAAAATGTTGGTCAAGTCACCTGGCACAATAAATAGACATGAACGCCGTTAAATATACATCGTCGTTATTTTATTAAACATGAACTGCCAGTCCCACACCTATGTATTGATAATTCTTCTTATTAACTTCTGGATGATATCGTATTGGACTTAACCTATATAAGGTGTGTAGGAATGTCGAAGATTATAGAGCCAATACAAGGGGATTAAGGGATTATCCTACATATATATAAGTTATGTATACATTTTTATGTACTGTCCAACCCTAAGTATAAATAGTAACAATGTGTGTGTGTGTGAATTTCTTTTGATACCTCGCGGTTTAACTGCGTTACTTTTGCCATTATTGAACAACACGTTATAATATACATACATGTACACAGGATCAGTGCATGTTTAACAGGTTACTTAATAAGTCTACATGCTGCTTAAAATGTCACTGCCAAATATATACCTAAACCAAAGACTGCAAGACCACCAAAATCTCATAAGTGTATCAGATGGATTAAGAAATGCTCATCCCACAGTCAAATTCTCACCAATCCCTGTTCCAGCATACATGTAGTTTTCATTCATTCTTTTATTCCCCTGGGATGGACAATAGCGCCACTGCCCTGACCTTTAGATGTCTATCTTTGTGACCTTCTCTTTCATTAATCTCAGCCCTCAATTTGTGCTTTCCCACCACTTATCCACCTCCACCTGACCTTTAAAATCTACCCAGGTACATGCACCTCTGCTTTATTTTTCTCTACCTTCGCCCTTGCTCAACCTCTAGATTTCCCAACCTTGCAATGACCCTAACCCTCTCCTTAGCTTTTAGATCTACTTTTTGACCTTAAATCTACCCCCCCCCCCAGTTAAACCTGCTTTTCCTTGTCATTTATATTTACCTGTCCTTGGCCTGTATATCTATCTATCCTGGACCTATATCAAACAATCTCTGACTTTTAAATTAATATACATGTGTAGTTCTCCTTGACCTCTCCTTTCCCTTCTTTACTTGACCTTTAAACCTACCTCCCCTTGACCTCTCTCTTCACTTCCTTATTTACTGGACCTTTAAACCTACCTCTCCCTTCCCTACATTATACTTGATCTTTAAACCTACATCTCCTTGACCTCCTCCTTCCCTTCCTTACTTGACCTTTAAACCTACCTCCCCTTGACCTCTCTCTTCCCTTCCTTATTTACTTGACCTTTAAACCTACCTCCCCTTGACCTCTCCTTTACCTCACCTTGACCTCTCCCTTCTCTTCCTTACCTGACCATTAAACCTACCTCCCCTTGACCTCTCTCTTCACTTCCTTATTTACTTGACCTTTAAACCTACCTCCCCTTGACCTCTCCTTGGCCTCTCCTTGACCTTTCCCTTCTCTTCCTTACTTGACCTTTAAACCTACCTCCCCTTGACCTCTCCCTTCCTTTCCTTACTGGACCTTTAAACCTACCTCTCCCTTCCCAACATTATACTTGGCCTTTAAACCTACCTATCCTTGACCTCTCCTTGACCTCACCTTGACCTCTCCCTTCTCTTCCTTACCTGACCATTAAACCTACCTCTCCCTTCCTAACATTATACTTGGCCTTTAAACCTACCTATCCTTGACCTCTCCTTGTCCTCTCCCTTCTCTTCCTTACTTGACCTTTAAACCTACCTCTCCTTGACCTCTCCCTTCCCTTCTTTGCTTGACATTTAACCTATATATATACCTCTCCTTGAACTTGCCCCCTTTTCACCTTCCTTTGACCTGTAGATCATAGTTTACTGTTCATTTCTTTCAAATGTAGAATCTTGATCACTTAATTTCACTTTACATAAATCATATTTCTCTTTACATCAATCATAACCCATTGTTTAATAATTTGGTAGTCATAATTCCTTGACTGAGAAAAATCAATAACACAAACTACCTAATATAGAAATGCAGAAATATCAAAGCTGAAATACCTAGAAATTATATTTTTGAGATATTGGAATCAAACGGGGATATTATGTAAAATTAACCAGGACATCAAAGACACCATCGCATGCTAGCATGAAGCTCGGCCATCTTTGACTAGGGTGGAACGAGAAGATAGCTAGGGAATATAATTAATATTAATGTGCCATTCGTGTACAATCAATGACTTTGGATTGTCAATTAAGAAATAAACAGGAAACATTATATTTTGCAGTTATTGCCTAATATTTGTTTTTATATTTTGCAGTTATTGCCTAATATTTGTTTTATATTTTGGAGTCATTGCCTAATATTTGTTTTTATATTTTGGAGTCATTGCCTAATATTTGTTTTTATATTTTGGAGTCATTGCCTAATATTTGTTTTCATCATAATGTATAGCTACATGCAGTCAATGCATTGGAAGAATTAATAACAACTTCGCATTCAGAACCACAGTTATTCATCAATAAATACATATTCAGTTTGTGTTTCAGATTTTGTTTACCCATTATAACAGCCGATTAAAGGCTGTTTCCCCCAGTCAAAATTTGTGGTATTTTCCCAAAATGAAGCAAAATTCAAGAATATTTTTCCTAATTTATCTGAAAATCCTACTTTATTTTCCCAATTTAATAAGACACAGGCAGCTGTAAGATCAAGGTAGCAAAAATACTGATATATAGTGGAATTAGAATGGGTCCATCAATTAGGCAACCAGATACAATGCAGCTCATGGATTGAGATCTAGAGTCCATCTAGAGTTCGGAAGGTCCCGGATTTGAACCCTGGTCTTGGCATACATTTTTCTTCTCCTGGTATAAACTGATGTATATGTGTATATATATACACAGTATTGTTATGCATTAAAAATCATCAGTTTCACCTTTACTTAGAATCTGCTGATACTAGTGCTGTGTATCGGCAACAATGTCACGATACGATACGTATTGCGATACAGACATGGCGATACGATACATATCGCGTATACGTGAAATTTTCATAAATTGACACAAATCAAACAATATTTAACGTTCAATCTGAAGTTTTAATGACACACATTGAACGCATTTTTAACAAAAATAATAAAATTCAACAGATCTGAATAAATGTAAAATATAAACAGGACTCGTAACAACAAAAAACAGATATAAAGCTAAAATGTATGACTATTGCCTACTGACTGACGAGATAAGTATTACTAATCTTGACAATGAAGGTAACTCAATTTCATTAACTTTCCACCGTTCGAGTGGGTTTTCACTCTTTTTCACGTGCCGACGATATTTCGATACAAGGATCGCTGTATCGATGTATCATATCGCTGCACAAAACGAACCTATATCGATACGTATCGATGTATCGTTACAGCACTACATGTAGCTGATACCATCACATTATTACTTCTTTTAATTGGAAATTGTACTATATATATATTGCTGCTATATGTTAAGTCAATAGCTTGGATATATCGTTCCTTTACCAAAACTCCAACTTTCAAGCTAAATTACATAACAGTAAATTAATGCATGCATAACAAAACCACTCTTTATCGACAGCACGGTAAATGATGATGATATTAACAATCACCAGGGAAATAATATAAGCTAACACGAAATCATACGAGTTTGAAATACCAATTTTTGTCTTAACATTGATTGCTTATAGAGACCGAATACCAGCATACCCAGTACATTGTACATGTATATATATATAGAAATTTCCATTTCCATTCAATTTTCAACACATAAAATGCATGCACTTGGCTCTTACAATAGACTTTGATTTGTAAGAATTTAAGTTACAGAGGAAAATATCATTGTCAAAAAAAAACCAGAATGATATAGTCAATCCTTGATATACTGTCATTTTCTGTCCATGATCGACGCTATAAAGAAGTTCAATTTGTCAGTATATTGAGAGTGGCTTAAGCTTGATTCCTATTTTTACTTCATTCTACACATTTACATGGCATGTGTCATTTCACTTCTTCTGTCAAATTGGACCCCAATTATGCAAACCAACATCAAGCTCATTTATCTCCTAACAAAATCTTGATTCTCCATTGAGCCTGTATATACCTGGTTCTTTCCGCCTCAGCACTTTGTTGCACCAGACAATAACACAGTAATGAATGAAGGTAATTGAAACCATTGTTCTAAAATCAATCTCTCAATCAAGGGTTTTCTAGCCTCATCAGACACAAACTATTGTCATAACAAAATCAATGGCCCAGTCTCCGGACCACATCATTTCAAAGCCTCTGTCTTCCTTTCTGACATGGCATAAAGTACGGCCAAACCCTCACAACTAGCCACATGAAATGTCATATCAATATACGAAATACTCAAAACAATGTCCTGTTTCTATATATCAATTAAAGAACGAAAGCAAATAATTATTTTATCACATAGAAACGCGACTAAACATCCTTCAATACAAGTAGTTAAAAGCGGTTTGAGAAACAAAAATTCTATATTAAATATCGTCGGAATATCACATAGCTGTCAATGTAACAACGAAAATCGAAACCCCATATCCTTGATGTGTTCATTTACATTTTGTCACGGAACATGTCTCGTTGCTGGCCGAATCTTTACAATCGATCTTGACAGAGTTTCCTGTTTATGTGATGCCCAACAAAAGTACAGAAGGAACTGCATGCTTATTAAAGTCCAAGCTTCGCCATCCGGAATGGCGTAATTATCCATCATTTACGTATTTTTCCCATTTTTATCACCGGGTATTTGAAATGTCATTTCGAACAAAGGCAATAAAATCTATTTGAGAATAGTAATTGTATACTGTTTGGTTCCTTGTAAAGGAACTGTGGAGTTCTGTCGAAGTAGAAATAATTTGCTCCGAATTTGACCAAGTGCTGTTTCAATCCTAGACAGCAGGTACAAAAGATATGACATAATTGTCCCTGCTTTAGACCCAATGTGCACACTTAGTTTCGCTAGCTACAACTGTGTCCATTGTTGTCAAAGACATTACGCAATCAGTTTTTCATTCCGCCCCATCATAAGTTCATAACTGTTCGTGTCTATAGGTGCCTCCCCCCATTGTTCTGTATACAGTTATATTATCTTCCCGTAATTTCCATTTGACTATACCTGAAAAAATATATGGGCTAATAAATATAAACTTTCATTAAGAAGATAACTACTCACTGCAGTCATAAAAGTCAAGAACAAGTCTAGCCCCTAGAATATTTTTATGCTCATAGTCCATTTTTACACTCAAAACACATCTGCTGATTACATTAGTTTTTGTTTGTAAATCCTGCAAGATACATATATGTAATGGGCCGGTCAACTTAATTCTCTTTTCAAAAATAATTCATGAAATCTAGTATATAGTCGTAAAGGAGAATACAATTTCAAATGCATTGGTATGGGGATCCTCTTAAGAGATACAAAGCATTGCTTGAGAGCCCCTGAAATTTCATAATGAACTATTCCATCCTTTGGATTGGAGAGCTCAAATGTGTCTTCAGGGAGAATGAGGTAATGAATGAAGTGACATAAGATTATACTGACTAATCAGGGGTTAATCTAGGATTAAGGGGAAACTACCTTTTTGTACTTTAGGGGGGTAAAAAGCTCTTCAAAGGGGAATTTTTAATAATCACAAAGTTTCACTTTTTAAACTTTAAAGCATATTTTCCAACTGAAAACAGCAAAGGATAATCAGAAAAAGACAAATCTGAAGGATTTGGGTAGATATTGACATAAAAAAATGAAGGAAAATGCAACATTTCAGTAAATTTAACACAATTCTGAGGGGGAAAAGGGAAGTGAGTTAACTATTTTTGTGTCAAAACTATAGATCTATAGGACTATACGAATACACTTTCATTATATATATATGTCAGAATTGGTTCAACTATCATCAGAATCGGTTCACCTATTGTCAGAATCGGTTCACCTATCATCAGAATTGATTTTGTAAACAATGAACGTTACAATTCACCAAAATATGTGAAAAGCAATATAATTTAACTGAGAGCAATCATTATAAATCTTTCATAACTCGTATCGTTTGACATGTACTTACCTCCCTTGCGCTGAGAGGCGGGAGATGGGATATAATTGGAGGCCGAAATTGATTTTCAAATTCATTCGGCTTCGCAACCGTTATCCCATTCTGATGCATCTGTGAAAAACAAGAAATAAATTATTGATAATTCTAAACTATTTCATCTAAAAGTTTAACAGGGGTATATATAACAAACAAAACAATTTAACCTTGACATCAATGAAATACAAAAGGGGAGATAATGCAAATGTTTAACATGAACTTAATGAATGTAATAATGACATGTACAAATAATGACATGACATATTGGGTATAATATAAGTTTCTCAATCATTACTAGTAAAGGAAGACCAACAGACACACAGAACATTAATTTGATGTTTATATTGAAGCAATATTATCAATCATCACTGTATGATTGATGATGACATCACCATCTGTTTTTTGAAGCATTTGACCTCTTCTTTGCAATGACAACTTTAGCTAAGGCAGGATCTTTCATATACATATATTGTTTTTCAGTCATTTTTGGGGATTATGTTATATTAGAAGGTCATTTTTGGAGGTCACATTTGAAGATCATGTTTGGAGAATTACATTTTGATATGTCATGCACTTCAATAGAGCTGACTGACGATGACCCACCATACACATTAATTATTATAGAATAATTGCTACATAATATCATTCTAATATGTACCTTTGTTTTAGTTCAATTTAAGTTTCCCTTCAGAAATAATTAACAACATACATATTACCCAACTATTTATGTACATTAGGTAAATAGATCAAATCTGATATCCTGTTTTCTGTCACTTGATCTTCTGTTCCTAATTCTATGAAATAAAATCCAACATTATATTTAACCTTTTAAAACCTCAAATTGGTCACTGGAGTATCTAATCAAAGGCAAATAATGATCCTCCATTCACAACACATAGGATTGAAGGACTTGTCTTGTTTACCACTTTGATGCTAAAAGGTTTTGATCTCTCGTAAAAGTCCATTGTGCAAGGAAATGTACATGGAGAGAAAGCATTTAGAATCAAACCCCAGGATATTATGGAACACACGGCATATATCTTACTGAACCAGAAACAGTCCTTTAACATTTTTCTATTGCATGCTAGCACCTTTTTAAAATTCCACCACAGGATATTGAATAAACTTTCAATCTTATTTATTGCATGGCTCCAAGAACTTGTATGAAATGCACTGGTCCGGAGATGATTCGCTATTTTTTAAAATACAGTGCGGTGTACCTCTTTCCTGAACAATACACTCCCCAATACAACAGGTCTAATATTGATAAACATATTGATTTGGGACAAAATGTCAAAAGCGTTTTTCAATTATATAACTCAAGCAATTAGTTTTGTAAAAAGCTGTGTAAAACTCCCATTTTGTTGACTTCTAGGATAATCCATAAATACTTCGATAAATATACTAATGTAAATAGGAAAATCAATGTCAATTTCCTGCCTTCCTGCTCAGCTCACATCACACAACAGTCTCGCCTGGAGTGGCAGCCACGTTTAGATCCATTTTCACCGACAAATGAGCTATCATAACAAATTGTTCAAAGTTACGTAGGTACAGTGTACCTAATGGGTGAACGATTAAGGACAATAAAACAATGATTTATACCTTCAAATCTGTTAAATTTAAATATGCCATTCATCTACTAAGGAATACTTTTCTACAGCAATATATAAATGCTTATCTGGCATTTGATCAGGTATCTAAAAATCAATTTTTGATCTCAGCAAGAACATGGTTGTTTTATATAATATGTATTTACCATTTTATCAAATTATTTATACCCATTTCATTAAAGAATAGTGTCATTATGATGACAGAAAAATAACCAGTATTAGTGCATTATATATACTGCATGAACTAAAAAGTTTGTTTTATAGTGTATTTGTATAAACTGTATTTTTTTCCTCTAAAACAAGTTACACATTATCTATTCAAATGGAAAAAGGGTCCGGTAATGGTAACAAAGCTGATAATTTTGGGTGTACTCAGTTTTTCACTCAATGAAACAGTTTTCTGTAAATTGGAATGTTATCATACTCACATAAAGGCCTACATCCCTGTACAATGTAACCAACAATATTGCTTAAATCTTCTTTTTTTCAAATAATCTCAACTTAAAATATATGAAGTTGTACTCTTTCATAGACATATAATAATATCAATTAAATTGCATTGCATGGTCCCTTCAAATTTCTAAAACATTCAAAGTTTAACCTCAGTCTTTTAGATATATAATAATTAATAATAATTTTGGCCACTTTAACCAATTATGTAGTGGTGCTCCTTGCACCCCAGGGCCACCACTTTCCCTTTTTCTAACAACAAGCGAGAAATATACACCAACTCAAAGATGGCCCCTTTAAATATATATATTAAACTTCAAATATGATCCAAGTTCTTCCAGCCTTTGATCATGATCTGTCATATTCTTGATGGTTGTAGATTTGTATAGATATTGAATTGCTGATACAAAACTATATGGGACCTTTATAATAAACATTTGTAGGTACCCAAATCTGTCACATATATATATATGCATGCCATCCAGATTTTCATATCAACATATATGTTAGGAGTTTCAACATATTTTTGTAAGTAATATTACCTAAAGCATTTACCTATTAAGATTATGTGATAATATATTCAATAAGTACTGTACACGAGGGAGCAGATTTAGCAACGAAAGGAAACGGCGGCAAAAGATCGGTTACCACGCGTACGTTGATCAGCCTCCCAAGCTGGTCCAGCTGGCAACCCATGAGAAAGTTTTAAACGGTAGCCTACGACTTTGTTGGTTCGAGATTCACAAACTCGGACTGTTCAGATGGGACATAATCTTATACAATCCATGGCATTTAAAGTTTCTACAAAGGCGTCCGGAGGTCCATCAAACTTGACAGAACTTTTTTCATGTATAGACACACTACACTGAGAACTGTCAAAATCACCCGTGCGTGAAACTGAGCGAAGATATCAACAAGTTTCGTTTCAAGATATAGCTTACCTGTTTCAGAGGCATTTTCAGCGTTTTCGCTGTCCAACTTTATAATATATCCATTAGTCGAATGATATAAATCCGCACATGAATTTAAAAACCGACATTTGACAAAGAATTTTGACAAGCCGCTAAACTTTCACTCCTTTCGCCGTCACGTTGGCACACTGTATTGCTTTGGAAGGAACTCCAATCCACACGGGTACTATTCATATGCAAATGAGGCGCCTTGGTGACAGTAAACAACATGGCGGGTTTCTCCCTTTCAGAAAAAGCGATCGGGGACAATTGTTTGTTTACTCCCGTTGTGGAAGTATTAGAATCGCCTATAAAAGGTGATAAGAAGGGTGGCTAGGTATTATAGATATCGATCGATTGTCGGTATATATACCTACATATAACACGAGCTAAGATCACCGACAGAACAATCGGAAGAACTTTTTTCTCACCTCAGGTGAAATTAACAACGGTGTATATATCTCAGTTTTTCTCATTGTGATATTTAACTGTATAAAATCACGCAGGAAGCACATCATTAACGCCTTTATGAGAATAATCTACCAGACAAACTGGGCAATTTGACAAACTTACAATAAAATCATTTGGATACAACTACAGTCAATGAATAAAAAGTACGGATTTGGATAATGATGAGAAAGTATATTCAAATACCTTATTAAGTATACGTTTACATATTTATATTCATCGTATATAGTTTATGGGATATTATTACTTATGTCGACTAAATGTGGAGTTCGATCCTGAAGACCTCATGAACCAGAGAAGTACCACACGAGAAGACGGTGACACCATTTGTTAATGATCTGCGGTATATAACACGTCTTGGAGAGCATTTCTTGAAGAAAGTTCGTATTATGTGCATCTTGTTGAATAAGATGTAAAAGCGGTTCTGCTTTTATAGCTTTAAAACTATGTCAGTTGCGTTTAAACATTATTAAACACCGAATACTATTTAGTACTGATGAAGTTTTAAAAAAAACCCACGTGGAATTCAATTAACAATTTCGGGGGAAATCCGGGATTTTTAGACAGAGGATAACAGGGAAAAGTCGGGTTACGGGAAAAAAATCAACAATCTCCTCTCTCATAAATCAATTCTGTTCTCTTCATTTCTTGCCACAACCAACCAAACATGACATAACCTTCAACCAATTCAAGTTGGTCATTATCTGGTAGAAGAGAAGTAATTTAAACAAAAAAAATGAATGGACCTTCTGGTGACGACTTGAAAAAAAACAAGGGCGTCGTGAATTCGACGAGCACACAGGTACATGTACTAGCTAGGAGAAGACTAAGAAATTATGACGGTTATATCACAGTGAAGTAATAATCATAAAAAAAAAATCAATTTTGTAAAAATCCAACGAAAATGTATGCAAATATCAGTTTTATACGATGTACGTCAAGCGATTGTAATTTCACAAAGAAAAAAAATCGGACAGTGTCTGATTCCCGATTATTTTATTGCAATATATAATTGCATAATTATGATGTATAGCATCAGCTATGTTTTCTTAAAATTCAACAAATCGTTTCCATTACATAGGTAAATAACTTTGATCAATATTTTAGTAAGACTTTCTATGATTGATCGAACTTACGTGTGTGTATCAAAAATTCAATTCATTAACCATATTCTTTGCACAATTTGTTTTCAATAAAATTGTATTACATAAACGATAACGATTGTCTTCATTCATAGAATTTATGTAATGTCAAAAGAGAGCATTTCTGGATAAGGTCAGTTTTTATTACAATATATCAAATCACCAAAATTTCCGCTAGAAAATGATCAAATCTGCTAAATAAAAAGACAAAAAAATCTCATTTCATCACCACTGACATAGTTATAAGATATAAAAAGCACGGGGAGTTCCATCCTCCATTTGTACCACGGGCTTAGGTTCTAATCTAAGTCCATGATTTGTACAGAGAAGTAGAGACCTAGTATTGCCTTCATAACGGAAACTAAGCATCTCTCGTCGATTTTGCCATAAGTATGTAAGAGTTACATCCCTTACCACTTACTTTGTGAGCCACTGCTTTTCAAGGTGCATTGTACCACGGGAACCTGAGAATTTGTTACAGCTAGTTTTGGACCTGAAATAGTGTGTTTAGAGAATTTTTTTTTCACATTTGGGGGGGGGGGGTCAAGATCAATTTTCGATAAAAATGCCCCCCCTCAATGGTCATAAAGGTTATATGACCATGAAGGGGGCATTTTTATCTAAACCCCTAAAAAGTGTAAAATTACTCTAAACACCCTAGTTTATGTCCAGAACTAGCTGTAACAAATTCTCAGGTCCCTGTGCATTGTACCTGTTGAAGCTTACGAATATGATAATATCCAATATTTTAGTGATTACTGGAAGAAATTCAGAAATATTTCTTCCACATGGAATTTATCGTGAAATCACTCAATGTTGAAGAGAATTTGTTTGTCCATGCATTTATGACAACAATAGAATTGGTAGCGTTCACGTTTCGTGCCAGCAGGCCACAGGCCCAATAATATTATTAATCTGAGCTTTTGGATATTGCAAAGAAGTTGCTGAAGATTTAAAACCGATTTGACACCTGTGACCTTGAAAGTTGGCCAAGTTTATTGATTTTAACAAAATTGGTAGCTGTTATCAAAACCTAAGCCCATTTCGTTGTGGAGAAGAAATTTATTGAAGATTTTAAACTGACCCCCGTGACCTTGAAAGTACAGTTTGTGTAGATCAAGTTCAATCCCAGCATACTACAAGCCCGGTATCAATGCCAAGGACCTTTTGGTTATTGAAAAGAAGTTACTTGAAAATTTTGAGACGTTTGACCCATGGGGCCTTGAGAATGGGTCAAAGTAATTCATTTGAACAAACTTGGTAGCCCTTGGTTCCAGCGTGCTACATGTCTAATATCACGCAGTTTTCTATTTAGAAGTAGTCGTTTTAAGTCGTTTTAAACAAATTTGACCCATGCGACCTTGAAATTGTTCCTTTGAACAAATTTGATAGCCCTTCATCCAAACATGCTGATGTATCAGTATCCTGGGACTTTCGGTTATAGAGGAGAAGTCGTTAGAACTAAAATCTTGACGTCGGACGACGATGTGAGTGTGTGTGTGTATCTGAGAGGCTGACGTTTATATGTACCGATTACGGTGCTATCACACTAAATTGTACTGCCGAATGTCCCAAGCAGAACACCCCTCCCGGCACATGTTTAGTAATTTACTACCATCGCGGACTTACATAGTGATACCATTTATGAGTTATGAGACTCTGGTAGGTAAGCCTTCATCAGTCACAGGGACGAACGCTCAACTAAAGGCAAAAAAGTGATGTGGTATCAAGAGAGACATTAGAAAATAGAAAGTAATTTAGAAAGAAGAGGGAAAAAATATCCAAATTAAATTTAGTCGCCTATTACGATAAAGCAACGAGGGGGGGGGGGGGGGGTCAGCAGGAACAATTCTTATTCCCTAGCTACCTGCAGGGCAGGTGATTGATCTCTTACTTATAAAATATACGAGACGGTGTACCCTTCTACAGGACTTTACCATCAAAATACTCAATATGAGCACAGAATTAGATTAATCTCTCCAATTCCTTTGAGCAGCAACTCGTTTTCATGTGTTTAACTAGACATTGCTCCTTATAACCCCCGTTATCTAACCAGGCCCCAGTTTCATTAAGGAAATTCCTTAACTGAAAAAGTAAAGCATTAAAAAAGAACTTTCCATATAGTGGAGGTATATATTTATAATGTTGACGAAGACGGGGCCTGAGAACATTAATTGGTGTTAAATGGAAAATAGAAACTTACTTACTCCAGGCAGGGACATATATGTCCCTGCTCCAGGTACTCCCCTGCCCACCTGCTGTGACATCCCCTTGATGTCATACCCGGACAGTTTACAGGTGTGTCTTGGACCTCCTGCTGTCAGCACTGGACACAGGTGTGTTAAGTGTTACCTGTACACTAGTTCCACACACCTAACATGGGTCGAGATGCTTTCATTACATAACTATTCCATTATGATTTCCAGTGAGATAGTAATTAAAAGTTATTTACAAGGTGTGAGTGCAATAGACCAGAATGTTGGTCCCGGTACTGAGGGACAAGCATTCTGGTCTACTACCAAATCACCCTGTAAATAACTGTTTCTATTTCCTAATTATAAAGAAAAAATAAAGATAATAAAGCTGTGTAACAATTTAAAAGTTCAGTGACTATAAAACGTTTAGTATGAATAACCACGGACTTAGATTCTTAGACTATCTAAGTCCGTGGAATAATTAATAATGACAGTGGGCATTAATAGCCGAGGTATTGGGAACGTTCATATAGTTGGATGCAGCATGTTGGTCCTCGGGGTTTCTTTCGAGATTTTTAAAACCGTTTTGGGGAAAAATAGCGAAATCGCGACTATTTACTTTTTGCTGTAGTATCAATCGTTTGTAATCAGCTCACCTTTAGAAACACTGTATATTCATACAGAAAATACAAGGCATTCTATATGACATTCCTTTTTTTTTTAATCTTTCATGTCAATGATATTACAATGTCTACAATTGGTCATTATACTGTAATTCGCTCAGAGGAAATGAATTCAAACTGACTTTCCGGCTAAAGTAAAAAAAGAGACAGAAAAAGAAAAGACATTGAAAAAATTTCTGTTTTTTTCCCCTCTCAAATTAACGTATTTTTAAGCATTGTTCAGAAACTGGACATGCAATCAGGGTTGTAGTGTCTCAGATTCAATGCTACCCATCGGTGAACATACTCTATTCAGAGCTGTCTGTTTTGGTTTCAATTAAACTCACTATCTGAAAATTCTGGCAACATAATGTCATCTTCAGCAGAGTAATAATAATTCATTTACAATCAGACGCTAGCCTGACCTTGGCTGTTCTCGATATCGCCTATTCTGAACTCATTCAGATCGAGTAACGAAAATGCTTATAGTATGGTCGGGCACTAAGTTACGTTATCGACGAGATGGAGTTTCCGAAGCCTTTGCCATCTTGTAAATATCTCGTAAACTCTCGCGTGATTTCTCACCAGGTGTCGTCTGCCTAATGCCCACGTAACAAGAAACGTTTTGACCAATAGAAGTAGACTATGCGCTTCAAACGGGTAATTTTATCACAAATTGAATTTACACACGTAAAATCAAGTTTTTACTTAAGCCCATTTTATATACATCTTTAAAACCTTACCCGCAGCGTTCACAGGGACCTGAGAATTTGTTACAGCTACATGTAGTTTTGGACCTAAAATATGGTGTTTAGAGTAATTTTACACATTTGGGGGGTTAAGATCAATTTTCGATAAAAATGCCCCCTCAATGGTCATAAAAGCTAAAGGGTGGAAAATTTTCCAGATCGAAAAATCGACCCCACCTACCTTTCTTGCATCAAAAATCACATTTCTAGTTGAGGTACGAAAAAACGCTTGGTACCGTTGGAAAGATGGATAATTTTTATTTCATAAACCTCCTAAATGCAAGTCAAAAGTATCCTCCTTCCGCAGAAATAATCTCCATTTTCTCCAAAAACACTCAAAATTTCCGGCTAAGTTTAAGGAAGACCGCCATCCAATGACAGCAAAAGACCAGCACGCGGGGTGACGTCAACCTAATGAATATGTAACGAAGTGGCCTGCAAGCCGCGACAACTATGAGACACGGAAATTTTGCGTGTTTTTGGAGGAAATGGAGATTATTTCTGCGGAAGGAGGATACTTTTGACTTGCATTTAGGAGGTTTATGAAATAAAAAATAATACAATTTTTATTTTGCACGTCGATATCTCGGTCACAAAAGGGTGTCGGACTTTGCTGCAGTTTTCGACAATTGTGTTTTTGGATCATATAGGTTCCCATTTCTTTTTCTGTTCAGGATACACTTTCAGTCATCATAAGTGAATGTTTTATGAAAAGATTCATATCATTAAACACAATTTGTCGTTACAAAAACGGCTCTTCAGCGAGATTCCTATTGCTAGACCGAATATTGTGCCAATACCTTTTTGCCATAGACTTAGTAAGTAAATCGGATTCCTTGGTTTTGTGTCGAGAATTATAACCCATTTCAATAGAAGATAAAGACTATAGTTCTCTTTAGAAATTTGCCTCATTTATATACACATAATAAAAAGTACAGTGTTTATCATATAAGTAACTTTTCTAAAAGATTCTGTTTAAACATTGGACATTTTATGCTATGTGTATGTAACATAATTATAAAGGGTTGTTTTATCCATTGGGGACGGTCAGTGGTATCTAAGGTTACAATTATGACGTCGTAATAATGTTGACGACAGCAATCGGCCAATGGCATTCATGGCCCAATGAATGCCAAATGAATTCGGCAGGGTTATATAGAAGGAAAGCTGTACAATTGTTAATATAACCTTTAAAGGTAAAAAAAAAAGAGAGCAATACATCTATTCACATACCAATGAATGTTTTCTCGGATTGAAAAGAAACATAGCAATCCATTTTTATCTGTCAAACTGAATCTTTGAATGTTTTCAATTTTTTTACTATGGTATATAGGGAATGTGCGTGGACAAACAGATTCGAACTCCATAACTCTATCAATATTGAGCAATGCTGGATACGTTGTATCCGCAGTTTGCTTTTTTAGGATCGTACCTGACATACAAATGTAGTGAAAAACTATTATCTATGAAATTATCAATTTGTCATCTGATTATTGAGAACAACAAGGAATTAAAAAAATTATGTGTCTGTATAAGCTACAAAGAATATAACTTGATATCAGCTCTTCCATGTACGTCCCTGGTTCCTCACGTATTAACTGATTCAAAATTTTGTGTGAATTTGCGGTCGAAATGTGCATGCAAACATTAAACCTTTATTGATATATATTATGTTACTACCAATTAGTATATATCATAAGACCAGGGACGGATATGTGAGACCTCTCATATATACGTTCCTGATAAGACTGAGCAAAGATGGCGTAACACTCACATATGCTGTTCACCTTTTAAATTTAGTAATAGATACAGTATGCCGACAAATTGAATTTAACTGCATCATACAGCTGTTTCGTCTTCATAGGACTCTTCAGTGATACTAGGGGCCAAAAGGTGGGGATAATTAAAAAAACTCTTAACTAATGTAGAAGCAGAAGGTCTCAGGTGCGTAAACCCCCTTTAATTTATCAATTAGAAGTAAAACTAAACTTAAAAAGTTTAAAAGTAAACTTAAATTATTGAGTACAAATAGTATAATTCCGTGATAATTATATAAACTACATGTTGCTGATAGTGATTGACCATATAAAATTACGTGACTTAGTATTTTAGAACTAATTTAAGTAGTCTAAGATAAGAAAATAAATTTGAGCAATACCGAAGACCGATATGCGGACTTGTGCCAGTCTATGCATTTTGATGACTCTTCTGCTATGGAGGTAAAATTCTTTGGTGATGCAAACAATGGCCGACAAAGGAAAAGTAAAACCAGTGAAGGTTTGTGTACTTTATCTATTATGTGGGTATAACTGATCGTTGTTGCTATAACAGAGAATATAATAATCAAGTGTTTGTATTGTTCTTGTTGTTAATGACCGAATTTTTGGTCGTTTTGAATGGAAATTATCGAAATATACAATTGTCGCTAGATAACGTGGTTTTTCCCTCGTCGTTCATTCACCGGAAGTTGAGATTGAGGTCGACTGAGTCACTATTGCTAGCGTGTTCTTTGTATGATTGGTCGAAAATGAGGAAATTAAAATGAAACAGGTCAGCTTGATAAATGTGTCATGTCGTGTAGAGTGTTGATAGTGGTCCCCGTTACGTCAGAGATCTTACCAGCATCAGCAGTAATGGCGGCCATGTGATGGCTGATGATGATGATGAAACAACCTGCTTCTTAGTTTGGACAAAATCTTAAGCCAATCGCTTGACATATTGACATTTATTTACAGGAAATAGCAAGTTGCTGATGGGCTGGCCATGATTGAAGGGGGTTAATACAACGAATTAAACTTTTAACGATCACTAACACACTTGACAGCACTAGTGGGCCAATGCACAGACCAACCATGAGGGGCAGTGTGAAGTAAGATACATATTGTTTAACATTTATAAATATAGATAGATTGTATAGCCTGTATGAACAATGTCACAATGTTGTACATATTTGACCAATTTTCCCTTGATTTGAATTGAAAACCTGTTACATTTCTGAGATTTTCAGTAAAATGTATTGATGCATTTTATACTACTTGTACATTAATTCATTCTACTTAGAATACAGATAGTAAGATAAGTTTGTGATAAAAAGTTGAAAGTATAACCATAGGCAATAAACTATGTTCAAGGTACATTGTTAGTATAAACCCTAAATGAGAATTATGTCCCATTCTAAAGGAAGATTTACTATAGTTCTTTTTAGAAATATGCTATCTTAAATATAGTTACATGTATATTGTTTCATTGATATTTATGTAGTTATAAATACAACCAGTGTTTGTCTTATAACAAATCTTCTGAAAATGTCATTGCATACTAATAAATTAAAATGATAAGGACATATTATGTGAGAACCTAGCTGTGTGGTTACTGGTATTTACTATTTAGTTTAAATGCTACATTATTTACTAGTAAAATATAGTAGACTTGTTTTCAAGGATTCTGTTTAAACATTGTACATTTCATACTATGTGTATGTAAGAATAAGATGTATATTAGGCGCTGATGTGTATATGTATACAAATGTGTGTTACAGAAACGCCGGATGTCGTCCACACTGTAAGAGGCTCGTGTGATTGTCACATGGCAAGAGCCTATATTGAGGAGATCTACTTTGACATAATGGAGAGAGGGTCAGCAGCACAGGGTCACATGACTAATGGTCAGTATCAGGATGACAACTCAACTGATGTTTTCGATGCCATCAAGAGAAAGTTTGTCAGTTTGTCAGAGAATTTCCTCATGCAGGGCTTTCTTCCGTTTCGACGGAAGGGCTCTAGCAATGAGTCTATACCGGAAGATGTCAGCTGCTCAAGGCCGGGGTCACTGGGCGGAGAAACTATTGAAATGTCCCGGTTTGGACGGGAGAAGGAACTAACAATGAAAGGTCACGACTTTTACCTACAGCAGCTGTCTAACCCGACTTGGTGTGATGAGTGTGGAGACTTTATCTGGGGCCTGTACAAGCAGTGTCTACGTTGTCAGCGTGAGTACTACCTCTGTTGTATTTGACACTTTAGTGTGTTCTGTGTGTACACACGTAGTTGTACAACCATGTCCTATAATGACATGAAGGCTAGGGATCAGTAATGAGTGTTATGGGGATTTCGTGTTTAACACATAATTAATGTGGATGTATAGCGGATTATTGATAGCAAGTTTTGAGCTATTTCTGGCTGCCACAAAAAATATTGTAACAGTTATTTATCTACTAATTTGTTTTCTGGGGTCAATGGGTCCCTCCTATACTGAATTTAAGTATTTAAATTTTATGACTACTATCATAATATTTTGAATGAAGGACTATGGAATCATATGTAGAGATATCACTGCTGTAGTACACTGTACATTAAGGAACTGAGAAATTTATCAGAATTTTTATTTTAAACTGGATTGGGTAATTGACATGACAATGCCACACTTTTTACCATAATTTGAATTCGTTCATTGTATTTCCTGTCATGAGTTTACACACTGCTGGCACTGGATATAGCAACAGATCATTTTTAATACCTGAGCTTTTTCACTCCTCTTTTTAGGTCTGGTAAGAAAGACCTTACCGGTTCCTAAAACCCACTGATAAAGCCCTGAACTCAATGATTGTACATATTTCTGTTCCGGTTCAATTAGGGTTGGCTTGTCGTAAAGGTCCTAAATTAAAATTATATAAATGAGATTTGGTTTTACTCCTATCATTATTCGTGTAATGTTGGAATATGTAACCAAACATTCGATAGACCAAAATTTCCTTGGTATTATAATGGAATTGATGCACACTTTTCAGGGTTTTCCCTGGGTCTTTCAAATTTCATATATATTGAAGATCAAGACCCAGGAATCACATTGAACATATCATAGTGTAAAACTTTATCAATTTTGGAATCCTTTTGGTAATTAATGTAAGGAGTCAAAATGCAGGTTTTTGTGATACAGGAAAAACCCTGCACTTTTGACCACGTAAATTGTCCAGTAAGGATGCCTACAGTATTTTCATTGGTAATCCCTAACATTAAAAAAAAAAACCCAATAAGTTTATCAGTATGTATTTAACATTTTAAGCCCCAATGAAAGTTATGATCAATATTTCATACATCAAATAACATATCAATTATCATTTGGTTGAAATTGGCTCATTTCGTAGATGTAGATATCAGAATTGCATATAATTTATAATGTCATGTTAGAAACATGTTAATCTTACCGTTTACATGTTTTGGAACATATTTATGTCAAAATAAATGCTCCTGAACCCAGCTGGAATGTTTGTCCATTTTTCTGACCAAAGAACTAAAGGGAGGTAATTAATGTCATAAGGAATATTTAGGAAATTGGTATTCATTCATGAAAGATGGAGCATTCATTTCAGCTCTTATCTTGATATTGTCCAAAATTTGCATTCAAAAGGCTATTGAAATACTGTTGTGTGTCTAGTCAACATCTGAAATGTGTGTGTGTGTGTGTGTGTGTGTGTGGAGAAGGGGGGTATCTTTTCGGCACTGTTCCCTTTAATCTTTTACAAATGCAATGAATTTGTATTATTTCAGGGTATACAAAAATTGAAAGTAACCTACAAATATTTATGTATACACATGTCCCACACATTACACTTGCGAGAAGCATGTATAATGTATTTTCTAAATTCTTGATGAATTCATGCCTAATGCAAGATTAATTCTGTTGATAAAGTACTGGCAAAAGATTTTATACATTATTATATATCATTAGTTTTCCATATCTAGCTTTCAAGAAGATTAATTATACAGTATAAGACTATTAAATGTTCGATCACATGAATTGTACTACCAGATGACAACTTGATGATGAGAGATTTATAAATACAAGTAAACCAAAATGACGAGATAACCATCTTGTGGCAATGAGCACATGCTGATTGATGAGGCTGTCAATTATAATTATCTATTCTAGCCAGGCTAAATATAAATAGTTAATACTCTCATTCTTTGTTTCATCTACTATATTATTTTACTGTTTAATGTTGAATATATTAAGCTTACAGTTTAGATAGAAAGGATGACTTTTAAACTATGTGAGGTAACTATAGCTTGTGTTAGGTCTCCTGCATTGGCGGTATATGCTCAAGCAACCTATCAATTTCTCTTTGTCATCATTTTTAACTTTTTACGTTTTCAAAATTTTCTAAAGAATCAGGAGGATTTGAATCTTGGCCAGAATAACCCTTGGTAGATGAGGAAAATGGTAAAATTAGGATTTCTACCCCAATCCCAGGGGTCAGGGTGTCGCCCAAAAGCGAAAATTAACCAGTAATATAAGGTTGAATACTGTACATGTCTATTGCAACAAATGCAGTAATATATAATACCCTACTTAACCTATTTTAAGTGATAATGCACACATCTAGTTCAGGAGCCTAATAATAACAAACATGCGTAGAATGTACATACTGTAAGCTGTATTAGGGTCAACTATATACTGTTATTTCATAATGTTGTCATGGTGATCATTTACCGAAGTAAGTATGGCTTTTATATAGTTATGATGGTTATATTGCCAGATGGTTAGGTCATAATTCAAGACAAAGTAGATCAAACCCATTCAATGAAGACATTCTTTGAATTCATAACCTAGTTGACATCATTCTTGTGCTGTTTGATAAGATTAGTTAGCTACACAGTTTTAAGATACCAGAGAGTCAAAAGTACAGATTGGTAACAAAGTTATGTTTTATTAAGCTGTTGTATCTTTATTCCAATATATATTCATGAATACGTAAAAACGAAAGGTGAGGAATTTTCATTTGCTTATTTTGAATGCAGGATGTAACAACGCTATGTCATTTCACAGTCAATGGAGTCAAACGTTTCTTCTTTTCTATATTCTTGTTAAGTGAGAATTGATATATTGATTCAATTCTTAGATGATGAACCAAAATAAAACTAACAAACACAGTATTTAGAATGTATTTCAGTCAGGATGATGATCTCCCACATGGTATATTAACTTAGATATTATATGCATAATTAGAAATGAATAAAATTTGAATTGTTGGTTGCTTCTCTTAATATTTAGATATTGGTTGACAAAACTTTTTAAAATATTGGAACAACTACTCCCACATAATACATGTTTGAATATAAACTTTATTTATCATTGAATCAAGTTATCCAACTTATATTAATCACTCTTGTTGGCCTGGATGTTAGCATGCGATGGGTCTTATTAACTCTTATTGTGGGAGGAAACCAGAGTACCCAGAGAAAACCCATGTGGTCGACAAATGACCCAATACTTTTTCACATCTGGTCGGGGAATCAAACCCTAGGCCGCCTTGGTAAAAGGCAAGTGCGCTATCCAAGGCACTACGAACCCACCTTTGTGGTTACCATGTTTACTGGTATTAAAATTATACAACGAAAAAGAAACAATTTTACTTGTAAACTGTACTGTGAAAACACACATGTATTTAGAATTATATATTTATCCACAAATTCATGTCTCCATGATAAAGTGTTTAAAAAAGCACACACAATTTTAGCCCCCAAAAATATATTATTTTACAGTACCATGATAATGGATTCATGAAATGTGATTTGGACTGAGTCATGATATGGTCATTGGTAATTCAAGATGTATAATGTATTCCTTAGGATGATGGGCTTATTGAAAGACACATTCATATTTACCTATTAGACAGGAAGTCAGGAATTACTTCCTTAATTCTTACTTCCTGTTACATATTTTCATGCTATTAAGAGATGTGACACAGGATATGGACAAAGGACACTTGTTAAGTGCAGATTTAGCCTCATATAGGTGGACACAGCTCCTTGACCTCCTCAGCTTATGGACACTTGATTTTCAACTGCAGATACTGATGGACACATGTCATTGACATCTTAGGTTTCTTGGCAGAATTTTCGGCGAAGTGTCTTTATATTTGTGGTCTGATTTTGTGAGATCTAGGTCTCTAATGCTGTGTGTCTGGAGTAATTATTTTGGTCATATATGTAAAATCTTCAGTAGTACACAGTTAAACCGCATTGGTAAATAGACAGTAGTATGTAGGACAGGAAGTATAGCATTATTACCGTAATCTTGACTTCCTATAGTAGGTATTGTCAGAAGGCACAACAACATGTAGAGGATGCCACGGATGCCCCCATCTCTAGAATATCATATAGATTAAATGAATTAATTGAATAATTTTGATATAGTAGTAAAATTCTTTATCTGTTATACATAATTAGCCAGTCTAAGTATACCATTACCGACCCACCTCAAAAACATAAATGTATATGATGTCGCTATAAACCCACCTCAAATAAATGTGGTCAGTGCACACCCTAGTGCAAATAATCATAACATTTATGCATCAAGTTAAGGGATGGTTACCATATATTACAACACACTGGAAATAAATATTGCAGACAACTGTTCGTGTTCATTTCGTGTCGAGTTCTGAAAAGAATTGGACACAAGTCAATTAGTAAAGTATAAATTCAAACTCAGCGACCATCTTACAAAAAAAAACCCCAGTATTTGCTGTAAATTAAATCCCATAGACACATGTACACATAAAGCGACAGTGAAGGACACATTCAAATCTTAGGTACAGTGGAAGGACACAAGAAATTTAAATCTTCAGTTAACACAAAGGTCACCATATACCTATCCTTTTCTGGGTTTGAACCCTGGTCTGGTCTGTCTGGTCGTTACTTTTTCTGTTTCTCCTGTTACAGTATGTACGTAGTGCCTGCTACGAACCCTTGTTTAAAGCATTTGGTATAAGCTTGGCTAGAAAATATCCAAACCTGGGTCGTAAATAGTTGTCTTTAGGGGCAAAGAAAAAGAAAGAAGGAATAAAGTGAAACTCTACGACTGGATTTTTTGGCGACTAGGTAGCTCATATTGATTGAGTGTCTGCCTAGAGTTCAGAAGGTTCCAGGTTTATACCTTGGTGTGGCTGTTACATTTTGTCTTTCTCCTGTTACACAAATAGATTTTGTCCCTGTTGAAGACACTAATTGCTGATAAATATTAAATAGAGGTGAAAATAGTCAAAAGTTATGACTAAAGTTTACCTCATCAAGTAAAGGTGAAGGTCATGCACCGACGTACAAAAACAATTACCAGGTGAAGGTCACAAAATGGACACACCTCCATGGCTTGTTTAGTTTGTCGTTGGTAATATTATAGTGACTGATCGATCATTACAGAATTAACCAGGATGGAAATGAAGTTTCCTTGTGTTATCTATATCCTTCCTTATTGGCCATTGTACAGTTTATGTAATCTGTCCCTCTCGTCATATATGTTATGTTAGTTACTGACTGGAGCGGAATCTGTCCCTCTCTGTCATTTATGTTCTGTTAGCTACTGAAAGGAACGAAATCTGTCCCTCTCATCAAATATGTTATGTTAGCTACTGACTGGATCGAAATCTGTCGGTCATTCCAGACTTTGCCTGCTATAATTACAGTGTTGTTCTTGTTCTACCAGCTATATACCAAAAGGTGTAAATTTAGATGTGAAAGTCTTTCTATCTGACAAATCTATTTATAACTGGCCAGTGAGTTAGCCCTGCTGCCATAGCTGAAAGGGAAACTCGTCTGTCTGTTTCACTAAAGATGTACACCACTAAAACAGGCATTTTGTATGATATAAATAAAAAACACATTTGTCTGGCTAACATTTTTAGCTTCTATAGGTAGACCTCCATGTAAGACGGGACAGAACAATAGTCATTTTGTCTTAGAGTCAAACATCCTCACTTCAGCAAACAACAGAACAATATTCATTTTGTCTTTAGAGTCAAACATCCTCCCTTTAGCAAACAGTCCTATAAATAGCTAAGACATAATGATGTACATTAGAAACATACAAATTACATAAATGTGATAAACATTATTTTTAAAACTACTGATGAGATGTTAGGAAGATTGCCAAATAGTATGGTCCATAAACTGTGAAAAAAGATGATGTTTACATGGAAAGTAGCATATCTTATCACTTGACTGCATTTCCTCCATGATTGTACCTGACTGTAATTTGAAGCTAAAAATGAATTATTGTAGTTAGGTAAAATCCAGGATACCATTATGATTCTGTGTTTGAGCTCTGAAAAACCTATGTAAGGTTTGATTGTTGATTGAGTTTGTCACGTCGCTGAAACAGTATGTACATGACATTGTATATAATTTCCTCACATGCTAGTTATGTACAATATCAACATCTGTGTACATGTAAAACCCCCTATATAACACTGGGTCAAGGCTGAACAGGGGTGTCTTGGTGCTGCTTTGATAATCTGACACTTGTTGGTGTAGATATTGGAGGGTCAGACAGTGCCTGGAGTGGGTAACTAGGCCCAGGCCCATGTTGAATCATCTTTGCTAGGACATTTTGTGCTCATGTCAAGGCCAAAGAAATCTCTGTTAACTTGCATAGACTCTCTTCATTCCTACCATTCCTTGTGTTTCACAGTGACATTTTGTTATCAAGATTGCTAAACTTTTCAATATTTTTATTTCTGGGTTGATTCCAAGGAATTGTATCAATAATAAATTAATTCACCATTCTGCTGTAATTTGAAGGAGTAGAGTACACTATTCAATGGGAGACCACTGTGTCTGTCTTGTGTTTGATATTGAGATTAAAACTATGTCAAACTGATTTCATCAAAAGTTATGTATGTACAAGTTTCTAAAGGTATAAGTTTTGATGTCTCCATATTCCAAAAAAGGTATTATTTTTCTATTGTTTGTATTGATGTTTATAATTTCTTAATTTCCTTGATAAAGGACTATATGCACTAAGGGGTGTTTTTGGCCCCACGCATTTTCTCCTTATTCTTCTAACAATTAAAAGTGCAGAACACAAACAAACAATTTCAGTAAAATTTAAAACGTTTATTGATGGTATTCCATAGCAACGGGCCATAGCAACGGGCCATAGTACCATAATCAGCTTAGGGTTCAAGAGAAAACATTTGATGATTACATTATGTAACAACATCCTGAACTATCCATTATATGTTTCTTTAATAAATATTACATTAATTATAACAGTTTCACAGTTTATATTTATTTATTGAAAGAAAATAAAAGAAAAGATTGTTGATTTTGACCATCGCAACAAGACGTTTTGCATAGCAACTAACATTATTCACACCTATTTACATACAATTTATTACAATATAACCATATTTGATACATACAATAAGGAGTAAACAATTACTGTGTGATATTTTCATTTGACTTTTGTGGTATTTACAAACTGAGTACTACACTAGGGCTATTTTAGCCAAAGCAACAAGCATTTTTGCATAGCAACTTACAATATTAACACATGGTTTGAATGCAAATCACTAGAAGATACACATATTTGATTTATACAATAAGAAGTCAACTTTTAATAAGTGATTTTGATTTGATTGTTGTGTTTTTTAGGAAATGAATAGTGTATTATGATGATTTTGGCCATAGCAACTCACATTTTCCATAGCAACGCACATACTTTACATTTATATACATACAAATCACTGAAATATACACATATTTGATACATACTTTCATTTTCATTTACATTAAATAAGAAGTACATAAGTATTGCATGATTTCCATTTGATTATTGTGATTTTTACAATACCAAATAGCTAATTGTGATCTTTTGGCCATAGCAACAGGCATTTTTGCATAGTAACTTAGGGCTGTTCCAGAATTAACCATATGGGGAGGGTGGTAGGCATTTTTTTCAGAGACTTACCATACATAAAATATCAAAGGTAATTGAATATATCTTAGTAAGGCATGGTAGACAGATCAAGTTTTGACCCAACACCCATAAATGGCACAATATGTAGGTGCCTGCACTGTCCCTATCCTAAATGATTAGTTAAGGAATAACTCTTTTATTGTTCATACGAGTTGTACATACAAATAACTAAAATGTACATAAAAATAGAAACAAACTTTGGCATTGCTTGATCTCATATTAATATATACACTCATAGATATAGCACACTGTCCATTTTCCAAGGTCTTCTAAGGATCTCTAAGGTTTAAAGCTTGAGTATTGAGTCATTTTTCCGCTGTTTAATTTAAGCTCTGTTTAAAATCATTGGTAAAATTCTAAATCCTTGGTTAAGCTCAGAAATCTTCAGTGAAGCTTGGAAATCCTTGATTAAGGTCGAACAACTTCGACAATGCTCGGAAATCATCAGTGAAAGTTGAATATTATCCATACAAAAGCTTCGAAATCCTTGGTGGAGCTTGCATTGGACACCCCTTGATAAAGGTCAGAAATCCATAGTAATTGATGCTTGGATATCCTTGGCTAAGCTCAGAAATTATCCATGAAGAAAAGCTTGGAAATTCTCAGTGAAGCTCAGAAATTCTCCCTGAATCTTGGAAATCAGCAGTTAAGCTCAGAAATTCTTGTAGAAGCTCAAAAATCCACAGTTAAGATTAGTATCTGTGCAAATACAAAAGAAAAAAGTTCAAAAACATTATAAATTACAATGTACCTGTATTTAATTCTGCACCTGATAAAATGCTGACAAAACTTTATATATGTACGAAAAAATATGGTATGTACATCATAATGGTATGATATAGTATTTAATTAGTTAATAGATCCAAGGATGTAGAATAAAACATGATAAGTGACACTAGTTTGATCCATGGAGTAGAATAACACAGGTGTGTTCCATTGACCTGTAAAAGTACATTGTTTTGTTCCAATTTTGCTACACGAGTAGTCAAACACGAGTAGCAAACATGAACTGACTGAATTAACAGGTCCAAAATTAATAAAGCACTTAAAAATACATTCTGGTAGCACCTTGGTACTTGGGTATACGAGGAAATTGTTTCTCATTGCATTCCATCAGCAGGTTGATATTCAGACTTAAAAAATGCAATAAAAACTTGATGTAATTGACTTACATTTACTACATGTACCGGTATTTGTTGCTTACTGTATGTATGTATGCTTGTGTACTTACAATGAAAGATATTTTCACAAGCTGAGAAGCAAGAATTCAATATGCTTTGTTTTAGTTTACAGTATATATATAAAAGTATTTCAAGATTTTAAGCCTTCCCCAGGTATACCCAGGTACGCCTGTTTAAAAAAGTGAATTGTGTTCACCCAGTTTTCATAAAAAATACAAAAAGCAGTTTTATTGACATGAGGATAAAATAATTGATATTCTTCAAGCTTCCTAGCTTTCTTTAACATGTTGTAATGTTAAACTGCATCTTATACTTCATACCGTAATTTCTCGCGTATAGTGCGCACTCGCGTATAGTGCGCAGGTACTTTTTGGGGTCCAAAAATAAAAAAAAAAATATCTTGGGGGGGGGGGGGGGGGGGGGAATTAAAATAGTCAGACAATATTTTGTTCTTATTTAAAAAATAAATTAAACTTATGTTCTCTGAAAAGGGTTTTTAAATCAACTGCAATTCTTAAAATAATGATTGACTGGTCAAAATGAAAAAAAGCTCCCACAAAATATGTCTTTTTTAAAGCTACATGGAGTAATTAATTTTAGCTTAGTAATTCATTATCTTAATTAAAAAAAAGTTCAAATAGTAAAGAATTATTTTAGTAAGGCTAATACTGATGCAATATATACACTTGAATTATTATGATTGTGGTGTAAAGCAGTACTGGGTAGATCCATCTGATTTTCATACAAAACAAATTCCATTTTGTATGTTGAGTGTTAATTTATATTTTTTTTAAGTTAAAAAAAGTCATGCATACGCATCATGTTTCCATGTTCATGGAAGAGTACTGTTTTGTATTCTCAAAATATAATTAATAAGCAATGTCTGAATTCAAACAACTTAAATTCTTGCTATTAATCTGATTTTCTCCATCTTGATCAAATCCGGTCAACTCTCTTCACATGTCTTGTCTTTAGCAAGCCCCCTATTTCGTCAATATACGGTACGACGATGTTTTGTCGGCAAATTATCACATTCTAGCAGTAGGCCCTAAAGTATTTTTGTGATGGCATTATGAGTTGGTATAAGGGGGTGTTTTGTAGTATTCCTTACAGTATAAAGCCATATTTATTTCATTGTGGCTGCAATAGCATTGGGCATTTCAATTTGCCAGGTAGGAATAACTGTCGTCTGTCCGCACCGTCTGGTACAGACTACCAAACTCACCAGATTTCGAGATCAACAAACTGCAATCTAATATTTTGTGTTTGAACATCGTCTGTTATCCAACAACTACCAATTATAAAACAGCCAGATCCAACAGATGGAAAAGTCCTCCTCTGTGCAGTTAAACAGGTCGATAAGCTGGTTTGTTTCGATTCGCGTTTTGTTTACGTTTCCGCGGGTGATGTACAGTAGTTTAAACGACGAATTCCGGAAGTTACGGAAAATTCGAAACTTAACATTTTGTTTTTATCAAAATAGTTAAAAATACGAATTATAAATTGAGAGATAGTTTTAAATGAGTAGAAGTTAAAATAATAATTTTACAACAACTTTTGGTGTCGTTATCTTTTTTTACAAGAACGACAAAGTCCGGATAAAATGGCCGCGTCGTCAATTATAGTCTTCTCTCATTCGAGTTTTGGGCGGAGTTCGACTTTTCGAGATGGTTTTTTCGATCTTTAAGTATGAGCGCAGTCGTGCTCCAAAACGAAACTTTAGGAGATGATTTGTTTTGCAAAAAAGAAAACAAATCTAAAATATCTTTTTGGAGCAAAACTGCGCTCATACTTAATTTTGGTGTTGAACACCAAAAATTCTGTAGTTTTCGCGAAAATCTCGTTACATGCGCCTTTTAAAACCCCCAAAAAATATATTCAAAGCAATATAAATCAAATCAAAGCTTATTTCCGGCAAATTGATGTATCTTTATTGCTATTTCAAATTATATTTATTTCTATTTTGTAAATTCATAACGGTAAGAATATTGGGGCATATATCGGGGCATACCGCATTTGGTCCTTTATGAAAACAGATCCAAGTAGTAATGAAGTATTGGCAAAAGGGGAATAACTCTGTCAGTCTTAGCTGCTTTCAGAAAAAGATGTATGACATATTTATTTATTGTTAACATGTCATAGAGCCGTTTGGAGAAGAAAGATATGGAGTAATATAGGGAAGAAATAGGATTATTTCATAAGTGATAATGAGATTATTTGTCTGGATCCAATAGTAGACTATGCTGCAAAACATAGGGATTAAGCGTTCATTATGTTGTAAGATGTCCTTTGAAGGTGGTTTTATCTGTAGCTAATATATAGGTTCTTGGATACGGCCAGCTTTTTGAAACTGTAATTAAGATGATTTAGAAGTGGAAAGGTTATCAGTAGTGGCAACCCATCTCTTTGACATTTGTCAAGTTTGTAGATTATACAGACACACTATCTTTCAGTGGATGGTATCACTTTCATTATTAACAGTGAAGATTAATAGGGGAGTAGATAGAGGATTGTGAGGGAAACACCAAACTTGTGATATAGTTGTTGACCTACAAACGAGGTGTTTTGTACAGGTGTGTCATATGTAATTCTATAGTTTAGGGTGTCTGACTCACGGGCCACAACAATGTAGCTTTAGTACAGTGAAAGATTATATGTCAAGTCATTTCACACTCATTGTAATCTCTTCTATATTATTAAGGCTATCGGAAATATAAACTAAACCACATTTGATTGACCGATCTGTTTTTCCTTTCAAATTAAGTCTTTTATTGTGGTTTTGTAGTTGCGGTCAATAAAAACACTGCCAGTCTGTGAAGATGTACTTGTGGTTAATATTTCGTCTGTAAAAATGGGGCTGCAACAATAATTCAGTAGATAATACACCTACCTCGTTATGGGATTCCTTTTGACAATAGGTAATACACATCCTCATTATGTATAATATAACATCATGGTGTGATGCTTATGATATGATAGGTACCACAATACAAATACCTGCTTAAAGTCAACTTCACACTAATCAAATGTAATGTTTTACTAAGTTTTGTCATAGACATTAATAGTTAACACTATTGAAAGGATTTTTATGCCCCCGCCGTGAAATGGGGGGGGGGGGGGCATATAGTGTTACCCATGTCTGTCCCGTTGCATCTCGTCCGGTTCTGTCCCTTGGGTAATGTAACCAACTCTCTCACAGACATAATTGTTTGTAAAGTTGGGTTAGACTAGATTGTCTACTCAGTGGACAAGATCTTGACTGAAAGATTGAAAAGAAAATGTATAGTTTTTAAAGTAAGGAAAAAATGATAGGTAAATTTGATTATGAAAGTGTATTGTGATACAGATGGAGGAAACATTTGATACAGTTCATGAGAATTATCACTTTATGATATATCATTGCCTACCTAATGAAATAAAAAAAAAAAATGGATGAATTCCGACAACATTTTACTCAGTTTCTTTGTCTCAAGGTATACATTGTGTTAATATACGATTCTTTCTCCTGACTTGGATCTCAGTCCGCGTACTGCTAAAGTCGGTGATCTCCGTCAGCTTGTGGCTAAAGTCGGTGACGAGGATCGGGGTCCCCAGACAAACAGGTGTTTTCTTTGTGACAGAAATTGATCAATATAGCGCTGTGTGTATTTGTATGGTCAGCCTGTGGTTATATAAGTGTTAACAGAATAACTTACCGTCCTAGATTTAATCTTACTGCCCAGTCTTGTTGTAAAGATACAGTGATAAAGCTTTGATTTGATTTTGACTTGAGATTAGTTTTGGGTGAATAAATGAAAATATACAATTTACAGAAGGAAAGAAAAAAGCTGCCATTTCTTTTTTTTTTACCAAGGAATTCAGAAGGAAACCTTTCTATCAAGTGTAAGCCGAAATTTTCGGAGAAATTAAATTAGGGTTTTCAACAAAGAGATTACGATCAGTTGTGTTTTTCTTTGTCCATAGGATATCAATAAAAGGGTTTTCTTTGCCTTGTCAAGCGTATCAAGGTTCGGAGTATTGGGGAGATCGATACATCAGTACCGCCATATGTGTCTATGATCCATGGATCTAAAACAGAGACTCACTTCAGGTGACAAATTACCTGTACACTTAACCTTCGACCTCACCTGTAGCGACACCAACAATACATTCTTTATAAACTAGAATGCAAGTAAGATGTTATACATTTTATATTGATCTAAGAGGTAATTATATATAATCTTCTATTGATTTATATGGGAAAAAAAGTTGAATTGTGTTGTACCTAGATTTTAAAAAGTCGACAATGATAAATCATATCAGTTTTTAGGGAAGGATGTAAAAGTGTTTTATGATTAATCTAGAAAAAAATATCAGATTTTGAACCATTTTTGATAAAGTATGTGTTTTCCTGGTTTTAAATCTAATAATAATTCCAATTAGAATATAAATGTTTTTTTTCTCACTTATTTGATAATTTATAAATCTGATCAATTTAAAGTTTTCCTTGTCATATGTCATCGGCTTCCATATGTACATGTAATTTCATTGTTTGATTATACGGAAGTCCTGACCTTTAGCTGCATGTATATGATTCACACAAACTGAGGGGTCATATGTAACTGGAAACTTCACTTTTATGATTATGTTATATCCTATATATAACGAATAACAAACTAGAGTGTCATCATGAAAAGGTATACATTGTAATCAGCCCTTACAGAATTAATTAATACTTAAAGTATACTTAAAGTATAGCCTTAAAGTATACTTAAAGTATAAGTTTTGGACTATACTTCAAGTATACTTAAAGTATTTTGATTTTGTATGCAAATTAGGTGTAAGTATTAGGCTAAAAGTATACTTGAAGTATACTTGGAGTACTGCCTACTTGAAGAATACTTGCAAGTATAGTTCAAGTATACTTGAAGTATACTTCAAGTATACTTGGTGTCTATTGTCAAGTATACATGCAAGTATACTTGAAGTATACTTGCAAGTATGCTTGCAAGTATACTTCAAGTACAATGTCCATATAGCTGAAGTCATGCTGGAAAGTATAAAGTTACAAGTATATATCAAGTATACTTAAAGTATTCTCCAAGTATACTTGCAAAAAGAATGAATTAATGACAAACATGAAGTCTAGAGTAGCTTTATATCAGTAATGAATTTATAAATTTATGCATCATTCAAAAGATATACATCAACTACCAGATTGAAATAATTATGATTATTTTCGTTATATTCACAAAACATGTTATACAGTTAATATGAATCAAATTAAAAGGAAGATATTTCATTGATATATTCACTAAACATATTTAAATAATGTATATCTGAATTATAGTATACTAGGGCTGGGACGATACAGTGATTGCACGATCCGATACGTATCACGATACCTCACCTACGATGCGATATGTATCACGATACTTTATTTATGGTATTGTCAAAGCAATGAACAACTTCAATGTGTGATTTTTTTCAAATTCTATTTATTTGTTAAACAGAAAGTTCGACAAGTAACAAATTAAACCCATATTTTACTTTATTTATTTCCGTAAGCTTAAGCTGTCCTTGACTTGAGGTACCTAGCTCCGTTTTTATATGTGTAGTAATGTTTTTGTCAGCAGGTTCAGTATTCTTGAAGTTTGATGTCGGATGATTCTCTCAATATGTTTTGACATGTTCGTGGTATTTTCTGTATATTTTAGAAATGCCTTGCATATCGTTTTTGTTTTGTCAGTCTTCCTGATGCCACTGCCATCTTTGTCTTTATAAACAGGATGACCGAACGTCTTCCACACGGACGATTTTGTGCCTTGCGGCGTAACTAGCTCATTCCAGTCGTCCATTTATAAACACATTTAGTCTAGCAATGGTTTTGTAATCTACTATTTGATTGGCTAATCATGAAACAGTCATCATGAAACGACCAATCAAACGCTTCCTAACATAGTGCCCCATTCCCGGAAACGAGACTCGCAAGTACTTTTACTTTCAGAATTTTCGATCCTTCGGTGTTTGTTTACAATTATTTTAATTTAAAAGCTTTGTTTAATGGATTTCAAATGATAATATGAAGCAATGCTTCTTGTTTTTCACAAAAATATAGCGGATCGATACCGTATCGTAATTTGCTTCTTTGGATCGATACTCGTATCATGTTGAAGTGTACCGCGATTCACCGATGCATCGGTGTATCGTCCCAGTCCTATAGTATACCAGGTCCAAAGACAATTGATTTTATATATTATACATCCACATACACCTGTAGGCTCTGTCTTTGAATTCACATCCATCGTGTACGTACAGTATACTGTACATACACATACTGTCTTTACAATACATCCACAGGTACTGCCTACATCTAGTAGATATTTAAAGGATTAAGATTATCAATGAATTTGGCGACCAGATCACTCTATCGGTTCAGCGTCTATCTTGAGTTCAGAAGGTCTCGGTTTCCAACTTTGGTCTGGTTGTGAATTTTCCTTATCCTGTTGATTATAATTACACATCCACGAACAAGTGCTGTCAATTAAATATTTCCACAGGTAATGTCTATTTACAACCACAGATACTCAACATTCACAAATATATATAAAACTTCACTCATTGAATCGAGTTATTCAATGTCATTCTTGAGTCTTCGAAATTTTCCGTTCACTGCCTGGATCAATACCCACTCATCATGGTCAAGATCTGCTACTCCAGGGTACTTGTTCATGGCAAACCCGACTCTGTAAAACAAGAAAAAGATATTTCAAAATAAAAAAAATGACATGTATCGTATTATATATTGACATGTTATAAATTCCAGTGTAAATTGGTAATTAACTAAGAAATATACAAATTACAGTGCCATTGGCAACAACTGGTACTTGGCGAGAACTGGTCGGCCAGTATGCTTAGAAAAAATTGTCAAAATCAACAGTGAAAATTTGGAATGAACTGTCAGAACATGTTAAATACAAATGTATCAGTGTCTTCTGAAAATAAGCTAACACTCACTAGAAAAATTCATTGAAAAAAGGCGAAAATACAAAGAATATAAAGCAAAATAAAAAAAATGACAGAATTTTGGCACACCACTCTGTCTTACCAGGGATAATTCTGACTCTTAAAACCTATCGGGAGAATTTGAGGGATTTTATTGGATCAGCAAAATATCTATGAGATTTTTCAATATAAATTATTAAGTTGTACAATTTTGAATTTTCAATGAGATTTTCAGGAAAAATATGGGTAAAAATCCCCAAATCCTGCCCCAAATCCCTGCATTATAATTAATTACTGAACCAAATCACATTGAATTGAAACTTGACAGAAATATTTATCACACCCGATAACCAACATGTTTCACGACAATTATTACAAACCACCTCGATAAGGGCAAGAAAAAAAAGAGTCGTGCATATTCGCTTCGAAAACGAAATTTTCTCAAATCAACCATGCTGAGAGATCCCACGAGATGACATGCGCAAGTCACGTGATTCAGTACATACGCTTGTTTTAGATTCAGTTACACGGATTTCGTTTTGCTTGGATTTTTTACTCACGTTTTGCCTGATCACGGTATCACTTCGCTACCTTTTCTTACTAACTTTCTGAGGAAATACCAAGTGACGTTTTGGGATTCGCCTGGATTTCACAAACTTTGTACACGTGCGGCGCACGTGGGTTTGTTTACTTTTGTTGGAAGTTCTTGGCTTCAAAATGGCGGATTTGCCCAATTCTGGGTCTTCAGCGCCAGAGATCGTTTTAAACGATTTAACCGTCACACCGCCCAATTCTGGGTTGCGCACTGACTTTATTGGCAATTCTGCCATATTTTCTCCCGAATTCAATTCCTCCCGTGTTAATGAGATAATTCTATCTCAGGGAGACGAAGTTTTGGTCACAGAAGCCACGGTACAAAATTTTGGGAGTCGCCATGACAGTGCTCCACTTCCGGCATCCTCATCTAGCGGAGTGACGTCAGCAAGTGCTACCGCGCATCCTACTCGCGCAGGTATTCCTACCGTTGGTGCGGGACTGCCCAACATGGCGGACTTCAGTGTTTTCTTTAAACACATGGCACAGGCTATGACGGAGAGCCAACTTGGCATCAACAGATATGTCCCGGGAGACCCAGAACCGGATATTATCAAGTGTAACGTTACCTTTGTCGAACTTTTCTGGCTGCCATCTTGTCCCCTTCCTACCGGGTACAAAACTCTCGACTTGTGACAGTCTTGTCTTGTCAAGGGCAGCATACTTCCTCGTTCCTCTAACACAAACTTTGCTTACAACTTGTAGTAAATAGATGAAGTAAAAAATCCATCTAGGCCTAATATCCAAGCACGATTCCGAGGTGAACAATATCGTTCTTTCAACAAAACACCCAGACATGTTTGCTCGCTGTATGTGCCCGTCTTTAAATGTAACATGTTCTGGTATAAATTCGGCTGACCTGCAAATGTTCATGCAAACCTCGTCTGAAAGTACCGTCAGACAGATACTTCATATCGGCTTTAAACGGTTCAATCGTTCAAACTAAATTGGTCCTGTTGACGGTTAAACTAAGCGCGCATAATCCGGAAGTACAAATGTAGGTGGCGCTGATCTAGAGTTTGCGTCGTTGCTGTCAAACATCGAAAAGACTCTGATGTAACGAAAACAAATTGGACCCAAAATGGCGCATGGTTTTGTCTCAAGCGAGGGCATAGATAATGTTGAATTTCGCAAACTATTTTGAACGAACGGTAGCCATGATCGGGAAACATTTCGACGTTCACGCATAGGTTATATGTCGTTTCGTGAATTTGAGAATTGAACGTTTTGCTGATCGCGGAAGTGCACAACATGTAGCAACTTTCGGTTTCGTTTTGTTTATAATTTTTAATTTATAATCGACTGTTTATTTATAGGCTTTATGACCGTACTTTTTTAAGAGATAGGATAAGTATCCACATTGACAATTTGGATCTGTAGATTATTAAATATATCATAGACTTGTAATTTGAATTTTTTTTTTAATTTTGTTTGAGTCATAATATATCTTATTGATTCTAAAGCATTTTGTACATTTTGAAATGATTGTTATTTAAGGAAATTAATCTGAAATAAATAATGATGTTTAAAAATAAATTTGAAAAAAAAATCAAAAATATACAAGAATAGGTTTTCTACAAGAAATTTTGTGAAATATGAGACGTAGATGACAAAAATCAACCAATAAATAGCGAAGATATGATTTTTTAAAAAAAATCTGACAAAATTACGAACATGGACTTAAACATTTTGCTGATACAGGCACAGAAAATTTTCTAAGTCCTGACAAGTATAGAAAGTGTTCGCGTAAATGTTGAAATAATGACAAAGTTTCAGCAAGTATACTTCATGTATTAGTCATGTATACTTCAAGTATACTTCGCTAATACTTGTCAAATATCCAGTCCTAAAAGTATACCAAGTACACTTTATTTATACTTGAAGTATACTTCAAGTATACTTGCAGTTAGCCAGTTTGGTACGGGAGTTTTGTTGACATTTACACCAGTCCTATAGAGAGAATTGCTGTTTATCATCACACTATAAAATTATGAAATTGAAAATTATACATTCACTGGGCATTCACAGTGTATATTAAAAATGTCATCTCCCAAAAATAAATATAGGTGCCACAAAAATATATTTCTCCTCTCAGTCAGAACATTGGCAGGTATGACACAGGTAATATTTATACAGGTGAGATATATAGGTGTAGTATCTGCCAATGTACCCTCTGACCTCTCAGCATTGCCCAAAGGTAAATACTATTATCAAAATTTATTTGCGCACATGAACAGCAGGAAATTTAAATCCACCTACCCACCCTTTATACACATCATCAATTAGCAATTAGCAGGTAATATTATCAGAAGCCTGCTGTTTGTACAACACATGTAGATCTAATGTTCCGGACTTCTGATAAGAGTTTTGGCTTGATTGTATTATATATGTCTATATCTACATGAAATGATATACAGATATACTATGACTGTACTTTGTGACTGAAAGTGACATAATTGATGAATTTCAAATGTGTATTATATATGTCTATAACTACACCAAATGATATACAGATATACTATGACTGTACTTTGTAACTGAAAGCGACATAATTGATGAATTTCAAATGGTTTAATAGACAGAACAGAATTTGTATTACTTTCTATAGCTGTGTTGTCTGCTTGAATATAATCAGGTTTAAACGTACCCCTGGTATTCCAGGTATGGGGAAAAATAAAGTTCCTGATGTCATTTTGGTTTTCCACTTTTTTTTTTAATGAGACATGATCATGATGATACAAGGGCCTAGTGTGTATACTTGTACAAATACAGACATGCTATCTACACTGTGATCATCTCCATTATACCACCATTACATCCACGCTTGAATGATTATGAAAGTGAAGAATAGCACTAATGGTTTTTGCTGTACTATGAATTGGCTGATCGGCTGTTAAATAAGAGGGATAACTCCGACTGCCAATAACAACCGGTCTGATGACCTGATCGCTCGGATGATCACAACAATAGCAGTGCTGGAGTGTTAGTCATGGAGAGTGGGCAGTAATGTTTTGTCAACAGAGCCGGTTTAACATGTGACGTGGTCCTCGTCCTGGTATACCTGTGTTATTCTACAACGGTGTAAACATGCGGAGGAAGTGATGAACCTGGTGAAATACAAACTGTCGAGAGAAATCGGAGTGCCGGAGATTGGGATGGATGTTTGAACAGTAGTTAACCCTGTCATCAGAGAGACGAATGTGTAACCTTTAGGTTGTAAACAAAGAGACAGCATTTACAATGGAACCTTGTCTGTAAGGCTACATCCTGTTATAGTATTATGTTAGATACTTACCTGATAAGGCAGTCGTACATATCATTATATCTACTGTTAAACCAAGGACAGAAAACGTTATTTTGATAAGGAAGAAAGGAAATTGTATATATGTTGCGACTGGTACATGAAGATGTGACGAATTCATGGAAGTTTGTTTCAGGAAAATTGAGTATTAATAGCAGTTTCATATAGTACTTGGGGAAAAAAACTTTCACAAAACTGAAATAGATACAAGACTTGGATTAGATTTTAAGTGTTGACATCTGGCTGTTAACATGTGAGGATTATGAAGATTTGATGAAATCACTATAAGGAAATTGATGACTTGACACTCTCACGTAATTTCCCTGTGGATTTCAGTTTATATATTACATACACTTGTGTGTCAATATCATAACTGTTAACTGGTCATCAGCATTAGGGAGAGGAGATTTTCAATTATTCATTACAAGCTCCACTCCCATAAGCCAGCAGGGACACTGATTATCAAGTTGTGTGTATGAACTCAACTCAACAAATCTTCACATCTGATTGGTTAGATTGTCTGCACACAAGTGGACAGCACATGCATCCTTGGACTCCCTTGACCAGATTAAGTCCCTAAGCTCATTAGCTATGATACTGGGAGATAGCCTGCCAAATGATTATACCCTCCCCAAGGAATAAGCACAGGGCCAAGTGTATATGTTGGAATTAGCACAGGGCCAAGTGTATATGTTGGAATTAGCACAGGGCCAAGTACATGTATGTATGTATGTCAGTATTGATGTGTGTCTTCAATTAAGAATCAACTGCTGAAACTTTTATGAGATAATTTCATTATTAATTCTGCATCAGCTGAAATAATCATTCTAATAGATTCTGTTTCAAAGGAGGAAATGATCACTGAGACATTTGTGTATAATAAACACGGGATTATTATTAAGACGGATACCATATGACACACATGTATTACTGGATATATGGACCAGGTGCTGTGAGTGTCTATTGTACCACAGGGACCTCATCACAGAGAATTATATGAGCCAGGGACAGATTTTTTCTATGAGAACATTTGATTCACAATAATCGCTCACACGTTTATATGTATAACAAGCACATGTTCACAAAATGCCATCTGGCGGAGTTCCCCCCTGTGTGTAGACAGCTACGAGAGAAAAGCCCACATTGATCCTGAGCCTGGAACTGTCTGCACATGTACACAGTGCATTAGCCGATCTCAACAACTAGGATAATACTCTTTTAGCGTATTTGTAAATCTGGGAATACAAACTGGATATTGGATTAATGATGTGGATGTTTTACACAGGTAAAAGTAGACCGGTATAAACGGAACAGTTTACCTGTTGTAGTTGACAAGCACAGTTTCCCTAACCGTGTAAAGCGGTAATTCCTTCACAATAGGATGTGGTAACGGGACTCAAGGACTCTATTGATGTTGGTGATAGTATTGAGTATTGGTACACAGATTTACTGTACATGATCAATGCTAGGAGGCCAGTAGTATATGTCGTTGTTAAGGCTGTCGATTATAGACATATTACCTAATGGGACGTTTATTGACGTAATGTGTGGATTATGACTTGATTCATGGTCATATATAGAAATACACTGCAATTCATTATCCAGTACACTGCAATTCGTTATCTTTGCGCAGTCATCAATTAAATATACAAATTTGAAGTGCGAGTTTATGTGTCAAGACTAGTGATAACTAATTATTCTGTGTGTTCGTGTTCTGCTGTGATTCGGTTCACGTGTTCACATTGATAACAAGTTTTATTTACCCTGGCACCACTTACTGAAGGATATTTTTAGACTCTCCACCTTCCAATAAAGCTGGTGTGCTTATAGTCGTTGTTTAAATAAGAAAAACTTCAAAGAGAAAGGTGCTGTTATTTCTTTTTTGTGAACTGAGGATCTTTGTACCTGGTGAGGAGAGAATGTGTATTGGGGTAGTATATAGGTGTGAGGTCAGAGTTCACCATATCAGGTTAGTGTGTACCGGTGTGTAACAACATTAGCTGGTTATTTGTTGAGGAGCTGTTCGCTAGCAGTGTTGTCCCATCCTCCCTGCCAGCCTGACTGTTTAGTTAGGCCCCACACACCATATCTGTAACTGGATTGATGAAAAGTGGATGGATAATAGAGGCCTAACACAAATTTGTGTGCATTAGGATGTGAATGTAGAGTGATCTCACCCCCATTATATTGTTGTATAGTGAGGTATGGAAGATAGTCGAAAGCGGTCTGGTATATCGTATAGCCGCCTTCGACACCAACGCTCCTCCAGTCCATCTGCCAAAATAAGCACCAGGTCTCGTAGATCTCAGAGAAGTGCTGCTGCCAACCGGGTCTGTAACCAAAGCATATTTGATCTCCAATACGGTGATATCCAAAAAGATTCATCCCCACACAGCCATCTAAAATATGGATTCGTCGACGAGGAAGATTTTGAGGAGTTCAAGCACGATTTAAAAAAGTTCGATCACCTGAAAGAAGAGCTATTTGAGGATTTTGGTTTGTTTAAGGGTGATTCTAAGCCAAAACTTCTCACAACGGCAGAGGCTCGCAAAAGTAGTCATTTAGCTGCCGATCCACTCATGGAGTTCCTGAACAGTGATGAGCACTTTCAGGAGTTTGAGAGGGTGTTTGAAACGTTTAAAAGTAATAGGTTTTCTGATAGCCTGGATAAGCTTCGGTGGTCATTAAACAGGTATGGCGATGAGGAGGAGGAGGAAGAACCGGACCACGAGGAAATTGATGATAAGTGTGATGTGTTCGAGGAGGAGTTAGATGATTCTCAAATAGAGGATTCATTTACGGATTTCTTTGACCATGATGAGGATTTCATGGCATTTGAGCGTGAATTTCAAAATCTCAAAAAAGTGAAACGACGTTCTAAGGTGCTACAACGGATAAATCGTAATTCAGGCTGTGATATTGTTCAGGAGTTAAAGGCGTTCTGTGATAATGACCCCTCCCTCAAATATGACGTTGGTCCAGGGGAGCAGCGAGTGTGGAACTCGGGTGGAGAGTGGGATTATATATTCAATAAATTAAAAAATGACAACAATGAGTCGTTACCGCCGAGTGCGTCGGGGAGTCTACGCACGTGTACCAGTATTAAAGAGGACAGTATAGCTGATTTTGATACAGGATTCTACTCTAGTGCTAAAAATCAGGACTTCCATACTTGCTCAACACTCACAGATTTGCCAAATGTAGAAAACGGTAAGTTTAATGAAAATGGAAATATAATGGTCATTTCATCATGTTGATTAATGACGACCTTTAAACACTTTTGGGAAAACCCTTTACTTCCCTGCCAAAAAATATATTCTGGCCTTGCCAAATTCACAAACTGAGGGGAAACAATTAGTGCAGAGTTACAGTGCTAAAAGAACCTTCTATAGTGGGTGCTGATCAAATTGCATTTCCCAAAGGCCAGACACATTATATCAATTATCCTGGGGTCATAACTGTTAGTCTGGTTATGAGAGATTATGCTGTACGAAGGATCTTGCTCAAATTCTGTTTCATGTAGTACTGGATACAAGCCGAAGGCTGGTATAGATAGTCACTTTCTATTATGGTTATGCTGTACTTATATAGCACTTATCTATCTATGATTATCTCCCCTGTAGAGATATATAGGGTCAGAGTGTACCTTAAAACAATGCATGTAATAAGGTCACATGGCAGTAAGGTTGTTTATATATGATTTCTCCCTTTAAAAAACTGGTAGGTGTTAACATCAAGAATTGACAAATTTTCTCATTGCTGATTATCTCCCTTTGGGAGAAATATCCAGACAATGTGAACATCAGTTGATACCTGTAATACAGAAACAAAGCCTGTTAAAAAAAATGTCTTCCCTCAAACACTTATACCTGGCACAACCCTAAATGATTTTAAATTGTAAAACTCAGAAACAAAACTAATATCCTCTTTTGCTGATTATCTCCCCTTGAGGGAAATTACATGTAGACAAGACTCTACGAAAGTAACTCTTTTCTGATTTTCTCTCTTCGAGAAAAAAATGCTGTATATGTATGTAACTAATGCCCGTATATATTTGTATGAATTGCACCTTACAAAACAGTGCTATATAGTTCGATGGTTACAGGATGTAAGGTATGGAATAATATTTAATACTGTGTGGGCGTTCCATTAGGACACGTATATGATGAATATAGGATATGAATTATGTAGAAAAATTTTACGCTGCTACATGGGTGTTCCTGATAGAAATGTATACAGGCTGATATGTATCGGCCAGGAACTGGTTTCAGACAGTTCTCATGGTTAAATATGTTATATTTTATTACAAATATGTTTACCTCCTGCCCATCATAAGTTTAGTATCCATCTTCATTGTGTCTATACGGATATAAAACACTGTTCAAAGGTAATGCGATGTGTTCTGGTATATATATCCGCTGTTTGAGGTACAGGAGGAGCCGATTTGGAGACTGTTTCCGCCATGGTAGCTGATGTATCCCACACCTGTCAGCTTCCTCAGCACCTAACTCTTTCTCTACCCATCACTGGTATCAGTTGGAACATTCCTGAAGTTAGACAGCAAAGCTTTTCTGTAAATCAGTTCTTTATTTGTATCTAAGCCTTCTGGGTCCATGTAGCTCTCCTAAAAACTAGCCAAGTGTTAGAAACTGTTTAAATCTATTCTACTGCAAAGAAAACCAAAGTGTGCATGAGAAATGATTGGTGAAACAATTAACAAAAAAGATGAAATACGAAAACAATTGACGAGCTAGATTATTAGGAAATAGGTAGACCACTTATATTCTGACATTCAGTCTAGTCCATATGTTTAAGGCCAGAATCCTGTGTTTGACTTGCTGACTGCTCTGTTCAATATGCTGTGTTTTGGTCGCATAAGAAAGGTTTATCTGTCTGTTACAATCTTTACTGTAAGCTAAGTTGTCAGTCTATTTCCCTAAATTATAGATACATTGTATTTGTGTGTGCCCCCTGTCTGCCATTGTGTAGTACAATAATCTGTTTCTCAGTCATGTTTGTCCATCTGTTCTTTATAATTACCACCTACCGTATTCACAGTAATTAGCACACAGGGCACATAAAAAATAGGGTAAACCAAAAAAAGATCATTTATAAGAAATTGTAATGTCAGATTGGGAAACTAATCTTATATTCATAGTAAAAAGAAGCACGGAAAGGGTGGCTTGTAATTTAATAGATGCTGAAAAAATAGGAGGGGTATTCAGTGTTTTTGCTACCTTGATTTGATAGCAACCTGTGCCTTATTTAATTGGGGAAATAATAGGATTTTCAGATAAAGTGGGAAAATATTCTTAAATTTTGATTCATTTTGGGAAAATAACACAAATTTTGACCGGGGGGAAACAACCTTATATCGGCTGTAAAACTGGGCTAACAAAATCACTTGGTATTTTATCATTTATAAGGGGAAGGGGTGTTAATTATGATGTACTACATGTATCTGTTCAAACACAGTCTATATATAACAGGCTTGTAATGGTTATCTGTTGATCCCTCATTAGCTCATCTCTGATTGAGCTCCTGTGATCCTACAGCATTGATTGGGGGGGACTGATAGGATCAGTAGAGTCCTGGAGAAGTTAGAGATTGGAGTGGCGATTAGGTGGTCGAATAAAAGATAAGGACAGGATGACAGAGGGAGAAGGGAAGATGGAGGGATTGGAAAAGGATAGATAGGCATGATGCATGGCATGATAGAGGGATGGACAAAGGAATATAGGGACAAAGAAAATGAATTTTGTTAAAATTAGAGACAAAGAGGAAAGAATGATTAGCAATGAGAGGTTGAATGGATAGAGAAATGAATGAAAAGAAAACTGGAAAGAAAGGTGAAAAGGAAAGAGTTATAATGAAGAAAGGAACACAGAAAGGAATGAATGATTCAAAAAGAAAAAAACTATATAGATGGATGGAACAGAAAAATAGATGGAAAAGAGGAAGAGAAGGAAAGGATAGAGAGATGAAAAAAGGATTCATTGGAGTTTGGTACAATTATTTCATCTTGAATGTAAGGTTTTATCTGGAATTTCATAATGATGTCCTATATGCTTGATATCATGACGTAATTTGATCAGATATTGGTAATAATTTATATCTGAGACATAGAGAGATCCATTGAACACCGTACTGTTTGGAAACTTTTTTTCAAACCGATTGAACACCGTACTGTTTGGAAACTTTTTTTCAAACCGAAAGTCATATTCCAACAAAAAACAGACAAGTGTAAGCTCTACTGGAAGGTAACTGTATTTTACCTGTTGGCCTACTTACACTATATATGTAATTTCATTGGTTGATTGACAGTTGCAATTTGATGCAGTTGGCATTAGTTTGCGTCACCTGTCATGTCGTAGGTTTATATTTCCATTACATTGCTGTGAGGACAGACATTCATTGTTTTCCGGGCGGTTTTTGCACTAGAACAAACATTTTGATGAAGTCAGCTAAATTTGTAATGCAGCGTGTTGCAGAAGTTGTCAGTATAAGCATTATGTAATTTGTGTGTGACACCAGGATATGTGGTCTTGTAGCATGTGACGTATCAAAAACTGACAGTTATAACCTCACCACAAAGGCAAAGCTGTTAGCAGATTGTTTTTAAACAATGCTTCTGAAAGTATTTCACACAAGTATTGAATAACTGTTTCTTAGGTTTGTGGGTTTATTGGAATATTTCAAGAATAAATTGATATTTTCACATGGCATAATTAAAATGGTATATGCATCGTAAGAGCTAGGTCTGTGATTAATGGATGGAGTTTTTGTGTTGCATGCTAGGAGTGCCGCGTTGGACTGCATGCACATGTGCAGCAGAAAGTGCACCGTAAACACAGAAATGTACAGGCATTTCACAGCTGACTGATCCCAGATGTTTTTCGTTAGTGGACTAATTAGTGAAAGTGAAATGTGAAACAGTCTTCCATTAGCAAGTCAAGCTTAGATTTAATTTGTATTTACAATTAGATTAATTTATGGTGTAATGATAAAAAAGGACAAATTTTGAGGCAAAACATGTCTTTTTGAATTGGCTTGATATTTCTTTTATAGATTAGTTCTTGAATAAGATAATTGAATTTGTGTTGCTGATGTCAAAGATATATAAATGATATAATCTGCGAGATTGCTAAAAAATGAGATGATTGTTACGAGTTAGATGAGGTCTGCAGCCTCCGTACAGGTGTTGTACATTACTGTCGATTGATTTGTCATTAGAGCGGTACATCAGGGGTACATCAGGGCCTTCCTCACACCTGCCATTCCTCCACACACCAATCACATAGCCACATATTGACAGAGTGTAAGGATTATAAAAGTCTGGGTAATTGCTTCAGAAAGCATTAATTGATAATTACAAGGTTAATTCATATTAAAAAATTCACTTAAAAAAAATCTTTATGGATATAGTGTTCATGTACCGGGTATATAGCAAGAAAAATTTGAAATCTGCAAAACCACATCCATGATAGAACCCTGTATAATAAATATTCATGCAGTGACAATATTACTAGAAAAAGGAAAAATTCCAATAGAATTATTGTAAGTTACACCTCTGCTATGGAGAAGAATTCCCTCTATGTATGTTTGTAGTACCGTGAACATTTATCATGGTTATTGAAAATAAGATATTATGTCATATATACAGAGGTCAAAGTTCTACCTTCATCGGGTCATCAAAGCAAATTCCACTTAGTAAAAATAGGGTTTATGTTTATTTCAGAAGACTAAATAAAACTGCTCTCTGTGCCTGCTTGGTACCATAGAAATATAAAAAGGATATTCCTGTGTTGGTATGGTTGTCTCAGCTGTGAGATCATTAAGTTTGTGTTTGTTTTTGTTTACTCAAACCCAGACTAACATGTTTACTGTATCAGCAGAGTCTGGAATCAGATCTTTGATGACGTCCAATGTTATCTCAGAACGCAAACAAAAAATAAACATGTGATTTATTTTCAAATAGCGGCATATAAAATTGGTCCAGGAAAGAAAGTTTTGTGTTGAATTTTGGATTTTTAAATCAAATTCATGTACAATTTCAAGTTAAAAGAATTTTTGGTGTCAGATCAGTGCATGTGTACAACTGATGAGTCAACTTGTATTTAAACACTTTGCAGTTTTTTACATCAGTGTTATTTACATTTTCTGATTAACAGTTGACTTGCGTATATGTTGTGTATATACATAAGTATGTATGGCTGATGTAGGATAATGAAAAAACTCAACACTTTAGTAGAACCTGTCAGAGAAGTTCTATATTTGAGACCTACAAAGAAGATTACACCAATATATATAGACCCAGAACTTAGCAACCATTATCAGGTCTAACCACATTTAGGGTCTGAAAAGGCCTATACAGGAGATACAGAGCCAGAAGGGAAGTATTGGATCAGGGCAAGATTGGTGTCATCCAAAGACTTTAAAAATTTTTTTTAAACTATTTGTTTGTCACTGGATGTGTGATTCTAAATTCTAAACTAGCAATAGTAGAAAAGCTATTTGTAAAAATTCAGTATGAGAAATTCTTCATAATTTGGTGTCTGTACTGGGTATACAGGAAGAAGGAGTGGAAAAGAGACCGGTAAGTATGTCCACCTACAAGCAGCAAGGGAAGTAATAGGGAGCAGGGGCAGGGTACTTAGTTCAAGGGGCTAGGCAAAGTGGGTGGGATGAGGGAGGTTATATAGAAGGGGAGGTGTATACCAGGGTGCCCCACCTTGGTATGGGGGGCAGGGTACTTAGTTCAAGGGGCTAGGCAAAGTGGGTGGGATGGGAGAGGTTATATAGAAGGGGAGATGAAGACCAGGGTGCCCCACCTTAGTATGGGGGCAGGGTACTTAGTTCAAGAGGCTAGGCAAAGTGGGTGGGATGGGGAGGTTATATAGAAGGGGAGATGTAGACCAGGGTGCCATCTACGATCCGATCGCCGAGCCGTAAACACCACCTGGAGTGAACAGCCCCGTGACCCGCGACCCGTGACCCGACCGTACCCAAGCCGTGATCCCACCCTAGACTTAGAGTATTTTTACCTGTGTTTAATATAGTACGTAGTTATAAATAGTTTAGTTAGATATATCACTAAAGTGATATTAAGTTCCCTCATAGTTTAGTTAGAGTGATTAGTTATTCTGTGATATATCTGTGTGTCCATTGAGAGAACAATCCAAGTGTGTTTTATTGTGTTATTGTGTTATTCTACACGGATTACAAGATCTACGCCGTGACAACACAGTAGTAAGATAGAATACAACACTCCTCCAACCAGACCGAGAACAGATAAGTCACTAATACTCACACTAACCGTTATCCCTTCTATTCCCATTCTATAGCTCTACCCTATTAGTGTATCCTTATACATAACATAAATAATTATTACCCCCTCCCCTACAAGTAAAACCCGTTAACTCTATATGTAATTACCTTCAGAATATATACTATTACAACCACGCGTCTTAAGGCTAATAAGAGACATCCTATAATACCTATTATATACTCATATCAAAACAGCACCCCTACATATATACGCGGACTACAGATAAGGTATCCCATACTAGTCGCTAATAATACATACAGTATATATATATATATCTATTTCTATATATCTCCCGCGGCCCAACTCACCGCATTAATCGTTACCCGTTCTATCCCCGTTCTATAGCTCTACCCTATCAGTGTATCCGCATACATACCATAATAAACTAGTGAATTAACCCCTTCCCATACACATAAGCCCGTCAACTCTACAAGTAACTACCCTATAAATATACCCAATAAAAACCACGCGTCCAAGTTCTATAGGTAACCTTTATAATACATATAATATATTTATACCTTAACAGTTATACACATATACGTATCATATAGTCCCTATACCTACCGCAAACAATAAATACAGTATATAATTAAACATCTATCTCCTTAAATACTCCGTGATTTTATTATATCTCCCGTAAAATAACCCCTATAAACCACACTCACCCAGCACAATGGTTAGGCAGGTAGTCGTGTTAAACCCCAACCCCAAGGACGGCCGCAGAGGGCCCTATAAAACAATAAATCAGAAACACGCGTCGGTGGAAATCCAACAGCATGTGGGGGTCTCCCAAGTAAATTTCCTACCCTCGGGGGTAATCCTCATCTTATGCATGAGCGCGCTACAGCTCCAAGGAGCACTTAACATCAAGACAATAAAAAATCTCCCATTCCGGACCTATAAGTCAACTCGCCCCGCCCCCCAACAATCAAACAACACACAAAACAGTCAACCACGCACCAGAACAGCTAACCCTAATGTTAGTAGAGGGGTCATATATAAAATACCAATGAACATCCCCCTCTCATTCTTTGCAAGCCCCCTAGTTTTAAAAACAACTAGAATGGTTAACTTTAAAGGAAAGTTAACAACATCAGTCCTTCTCCTATTCAAGTCCCCTAACCCTCCTCAGAACATCAGATATGGAGATAGGATTTTCAATGTCACCCCCTTCTTCAGCAAACCCAACCAACAAAATAAACCGAACAAATCCTTCAACAAACCTACTCATACAACCCAGGAAAAAACCTACGCCCAAGCCGTCAAACATCAAAAAACCCAAACCCAAGAAACCATAAAAACCTTCGAAACCTCTTTCACTTCAGTAAACGGTACCCCTATGAAATTAAACATTGAACAAGCGCCAGAACAACTAGGAAATCAATTTCTTACGAAACAACAATTCATAAACACACTTAGCGCTTTTTTCGTTTCACTGGCCAATTTACATGAAAACCCAATAAAGTTATACGAAACATTCCACCATGTCCTAACACAGGAAGTCGGCTTCGGCTTAAACATTTCGGTTACGGCCCACCCCAACGAAAAAGAAACTACCCCGATGCCGTCCCCTACTTCGACGGCCCCAAATACACCCCAAACACCAGTCACCCCAGAATTATTCACCCCCCTAAATACACCCATGGACTCACCCATGGAAACATTAGATGAATCCGATATTTCTAACCCGGACACACCCGCAACACCGGAAACACTTAAAAAAAGAACAGTAAGACCGGAACGCAAAAACGATAAGAAACAAAACAAAAACAAAATAAAACAAACAAAACACCAAAAACAACGCGATCGCGGTACTTACAACCTTAGGTCTGCAGCCAAAAAACTGGACTTCAAAAAATAAATAAACAACATACCAAATGAAAACAAATAGTTAAAATTAGTTAACAATGGCAGGACAGAAAGTTAAAAAGACCACGAGCGCTCTTTCTGTTCTAAGTTGGAACGCTCGTGGTCTAAGAAGTAACCTCCCTGAATTTTTAGACTATCTAAATATAAACCCAGATTTAGATATCATTAAAATCCAAGAAACTAAATGTAGATCCAAAGTAACAGTACCCAAAATCAGCGGATTTTACGAACCCATACAATTATGCGCCAAAGACACCGGTCTAGCCCTCTATATTAAAAACAACATCGCCTATAAATCAATAGCAATTACAAATATATCTCCTAAAATAGAACTAGTAGGAGCGGAAATTCATAATGAAAAAAACGTAACGGCAGTCTTTAACATCTATATAAGTCCTAGTGTTATAATTGAGAGAGAAGATTTAAATACCATCACAAATATAACCTCTAATTATAAACATTGTATCATTTCCGGTGATTTCAACGCCCATAACACCCTATGGGGTAGTAAAACAAATAGTAATAGAGGAGATCTAATAGAAGATTGGCTACTAGAAAACGACCTAATAGTAGTAAACGACCCTGATATTAAAACCCGTACTGACATCCATACGGGCAAATCGTCAACTTTAGATCTAACAGTTACCTCCCCTGAACTGTCAAATTTAATGTACGCCTGGTCAGCACTAGATAGCACCCTAGGATCGGACCACTATCCAATTATTGCTAAATTTAACTTCAAACCCATTAGAAATACAATACAATTTCCACCGAAATGGATCTTTAATAAAGCTGATTGGAATCAATTTCAAAATTCAAGTCAGTCAATAAAATTAGAAGACATAAAACATGATAATATAAACATATACAACGAAAAATTAACTGACACATTAGTAGGGCTAGCCTATAAAAGTATCCCTCGAACATCAGGGAAACCGAGAGAGCGCAAACACAATCCATGGTGGAATGAAGACTGCTCCACTACAAAGAAAATTAAGCGTAGATGGGAAAAAATAGCTAAAAAAGACCCGAGCGAACAAAACATTAAAAACTATAAATATGCTAAAAATACTTTCAATCGAACATGTGCAAAACATAAGAAAAAACACTGGATAGACTTCTGCAATTCATTAAACGATAATTCCAATTCTACCGAAGTTTGGGCAAAAATTAAAGCCATACAAGGAATTCCCCCCAAAGAAATGCCCATATTAGGTAAACATGCAGAGGGCAAAACAAATAAGGAAAAAGCAAACCTATTAGCTACTCAATTCCAAAACGCTAGTAGTATCGATAATTGTACAAAGGAATTCTTAGACAATAAAAACAAAGTTAACAACCAAATCAAGGACAATATCGCAGACATTGGCCCAAACAACACATATCTAAACACCAAATTCAATATTGATGAATATAAAAGGGCTCTAAACGCTAAGAAAAGTACATCACCAGGCGTCGATGACCTGTCCTATACCATACTTAAACACTGCCCAGCAAATATAGATGACATCGTTATAGATTTAATAAATACAATTTGGCAATCTCAAACATACCCAATATCCTGGAATAAGGCAATAGTTATCCCAATACTAAAACCAGGGAAGGATAAAGAAAACCCGGCCTCTTATAGACCCATCGCTTTAACCTCCCATCTATGCAAAACCATGGAAACCATGATAAATAATAGACTAAAGTACTATCTAGAAAATAATGGTATTATAAGTGAAAACCAAAGCGGGTTCCGCAATCGACGATCAACATTGGACGCTTTAACTAAAATTACATCGGAAATAAAAACCGCATTAAATAAAAACCAACACTCTCTAGCAGTGTTTCTAGATCTTGAAAAGGCGTATGACCTTATATGGCATGAAGGCCTACTCCTATCACTTAAAGAAGTAGGAATAACAGGTAATATCCTTAAATTCATAACCCACTTTTTACACAATAGAAAAATACAAGTTAGAGTCAATAACGAACTATCAGAAGAAAAAGATCTAGAAAACGGAGTACCTCAAGGCAGCGTATTATCACCCACGCTCTTCAATATTTATATTAATAAACTAGATAAACATCTTAAAGCATTAGACAAGAAAACAAAAATTTCTAGAGTAGGGCAATTCGCCGATGACACCAGCTTATGGAACACCAATAATACCATAGCAAATAATGCAATAATAATTCAAAAAACACTCAACGCCATCCAAGAGTGGGCCGATAAATGGGGATTCAAAATTTCTAAAGAAAAAACAGTCGCCATATCGTTCTCAAGAAGAAATAAACAACCCGACTTATACTTAGGAAAAACACCAATTAAATATGTAACCAAGACCAAATATCTAGGACTCATTATCGACAAAAATTTATCCTGGATCCCTCACATCCAATCTATAAGAGAAAGGTGTAAAAGAACGCTAAATACACTCGCATTCGCCTCAGGACATAATTTGGGATCAAATAAACACACCTTACTTAAAATTTATAAAGCTCTGATTAGATCCAAAATTGACTACGGAAGCCAAATATACCACTCAGCAACCGATAATGCACTTAAACCATTAGAAGCAATTCAAAATAAAGCCCTCCGTATTGCATTAGGAGCTGTGAAAAATACTCCTTCTATTAGTCTATTAGCCGAATCAGGGGAAATACCACTAAAACTGAGAAGAGAACAACTCATTCTAAAATATTGGGCCAGAACTCAAATACATGGTCCCGAATTCCCGCCAAATCAAATCGTTTCCGAAGCTAAAAATGTAAATTACAGAAACCACCCAAAACATCAAAAAGCCCTGTATAGTTTCAGCGCAAATACACTAATTCAAGAGCACAATTTGGATAACATAAAAATAGACCAGTACCATACAAACCCAACACCACCGTGGTTACTGAAGAACCCTAGGACTAGTCTAGAAATATTAAATCAAACAAACAAAAAGGAAAACCCTATAGGCGCAAAAGCCATAGCTTTGGCCATAATCGAAGACAAATACAAAAATAAAACCAAGTATTATACAGACGGCTCCAAAAATCCGGACACAAATAGAGTAGGCCTAGGGATTTATTGCAAGGAAGAAAATATAGAAATATCCATGAGACTAACAGATAACTGCTCAGTATATACAAGTGAAATAGTAGCCATAGGTTTAGCACTTAGAATAATAGACAACCAAAAACCCCCTGAGGGAGCAGTTATACTAACCGATAGCCTTTCATCTATCCAATCAATCCAAACGCGAAATACTACTAGAAATACAACACTTAATTCTATTCTAAATACAGTCAGCATACTAGAAAAACAAGGAATAGACATTACATTCGAGTATATACCAGCCCATGTAGACATCCCGGGCAACGACAAAGCGGACGAACTAGCCAAAAAGGCCCTAAAATTAGATACTATAGAAGGCAATATAGATCTCACCAAGGAAGAAGTTTACTCACTCATTAACAAATCCATCGAGGCAAAATGGAATGAAACCTGGCTCAACGCTAATATCAATAATAACCTCAGACAAATCATAGAAGTACCGGCAAAAAAAACAAAATTATATGGCTACAATAAAACAGAAGATAGAATAATTACTAGACTAAGACTAGGAAAAACTAAATTAAAAAGTAACATCAGTAGTATGATTAAAGCAATTAATCCGGATTGTGAGCACTGTAATTCAGAAGAAACTATCGACCACGTTATCCTTGAATGCGTCAAACATAATACTGCTAGGAAAATAATGCTTGATGAATTTCAAAAACAAAAAATTCAATTTACAACAACTAGACAACTATTAGCCTGCAAAGAATCCGAGGGTCTTACCCATCGAACTATAATCAAATATTTAAAAGACATTGATTATCTTGACAAAATTTAAAAATTAAAAAATCAAGATATTATAAGGGAGATAACCCCATAAAACGAATGACTCATCACTACATGATTAAAACATTCATAATCATAATTGTAGTCTACATCCTGCAGGAAGGGCAGAGTCATTCGAACCTAACAAAACGGGAGGGTGCAGGATAAAAAGTATAAGTTCAAATCAACAAACACATACACATAATAAATCATCAAATTTTTGATCGTAAAGATAAAGCTGTATAGAGACCAAAGACCACCGGAAGGTCCCCCTCCTCCATCGGCGTGACTTAAACTAAGTTGACGTGGGTATGAGGGGATGTCCTTGAGTGTTTCGGGACCTTCCAAACCATAGGTAGGGAATGTGAGGATAATCTGATCTAATAAGATGAAAATAGATCTGGTTATCCGACACAGCATTAATCGACGCGGTCAAATTATTTGAACAAAACAAAATCTTATTATCAAAGATTAAACTATAACTGTATCTCAGATAAGTGATGAACGGCTGCAACGTCTTTGTTCTGACCTCAGGCGGGGAGTTCCGCTCAATAGAACTGTCTCCCACCCCACAGTCGTCCATGACAATTATCCAAATTCAGTTAACAAATAAACCTAAAAACAATACAAAAAAAACAACAATAACAATACCTTAAAAGAAACACAATTATTAAAGCCGTAGAATACAACTGTTATATAACACAAATAACAGAGGGTCCCCCTCCCCCATCGGCGTGACTTAAGTTAAGTTGACGCGGGTATGAGGGGATGTCCTTGAGTGTATCGGGACCCTCTAAAACTTAGGTAGGGAACTATGGGGCTAATCGGATCTAAAAACAAAATATAGATCCGGTTATCCGTCACAGTATATATTAAGCGGTTATAATAAAAAGAAAATCAACTATAAAACTATAATCCACGCGACGAAGGTAGTGAGGTAAAGGGTAACTGCAACGTCTTTGTTCCGACCTCAGGCGGGGAGTTCCGCTCAATAGAACTGGCTCCCACCCCACAGTTATCCGATAACTCAATCAACCAACTTAATTTCAACACAACCATTCTCCGTATCCAACGACCAATAAAAAATAGATCCAATTATTAAAGCCGTAGAATACAACTGTTTTAAAATCCAATAATAGAGGGTCCTCCTCCCCCATCGGCGTGACTTAAGCTAAGTTGACGCGGGTATGAGGGGATGTCCTTGAGTGTATCGGGACCCTCTAAAAACTTAGGTAGGGAACTATGGGGATAATCGGATCTAATAACAAAATATAGATCCGGTTATCCGTCACAGTATATATTAAGCGGTTATAATAAAAGGAAAATCAACTATAAAATTATAATTCACGCGACGAAGGTAGTGAGGTAAAGGGTAACTGCAACGTCTTTGTTCCGACCTCAGGCGGGGAGTTCCGCTCAATAGAACTGGCTCCCACCCCACAGTTATCCGATAACTCAATCAACCAACTTAATTTCAACACAACCATTCTCCGTATCCAACGACCAATAAAAAATAGATCCAATTATTAAAGCCGTAGAATACAACTGTTTTAAAATCCAATAATAGAGGGTCCTCCTCCCCCATCGGCGTGACTTAAACTAAGTTGACGCGGGTATGAGGGGATGTCCTTGAGTGTATCGGGACCCTCTAAAAACTTAGGTAGGGAACTATGGGGATAATCGGATCTAATAACAAAATATAGATCCGGTTATCCGTCACAGTATATATTAAGCGGTTATAATAAAAGGAAAATCAACTATAAAATTATAATTCACGCGACGAAGGTAGTGAGGTAAAGGGTAATTGCAACGTCTTTGTTCCGACCTCAGGCGGGGAGTTCCGCTCAATAGAACTGGCTCCCACCCCACAGTTATCCGATAACTCACCAACCAAATTAATTAATTACAAAAACGCGTCACAGTATATATTAAGCGGTAATAATAAACGGAAAATCAACTGTTAAATTATAACTCACACCCCGAATATAGTGAGGTTAAGGGTAACTGCAACGTCTTTGTTCCGACCTCAGGCGGGGAGTTCAGCTCAATAGAACTGGCTCCCACCCCACAGTTATCCGAATAATCCACACAAATACACCCCCAGTATAAATTAAACCACACACAAAACAAAACAACACCTCACCTAAAAATCCTAACGCTCACCCCAAAATCACTGAAATAAAAAAGAAATATTCCTTAACTATATAGGATGAAAGTTGACAAATAACATATATTGGCGGTTGCGCCCCACCGGTGGGGCCTGGTGGTATACCTGCTGCTCGATTTATGTTAGACATCGACCTAATCAAACCAAAATAAATACTTAAACCATGTATGGAAATAACTAAAATAAAAAAGAAATATTCTTTAACTATATAGGACGAAAGTTGACAAATAACATATATTGGCGGTTGCGCCCCACCGGTGGGGCCTGGTGGTATACCTGCTGCTCGATTTATGTTAGACGTCGACCTAATCAATCCCGCCACAAACAATCACAAACAAACCCCACCCTACCCGGGTATTAAACCACCCACTCCACCCCCCCTTCCAACACCGCATTCAAACAACTAAACCCCACCCCGATATCCTTATAACCCCCTAGCACTACTAAATCCCACCCCAAACCACCCCCCCCCCCTCCCTAACCACCCCTCACGCCCCACCCTATCAAAAACATATATTCCTTCCCATATACAGCACACCTCTATCCTCTAATTAGAACTCAAGCACGACCTCCCCCCCCTCCCCCATCCGAACCACCTATCCCACCCAACCCTCACCACCCCTCACACTAATAATTAAAAAACGTCAGCAAAGATAGCAAGATTCAAGGAGAAAGACCAGAAAAGTGACTTAAGAAAGATGACATTGTAAAGATGAAAGTCAGAAATGAAATGTGTGAATGAACAGATCAGGTTTATAAGAATGGACAACAAAAACATAGTTTATTATCACCTGCATGGCACCCACGCACCTGCACATAGTCCATCGGATAGGACTTTAAATGGTGTCCCGTGTAAGGAATGTCCAACCTGCACGATAAAGATCCCTCTGTGTATTATCGTAAGAGCAGGCGCGTAAACGCCGACACAGAGGTTAGGGATAAGATAGGGCTAGTATAACTTCACCTTTTATAAGAATATTTCGATGGACTTCAAAATTTTTAAATACATACCAAATTACATAAGTAGGTGCGGTTTAAGGTCATAGGACCCAGGGTGACGGAAATTAGCAATATACAAATAAATTCGAACATCGGCACTTCTCCAATTTAACAGTCACCCTGCCGTCACCTACGACTACGCCACGCCAGACACTTTGACGAGATACGGCTAGTGACTGACGCAACAACCAATCATCATTCGAACCCGAGGTCGATTTTAAATTCTTTTTTTTACAAAATCCATAATATAAGGCCCGATAATCGACCTCGTCCCCCCACTACCCCCCCCCCCTGAGGGAAGGCAGCTTCCCTCACGCCGGACGGAAGACTGATTAACATCGGTGTGTGCTTCGGCGTTAAACTCGTAACTGACCAGGGTGCCCCACCTTAGTATGGGGGCAGGGTACTTAGTTCAAGGGGCTAGGCAAAGTGGGTGGGATGGGGGAGGTTATATAGAAGGGGAGATGTAGACCAGGGTGCCCCACCTTAGTATGGGGGCAGGGTACTTAGTTCAAGGGGCTAGGTAAAGTGGGTGCGATGGGGAGGTTATACTAGGAGGGGAGATGAAGACCAGGGTGCCCCACCTTAGTATGGGGGCAGGGGCAAGGTACTTATTTCAAGGGGCTAGGGTGAAGTGGTTAGGATGGGTATGTTATATAGAAAGGGAGATGTATACTTGGTTGGTATGGAAATTGGGGTGGGATGGATGGGGGAGGGGGATTGATAGGAGAAATATTGGCCCAGATTGCCCCCTCCCCATACTTCCCCAGAGTAGTAGGTACAGACATACATACACACAGATCTACATACAGATAATGTGGACATGTACAAGATGGGAAGGGGGCTCAAACACGAAAGTCTTGTCAGCTTGTTAACCTATTTAAACTTTATAGAAAGCTGTTCTAATAACAGAGTTCAATTACTGATACTTTATACAACAAGCTTCGGTTGCTTCCTAAAAATTGTGGGCATTTCCAAATGTCTATCTCTTGGTTATAATGGCCATTTTTTAAGCTTGTCTAGCCGGCCATTTGTAAGCTAACTAAGCGAACTCCAGACCATGTGTTGAGATGTAGGGATGTATATATGTATACAGAGAAGGGCTCAGCATGCTGGTGGGGAAATGGAATAAATCTGTAATGAATTATTGAGACATAGTTTGTTTGGACAGGACTGGTAGTTTGGCTCTTAATCCCCATTACATATACCATCCATACTTAACCACCAGAAAACACCAGCATTTAATCTACTAGCTTCGTACTCCATTTAATGTAATCCTCTAAAAGTCAGGTTTGATGGCAGTTGATGAGAAAACTGTACATATTTATGCCCCAGTATTAAAAATACAGGTTTTAAACTGCCAGAGTTTACCCTAGAGGGGGGTCTTCCTTGTATAAAGCACACACCCAGATCAGATTCCTTACTTTTAGAGATTAAATAGAATTTGATGAGCCATTTTAAAATCATGTAGACTTGCTCAAGTCCCTTTATGTATTTGATGAGACCATATTCCCCCCTGGAAAATTTCCATTTTTCACATCTCTTCACCAAAACGAATTTAAATGTTAAAATAACTTTTAAGTAAAGGTTGTCGACATATTTTTATTGATTGATTACTGTGCAAAATAGGGCAAGAAAATAATACTGGAAATATTCTTGTTGTGAAAATTGTAGAGAAAAGCCTAGCTTTTGAAACCTGGAATATTTTGAATTTGGAAGTTGTATGGTGTAATGTCAGATTAGTTTTCTTTGGCTATCATATGTGACGTCAGATAGGGCACATAAGGTCACATATATACCATAATGTGATAACACAGAGAGAAAGTCTGCACCAGGGTAATCTACAGGTTAATCGGTCACCTATAGTTATCATACAGAGGTTTGTAGCAAGGCAAACAATGAACTGCCATATTTTGAAGTCAGTCATGATGGATTCAGAGCATCTTTATAAACCATTAGATGTCATCATTTGTTGTTACACAGGAGAAAAACAGCATGAAAGTTTGTCACTTTCTGAGTTATGCTTCACGATTCATGAACTACATCATTGCGGTCATTCTCATGACAAATGACACATGTTAAGGTAGAGAATTTTAATAATTTAGTATACGTAACACCCATTTGTAGAATGTGGTGGCTTTATGGCAGATTGGGATTGACAATTTGGTCATAAATCAAACACATTATTGACTTGGTAGACAGGTAATTTTCACATAAAAAACTTTTAAACTTCTTTCAGGGAAGGTTTTTCCACGAATTTAACCCAGCAAATTTATAGGATTAAACTTTTCAACTGTTCATCTGTTTTATATTATAGGGAGTTAAATAATTCACCTGGGCTCTGTGTGTAGTGAAGGTGTACATTGGTGTGTCATAGTCAATGAATGGGGTGAAACATCTGTTGTGTGTGAGAAACTTACGAGGAAATTAACAATGAGTGATGTGTATATGTGTGTGGAAACATGCATCTCATCATTATCCTGGTCCTCCTGCACTCCACCTGGCATTTGATGTAGATATCATGGTAGTCTCTAGCACCAGGCATGACTGATATACAGTGACACAAAGTTAATTTAGAGTTGTACTTCTACAAGGCATATCCTTCCTTGATCCAAACCTGTGGTGATATCCTTGAATATACTATACATGTCTGGCAATAAGACCATGTCTGGTAATAGGCCCACCCATGTCAAAAACAGATTAGTAGAAATATTTACAAAAAAAACATTCCATCCTCTAGGCTCTCCTTTGAGACCGAGTTGATATGTTAAATTTTGTTTCCTGGTATTATTTTTGGATAAATGTGTTCCGGAAAGTTTTAAAAATAAATAGAGATTAAAAACATGCCTGAATGTTTTACTTGCCTTAATGTTTTACTTTTTTTTAATTCCTGTTTTCCTGTTTGAAAGAAGCTCTTTCCCGTAATATTTAAGTCATGATTGAAGGTCAATAGTTCTGAAGTTTATTATGAGTAATGTTCATGGAGAAAGTGCTCAAATTCAATGACCTGTAACCACTCGTGCTACATTGATGCGCAATATTGTGGTGCATGATACTTAGTATATATCTAATTATATTTACTTTAAACATTATGAGAGGGATACTGCTTTGAAGATAAATTGTTGAGTGTACATTTGGAGTGCTGATGATGTTTTTAACATTGAGTTCAGGTTAGACCATCTGTCGTGTGCAGCATCAGCTAATTTCTACCTGGGCTGCCACATGTGTTTTTGACTTCAGTCTGATTAGTTTTTTCCCTACAGCCAGCGCAGTAATTTACACATACAGTAGTTTACATGGCCGTCTCGGGGATAGATTTGGCAGTGTAGGGATAGTCTCGCGTCTGTTCCTTCAGTAATTATAGCAACGCTCAACGTAAATTACTTCATTCAGCTTGAATGGATGAAAAACATTTTAAATTAAATGTTATGAAAAAATCTTAATTGATCATGCAATTTACCCTTAGAATTAATTACAATGGTATTTTAATCTAATTTTAATTGATTTACACTTTAGTGATAATAATCAAGAAAGCTACAAAAACTGATGGAACAAATTCCTCTACAACCCCAAAGTTAATTAAGACTTTTTGAAATTCATTTTTGATATTGCCTTAATAAGCAATTTTAACATTGTTTTTTGGATATTTGCTCATGCATTAACAAAATATGTAAGAAATATGAAACGGGTCTATTTGGGGAAAAAATATGTAAATGATAAAAATGCAATGTTGTTCCAGTTGCAAAGAAATGCAAATATATACGTGAAATATTACACAGGTTGATAGGTATGTATATAATACTGTTTGAGATGAAGAGTTTCCGAGTGTCGTACTGGCAATGAAGGTCGGCAATGAAGGTCATTGGTGTAACACAACACCTGTCACAGACAGTCCATTCTCAATTCATGTATTTTCAAAGTCACCTTGAGAACGACTGATAACCCCATCAGGTAAAGACACGTACCTGATGAGGGACACCTAAATAGAGAAAAAAAAGAGTTAAATCTTCACTAGTATTGGTTCGTCAAAAGTTGTTAGATATATTCATGTGCTGACTGTGTCCCTAAAAATGCTGGTCAATGAAAATTGCCATACAAGCATATTATTGATGAAGGCAGTAATAGTTTATAGAATGTATTCAACATGGATTTAAAAAAACATTTGATGGTAAACTTAATACTTTTTTAAACTGAATTAAGGGACAGATAGTTGTGCATGTTTACAAATCAATTTAACTTGAATTTCAATCACTTTCCTTATATGATGAAAAGTTTGTATTTTTCTAGAAGATTTTTTTTTTGTACATCTGATAACAATTTTTCTAGAACAATACAGGAATTTATTTAAGTTCTGTTTCTGGTTGCATACAATTGTACAGGCCATTCTTGTTACTTTTCTTTTGTCATTCTAAAGTCTTTGAAGAAGATGGATATTTAGAGGACCAAATACTAACTGCAGTTTCATGTAATATATTTTTTAAGTCAATGTTGAAATCTGTATTCCATAAATAGATTTTTCAATTTACTGAACAGTTAACGAAGTTGAAACTATGAAAAAAAAAAAAAAAAATATTGCTGAACAGCAATAGCTGTACTGCATGTTACTCTGAAATTTGAGGTTAATTTACTGGGAAAGATATCAGAGTTATCGCATAACTTTGGTGAACCAATGCATTATATCACAAAAATCATGTTGAAAATCCAACACAGCTTATTACGAACTTGTGTTGAAAGTCGGGCCGCAGCTGTCAGTTGTTCGGCACTATGTGACTCAGGGAATCTTTGTAAATATAATATACTACAGGAGCTGATCTTCTGATAAATTTACACATTAAAACTTCCGAAAAGTGTTCTGTACCTTGTAACTGCTTTTGAATATAATCCCCAATTCCAGTGTTATTAGTGGCAGATTTAAAATGTCAAGTGGTCGGAGATATTGTTTAGGTGTTAGGCTGGATGGGAGTGTTAGGATTCAGACAATACCACTGACAGCATGTGGTCCTAGTAATGATACTTAATACCTGGTCTTTGTGGTCTGGTCCTTTATGACTGTGACGTAATATTGTACTAGTTGGTCCCACCACCACAGGGGTAATTTGGTCAGTTATATAGTACCCTGGAGTATTATAGTGAACATTGTACCCTATTCAAGGGCTATGTTTTCTTCACAAAATCCATTTCACCCATTTTGACTCTTCCAATTCAAATGTTTGAATAGTTCATAATGAAAATTAAGGGGTGCTAACAGGAAGGCCAGTCACAGGGGAAACCTGAATTGAGGAAGTATGACCAACCATGCTAATTTTAAGTAATTGTTCCATGTCTTTGAATAGATTCTGAAGTATAGGTAAATAGAATGGTTTTACTCAGTGTTGTATTGATATAGACAAGATTTTTTTTTTTTTGGACGTTGAGCTTATGTTCTCGATTCATAACTTGTAACACTCAACAGCTGTAGATATTAAAAACTTATGGTAAACTTAATCACTTGTCTGGTGGTGACCAGTACCTAAGGACCCCGATTATAACTCTACGAGTGTTGTTGATCGGACAACGAGGCAGCATTGTTATTATTGGTTATTACGTTTGGTAATTCCTCGAATGATTATTTTCTTTAAAGCTTATAGATCCTTTTATGACGAGTATGTCTATGTTATATCGTAAGATTATATCCACGAATCGTTCCATGTCACGGATATTTAATACAATTGATCATATTTTATATTTAAGATATGATTATCATGATCAAGAGTTCATTAAGTGAAATATATTGGGGTCTCTTTTCTCTGTTAATACCTGTTATTTTTGCGTATGTGTAAAATAGATGTCTTTTAATTCGGTGTCCTTTCTACAGACATGGCATTCAGTCTTTTACCTGTTCCAAGTACCTGAATAAAAATGTAATTAATTTCCAATGCAATTAAACTTGTCTTTAATATATCTAAATTGATTAAACCTGTCTTTATTCATCTAATTAAGTTAGCTTAACTTAATATTTTACATAGCTATTGGATATATCTATTGTCTTTATTTCCAATATGTACTTTTTATGCCCCAGCCATGAAATGGGGGGCATATAGTGTTACCCATATCTGTCGCGTCCCGTCCCATGGTATATAATGTAACCAGCTTATTTAAATAACTACTGATCCGATTGTCATCAAACTTCGCGTACGTAATAAGCATGAAGAACTAATTTCATATGGGGGAGGGGGGCATTTATGTCTCACAGACATTTCTAGTCTTATACAAACTTGGCTACAGATATTAATTTTGAAACAAGTTTCCATTTTCAACCATGTTGATCACTCTTGCTCGGGTCCTGATGTTAGGTCGAGGAGGTGTGTTAATGTGGAAGGGCACCAGAATACCTGGAGAAAACCATGTTGCTGGTCAGATGACCCCTGTCCATGACACGGCCCATCAGGGATTGGGCGAGTGCGTTACTGCTTCACCTGACCTCCCTGGTGTTAGCCGAAGTCTATAGCCGTAATTAATTAATACCTGGCGTAAGCTGTTAGATCTATATCCCAATCACCAGACATCTGTTACCTACATCAATGTCCCAGTATAGACAGTAATGATGCTTTCTATGTACCAGTCTATATGTACCATTGTGTGAGTCAACTAATGTCGGGGTATTAATTTGTAACTTTATGTAGCATCTGATGCTGACAATAGCCTATAACTGTACTGCATCAATAATAGAGGTGACAGTGTCGGACCTGGTGTGACCTGTATATGTGCTGGGCCTGTAAATGTACTGAGGCTGGATGGTAATACAGGTATATTGGCCTGTATATGGACTGAGACTGGATGGTAATATATTGGCCTGTATATGTACTGAGACTGGATGGTAATATTTGCCTGTATATGAACTGTTTGAGGCTAGAAGGATGCTTGTAGCTAGCTTAGTGGCTGTTGCTGTTTGGTAATTAGGAAAATACCTTGCGGACAGTCATGAGACTTTCTATGTGTAGATTGATGATGACCTGAGGACCAAAAGAGAAGCGAGATATAACAAATTATCTCAGAAGAACCTCCGAATAATATATTTTAAAATCTGCAATGTCTTCAAACGTCACGATTCACTGGTGGATACTGTGACCAGTATATAGGACATGTTTAAGAAGACCAACCGTCACATGATGCGAGTAGTACAGAACCTGTGTGCCCAGTGTATGGAGGATACTACTGTCGGCTCATCATGTATGTGTAGTTAATGAAGACACATTTGAACCCCTCCAATTCAAAGATTGGAAAAACTCATTATGGGATGAATGAGTTGATTATGAAGTCATTTTAATTTGAAGAAATGATATTGACCACATTCTGTAGTTCTTTCTTCTTCTTTCCAGCAATCCTTTTCCACACGTTTTACTTGTACGTTTTATTGCTGTTTGTCATATTTGCCTGCTTTCCTCTTTTAACTCATTCACCCCTAAAGTAACATTTGAATCATTCCAGATCAAAGACTGTGTAAGTTCAGTTTAAATATAAAGGGGTGAATGAATTAATTGACAGAAGGCATTCGTCTAAAAGAGTATTACTTGCTGTACAGCAATACACCCTATATCTATACTGACAGAGTCTGTTGTTGAATTATTCTAGACTTTGGTACTGTAGGACATGTTAGCCTGTTTTAAACATGGTAGCTTAGGTAATTATTCTAAATGGTTTAGCCTGCCAGACCTGTTCTCTGTTCTTTGAATGCACTAAATAAATCATCTGGTACAGTTAGAAAGACTTGTGTAACATTCAAAACAATACCTGTCTTGAAGTCTTTTCATTTCATTTCCAAATCCTTTATGAGGTGTGTTTAGCTCCTCAATGAAACAAATGGTTTTGAGCACAGAAAACAAAAGTTTGATTATGGAAGCGGTTTCCTGAAAAAAGGGCCCTCAGGTGACTTAGAGCTGGACTGTACTGCTTGGCTTGGTACACCAGGGAGTGTTCTACCTGCTTAAAGGCCCAATATACGTAACTTTCGGCAAAACTTGAAGCGAAAATCAAGCCTAATAACTTATTATAATTATAGATTTAGTTAAGATTAGCTGATATCAGCAATATTTAAGATGAATTCTTACGCGGTTACCGGTACAGCAGTAGTTGAAACTCGGTATTTGTAAACACGCGTCCATTTTGAACCGTCTTCTACTTTCGGTTTGTTGTTGAAGTGGGCCCCACCTGAATTATTTTCAGTTCTTTGGATTTTTCTGTAAAGAGTTTCTTGTTAGTTACCGCTCTGGTTTACTTCATTTTAGGCTTATTTTTGCATGGTTATTAACTGGATTTTTTGTCAGAATTTTTCAGAATCACGAAAAAAATCCTGAAGTTACGTATATTGGGCCTTTAATTGGTTCCCTGAGATAGGGCCATACTGCTGTGTTGCTCCTATGCAGCAAGATATTTTATTTTTGAAATGTAAACATTAAAAGAAAAATATCTAATGCTGGACCTGATACTGCTGCGAGCCGTAAATTCTTCAAATATGTCTTGTTGGCATATATAAAAGAAACTGGTGAACATTAAAAAGGCAAATTATAGTTATGAATAATGCTGTATGATTAAAATGCATATCTGGAATGTTACGGCTCTGTTACAAAGCACTAGGTCGGCTGTCTATATACCAACATCATTACTATTGATATAAGGTAGCGGTTTGACAGGCTGAATAGGGAAAATGTGGCAAATATTGTTGCAAGTAGAGCCAAATAGTGTGGGAAAGAGGTGGCAAGCTGTATGAGAAATAGAATGATAAAATGTATGGGGAAATAGTATGGTAAGCACTATGAAAAAATAGTGTGGCAAGAGGTATGGAGAAATAGTGTGCCATGCAGTCATTGGAAAATAGAATGATAAAATGACAAGTAGTATGTGGTTTCTCAGCAGAGGGGAACAAAATAAGCTGATCAAAATTGCAACAGAAATAACTTGTTGTGTTAGTCTGAGTTTGGGAACCAGATGAGGAATACATTTAATTCACATAACAAAACGCATAAAACAAACAGTTGAAATTATGAAGCAGGATATGTTTAGTGACAGATAAGTCTGCAGGTGTCCTATTTGACCCCTGTCTCCCCCTCCATCTGTCCACATTTCAGTTTCCGGGGATTTTGTCTTAAACTGAAAGACTATTGTGTCTGAAATACAGATGGCAATAGAGGTTTACAATGTAAAAATAGACAATGGGATGTACCATCAGGCATATGGTAGGGCCTTGCTGACCTGTTAGTGGTCTTCGTTGTTTTTCTTAACAGCTAATTGTTGACATTTCCAAACGTGTTGACAGTTCATCAGTGATATTTCTATATATGTTTTTCAGTGTTTTATTGACATTGTTGATGTTTCCTGTTAGATACAGTATCAGTGCTAATGTTTTTCCTGTTTGTTGACATGTTTATTTTATATCTTTATAGACTGCCAGTTTACGTGTCACCAGAAGTGTGGTCCCCTTGTACGACTGGGGTGTAAAGCCTCCCCTGTTGACGAGGGCCTGCCTCCTGACCCACTCTCCGCGGAAACCTCCCTCACAGACCCGCCCGACCAACAGACGACAGCTGACACGGGGTCCGAGGCCACAAATGTACGTTTCTAGGTTTATGGAGTATACAGGAGTTTATTTTGTTGTTGGTTACATAAATTTGGTGCTACACTTGTACAAATCATAATTATCCCCCACCCAACAAAGTTGGTGGGAGATATACAAATAGGTTCCCCTAGTCCGTCTGTTCATCCAAATTGCGTTTGCACAATATCTTTAGAAGGAATAATAAGATTTTGAGGAGACTTGTTTGTTAGACTTATAACCTGAACACCTCGCTCAAGTTTGAATATCATATTTAATGGGCTGGGGATCTTGACAATTATGTCCTTGTTTGTGTGAAGTTATCGGGACCTTTAATAATAAGAAAAGTCAAAATAAAGTAGAAAATACATGTTCTTACACTACAGTGAGGTTGCACTATAAAACTTGCTGGTAGAATGGTCCTGTCATTTCATGGAATTCTGATCTCATTTTACTGATATAACTTTTTTTAGGAGAAAGATGAAACAGACAGTGGATACAGGTCGGGCACAATACCTGATGAAAAGCTACCACGGAAACCGAGTCAGGCAACACTAAACCGCGAGGAACTTAAGCGAAAGATTGAAGAGTACAACAGTGTGTTTCCTGCCGCCAATGTGATACTTGTAAGTGGTTTCTATGGTAACCGTAAACATTAAGTGGAACCCTTGTTTTCTTTAGGATCTTTTTTCTTAATTCTGCAGATTGAAAAGTCTTTAAGCAAAGATGCTTCTGTTAATGTATTTAAAAAGTAATGTATACTGAGGAAGTTTTCTCCCTGTCAAACTTTGGTCCTTTATCATTAAAAGCTATGTAATTTTACCCTATATGTTGAACATTAGTTACTATGTAAGTATTATGTAAATTTATGTAGTTACTATGTAATTGTTATGTAAATTTATGTAGTCAATTTAAATATGAACTGTGATAAAAATTCACCCTCATGATGAGGGAGGCAAAAAGGCGAAAATCTAACTGCTGCAAAAACTTCTAGGTACAGTATATGCTGTAGAACTTCTGTAAGTTTTAGATCACATTTGTATTGTTAATTAATATAAATAAGATAAGGAAAAAATAGAAGTCAATTGTTTTCCTATTTCAGAAGGAAGAGAAAGCAGAATCATTCCAGGGATTTATCAAAGTTGTGTTGAATCTCATCCGACCAATATGTATGTCTCTCGGTGCCCGTCCTCCGTCCATCTATGAAATGCTCACCAAAGAACACATTGTAGAGCAGAACACAATGACCGTGTCCTTCTACATGCCGCGCGACACCTGCAAGTCCATCCACATCACCAGGTAAACTAAACACAAATTAATTTACGTGACACACAATTCACAAATTAATTTACGTGACACACAATTCACAAATTAATTAACGTGACACACAATTTCTGCAAGTCCATCCTTATCCCCAGGTACACCAGTAAGCTAAGCTAAGATTAATTTAGTTGACACACGATTCCTGCAGGTCCATCCACATCAACAGCTCAGAGCTGGTAAGCTAAACACAAATTAATTTAAGTGCCACACGATTCCTGCAAGTCCATCCACATCACCAGGTATGCCACCACAGAAGTCTTCTACATGCCACACAACACATTTAAATCCGTCACAAAAAAATTGATGGACTGAATCTGGTATGGTTTTACGAACCTGAAATACCACGAATGTGTGATCAACCTGCATTATTTTAAAAGCTAGTCTGACCTTGGTTGCTAGAAATGCTTGGCAGATAAGGAATGTCACAAATGCACAACAGATCAGAAAGATATGTGATGGGCCTGTGATAGGCCTACAATGTCACAAATGCATGACAGAGCCGGAATGTTTCAAAAGCAAAACTGACCTGGAATGTCAAGTACTTTGATGTTCACGTTTTAGTGAACTGTTTGTGGTTGAAATGTAAACCCATCTGCTCCTGGTGTTGTTATCTTACCAAAGTGCTCCTGATTAGAAACTAAACCAATAAAGGGGCCCTATATATGTATATAATGTTACCTAGAGATATGAGGCCCTGTGTATGTATACTAGCTTGGTTACACTTGGTTGGTGTGTACTTGAACTAGCTAAGTTACACTTGGCTGTTGAGTACTTGAAACGGCTAAGTTACACTTGGCTGTTGAGTACTTGAAACGGCTAAGTTACACTTGGCTGTTGAGTACTTGAAACAGCTAAGTTACACTTGGTTGGTATGTACTTGAAACGGCTAAGTTACACTTGGTTGGTGTGTACTTGAATTGACTAAGTTACACTTGGTTGGTGTGTAATTGAATTGACTTAGTTACACTTGGTTGGTGTGTAATTGAATTGACTAAGTTACACTGGGTTGGTGTGTAATTGAATTGACTAAGTTATACTTGTTGGGTGTGTAATTGAATTGGCTAAGTTACAATTAGTTGTGTAATTGAATTGACTAAGTTACACTTGGTTGGTGTGTAATTGAATTGACTTAGTTACACTTGGTTGGTGTGTAATTGAATTGACTTAGTTACACTTGGTTGGTGTGTACTTGAATTGGCTAAGTTATACTTGGTTGGTGTGTAATTGAATTGGCTAAGTTACAATTAGTTGTGTAATTGAATTGACTTAGTTACACTTGGTTGGTATGGACTTGAATTGGCTAGGATTCATTTGGTTGGCATGTAATTGAATTGGCTAAGTTACACTTGGTTCGTATGTAATTGAATTAGCTAAGTTATACTTGGTTGGTGTGTACTTGAAATGGCTAAGTTATACTTGGTTGGTGTGTACTTGAATTGGCTAAGTTATACTTGGTTGGTGTGTACTTGAAATGGCTAAGTTATACTTGGTTGGTGTGTAATTGAATTGGCTAAGTTACACTTGGTTCGTATGTAATTGAATTGGCTAAGTTATACTTGGTTCGTATGTACTTGAATTAGCTAAGTTATACTTGGTTGGTGTGTACTTGAAATGGCTAAGTTATACTTGGTTGGTGTGTACTTGAATTGGCTAAGTTATACTTGATTGGTGTGTACTTGAAATGGCTAAGTTATACTTGGTTGGTGTGTAATTGAATTGGCTAAGTTACACTTGGTTCGTATGTAATTGAATTGGCTAAGTTATACTTGGTTCGTATGTACTTGAACTGGCGAAATTGCACTTGGTTGGTGTGTACTTGAATTGGCTAAGTTATACTTGGTTGGTGTGTACTTGAATTGGCTAAGTTATACTTGGTTGGTGTGTACTTGAATTTGCTAGGTTTCGTTTGGTTGGCATGTAATTGAATTGGCTAAGTTACACTTGGTTGGTATGTCCTTGAACTGGCGAAATTGCACTTGATTGGAGTGAACTTGAATTGGCAAAGTTGCACTTGGTTGGTATGTACTTGAATTGGCTAAGTTACACTTGGTTGGTGTGTAATTTAATTGGCTAAGTTACACTTGGTTGGTGTGTAATTTAATTGGCTAAGTTACACTTGGTTGGTGTACACTGTATTCTTCATGAATGTGTAAATTTGCTTACTTAGCCTAGGTGGTGTGTATGTGGTAGGTATATTCTTGGCCACAGTATACTTGCCTGGCTATGTACTTTAACACAAACAACAGACACATTTAGAATCCTTTTGTACGTTAGCTATAGACATCATATAAAATTATGTAGATGAATATAAGACATTGTTGAGACTATCCCATAACAAAGCTTTTTCCTATGCAGTTAAGTCAAAGCTTGGGTGATTCAGAAAGGCGTGTATGATATATAACGTACCTGTTCCTTTGTCAGCCTCTCTTCCTGTTGGATTATAAACGTATACATGTTTGATACGGTACATCCAGACGGCTAATTTATTCTTACATGTCTCTCTCATTAGGTACTCCGTGTAATCCTTCTTTGTTCATCTCAGGGCAATATTCCACTATCTGTTCCTGATTTGACAATTTGCCCAAATTTTATTTCAGAAGTTAAAAACTGAGATATAAAAGTTCTTACTTCTGTTTCTGTGTGAGCTGAGGCTTATCTTCACTATAATACAGTTTCATGTTTATCCAGTTTATATTTTGTTATTATTTGGAATAAGGAATCAAACTGATGTATAAGTATTTATACCAGAGCACACTGCTATTGATCTCCTTATAACTGGTCTACATGTATACTGTCATGATATCTTGCTTCTCAGCTACTTGTGAGGTAGACTTAAGTGTACATACATTGTCAAGTAAAATTTCAAAAGTGTTACCTTAAAATCAGCAACTTTTTGTGGGCTTTTTAACTTTGTTGATTTGGTGGGTTATCTCCATCCACAAATTCTTAGTTCTATAGACAATGAAGTTATTACAAGATTTTTGTGAAAAATTCTTCATTTGGGTGGGTACATGTTTAGTCCACAAATTCATAAACACTCGAATATTTAAGCCTCACAAAAAATATCTTATGTCACAGTAACTGAGTCTGGTGTATTACAAAGAAAGTTTAAGACTATGAATAATCATTTTGGTATTATGCGTCTTACAAATCGTTATGATATCATAAGGCATTGTAAATCTGGCTTAAATAGAAGCACATTTTCTGACATACGGGTCCAATTATATGTGAAGATGCTTGAACTTTTTATATAAATTATAAACATGTACATACATAGAACATTGAGTTGGTTCTGCAGTCATTTTACAAAAGAATGATCTCATATGAAAATATTATTCATATTTTGTTTACTCAGTAGTAAAAAAGTATGATTTAGGCAGGTGTTGATATTTACATGGAAAAGTTAGCTAGAGAAACAGGAGTCGAGAGGTTTTAGATGTCAGATAAATATTATCGTTGGGTTCCACATGGCTGTCTGTCCTGGTAACAGTGTTTAGTAGGGGGTGTTAACATGGAATAAATATTAGGACAGGTTTATGTAGGAGAGTTAGGGCCCCTGACTCATATACTGACTTCAATCTCTCATCTTTCAGTGCTTTATTACTCCTGTCTCCAGGATAAACCGAGATTTGCGGAATTGTTTTTGAAAAAAAAACCTTTTAAAATGAAAATATTTACCAAACTGTCTGATTTGTGTATTCCTGATTAGAACCTGGAAGCTAGCATACATTGTTAACTCCCTGTTATAGATCCCTTGACCTTATGTTATCATATATCAAGTTGACCTCAAGTTGACTTCTGACCTGGAGATCCTTTGTAAGGTGGAAAATCAATCTCAATTTTAAGTGACCTTTGTTTTGTTGTTCTTCAACTTTTTGTTAGGTCAAACTAAACTGGCATTGTCTTGTTATAACCAAAGCAACCCTGACCAAGTGTTCAACTTTGACCTAAGCACTGAAGCAATCTTTGACATTTTAACCTCTGACCTCTTGGCAACTGGTGCTTATTACAGAGGGCTACACCTATACATGTGTTTTAAGGGGCCAGATAAGGTAACCATGGCGATGAAGCAGCAGGGAGTCTGAGAGTAGGAATTATCTAAAACATGCTCACAGCTATTAGTGTTTTCTTCACCAAACCTGAAGAACTAGCAATATTTTATTGAAAACATGCATGTATCCATACCATGTGGTGAGGATCCACTCCCAGGCTGGCTGCCGTAACTTTGGTCAGGGTCAGCAGTGCGCTTTTATGTTACATCAGGGTTGTAACGGCAGATGAGAGTGAGGTAAACAGATGGTACAGTTAGATGTGAGCTCGCCCAATGTAGGAATATGTAAATAAAGCTAAACAAACACACAACAATTTGTAATGTATAATCGGGGAAACAATTTCAGTCTGTGTGCAATCAAGAAGGTTTAGAATAAGTGTGATTATTTTCAATCACTTGATTTTGTACATGTCACTATACATAGTTATTTTACATGGTACAATATCTGAAAAATAAAACTTGCATCTCATCATGTTTGTCTTTAAACAAACTTCTTTCTCAGGAAAATAATCTCCGATAGAAGCATACCTTTGATAATATAGTAGGAATCTTCCTCCTAATATTTAATGCTTTTCCAAATAAGTAAATTTTTTAAGCTGCCTTTTACATGTAGACTACTCCTTATTGTTGTAATTAAATAAATGAATAACTTTCGAAGACAATTTCTTAGACCCTTGAAGTTTGTTATTAAAAATGCTTTACTGTATTTATTGTTCCAGTGATACCACGGCTACTGATGTTATTTCGATGTTACTGAAGAAGTTCCACATCCTAGATCATCCCAGGAAGTTTGCCTTGTATGAACAGGAACACAGCCCTAAGGGTAAAATAGGTAAGGGGAAGTACTTAGAATCAATACAAATGAAAGTGAAAGTAAATATTGTCTTTCTTGTATACCTTGTGTTATACTTCTTCTCTTAAATTACTGAAATCTTTTCAGTAAAACTTTGTCTGGTTTGCAAGGTTGCTTTTAATAAATCAACAATATTTTTCATTTCAAACTCTTTTTTTCCTGCAGAGTTATGCCCCTATTCTTGAAAAATATAAATATTACCGCTCCAATTTAGGACTGCCAAAATTCTGATGAAACTTGATATTTTCATCATAGAAATGTATATGTTATCTACTCAGTTTATTTTCATAGTCTATTCTGTCCACAAATTAGTCCGTAAGAGTTTTAGATTGTTACTGGTTCTAACTGTAAAACTGTCCTCCATGTTACAGTGAAGCTGCGGAGACTGCCTGGCAATGAGAACCTTCTGTCAACATGTGTCCACTGGGAAAAGGAGCGACTCCTGTGTACCAGGCTGGTCCTACAGGAAAACGAAACAGGAGAAATTGTGGTAAGTCAGGCATAGTCCAAAACAGGGGAAATCTTGGTAAGTCAGGCATAGTCCGAAACAGGGGAAATCATTGTCAGTCAGGCATAGACTGAAACAGGAGAAATTGTGGAAAGTCGGGCTTAGTCCGAAACAGGAGAAATTTTGGTGAGTCAGGCATAGTCCGAAACGGGGGAAATCATGGTGAATTAGGCATAGTCCGAAACAGGGGGAATTGTGGTAAGTCAGGCATAGTCCGAAACAGGAGAAATCGTTGTAAGTCAGGCATAGTCCTAAACAGGGGGAATTGTGGTAAGTAAGGCATAGTCCGAATCTGGAGAAATCGTGGTTAGTCAGGCATAGTCCTAAACAGGGGGAATTGTGGTAAGTCAGGCATAGTCCGAAGCTGGAGAAATCATGGTAAATCTGGCAGTCCGAACACTAGTCATTTGGTTGGAAAGGTTGCGAAATTTCAAGGGTGAAAGAGTTGATCAGGAAGAATTGTGGGTAATATGATGGGCAAGTGAAACCACAGTAATAAACTAAGGAGAGTCAAAGATATTGTACAAAGAATGCACAGTAGGGGGAGGGACAGGATAATTTTTGATTTACGATCTGTTGGTAACTAGGAAATATGTGAACTCCTTGTAAATGCAGGAACAGGAAATGTGGTAAATATGGTAATTGTATCAGAGGACAGGTGAGAACAAGGTAAGAATTAATCCAGTACTGCTCAGATATAGGATAGGGAGTGACCAATGTAAATGATAGGATTGTATTATGTTGTGGTTGGAAAAGGAGAGCTTTATGGTTTCAAGCTTAGGTTGTGGGTGTTGTTTACACGAGGTAATTCAATAGACTTTTTGTTCATATGGTATACTGTAAAAGAGGAATTTGTTTGCGGTGTGGAAATTTTCGCTTATTTTGCTGGCATTAAATCTCTGCACACGTGAATATATTTAACACTTTCAAACTCTACATTGTCTAATAGTATTATATGCACACATCACATTACAAAGGTGTACATTGCACAACAGATAGCATGAACATTTCCACATCAGAAACAGCTTGGAAGGTGACTAAGCGAAAAATTCCACATGTGAAAATATTGACTTTTACAGTATACTACATGGAGATTGTGGTAACATTATCATACACTACTACTACACAGTTCTAATGGAGGTATTACTGTATGTCATAGATGTCCTGTTCTATGTACGTTTTATCTTGTCCTGGGTGTGAAAGTTACCATCCCAGGGAGGATAAGTGTGCAGTGTTATGACTCCTGTACACCTGGTTTTTATCAGGTCATGCCATTATACCACACAGAGCTGCTACTGATCACCTTATACACTTACAATACACCAGCCTCTTATTGCTCTGTTATTGTACTGGGTCAGCTGTAGGTGATCTTACAGGACAGACATCTGTCTTATGTCCTAGTAATGAGTTGTGTAAAGGTCAGGGAAAGGTCATTGTCTAGAACCTCTTCATAAAATAGCTGATATTAGGTTGATATCTATAAAAATTGCTTGTGTTGGTGTTTTCAAACATTTCTGTGATGAACAGCTCTTTATCATGCAAATGATACGGAAAGTTATCTTTTACATTGTTTTAATATGAAAGTTCATTTTCATAAAACCAGGAAATAAAATTAGCTGAAAGTTCAGAACTAACAATGGATGAGGTCATAATTGAATGGGTTTACGATAAAAGCGTTAGATAATTTGTATGACTATTGTGTTTATTTTCCCCGTGAGGTGGTAGTAGTAAGGTTATATAGATGTACATGGTTTTTATGTAGACTCGCTGACTAACTCAGTTTACTGTTACATAATGGGGAGGTAACTATCGTTTGATCTAAAAATGATCAGAAACTGTTTAATTACAGGAGTGCTTTATACCGTAAACATGTGCATTGCTTTATGCATACCGTGGCGCCATTTTCCTGTCAGCAGGGTAGAGGGTGGGTGGGGAGGTGATTGAGAAAGGTTATCACAAGATGGTACACATTTCTGTAGCATCATTGAAGCATAAATGAAATTGGTCACATGGAGATAGCACATGTTTTTTATTCAGTCATTCTGATCGTTCTTTTGAAGGTATTAGTACCCTGTTGTGCTGGTCTATTAAGATTTTTTGTGGGATATTGTCAGTAACAAGTTTTTGTCAGCCGTAATCAGAAATCAAAGATAATGTGAACAAACTTATTTTGGCACATTTAGAATTTGATGCAAAAACTAAATTTAAACAGATTGCGCAACAATGAAATGGTGTAATCATGATCACAATACTTGCTGTAGAATGCAATATACAGAAACTGTAAGTACATGTAGTGCAATTATAATTTAGTGGAATACTTTCAGCACAAAAATTACTGAAATAGATTACCACATTTACGGTAGTTGAATAGCTGCTTTGCATTTTCATGAAGATTTTTTGTAACGAATATAATAGAATATGTAGTAGAATAAAGTATTGATAGTAACATTTTTGAAACTTTATGCATGCTTCAATACTGTAAATTGTATCACTATTGAGAGGGGGTGGGGGTGGGGGGGGGGGGGGAGTAAATTTGTCTTGGTGAATTTTAGTTGGTAGCTTTGTAAATCAGGCGACTGTTTCTTGATATGTCTTACTTTTGTTATTGAGATGCCTCAAATTTAAGTTGGTCACAGTAATTTAAGTGCTGGTATTTATGAATTATGACAGTGTACTATTATATATGACAGTAGGTAAGAAACTAGAACTGTTCCTGTGTATTTATAAAGCACATTACTCTTGCTGTCTCACCTCCATGGGGGAGATATTTTTGTAGGGGAGGGTCCACAGTTGTAGTTACACACAGCATGACTACCTAAACAGTTATCATTGTTTTTATCTCTCTATGAAGTGATGAGAAATTGAATAGCATCAAAACCATAATTACCAGCAGGAATGAAGGGTTTTTGGCACAGGGCACTGGGACTGTCGGCATACTTTGAAGTTTTTGATAGAAGTGGTTGCCAGTTCTCTAAGGTATAGCCCTTTTCCTATCTCCCACAACGGATCGAAGTGATGAGTCCACACTCACCTCTAGTTTTACTTATGTTTTGAGTTAGGAGCTGTGTAAGGGTAGGATGTTTTGACCTACAAGCTGTAAAAGTGATACCAATTTCACATTTATCAGGACTTTTCTACGGTCAAAGACCATGTTTTTAGACATTGATGTATAGGGGCTAAGAAAGATTCCTGTGTATGGGTTTTCTGGTATAACAACTTAAACAAATTTCTAAACATGAACACTGTGTATAATTAACTGGTATGTGTACTTGAACAAGAGTCTCTTAGTATAAACCAAATTTCTAAACATGAAAACCATGTATAATTAACTGGTATGTGTACTTGAACACAAGTCTTTTAGTATTAAGTAACACTTGCTAATGAAAGTGTGTGAGAGGGTCGGCAATTTGGATACATTTTCAAAATTGAGTTACAGAGTAACAATAGAACAATGATTTGATAACTTTGGCCTTGGAAGCAGGGTGTTGGCAGCGATAAAAAGGATAATGGTTAATCAAATGAATCAGTTTCCTTCCGTGTTTCAAAAAAATTTATAATGAAATCTGTGGGGATGCTATTATAAAAAGTTTATTTAAGGTGTAAATTCTCGATCATTCAATTAGTTTCCTAGCGGTATAACAGATGATGTCAGTGGCAATTTAGAAGCAATCTTTCGATGTTGGTGTATTAAGATGAGTTTGGTTTAAGTAGGGTTTATAGTACAGGTGACTCACTCACAGTACATGTTCTGAACTAAGCCTGGAACAGGTAAACAGAGTAATCTGTGTGTATGTGTTTGGATATAGATGGTGCTTAATTGTGTGATTTGGGAATAGATTGTGGGTTTTTTCTGACTTTACAACCCTTCCCTGTGTAGGGTGTGTGGCTTTAATGGTTTTAACAGTCTAACAGTATTATACAGGGGAAGTAAACAGATCTGTGTCCCTCAAACAAACGTAATATGTCTGGTGAAATAGGTGCTGTTGATACTTTACCATGTATAATATGTATAATTAACATACAGATTTAATTTTGTTAACCAGGCACAGTGATTGCTCCAACCTTAGAGATCTGTCTCTTTTAGGAAGAAGAAACAGTCATTGTTGGTCATTTTGTGCAAAATTGTACCATAATTTCGCACATGTATAGCACACTTTATATTTAAAGAAAATTGAATATGTCGAAAAGAGTGGACACTTATATATACACAAAAGCAATAAAAAATCAGTCCTTGGTTGCCATCATTTATCTTAAATTTTCCCAGATTTTTGGTGTTCAGTTCTGTAGTTAGAGCAGCTTCTATGAACTTCTTTATGTAAATATTTCAGAATACACACAACTGACATGTGTATACAATACATACATACATACATAAGTGTATACATAATTATGTAAGTGTGTTGATTGTATGTCAAATTAAAATTATGCATCACTTCAGTGCTTTTGAAATTCAATGATACGATAATTAATGCCAACAAAAATCTAGAAACTTGTTATGTTTATTTTCTTAACCAGCACAATATTTGGAGAGCTATAAGACCCTGGAACACTAGTCTTAAACAGATGGTGTTAAGATTAGCTTGGGGGCTCTGTCCTCCTCCTTCCTGCTTCCTTCTCCCCCTCCATGTTTCTCCTCCTCAAGTCTAAACAAACAAACATTAACACAGTAGGACCAGGAAACCTGTGCCCCAGTACTGCAGTTGTTATCAGTGACGCCCAGAATCTATCCTCTCCAGTTTGTATGATAGAATGGTATGTTCCCAAGTCTATTTGTACATAGAGATTTTCCGGCTTAGAATGGGATTTGAAGATAAAAGATGATTTAGTGTTAGGCTTTTAGGCCTGGCGGAACATAAATATTCTAGGCAGCTCTTTGACAGAGTAGTATCAGTTTTAATTATGTTATAATTTACTACACAAGTCAATGCTTTGTACAGATTTCTGTTAAAAACAATATTGTATGTTCTTAGAATCTTTCTTTACATACGTTTCAACACACATTTATATGATGCATTACCTGAATTCATGGCAACTATTTTAAACAATAAGAAATGGATAAAAATGGTCGGGGCCCATAGTGGCTAATTACAACTGGTTGGTGAACCGAGATTTCTTGACCACTAGCCCACTACCACTGGATCAAGGGTTGGAGACCTACTAGGGGCAGTAGAGTTTGGTACAACTAGCCATCCACCACTGAGTCTTGGGTTCGAGACCTACTTATGCCTGGTGGTCCTTCTCCAGGAGCTCCAGCTTTCCTCTATCTCTAAAACCTGGCATGCCTCTAAATGACCATATGTAATATTAAGAACTATACAATACATGTACAGCAGCTATTTCAAACATTAGAAAATGGAGAGATGACTAGAAATTAATTTCATTGTTTTATTTAAGAAAACATAGTTTTACAGATTGATTAAAACAAGTGAAAAAATAGCATTTTCAAATATGATATTTTTATTACCAATACTTACTTATGCAAAGTTTAAATCATGGGTAACCAGGCTTTGTCTGATGAATGAGTCAAGATTTTGACGTGGCTGGTGTAGCTTATTTGCTGCTTCACCAAGACTAGAGCAGGCCATCCATCAGCTCATGATCCAATAACAATTCCCTGGACACCCACAAACATATAACATTGCATGCCCTGACTTCTGTTTGACTTAACCAATAAGATGGGTTAAATATCCTGTGGATGAGAATTCATCTTCATATTAAGTTGTTGATATGCTATGACAGTGAAAAGTGATATCTCTGATGCATTGTCTTCTGAAGTCCTTACCACTATCATAGCCTTATTAACAGGGAGGGATATACAGTTGATGTTTCAGTAAGACAATGTTATCATTGGTATCACTTACTACATTAAAAGTCACAGGAGAATCCATGTCAATGAAAGTAACAGTGTTGTGACTGGTTTTGATGTATTTTCAGTGGGAGAACATAGCATGTTGTTTGGTGAATTTTATGCTGAAGAAACATATTTTCAATAGAATTTCATACTGGTAAACTTACAATGTATTTTCAGTGGGAGGACATCTGTGTGATTATTGTATTCTGTTGGTTTATTAAGGGAGAATATCTGATTGCTTACGATGTATTTGATGTAATTTTAGTGAGAAAACTTCATTTAACTTACAGTGTATGTAGTAAGCTTACATTATATATTGGGGTACTTTCAATGAAAGAACTTCAATAAAACAACAATGTATTTTGTGTTTTTTTCAGTAGAACTTAAAGTAAAGCTTGCAATGTATTTTGTGTACTTAAATTACAATGTATTTTGTGTGGGAGAACTGCAGTAATTATATATATAAGCTTACAATGTATTTTGATGTACAATGTATTTTGTGTAATAAATTATAGCATATTTAGTGTACTTAATAACAAAGTATTGTACTTAGTTACAAAGTTTTGTACTTAGTTACAATGTATTTTGTGTAATTAATCATAGCTTATTTAGTGTACTTAATTACAATGTATTTTGTGTATTTTCAGTGGGAGAACTTCAGTAAGCCAGAACTAGAGAACTTTTTACTGGTGCTGGACCGAGAGGAAAAAGAGTACATCTCACAGCTTCAGTACAAATACTGCGTCATGAAGAAGATCATCCATCAGCGCTTCAAGGAGATACGCAAGGAGCGCAGGAAGTCGGCCTTGCTGGAGAAACAAGCAAGCCTTCAGTCCTGATCACCTGGGACTTTCCTGGGAGTTAAGAGATCTTTTATCCTGATCTTGTGAGATATAATATCTTGTCAAGATAAGTGGAGAATTGTGTGACTTCCAGGATTCTTCTGAACGATATCTTTGTTCTGTGATGGTTGTGCGAACATTTATCATGGTGCTGTGGTGGCTGAGCTGGCGGGGCGACCAATCGCGAGACCTCATGGACTTTTGCTGTGACTAACCCAGAGTGACTACATTAGACTGAAGGACTGGTGATATTTTTGTCCTCTGTGGGTTAACTGTTATATATAATGAGGTCTCCGGTAGCATTGGATACTCGCCCACTTGTGAGCTCCGTCTTCCTCCGGTAGAGGCATAACGTTGATGCTCACTTCACGGAAATATCCGCAAGACAGGTGACTTGGATGTTCTGGTGTGGCTCAGACACTGGATGTCTTTGAGACACATAACTGTCTTAATCTCTATAGACTCTGCTGTCTTAACAATAGTCTTAAGATATGCAATGCTGTCTAACAAAATATGGACTTGTCTTTAAGACATGAATGTCTTACGACTTAATATGTGGGATTGGTCCTTTTGATAGTGTCGTTGGCTGACAGGAAAGACAAGAGTATCGTGACAATGCACAAGCTTGTGTTTTTTGCGCATAGCAATGTCATAATGAGAAATAAGTTTGAGGTTTTAACATTTGCTGTCTTGTCGAAACAGTTCCAATGTTGTCACTTCGTGCTGACACATTTGTTGTTACATCAACATGTTAGTTGTCAAGAGATATCTTCACACAAATTGTCATTTAAACAACTAAAGTCATTGTCCTCTGCCTTTGCTTTTGTCATAACTAAGACGCTTTTATTGTCCTTAAGACACTTAATTGTTGTCATCAAGACACTAAATTGTTGTCACTAAGACGCTAAGACACTTGTCAAGACCATACAAAAGACGCGAAAGTAGACAATCCCCATAATGTATTTGGTATGACCATTTTTCCATCCCAACACTTTATGCCTTAATCAGGGTTACTCACGCTCTTGTAAGAACTGTTGTAGTGTGTGAAGGTGAAGAAACACCCTGTTGATGATGATGTTGGTCTGTAGTGTGTCCTTATAAGTACTACTATATTATTGGGTACTTGATATTTGTACATACTAATCTAGTCTAGTACAAACCTATATATAGGACTAAGGTTTTGATGGGTACAATAAGTGTATCAGTGTTTATTGAATTTGTCTCAATAATTATAACATGTAAGCCTAAGTTGTGGCTACATTGGAGGGTATTAAAGACACTGAACTGTGTCTCGGATGTTTTTTGTGTTCGTTATGGGAATCTTTAGGACTCTAGTGTTCTTTTGAAGTATTTGGTAATATTGTATGAAATCATTGTGGAAGGATCTGCAGCTTAAAAACTAGTCATTTACTTAAATACTTAAATATTTCATTACAAATCATGGAAATCAATTAATATTAGGGATAAAAAAAAATTAAATAATGCGGAATTTGTAAAAAAAATACTGTTATTATATATAAAGTGCATGTCTTGTTGTTGGGATGTGCAGCTAAATACTGGGATGTATCATTGTACTTGTGTTTATACTGAAAACAGGACCTACAAAAACACAGACAAAATCATCGGCTGCTAGTGGTACTACAGGTACTCCTAGCTACTTGTTGTCCATATATCTGAGTACTGATGAGAAATCAAACCATACTCCACCCTACCCCCTCTCTCTCCTGATCTTCCTTTTTATCATCCCTGTTTCTCTCATCTCATCTCCCCATCACATTTCCTTACCTCACGCCCTCCATGTCAAACGGTACCTGAACAGGGTGTGCAGTGTTATCGCTGAGTAAACTTCCCCGAGTAACAAAATTGAACTTTTTATCTCCAGATGTGATCAGTTTTATGTGAAAAGGAAATTTATAAACTGTAATTGTAGCATCCTGTCGAAAATAGACAGTTTTTATCACCCGCCTGCTTCTAAAACGCTATACAAATCTATTGACCACTTACATGGATCTGGGAGAAAAAACACATGTTTGATAACTGGAAATCTATACTTAAGCTCCTTATAAAATGGGACTCCTTCCAGTTTGAATGGATCATGTTTAATATAATTTTTGTTTGTAGAAAAATGAAATGAAAATAAATCCTGAAGTCCCAACAAAGATAATCAGTTGCAAGATTCCCTGGTTATTTTTCATCCTCCAAGATATTACCAATGTTAATGATGCATTACAGTTGGTCTGAGCACCTGTTTGTTCAAGTGCTGTCAATTAATGACTATATCAGAATTAATTGCTACATAGTAACATTCCTGTGATTGTATAATAAATCACACAGAATATCAGTAAGTATAACAAGGATCCAGTGTTTATATTGAAAGCCAAAACAGTTCCCATGTGTTTAATAGATATAAGTTATATTATAGTAGTTATAAAGTGTTGGCATAAGATCTCCCTTAGCTGTTTTTATGCTCTAACTGGAATGATTTGACAAGGAATGCAGTGTTTTGAGGTTTTACAACATATACTGGGTATTATAAAGATATCGGGCCTCATATTCTGATAAAAACCTGTTAATCAGAATGACTAACTGTGGCAATCTTGTCCAAATCTTGAATTCTCACAAGTTGGGAGGAAAATGGGGCTCCAAAGGGAAAATTTTTATCAAACATTCAGAAGATTTTGTCATATCGTCCTATAGTTCATATATAAAATTTATCATAAATACACCATATTAATATTATCTGATTCCATTTCATAATTTGTTACGCAATTTTTACCCAGATTGTTAATGTTTATTTCCAAAGAGTTTCCAGTCAGTATTAAAGTATTTATTTATATCAGTCAGTCAGTGGTATCTATCTAGTCTTTGGTACCTCTCTTATTTTATCCATAATTTAACATTATCTATGATGGGAATAGTTTCCTCTTGGTTTATCCATAACTTTACAATATCCATTATGGTAATTCGGTTTCCTCCTGACTCTAAATTGGCTCAAGATCATTAAATTATTGAAGTTTCCGAAAAATATAAGATGCTTTGATATTAAATTCAGTTTTGGGGGATATTTTGTCATATTTAATCTTATGCCACATTTGGGCGGTGTAATTTCTGTAGCTTCAGCACCTGTCGGGGATGTGTAATGTTATTTATAAACATATATAAATGATAATCATAAAGTTATTTTTCATCAATCATTCCAGATTCCCTTGGAGCCCTATTTTCATCTGAAATTTTTTTCTTGAATTCTGAATCAGACAACAAACTGTCTCACAAAGGCACAACTGTGTTCATTCTTTTAGATAAGGGTAGTTTAGTACACGTATATACAATGTATATATCTATGATATCAATATCACTGCCAATTATTCTCTCTATAGATAGTTATCAGATCTGATCTGAAGTTAAAAAGTCTTCATCTCATTTTCAAACTTCCGTCATTACATTAATGTAAAAATGAAGTATCTATCGAGTACTATGATTTTGCCATTTGTCTTCAATCAAGCCATTAAGATGTTCCAATCTGTATGTAACCAGGTGACATTTAAGTCCGATCTAGTAATGGAGAGTTTATCTATAAAGCTGAATAATGTGTTATCATATTAGATATATTTTAACTCGTTCACCCCTGAATTTTTATTTAAATTCCCCTACTTCAAAGGTTGGGATAGTTCACTATGAAATTTCAGGGATGAATGAGTTAATATTGGTTCTTATTAATGGCTTCGCACTATATGAATCTCGTGCCAGTATATTTGTGTATAATTTACAGCGGAATCTTGGTCATCTAGTAAATTTTGATAATAGTTTATCAAATACTATAAGAAGCTGTACCGAGTTCTACAGGCTGTATACAGCTGGATTCCGTGCATAGTACCAAGGTGTCCCTGTATTAAATGACTATGGATGTCTGTATGTCCAAACTACCGACATTCTCCTGTATAAAATGACACGATTTCCAAATCCAAGTTATCAAGTTCTCCTGTATAAACAAGATTTCATTAAATCTTGACAGGATTTTTGTTTAATGTATTGTACAGATGTAATTACCAGTCCTGTAGTGTAACAGTAGTAATATTTGATATTGACCAGTGTCGTCATCTCGTCGTCATCCCATTCATCTCCACGTATATGATATTACACTGTGTTGGAAGCCCGGAGCTTACAACCGTAAAACATGGTTCCCTATAGTTGTTTATATTATTGACACTGGTTTTGTATGTACAGTGATGAAATTCTGTAAAATTAACTAACATCATTGTTATCAGCAATCTGCACGATATCAAGGTATGACTAAGTGTTCTGTAACCTATTCACCCCCTAAATCACATTTGGACCTCACCAAATCAAAGACTGGGTGATTCCAGTTTAGCAATGTAGGGGTGTAAGAGATCTACGGAGATAGACCTACTGGAGCTCGGCCATTGTTGTCTGATGCCGCCATGCTTGATATTGAGTTATCACTCTTTGGTTTGTGTTCTATAAAAATGTATATCACCTGCTAGGACATCGATTTTAAACAATCTTTTCTTCTTCTGATGTTTAAATGATAAAATAAAAAAAAGTCAGTGGTGTTTTTTCGCATCAGCTGTAAATATGTCATACCTTTTAATGGTGTTTGGATATTTTGATGTAGATGTTGAAAAAATGAAAATTTCAAAAATTTAATCATAATGGTGAATGTTTTAATATAAATCATGCATAATTATGGTGTACAGATCATGGTATGAGGAAATATTAAAACAAAGAAAAAAAATGATTGTAGGTGTGTATTGTGTGTAGAAAGCTGTCTGGTTGAAGATGGCCCGACGGTGGGATGTGGCAGACGGAATCTGTTATATTTATTTTACTGTACATATAACCTACAGCATATCTATAGATTCACAAAAGCAAAGAATTGATATCTAAAGAGAAATGTTAATGTCTAAAATATTAAACGATGCGAAATTTTATCAAAGTTACTGTTACCATCCTGCTAGTGCCTTACATTTGAATTTTGAAATTTGATCTTTGCGAGATGCAAGACGTCGTCCAGAGCTGGTATATGAATGATCTTGTTCGCTTCGTCTGATTTTGTAAATCAGGCGAAGACAATTTAAAATGAATCTTGTCACTGTATTTGAATTTTGTTTCACTGAACATGTATAATTTGTTTTATTTTTATCTATAAATTAAATTTAATCAGAAAAGTACAACATTTATCTTGTTTTGTTTTCAAAAGTGTGTTCATTCATCATGAAAAGTGCATTATAAGGATGTTGGTTGTGTGTACAGTTGAACCTCAGTATCTCAAACCTGTATAACTTGAAAACTCCATTAATAATATAACTTGGAAGTATTTCACAAGTCCCAATCAAACCTCACATTAAACACTCAATATCAATTAACTAGATTACTTGGATAACTCAAAGTTTTCTTTGACTTTGAGATAACGAGGTTCTGTGAGATAATGAGGTTCTGAGAGATAACGAGATAAGTTAGTTAAAGGGATTGAATTATGTACCCCAGCCATAAAATACTTCTCTGGAGGGAGTTATCATCAAGCGGACAAAATATAATCAGACAAATTTAGGATGAATCTGAAAACTTGGGAACATTCATCTACTTAATAAATGCAGCATATGCCCAATGCTCAATCACTCGGTACATTGTCAAAAACCTTGTGAAATCCACAAAAGCTCATATTAAAAGTTGTAGAAAATTAAGTCAAAACCTCCAAACAAATTTCTTCTAAAATACCATAGTATTTTGCCGGTAGCTAAACCTTAGAAGGAATCAAACAAACTTTGTGAATAAAAATTACCTTGACATATTTTAAAGGACATTGTGGTTAAATGTTTCAAAACTTTTGAATAATTCTTAGGAAGGAGCTGAACAAAGTTTGCGAATAAAATTGACCCTAACCATTATTTCAAGGTCAATGGGGTCAAATATGTCAAAATCTTTTTACATGTTATTTTTGAATGACTTGCAGTCATAGATTTAACTTTAACATTAGTAATTTACAACTGAGATATGAATACCAGTTGAGCGATACAGGTCTATAAGACCTTTTGTTGGAAAGAAATTATCTAAAAACGCACTGAAAATAGTTTTATATTTCATCAGACAGACAACCACCTACAATTTATTTTTCCAGCATGTATATCTTCAAATTTTATAAAGATAAGGTAACAAAAATTTGCCCTCCATCCCTGCTGTGATGGGAGTGAGCATGTATGTTAGGCTATCACAGACCAATCTCCTGCTGGTCTGGGTAGATCAGACGGAAGAAAACTTTATACCTTCAAAAGTGCTTTCCTCCCAACCACCGACTTATCCTGAAGATTACACGGTAAAGTTACTCGTTTTTATACAGGCCTAAAATATTTCAGAGTAAGTTTGGTTGATAAATATCATAACCACAGCCAGAGATCCTGAAAAAAAATGAAATCTGATGAAGAAATTTGGATGAAAATCAAGATTTGAGATTAGAAATTTCACATTCCTCCACATAACTAGTGTCTGTTACTGTATCTGTGTCTAGCCTTACTGATCCATAGGTCGTTACGAGGAAAACTGTTTTGTAACACATCCAATACCTAATTTCTAAAATTATATATTGTCAGAAATCAATTCAGAAGAAAAACTTGACAGACGTGTACATTGTAATTGTAGATTTGGTGTCTGATTATCACTGATAACAATTTACTTCAGGTCATCTGTTTAAATTTCCCACATTTTCAGGTCCACTGACAGAACTTATAACGTTTCAGTTAGATCAAATATATAATTATTTCCCCCTTTCTGAAGGGAATTGCGATTCTTTGTTTCAATTGGGTTTATAATGTTGCAAGAGGGCAATGCTCAAGAAAAATATGATTGATCAAGGAAAAACATACAATAGTGATTCCTTTCAATGAATATATTGGTACACAGTAAAAAGTAGACATGTTTTTGTGAAACACGAATGCCCCCGCTTCTCGCTATGTCAGTAGTTAAGTTGGTCCGAGGTCAATGTCAAAAGTCAAGGTTATAAAAATATTCTGCAACCAACATTACTCATTCAGATGCACTAAGTCTACAAAGTTTCATGACCATAGGCCTGGTACTAAATTGGACCAAAACTGACCTAAATGCAGAAACTGAATTGATCAGGTTAAGTGCCATTATTGAAGTCAGCTTGACCTTCATTACATTTTGGAACAAGGTTGTAGTGGCCTGTCAAAATCGCAAGAAAGGCTCCCAGTATAGGGAAAATATGAATTTAAAACATTGAGTGTCGGAGGGCGACATGATGTTTTATTAACCTGTCATGTGACCAGACACTGTTATTGATGAGGCATGATAAAGGAGCTCACAGCAGTGGCCCATTAATAGTTCAACAACACAGGGATCCAGTACTCATACATATCAGTGGGTGGTCTATCTTAAAGCAAGACATCTTGAGAAAAGTGAAAAATTCATATGCATTTCAAATTTTAAGTGAATTCAACAAAAAAATATTAACTCATTTTATTAAACGGAGGGAATAAATTTTTTAAGAAAAAAATCTAAACATATAGATTATTCTTCCACAATAACTTCAAGTACATGTTTCCTCATTCTCTACCCATCGGGCAAGCCCTTAGTCTTACATGTAATATACCTTGGTAAATCAAAACACCAGATGCCAGCTTCCTATTGACATGTTATTTAGTCCATACCCGTTAACCCTCCCTCAATACGAGGTAGACTCCCTCATTTTGACAAAATTTACCATTCTCCCTCGAAATCTCCCTGATCCAAATCCAAACTCACACAAACTCAAAATCTACATCCTTTGGTCAAATAATATCCTATAGTTACTGCAGGTTATGTGTAAATACCATAATAGGTGTGTCTGGATCAACTAAGTATTTTGTTAAGTTATTTTGATACACAATAAAGGAAAGACAAATTGAGCAATGCAGTTTCAGTCGCATTTCACACACTTTCTCCCTCATTGGAAATATGGCATGAGGGAGATCTCCTTCATTGGAGGTTTGAAAGGTTAACATCTATGATTGTCCATAGTAATTGTTTACCGATCAGAAACAGAAATAATTGTATTCCCAAGATAATTATATAGTTTTCAGCCCTTTTGGCCCTGATGGGCCAAGTGAGTTTATGCCATGATGCAGCATCCATCATCCATCCATCTTCTATGGTCCATCCCGCGTCCTTGAACTTTTCCTTTAAAACAACTTCTTTTAAAATAATAAAAGAACTGGAGACATGATATTTGGCTCTTAGCTGAACAAAGTTCAAGGTCATAAGTGTCAAAACCTTCAAACTACTTCTTTTGAAATACTGAAATACCTAGAGGCTGCACTTTCTTGTACAGTTCAATTAATACTCTTAATGCTTTCTTTTGAATGACTTAAATTCATCATAGGTTTTCGACTACTTTGAGGTAACAAATGTGAGATTGATACCAGGTGGGTGATGCAGGCCCATTGGGCTCTTGTCTAGATTTAATCTCTCAAGATAGCGAGGGAAGAAAGTCCCCAGATTTGTGATGTCTGGTTATATGGTTCATCTATGATTTGTTTTTAACTCTCCAAAAGTACCAGACATTCGGTTTACCTCTCATAAAAGCATTTTGATACAAAAATAAGACCCAATTCTTCTTATTGGTGTGTCCTTGGAGCTTCAACAGAATTGTCCTTAGCTTTTATCAAATACTTGTTACATATCAAATATTCATTTTTTAGTTTTATGTCACTCAATTAGTGCTTTTGTATAGGCTGAACAATATTTTTGGTATTCAGTGTAATTTTCCAGCTAAATGTTGGCATTTATATTTATTGCTATTGTGATAGGGAAATATGACTCTTTGTTTCCCCCAGATTAACAATCTTTGGCAAGGGTTCAGATAGTAGAAAGATGATCCGGTATAAATGATGGCAGTACAATAAAAGTTATACTGTATATAGATCAATAAATCTAATAATTACCAACTTTGAATGTCAAGGGATCCACTATATAATATAATACTATGATTCACCCTTATAATATACACTTTGTATGTCACATAAAACACTGAAGGCTCTTTATATTATACAAATTGTAATCAAAAGCTAAGAGGGAAAATGAGGGGACCAAATGGTAATAGGCCAGAATAGACAGGGATCTGGATTAGACAGGGGTCGGTTTGTATAAGTTATACTGTACTGTTTTTAATTAGGCCTATGTCATGATATATACCAACGGTGTAAGGAAGGTATTTGTTTCAATTACAGAATGTAAGCTAAACCCTTCAATTTAGCATAGGAATATAGGATATATATATGTCAAATCTTCTAAAACAAAAATGGATATCAAGAAAAAAATTACCCCTGAATTTAGATCAAATGTAATGGCACAGTTCTACAATATTTTGTGATGCTGGCACATATCAAGACAGAATAGCAATATATACAAGTGTTTATCAGTGGCGAGATCGGAGAGATAGACAAGGCACTGCCAAAGACGGGGAGATCCGCAATGATACAGCAGGTATGTTGACGTCGTTCCAAGCGAGTTTCCAACCAGAAAGGACCAATCAACGCAAAACACAACACGTTTATCAACTACTGACGTTTAGGGTTATTCACCCATCCAAACGCTGAAGCTGAATGTTATCGGCATAATGCATCCAAATCAAGATTTGTTTGTCAAATACAATATCTTTTTCAGCATTTGTAATCAGAAACGTGATTATTTTCTGTGAAGCTTTTTGCCTTGAACATCTGCTGATTTTAGGTGCTGTTATTAACTCATTTCTATCCCATGATTCTATTGTTTACCATTTCCTGACCTGATTTGTCCTTTGAGGAGATGAAAATACTGAAATAACAGCATTGAGTTACTAAAAGGTTTAAATTATATCAATTTGTCTCTAAATCAATCAGTGAAAATTTGTTCCTGATTATCAGGAGGATTGTTCTATTTTTCTGAACTAAAAGGTAGTGTATGGCTGATAACTTGGCTCTTAAAGTTGTATAATTTTTTATCAAAAAATTAAATATATGGTATGAAACCGTTCTCAATTGCTCCAAATTTTTAAAAGTCCATTGTTTTCATTCAGTAATGAATTCTCAACAAAACACATTTTTTTGAAAAGGTTTGGAAAATTTTGAAGAAACTTCAAACACAATATCGTTTAAAATGGATACCCAGGAATTTTAACCATGCCCCATGATTTATAGCTTATTAGGTTAGAAACTGTGCTTGAATGTAAGAACGGTTTCATGAATATATAAGGCCCTAATGTCTTTCCAAGTGTAAGAAAGGCATTATTGTTTGTTTCAAGAGTGATTGTTAATACTGACAAGACAAATGTTTTAAATAATTTTATTATCAAAAGATTTGGCAACACAGCTTTACATAATTTTATAGAACAGCAATGCATGTGCAGTGGCCATAGCAGAAACTTGATGAACCAAGGGAGACAACTCTTTGTGGATTCCTTTTAAAGTGTACCGTCTATATATCACATGGTTTCTATACTTTGGAAAATTACTATTGATTTAACATTTAAAATATTACTTGAATGGGCTAATTAATCCCACTTTTTTTTTTCTTTGACATGAGACAATGATTGAACTGCAGTTTTTATTTCCATGTCTAACAGTCTGTGTGTCTTTAGATATCTTTGGTATCTATCTTGTTTGGATTTTTATCCCTCAAAATGGATTGTTCTATGGATTTTTTGTTACTTTATATATCTTACATGTGTCAGTCCTATGTATATCTAACAAAATGGATATCTTTGATGACATGTCTATCCTCTACTTGATAGATATCCCTGTAAGCGGATATCCTTTGTTTACATAAGTCATTGATATCTGTAAATCCTATGAATACACTGAACAAGATATCCCTGATATCTTTTCAATCTGTTTTATTATACATCCCTGATATCCAGTCCTATTGTGAAAAGACTTTTTTTATATCTTTGATATCTTTGCTTTGTTAATGAACTCTGATTGATGCCTCTGATATCTATAATTTGTCCAATGAATACACTTAAATGAATATCTTTGATATCTGTCTATCCTTTGTAAATGGACTAAAATAGATATATCTGATACCTGGTATGTATCTGTTCTGTAGTATATTAACTTCGCTGGATATCTTTGATATCTGTCCTGTATTAATGTACAAAGCTAGATATCCTTGATATCTATCTGTCCTGCATACATGTACAAAGCTAGATATCCCTGATATCTATCTGTCCTGCATACATGTACAAAGCTAGATATCCCTGATATCTATCTGTCCTATGAATGTACTTTTGAAGTGCGCGAGGTAGATATAGCCTTGGTGTTCGTATGCTTCGCCCACTGCCGTGGTGACCTCTCCAGTGGGGTCGTGAAGACTGGTGACGATTTTACCCTCGGGACTGAACTCCAGAACAATTGCGTGTCTTGGGACAAAAACATCGAAAAGGAACAGCGGGGTTACCTGGAAACAGACAGGATGTCAAGGTCAATGTGATCATCGGTAAAAAAAGCACATTATCTGGTTCCACATATACATTATTTGATTTAAAGGTGAAGGTCATTAAAATTTGGTCTCAAGGTGACAGAAGATTTTATGATGTAAGATCAAGGTCAATGCAAAAGATCACGTTCAAGGTCATCTTTGTAAGTTCAGTCGAAAGTCATAGTAGTAACAATTTTTAGTTAGTAATGACAGGAATGTCAAGGAAATGGGTCATGCATTTGTTCCTTCAGCTTATGACTTATTAAATGTGGTTTTATTTCTATTTTGAATGTGATGTACAGTTATTTCAGTGGTAGTAATAGATTTACTTTTGCAATTTTTGTTGTTTGTTTTTCATGTGACTGGCATATGCATGTTTATTCTTGTGACAGAGTCGTATTGTTCATATTTGAATAAAAAGAGGATAAGTTGCAAAAAATCAGGGTTTTGATAGTGCTTTCAAATAATTTTATACGAAAATGTGTGGACAAGCATGGCAAGTCTTTATGTTCTACCCAACTAACCTTAGCTATGAAGTTTTTGATTCCAGGATAGGGTCCGACTAGATCCAGGAAGGGCCCGATTTTACTGACTCCTTCGTACCTTACAGCCCCCAGGCCAACGTAGAAATTACCCCGACTGTTTATTTTCACATTGTCAGGGTAACCAGGTAAGTTGTCAGCAAAAATGTCTGTCTGTCCAGCTTTTGGTCCTCTGAGGTACAATCTACAATACAGTAAATCGAAATTAGACAGGTGTCTGATTATACAGGTTAAAACATATAGAACTTCAAAGTACAGGGCTGATTTATATAGGTCTCCTCATTATACAAGGTGAGGTGGAGAAAGATTTTTATATTTATATACTCTATCATAATACAAACATGGACATAATGAATAACCATGCAGTGTTCTCAGTATAAATGGGTGGATGCTTTTAAAAGAAAAAGTTGAATATTCAAAATCATTTATAATGTAGAAAATATAAAAGTAACAAATAAAAATGAATACTTAAAAGCAGGTTTAACTTTGCCATTACCAGGCTTTATTGAGAACACTGATGATCAAGAAATCTTGCATACTGGGATATGGACACTTAAGATTGGCTTTAATCTTAATCAAGCACCTGTTGTAGCAATTAGGCTACCAGACTCATTATCAGGAGTGTATAAGACTATATACATGTACCAACCAATCACTGGGTTCAGGTTTTGAGAATTAACCTATTTTTACATTTCTGTATATATTCACTTAACACAGGAAATCTTATGACAACAAACTGCATTGAAATATTATTCTGTCTATTTAATGGAAATCCTGAGAATCAATGAGAAGAAATGTTTTTTGTTTAATGATAGAAATAAAAACAAGTTAAATCTTAGTCCAGCTGGGTGTTCGCCTGCTCCTGTTACAGCAGAGTCTGTTACCAAATCTGGGTCCCGATACTGTTTATATATGCTTGGGAAGGTTTGGTCTGAAGGGTTCTGACTTGTGATCTGCTAAATACTTAGCAGATCGGAGTCAGAATCCTTCAGACTAGAGAAGGTTCTACATGTACCAGAACCTGGGTTGTATACCTGGTAACCTTGGTTGCATACATGGTAACCTGGGTTGTATACCTGGTAACCAGGGTTGTATACATGGTAACCTGGGTTGTATACAAGGTAACCTGGATTGTATACATGGTAACCTGGGTTGTAAACATGGTAACATGGGTTGTATACATGGTAACCTGGGTTGCATACATGGTAACCTGGGTTGCATACATGGTAACCTGGGTTGTATACATGGTAACCTGGGTTGTATACATGGTAGTCTTTCAGACGAAGACTTGGTAAATGGACAGAGAAGTGTAACAGAATCGACCTGGGTCAATCAATGGTGACTAGTATGAATGTCCATCTGAAGTGTTGAGGATCCAAGGTTTGATTCCCCCCCCCCTCCTGTTATATTTGTACATTTCATAGTAGGAATTAAAGAAATGGTAATGACCAATACTGAACTCTAACCTTCTCAAGCGACACACACTCATCTCTGCAATGAGAATGAAGGTTTCGTCCCGTGACAATGCGATTCCATTGGCTAGGTGGAGATTTCTCAGCAGTAGTCTGGCTGTCTTTGTGTCAGGGTTATACTCTATCAGCCTTCCAAGGGCATTCACCTCCATCACCTAAAACAAGCACCTGTCTAAACCACCAACGCAAGGGAGATAAACTGAAACCTGTCCATACCAACACACTGCCCAACAAAAAAACCTGCCAAAACCTAAGTTGAACAGTTAGAGAAACTGTAAAATCTTTCAGCACCAATAATATCTCACATCACATTTACAATTGTATATTAATCACTTCGGGTTGACCAAACTCATTCACCCCTGAAATTTCATAATGAACTATTCCAACCTTTGAAATGGAAGAGTTCAAATGTGTCTTCAGTGGTGAATGAGGTAAGTCTGTCATATCAACATTTTAAGCAAACTAAAACTTATTGGCCAAAATGTGTTTGTGTCGTTTAAATATGATAGGAAAATTTTAACCAGCTTTGACCATTATACAAATTATTAAATTACCTGACTTTCAAAAGAAAATACTTTTCACTTACTTTTCTAAACTCATCGGTAAATTAAAAGATTTCAAACATGTTTACCTAGCTTATTCTTTTGAGGTGACAGCAAATAACTTTAAAAGAATTCTTCGCCACTAAATTTTGTAATAAATTTACCTCATATCTGTAGTGACGACGGCCCCACCTGGTGGTGGAGTCGGTGAAATATACAAGCCCGGAGCTGGAGATGTCGAGACTATTGAGAAAGGAGAATGGAACTCCCTCAATACCTAAAACAGTAAACATAATATTACTTTAACCATCTAAGTAGTATATAGTTGTGATTTTATCATTGTTTAAACCTAGTTGTTGACAATATGGTCATGAATATAGGAAAAATACTGCCCAATCCTTATATTTATATCAGTTTTTAGTTTTCATCCACCTTAGTACAGATCTATATTACTAGGTTTAACAAATATTGCATGGCACTGAGGGCAATATGGGAGTTTATGGACTGGTCAGTCACCCAAAAATATGTATATGGACCAAAGCGAAGCCCTTTGAATCTTCAGGGATTTTTTTGAGAAGTTTATTTTTTGCATTGAATGAATAATTACAGCAGTACCTATTTCACTGGACATCAGCGTCTCAATCTGACCAGTGCTGATGTTGACCTTCAAAAGGCCAAAGTAGGCATCAAGGACAAGTAGGTCACCATCTCTATTGACCTTTAACCCTTTAGGTCGTCCACAAACTGGCTCCATTTCAAATGATCCTGGGAAAAGAACCATAATGAATATTATAATTGTCTCTCTCTCTCTCTGTTTTTAAACATGTATGAATGTGTGGTTTTTTTGTGATAGTTTGAATAGTATTTTAATGTATTTGTCTGTAATAGATGTATTTAAATTGTTCACAAACATCTATTTTCTAATTATGCGATCATCGCAATCTTGCATCTCCATTTAGACAGTGTTTTGTCAACTTCTCAAAAATTATGGATTTTTTTCTTGTATGAAATATGAGACAATAAAATATCTTTAATATCAATGAAATATTCTCAAAAAATAAAAAAAAAATGGTATTCTGATGAAATTTTACAAAAGAAAAAAACACACACAACCCAAAAAAAGATTTGCATTTGATTGCACTCTTACATGTATCTATACAGTTTTTTTGTCTTAAAGTTAGTTTTGCTATTCCCATGTATATAAATTTGTAATGAACTACTACTCACCACATGTGGGGACATCCTGCCCTGTCCTTGTTACGGTCCAGAGGTGGGTACTGTTGAAGGCCAGTATCCTCCCATCCTGGGCCCCTGTGTACAGCACTCCTGTAACCAATAATTTTATAAACCAATGATTATTCAGTGGAAATATTTGCATGTGGAAATTTTCATTGTTTGACCCAACAGGTCATGATAACTAATACAAGGTATGGAACTTTTTGAAATAATTGATTCAATATTGTTTAATTTTGTGTTTTCACATACAGTTTTTATAAAATGTTTTTACTGATTTCTTTTTCAATTGATGTTTGTTGTATTTTTTGATAATATATGACATTTACCATTTTCACCAGCAGTGATTGACTCCGGACCTAAAAGCTGACCCTCAAACAGTTTTCTGGCCTTCTGTAGGTGATTGTTTCTCTTAAGGGCTCCCTCCAGTACCGGAAGGGGCTTAGGGTAGCTGGAAAGACGGGATATCAATAACAGTAGCCAGAGGGGTTGTATACCTGTAGCACTGGATACATGTTACATTACCATCTGTATATACAGTGTTTATATTACAGAGGTCAACTACAGAGGTCAACTCTATATACAGTGTTTATATTACAGAGGTCACCTACAGAGGTCATCTCTATATACAGTGTTTATATTACACAGGTCATTAAGAGGTCACCTCTATATACAATGTTTATATTACAGAGGTCACCCCATACACACACTGTATATAGAGGTGACCTCTGTAATATAAACACTGTATATAGAGGTCACCTCTATATACAGTGTTTATATTACAGTGTCTATATTACAGAGATCACCTCTATATACAAAGTTTATATTACAGAGGTCACCTCTATATACAGTGTCTATATTACAGAGATCACCTCTATATACAAAGTTTATATTACAGAGGTCACCTCTATATACAGTGTCTATATTACAGAGATCACCTCTATATACAAAGTTTATATTACAGAGGTCACCACTATATACAGTGTTTATATTACAGAGGTCACCACTATATACAGTGTCTATATTACAGAGATCACCTCTATATACAAAGTTTATATTACAGAGGTCACCACTATATACAGTGTTTATATTACAGAGGTCACCACTATATACAGTGTTTATATTACAGAGGTCACCTCTATATATAGTGTTTATATTACAGAGGTCACCACTATATACAGTGTTTATATTACAGAGGTCACCTCTATATACAGTGTTTATATAACAGAGGTGACCTCTATATACAGTGTTTATATTACAGAGGTGACCTCTATATACAGTGTTTATATTACAGAGGTCACCACTATATACTGTGTTTATATTACAGAGGTCACCACTATATACAGTGTTTATATTACAGAGGTCACCACTATATACAATGTTTATATTAAAGAGGTCACCTCTATATACAGTGTTTATATTATAGAGGTCACCTCTATATACAGTGTCTATATTACAGAGGTGACCTCTATATACAGTGATTATATAACAGAGGTGACCTCTATATACAGTGTTTATATTACAGAGGTGACCTCTATATACAGTGTTTATATTACAGAGGTCACCACTATATACAGTGTTTATATTACAGAGGTCACCACTATATACAGTGTTTATATTACAGAGGTCACCTCTATATCAGTGTTTATATTACAGAGGTCACCTCTATATACAGTGTTTATATTACAGAGGTCACCACTATATACAAAGTTTATATTACAGAGGTCACCACTATATACAGTGTTTATATTACAGAGGTCACCTCTATATACAGTGTTTATATTACAGAGGTCACCTCTATATACAGTGTTTATATTACAGAGGTGACCTCTATATACAGTGTTTATATTACAGAGGTCACCACTATATACAGTGTTTATATTACAGAGGTCACCACTATATACAGTGTTTATATTACAGAGGTCACCTCTATATCAGTGTTTATATTACAGAGGTCACCTCTATATACAGTGTTTATATTACAGAGGTCACCTCTATATACAGTGTTTATATTACAGAGGTCACCTCTATATACAGTGTTTATATTACAGAGGTCACCACTATATACAGTGTTTATATTACAGAGGTCATCCCTATATACAGTGTTTATATTACAGAGGTGACCTCTATATACAGTATTTATATTATAGGGGTCATCACTATATACAGTGTCTATATTACAAAGGTCACCTCTATATACAGTGTTTATATTACAGAGGTCACCTCTATATACAGTGTTTATATTAAAGAAGTCACCACTATATACAGTGTTTATATTACAGAGGTCATCCCTATATACAGTGTTTATATTACAGAGGTGACCTCTATATACAGTATTTATATTATAGGGGTCATCACTATATACAGTGTCTATATTACAAAGGTCACCTCTATATACAGTGTCTATATTACAGAGGTCACCACTAAACATCATTTATATTACAGAGGTCACCTCTATATACAATGTTGATATTACAGAGGTCACCTCTATATACAGTGTTTATATTACAGAGGTCACCACTATATACAGTATTTATATTATTGAGGTCACCTCTATGTACAGTGTTTATATTTAACAGAGGTCACCTCTATATACAGTGAACAGAGAGGTGACCTCTTTAATATAAACACTGTATATAGAGGTGACCTCTGTAATATAAACACTATATATAGAGGTGACCTCTGTAATATAAACACTGCATATAGAGGTGACCTCTGTAATATAAACACTGTATATAGAGGTGACCTCTGTAATATAAACACTGTATATAGAGGTGACCTCTATGTACAGTGTTTATATCTAACAGAGGTCACCTCTATATACAGTGAACAGAGAGGTGACCTCTGTAATATAAACACTGTACATAGAGGTGAGATGACCTTTATATATACTGGTTTTATTTCAGAGGTTACCTTTAAGAATAAATATTTAAATGGGGTAGCACATACGAATTTTATCAACTTGATACTTACATATACAGGTTTGGCTCAATTGGTGACGGTATAACAGAAACGTAGACCACCAAAAATCCAACAAATCCTGACAGCAGCCAAATCCATGGAACCCTATTGAACAAAACGGGGAAAAAACAGTTAAAAACAGAACAGAACACATATTGTTTAACTCCAAATATTTTAGAAGCCATTTCCAGTTTTTTCTCAATCCCTAATTAATAGGTTCTTCACAGTGGCAGAAGTAAGTAGTTATTACCTTGCCCAGGACATGGTCAACTGACTAGGTTTGTCCCATGTTTACAGTTGGCAGAGATTGTTGTTATATAAAATCTTGTCACGCCAAACTAAAGGTCACATTTCACTTGTTACATATACAGTTTATATCTCCAAATCCATGATAATCCTGTATCTTCGCAGTGATTTTAGTACACCTTGAAATCAAGATGACAAAACCATGGATTAGGAATGGAAAACAGATTGTTTTTAACTTTTACAGCCACAGTGTGGTCTAGCTTTTCTAGCCCATACCAATTTTATAAAGTCAACATAAAAATAAATACTGACCCGTTGGATTCCTGGGTTAAGGACAGCTGCTTGAGGTCAAACATGCTGACCGGTCAGTGCCTTTTCTGCTCTTTGTGCTGTGGGTTGTGTTGGATGTCAGAGGTGAGGTCAGATGAACCCTAAATGGGTACTTCTAAACCCTAGTCACACATATACTGACCACTGATGGTCAGCCATTATATATATAGAACAGTGGTCAGGGGATCAGACAGCTCTTGTATATATTGTATAACATCTGGTTATTTTTCCCTATCAGATGAAGTCCTTAAAATTTCATTATGGATAACCTGTTCTCATAATACAGAGGCTGGTATAAGGAGTCTTTCTGCTTACTCTATCTGGCCATGCTGAAACCGACATGTATACATATTCTTCTACATTATATAGTGTGCTGTCCAGGTGTTATGTTGTGGGTGTGTGTTTATTTTTGTAGTGTTTAGATTTCCCCTTTGGTGCCCCTGTCTGGGTCTACATAATCACCTGTCTGGGTCAAGATCAGCCACTGGCATGGCTAAATACTACACCACTGTCTAGCTATAGGTGGCCTATCTAGTTCTTGACCACAGGCAAAACATCAAAACAGTTGATACCTTATAGTAAACCTGATGTCTTCAAATGTATATTATAGACATTGTCATTCAAATTGTTAATCTTAATTTTAATTGAAAGTTTGTAAGTTTTGTTTAATTATAAAAAAATGATAAAGATATTTATTAGAGGTCTGCCATGGATTATAGCTGCATACAATCTAACCTGAGGAATGTCACTGTATATTGACCAGAATTACCCTGATATAAGTATAACAGCTACATTGTAGCACTGTATATATACCGGGACGTATATGTCCCTGATATATATAATGCATCCCATTATTATTATATTAGGTATGTATCACATGATTGTTATATCATATTTCCAATTAAAAGTAGTTTTATAAATATTAAAGTAACTTTTTGACGCATACTTTTAAAAGACTGAAATATTTTAAAATGTAAAAATACTGTTAATTGTAATCTTACACTTCTGACTAGTTTGTATAACTATTATAGGCGAAATTCACGACATATTAATTTCACACACCCTGCCAGCTGCCAATTCATTCCCAATCTCTTACAGGTAAAAAATATAATTTAATTTTTCACACAAGTAAGTCACCTTTATTTTACACTAATAACGATCCCCATGGATTGTGAAAAGTTCATATACATCTATTTTATTAATCAGATGGACTTTTTTTATCGCATGTTTATTTTTTGAGATCTGTCACTAAACTTGTTTCCAGTATATCCACTACATGCGGATCGCGAGAAATTGTGAGATCTATGCGAGTTGCCAATCTCTGGCTTTATACGTACGTCTCTGATTAAAATTAACAGCTTTGAAAATTATCAATTACTTGATGATTGTAAATTATTCATTTTACCATTAAATGTTTAGCTCCCCTGACTCATAAACGTATTTTTTTCTTTTTATGCAAACTTTCAATCCATAATTTCTAACACCTTGTATGGATTTCCTCTGCTATTTGAATTTCCCGCCAAATGTTCTTTGCTTTTTGCCCGTGACATGCATAACCCTCTTGGTCAATTATGTAGATCAAAAATGATAGTATTTTGTCGAGTGTAAAATATGTCTTTATTATTCTGTATCAATCATAGAATTGTTGGAAAAAAATAAACCTAGGAAATAATTTCAACGAATTCCTCTATCATTTTCTCCGTATTACCGGAAGTTTACAAGTTGTCCCAAGCATGCATGTGCCTGTGTGAAATACCGACGCAGGTTTTTATGATCAACGTTGATATTCTACAATATATATCTACAGCTGGATAGACAAAATGAGTGGAGAAACTGGCCATGTGTTGATGTCCATCGAGGCGGAAGCCTATGTGGAACGATTGGTGAAATACAAGCTGAGAGATGTCGGAAGTCAGGAGTAAGTTTTCGGAATTCGGTTTCTATGGTAAACAACAATGCCAGTTTGCTGAATCAAAGTGATCCAAATTGTGTTTGTAAATGCTCGACCTACATCGAACAGTCTCACTTATATGTCAGTACGATGACAGGCTAGATATTGATTATAATGTACCCGTAAACACGATCTTCCAGAAACTTCTCTGCTAATAATTACAGTGTAAGTGACAGTTTCCTTGGATTTTCTCATTAAAAAATATTGATCCTTCTGAATCGTAATACGTTATAACGACCAAAGTGACATATATGCCTACGTCGAGGCCTAGACCTATATGGTTCTACCACCAACCTTGCACACAGATGAGGATTAATCACTTTTTGTGTGTGAATATTTTAAATGTAACATTAAACTATAAAAACTAAAAAAAATCCATCATTATTAAAATTTATATCCAGGTTCGTTTGAAGGGAAACCTAATTTGTTTATATTGTGTATAAGGAATTTAAATCAGGAAACCCAGGACTTCCAAATTCAAAATGAATGCTCTACTAATTGACCTACATATAAGTTGTCGCAATAAAAGACTGATTGCATGAGTCCGATCCTGCTTGGTACTAATATTAATACCCGGCCTCCTTTGGCTCTGCCCTGGCCGGACGCAATGTAAAAGAATCATCTTGTCATGTAGAGCTATGTTATTGCAGCTAGATTCCGCCATACATTACTCATTTACTTCCCCTTTTCTAAGTTTTTGTCCCTGAATACTTTATTAATTGTTTACAACCAGGTAAGTTTCATGAATCCTGTTGCCTAACATACACTCAATGCTTATAGCAAAGATCAGTCACAGGCACACAAAAGCAGAAGCAATACATGGCCACACCATGCTCAACCAGTGGAGGGATTGACCAAGTCCCACCAGATACCTGGTTCCCTCTGAATTCCAGAGTGATGCTCAACCAGTTTAGGGATAGACCGAGTCCCACCAGATACCTGGTTCCCCCTGAACTCCAGAGTGATGCTCAACCAGTGGAGGGATTGACCGCGTCCCACCAGAAACCTGGTTCCCTTTTTGAATTCCAGAGTGATGCTCAACCAGTGGAGGGATTGACCGCGTCCCACCAGAAACCTGGTTCCCTCTTTGAATTCCAGAGTGATGCTCAACCAGTTTAGGGATTGACCGAGTCCCACCAGATACCTGGTTCCCTCTGAATTCCAGAGTGATGCTCAATCAGTGGAGGGATTGACCGAGTCCCACCAGATACCTGGTTCCCTCTGATCTCCAGAGTGATGCTCAACCAGTTTAGGGATAGACCGAGTCCCACCACATACCTGGTTCCCTCTGAACTCGAGAGTGATGCTCAACCAGTTTAGGGATTGACCGAGTCTCACCACATAACTGGTTCCCTCTGAACTCGAGAGTGATGCTCAACCAGTTTAGGGATTGACCGAGTCCCACCACATAACTGGTTCCCTCTGAACTCGAGAGTGATGCTCAACCAGTTTAGGGATTGACCGAGTCCCACCAGATACCTGGTTCCCTCTTTGAATTCCAGAGTGATGCTCAAACAGTGGAGGGATTGACCGAGTCCCACCAGAAACCTGGTTCCCTCTGATCTCCAGAGTGATGCTCAACCAGTGGAGGGATTGACCGAGTCCCACCAGATACCTGTTTCCCTCTGAACTCCAGAGTGATGCTCAACCAGTGGAGGGATTGACCGCGTCCCACCAGATACCTGTTTCCCTCTGAACTCCAGGGTGATGCTCAACCAGTGGAGGGATTGACAGAGTCTCACCAGATACCTGTTTCCCTTTGAACTCCAGAGTGATGCTCAACCAGTGGAGGGATTGACCGAGTCCCACCAGATACCTGGTTCTCTCTGAACTCCGGAGTGATGCTCAACCAGTGGATGGATTGACAGAGTCCCACCAGATACCTGGTTCCCTCTGAACTCTAGAGTGATGCTCAACCAGTTTAGGGATTGACCGAGTCCCACCAGATACCTGTTTCCCTCTGAACTCCAGAGTGATGCTCAACCAGTGGAGGGATTGTCCGAGTCCCACCAGATACCTGGTTCCCTCTGATCTCCAGAGTGATGCTCAAACAGTGGAGCTATTGACCGAGTCCCACCAGCTACCTGAACTCCAGGGTGATGCTCAACCAGTGGAGCTATTGACCGAGTCCCACCAGATACCTGGTTTTCCCTCTGAACTCTAGAGTGATGCTCAACCAGTTGACCGATTGACCGAGTCCCACCAGATACCTGAACTCCAGAGTGACGCTCAACCAGTGGAGGGATTGACCAAGCCCACAGCTATAGTTATACTATCCAGATTGGGCATATTAAATTCCATTCACATCATCCTGTGCTTGAAGCAAGGATGAGCATTACGTTCATTTTCAATGTAACAGAAGAAAGTGACTACTAGCAGCTTGACAGGACAAGAATTTGAACCCGTACCCTCTAAGGGGCTAGAACTCAAGATGGATGCTCTCCTTGTCATTGGCAATTAACCTGTTACATTGCAAAACGTGATTTGTGTCCCATTTAAAAACAATCCAACATGCAGATATCTTATAGTTATACTGTAAACGTACATATTTTCGCGGTAATCTTATTTTAGCGCTTTTCGCGTTGAAAGTTTTGCGCTAAAATATGATTACGCTAATTGGAGTTTTAATATACTGCTTATATAGATATTTTCACTGATGCGCGAATTTATCATTGCGCTAATATGACAAACAGTAAAAATGCGCTAAAATTTGATTGCGCCAAATTAAGTACGTTTACAGTATCTCATTAACTGTAAAATATAAAACAAGTAGCGAACCAGGAATTTTAGAGAGATTTCATGATCAGTAGACTGTTAATTATGAAACCAACGAGAAGGATACAGATAAGAGATACTATCAGCTGATAAGTTGTGTTTTAAAGATTTTGTAAAATGAAATTGAATTAAATTTAAAGAAAAAATGTAAAATTGTGGATAGAACCATGCTGAAAAACAGCCCTCGCAGTCGGACCCCCCGCATTCACATGGTAGCATGTGAAATAAAGAAATTGTGTACAATTGTATCAAGAATGATAGCAATGCAGTTTCACTGAGCATTAATCTTCTCAATGTGTGCCCTACTGTATATGTTATAGATTGAGATCAAGTTGATATTGCCAACTCAACACAAACTGATATAGCTAGAATGTGACAATTATGTTATAGATTGAGATCAAGTTGATATTGCCAACTCAACACAAACTGATACAGCTAGAATGTGACCATTATGTTATAGATTGAGATCAAGTTGATATTGCCAACTCAACACAAACTGATACAGCTAGAATGTGACCATTATGTTATAGATTGAGATCAAGTTGATATTGCCAACTTAGCACAAACTGATACAGCTGGAATGTGACCATTATGTTATAGATTGAGATCAAGTTGATATTGCCAACTCAACACAAACTGATACAGCTAGAATGTGACAATTATGTTATAGATTGAGATCAAGTTGATATTGCCAACTCAACACAAACTAATAAGCTAGAATGTGACCATTACAGTCAAACCTCACTATCTCATAGTTTGCGAGATCAAGGGAAAACTTTAAAGTTATGTTAGCATTAAAGTTAAGCAAGTTTTAATGTTTTGTATGAGGTTTAACCAGGGCCAACTAAATACTTTCAATTAAAGGAGGTCGGGTGGTGTAGTGGATAGCACACTTGCCTTTCATCAAGGCAGCCAGGGTTTGATTCCTCTCGATCGGAAATGAAAAGGTATGGAGTCACCTGCCAGACCTTGTGGGTTTTCTCCGGGTACTCCGGTTTCCTCCCACGATAAGACCTAACATCCGGACCAACAAGAGTGATTAATATAAATTGTATAGCTTGTTTCTTAATTTTGTTAAATAAATCAAGTTTTTAAAGGAGGTCTGAAGAGATATATGAGTGTGAGTTAACAAGGTTTGATTGTATAGGGAAAATATAAGAGGAAGCTTGTTACTAAGCTGGAAACTAATTACTAGATAGGTGTTGTTAACAAAATCGAAATCTCAAACTAAAAATGTTACTTTGCAGTTGGTCGAGGCAACATGAAATGCTGGAGAAACTGAACATGCAGGCAGTGATGAATGCCTCGGCCCAGGAAGACGAGTTTGTAAAGGATTTCTTCATCTCTTTGGACAAGGTTTGTATAGATTACAATGCTCCATGGTATCAGAATTATTGGTACCTATACATATTTAGCCAACTACAAGCAGCTGTGTGGGTTGGCGTAGGGTTCATATTAACATTTATCGGTTCTCTAAATATTTTCGACAAATTCTTATGAACTTTAATAGTTTTATATTTGTGTTTACATCACAAACTTTTTTAGACAGTTTTTATGACATTTTCATTGTTTAACATTTTTATATCAGAACATAATCTAAAATGGACAAAATGTTTTACTCTTTGCTGAAAGTATGTCATATTTTGTGTGAAAACATTAAAATTTTATTATTAACAGTGAACCAATAGTAGTTAATTGAACTTGTTTTATATTGAAGTAAAGTATTTATAGATGTTTTAGTGCTACAGATATTTCGGTTTTTATCTTTTATTAGGGTTAGTGTTTTTCATAGTTTGCTATTTAATAACATCATATATGCTGAATCTATATTGTGAATAAAATGTTTACAATGCACAAAATTACTAGCATTAAAATTCATACATATTGCATATTATATATATTTAATATATTGAACAAACTGATATGACTTTTCTGTAAAACATGAATCCATTTGCTCTTGTTTTAATTGAACTTCTTTGTGATAGTAAGGTATTACTTAAAATCACTTTAACAAAATATGTTTGATGTTGATACAGTTCCCTGTCCTGATCTATGATCTACTGGTGACAGAGGTATGGAAAGACAAGATTTTCTCAGCATTGATAGATATGGACTTCGAACCAAAAACAACATTCCCAATTTACATGGTGGTAAGTATAAATTATATGTTTTGCTGAAATTATATTTCTTACAAAAATACAACTCATGCTTGGTTATTGAAATTTACAAATTTTGTGGGTACAATCATACAGATTTAGATAATTTTACAGGTATGCAATTTCTTCAAAATACAGTAATATAGTATTAGAAATGTTATCCTAACCAATAACCGTTTTTAAGTTTAAGCGTTACATTTAGAATATGTATGATACTGTTTCCATTGAGATACAACTGTACCATACATAGTCTAAATGTAATGCTTAAACTTGGATTTATCCATGAGCAACATTTGATCAATTAGTTTACAAATTGTTTAAATACTATTTAAATTATCTACTTGTTTAATTGAATGTTTAATTAATATTATTCACATTTGGAATGTTCAAAATATCACTCATGTAAATGCATGCTGACCAAACAAAGGGAGATAACTTATATAAGCTGTAAGCTTGCTGTCAAATCCCTATCCACCATGAAATACATGTACTGTACTATGTTTATTGCTGTTTTAAATGAATAAAATATTGTTTAAACTATCCATTTTAAATTGAATACGTAATGTTTAATGTCTTTGATTGTCAATATTTGGAATAATCACTAATGTTTATCCTGTGACCTTTTTGTTCGATTGTTGGAGTTGCTATATTTGTTTATTTATCTATATTGGAAGTAGAAATGCATTTATAATGTTTCAAAAGAACTTTAAGCTAGAAAAAGAAAGATTTCCGTCTCTGGTATATTGAAATATTTGATTTACGTAGCACAATTATTTTTATTGATCAATTACATTGGAGGCGATAGAAAATCTCACATGTTCAAATGCTTTGATACTAATTATCACCAATGCAAGTTACATCAGATTTGAATTCAAAATTAGTTATGTCTATAGACAGGAGAACTACATGTTTTTGTGTGTTACTTAGCTGTACCATGAAGCAACTGTAGCCACCCTACTGGAGACCACCATGTTTTTTCGTGAGAGTTGTGAAAATGCTGAGGATCAGATCACGGATCTTGTAGACTACTGCTACCGGAAACTTACACAACTTATTGCCAGGTAAAAAAAATACCCGTCAATAATGTATTAATATTTCTACTAATTCAAGAACATTTCCAATGATTTGTAACTTCTTCGTTGTGTTAATGTTTGATTTTTAAGAAGCCTGTTTACAAATATAAAACATGGCAAAGATATTCATTTTAATTTCATTTTCATGTTCTGGAGTTATATATCTGTTGTAAACCATATGGTAGGTTACCACGAGTGAAAATTATACACATTTTCTTCAATACCTATTGTAATATTGTTGGTATTCAATCGGAGAACTTAATGGAAAATGTTATTAAAATTTTAAAGGCAAACAATAAAAAGTGTTAAAAAACACTAAACAATTAAGGGAAAACATCCATTTTATTTTATTGATGTTATCAAATTGAAATGGTTACTCATCAGATTATCTGATAAAAAGGTTGTCAACTTGACAATAATGTCATTCTTGAATGCTTAAGGATATATTGATCCCTTTCCACTGCACTGCCATTATTCCTATATTCAGTTATCTCCCTTTAACTTCTGTGTGTATATATATCTTATATTTGTGATTGTACACTTTCATTGTCAATGGAGATCAGTCGCTGCTATAAATGTAGGTGTTACTTCATTGATTATCTATGGACTCTACAAATATTGTTTTATAAATATTAGAATGCATGAACGAGAGAATGAAGAGTCTGATGAAGAGGATGGAGAAATAACTGCTGATAGTGAAAACAAAACAAATATGGAGGTAAGAACTTTTGAATTTATCCTTAACAATCACCATTACAACTGTCCAGGAACATATACTGGAAGCTGGCAAGTAATTGTTTATCTATTAGGTAGAAATATACACATCTAGGCAGCACTCATCCTCGATATCCAGCGGTAAACAGGGGTGTAGAGAGCGTAGGTGAGCGTAACCCCTTGATATCCGGTGATGGGTAACACTTAGCAGATGGTAATTGTTAGTCAATGTACTTCACTTGATTTCAGGTTCACTGGATGTGGTTGTTTAAAAGTTTAAAAAGACTGTTGCTCTTTTATCAAAAAAAAAGAAAGAGTTGCAATGGACTTAAAACTTTAATGAACAACTTTGTCTCATATTCATTAGAGTAACTAAATTAGTCATTTAACTTTTCAAAAAGGTTGGCACTGACAATGCTAATGGTTAACAGAGTATCTGAGGCACTTTAAAATTATTTACTGGTAACACATTGATTTCACATCAATGTTTCGAAATTATACTTTGGAAACTTTTTATAATATGCAAATACTGGTTTAGGTAAAGGTTGCCACATCATAAGTTCTAATAGCAAAGATGAGTTTTCCTGTGGATTTTGTGGCAGTATGTCTATTAAGAAGAAGTTTAGATCTGGGGTTGTTGGTTGTATCCCCGGTGTAATTTGAAGCATGCTGCTATTGTTCTTGTTACATTGTATGTATATGGATTTCCTTTTTGTTTCAGGAGCTTCAAGAGCAAGACAAGAAACTCAACTTTGAGATTTGTATTAAAGTGTTGTCTCTACTGCGCTACATTGTGGATCATATAGAATGGTAGGAATATAATTACTTAACTCTATGATATACTTAACTATTCAGTCAAAAGCTTGGAACATGTATGGTTGAATTGGTTAACAAGATGGCACTGTGCTAGTGCTTTCTGCAGCTTTTCCCAGCACTACTTTAAGCCTATTACAGCACACAAAATATTTCCATCCATTATAATTACTTAATTAGCTGTTTGCAGTGTTTGAGTCGATCTCTGAATTTTTGAGTTAAAATATGACTGTGTAATGTGTTCTGTTTCTGCATGTCTCGGGGTGTTTCCAGCCAAATATTTGTGTCATGTTTCATTTACTCTCCAATTCAATTTCGATTTCAATCAATTTTGTTGTCAAAAAGACAAATGGATTGGGCAGCAGGCAAAGCCTATATAAGCCCTCTCCAAACACTCCAATTGAGCTGAGCCAAGTACTGCTGTATTATGGTTGATGTTTTAGACACCCTCGATCATGACACTTTTGAATCGAGTACAAACTAACTCTATTTTATTTGGTTTTTCAGCATGCCAGTGTTTTGAGCCGAGTACTGAACAACTATATTATTTTTTATTTTTCAGCTTACCAATTAGTGTTTTGAGCCGAGTACTGAACTACTCTATTATATTTGGTATTTCAGCTTGCCACTAAGTGTTTTGAGCCGAGTACTGAACTACTCTATTATATTTGGTATTTCAGCTTACGAATTAGTGTTTTGAGCCGAGTACTGAACTACTCTATTATATTTGGTATTTCAGCTTGCCACTAAGTGTTTTGAGCCGAGTACTGAACTACTCTATTATATTTGGTATTTCAGCTTGCCACTAAGTGTTTTGAGCCAAGTACTGAACTACTCTATTATATTTGGTATTTCAGCTTGCCACTAAGTGTTTTGAGCCGAGTACTGAACTACTCTATTATATTTGGTATTTCAGCTTGCCACTAAGTGTTTTGAGCCGAGTACTGAACACACATGATATCCCCATCCTACTTGTACAGCTGGTGGAGAACCCGCCATGGTGTAAACGGAAGGGAGGTAACTCATCAACCAATATACTTTCGAGTCAAATGGGTGGCTATTATATAGTGTTCATGTAATGGTTTTATGCAGTAAACAGTGACAGTTAATTTCTCCTGTTCAAATTTTGTAAATCTTAGCATATCCAGATGCATTGATATGTAATGTAAAACATTTATACGTTAGTGAGCATAGAAAGACTTTGCATAAAGGTTTCTTAGTCTATTTTAAGTAATGACAGCATCTAGCAATTTATTTTACATTGACTATGTAATTAGATAACATTAAAAAAAAAATCTGTTGGACTTTGAAATGAAAATATTTTAGATATTTTTTGTTTTATATATATTGAATTTTGCTAGACACAGTAAATAAAAACAACATGTATATAAATTTATTTATATACTATTATAACATAGTGTTCTTATTTATTAATAAAACAAATTTATACAAAATAACCAAACACACAGATCATACAGCATTTTTTTTCAAATTACTTTACCCACCAAAAGTGCATGTTTCAAGAGTACATTAATTAACAAATCACAAGTATTTTAAAAAATGTCCATGAAATCATTTTATGATCCTTAAATAGATTATCAGCTGTTTATCTGATTGGTGATGTAATTATTGTCATTGATAACATACATTATTGTGTAATTGGCAATACAATATATCTTGATTGACAAACAAGGTGTACAAGTGTTGTGTAATTGGCAATACAATTTATCTTGATTGACAAACAAGGTGTACAAGTGTTGTGTAATTGGCAATACAATTTATCTTGATTGACAAACAAGGTGTACAAGTGTCGCGTAATTGACAATGTGATATATTTTGATTGACAGACAAGCTGTACAAGTTCATGGACAATAAATGGCAGGAGGTCAGCCGAGAGGACAGTTTTAAACTGACCAAGACCGAGGGACAGGTGGGTGGACCTTTCCCTAACCCCATATACCTGGGTATCTTTATAATTAGTATTTACCGTCTTTGAGAGGTGGGAGTCACCAGTATGAATATATTATCGATGGTAGCATTAAATTACTTTTGATATTTGATGGTTGATGCCCCGGGTCTCTGAAAAACTGCCTCCCGTCCCTCCCATTTCATCGTTAATTCTGGAACAGCCCTAAGCTGGAATCAGTCAGTTCATCTGTCTGTCATTAAGTGTGAATCCATTGTCTTCATGCATTTTTATGCCCCTGTCATGAAATGGAGGGGGGCATATAGTGTTACCCATGTCTGTCCCATCCTGTCGGGTCCCGTTCCGTCCAGTCCCGTCCCGTGCCGTCCCATGGTAATGTAACTAGTTAGGGGCGGGGCATTTATGTTTCACAGACATTTCTAGTTTTTCTTTTTCCTGAAGAGGTAAAATGATGTAAAAATTCTAAGTATTAAATGCATTTATTGATAATCTTTTTTCTTAATGTACAAAAGACTGTCAATACTCGTGCAATACTAGCCAATTTAACCTCAAGATTTTCTATGGGGAGATTCAGCTTGATCGAAACAAAAAATAAACTATGTCTGCATACCACGTACAGAAAAAAATGACCCTTTAAATGCTATATTGAGTTATTAGTTCATATGAAACATTTAGTTCTTGGAATATAGAACAAGTTTTATTGAATTTATTGATTAGAAATATTTAAAGGCTGATGATAATTGTCATCTCCTTCCTAAATAGGGGGAGTTGGTAAGTATGCAAAGTTCAGATCAAATAAGACACTTTAAGTGGATCAATACTGTACCAGGTTTAAAAATCTCAGTTACACATCAGATGTGTGGTATAGAATATCTACAACCCCCCCCCCCCTCCCCAAAAAAACCTTTCTTTATGAATGGTGATTACTGAGTTCTATTACCTCCCTTGGATTGCTGGGGAAGAGTACAGTCTGTATTAAAAAATATACAAAAAATATTATGTCGTGTGATGTTTTGCGACAATATCAAACAAAATTCAAATATCAACATCGGTCCATGAAACAAAATCGTGGTACAAGGTGTACATTTATCTTTACATTTAATAACCCCTTTAAAGTATTATACTTATTATCTTTTAGAAATCCGTACAGTAAACAAAAATGACAATGCATACTAGCAATTATCTAAACAGTGTACCCTCGACCTATCGCCAGCAGAATCTACCGCTGACTTCGCATACTGCCACCTAAACCTCTAGAACGGATTTCCCTTCTTTATAATTCCCTTGTTAAGCTCGCATATTGCCATCCACCACACCCTTTAAAATACAAATGTCCCGTATTGCTATACATTTCCCTTGACGGTGATGCCATATTGTTCTGTTTTTGGATATCGAGGAAATCTTTAGTGTTATATTTGGAATGGCATGCGGCAAAAGCAGATCAAGAACTATTTTCAGATATAAATTTGTGCCAATGTAGATCTATATGACGATATAATACTAAACTTGTTTTTAATAAAATGTTGGAAATGCAATCTATTATGCAATTTAATTCTTGATAATAATTTTCATTATTCGATACTATCGCCACCCTCGTTATACCGCCATAATTGCTGTGGACGAAAGGTGGCGGTATAACAAGGGTACACTGTACTTTCCTTTGCAATAATTCCTATAAGTATCAATTTTCCTTGGGTTGTACAAATTACGTTCAAAGTCACTGAAATTTGAAATTGGACTTTGAAAGCTGATATAAAGTTTTGCTTTTCATTGGTACATGCTAAAATTCCATGAAATTTACATGTGTTACATTGAAGCAAATACTTATTACACATTTTTGAGATGTCCAGTTGGCCATTTGAGAGTTCCGCCAAGTTATTTATTTAGACCATTTATATTTGTACACTTTTACAGGTGTGGTTAGCCCTGTTCCAGCTGCTGATGAACCAGACTTGTCAACAAAAGTATGACCTAAACTCATACAGGAAAAATGTTATATTGAAGGTTTGTTTATTATTACAGATTTTTATAAAAAAAGACCTTTAGGTACAGTGTTAATGGGATACAATGTAAACAACCTACAATTTTGTATATATACACGTTGATAACTGATTCACCCCTGAAATTTTATAATGAACTATTCCAGCCTTTAAATTGGAAGAGTTCAAATGTGTCTTCAGGGGTGAATGAGTTTACTTGAGAAAATATTAATTACTGGTACATACAATGTTAATGTAAACTACAATTAACATACAAAATGTACAGTGTTTAATAGTCAGAGATAATACCAACTACTAGGTTTATCGTTACCTAGACAACTGACTGGATACCTAACACTGTCTATCATCATGGACAACAAGTTGTGTAAGTGGGAAAGAAAGACAAAACCAGTTTCTATATATGCAGTGAAAGAATAATGCAAAGATAATGCAGTTGAACCTCTTTATCTCAAGATAGACGGGGCTGTGGGAAAACTTCGAGTTATCTGAATGTACGAGTTTAGACTGGGACTGACAAATTATTTCAAATTAGACAGACTATTGGAGTTATAAGAGTTCAAGTTAACGACATTCACTGTATACATTATTAAACAATATACTTCTACAGTACATTGATTTATGGCAAAGCAAAAGGATTAAGGTTGATGTTTTAAACATATCATTGATTTAACCTTTAATTTATCCCTTTTTTAAATTTTAACCTTTGACCTACAGCTAAGATCTTACTTGACTGAAATAATGCTGGACCAGTTACCTGTGTTGGCTGAGATGCAGCGATATTTAGAACACCTGTCCATGATGGACCCGCCCCCAGCCAAGAAAGATCTGATCCTAGAACAGGTAAGTTACACATGATAATTCATGGTGGATCCCTAGCCCTAACTCCGTCCAATTAATGTCTAGTCTTAGAATTATGATTATAGTTCATAGTATAACCTGGTGGTATTAAGTTGTAGTGTAAATACTGTCAATGGTTAATGTAAATACTGTCAATGGTTATTGTAAATACTGTCAATGGTTAATGTAAATACTGTCAATGGTTAATGTAAATACTGTCAATGGTTAATGTAAATACTGTCAATGGTTGATGTAAATACTGTCAATGGTTGATGTAAATACTGTCAATGGTTAATGTAAATACTGTCAATGGTTAATGTAAATACTGTCAATGGTTGATGTAAATACTGTCAATGGTTAATGTAAATACTGTCAATGGTTGATGTAAATACTGTCAATGGTTATTGTAAATACTGTCAATGGTTGATGTAAATTCTGTCAATGGTTATTGTAAATACTGTCAATGGTTGATGTAAATACTGTCAATGGTTAATGTAAATACTGTCAATGGTTAATTTAAAAACTGTCAATGGTTGATGTAAATACTGTCAATGGTTAATTTAAAAACTGTCAATGGTTGATGTAAATACTGTCAATGGTTGATATAAATACTGTCAATGGTTGATGTAAATACTGTCAATGGTTGATGTAAATACTGTCAATGGTTAATGTAAATACTGTCAATGGTTGATGTAAAATCTGTCAATGGTTATTGTAAATACTGTCAATGGTTGATGTAAATACTGTCAATGGTTAATGTAAATACTGTCAATGGTTAATTTAAAAACTGTCAATGGTTGATGTAAATACTGTCAATGGTTAATTTAAAAACTGTCAATGGTTGATGTAAATACTGTCAATGGTTGATGTAAATACTGTCAATGGTTGATGTAAATACTGTCAATGGTTGATGTAAATTCTGTCAATGGTTAATGTAAATACTGTCAATGTTCAATGTAAATACTGTCAATGGTTATTGTAAATACTGTTAATGGTTGATGTAAATACTGTCAATGGTTAATGTAAATACTGTCAATGGTTATTGTAAATACTGTTAATGATTGATGTAAATACTGTCAATGGTTAATGTTAATACTCTCAATGGTTGATGTAAATACTGTCAATGGTTGATGTAAAAACTGTCAATGGTTGATGTAAATACTGTCAATGGTTAATGTAAATACTGTTAATGGTTGATGTAAATACTGTCAATGGTTAATGTAAATACTGTCAGTGGTTGATGTAAATACTGTCAATGGTTAATTTAAATACTGTCAATGGTTAATTTAAATACTGTCAATGGTTAATGTAAATACTATCAATGGTTAATGTAAATTCTGTCAATGTTCAATGTAAATACTGTTAATGGTTAATGTAAATACTTTCAATGGTAAATGTAAATACTGTCAATGGTTAATGTAAATACTGTCAATGGTTAATGTAAATACTGTTAATGGTTATTGTAAATACTGTCAATGGTTGATGTAAATACTGTCAATGGTTGATGTAAATACTGTCAATGGTTAATGTAAATACTGTTAATGGTTGATGTAAATACTGTCAATGGTTAATGTAAATTCTGTCAATGGTTGATGTAAATACTGTCAATGGTTAATTTAAATTCTGTCAATGGTTGATGTAAATACTGTCAATGGTTAATTTAAATACTGTCAATGGTTAATGTAAATACTATCAATGGTTGATGTAAATACTGTCAATGGTTAATGTAAATACTGTCAATGGTTAATGTAAATACTGTCAATGGTTAATGTAAATACTGTCAGTGGTTGATGTAAATACTGTCAATGGTTAATGTAAATACTGTCAATGGTTAATGTAAATACTGTCAGTGGTTGATGTAAATACTGTCAATGGTTAATGTAAATACTGTCAATGGTTCAAAATCTGAGCACTTACAGATTCTGATTTGCTTTCATTGGAGAAGAATTTTGTATTCTAGTCTATTCTGGCTCATTCACTGGGAACAGTAAGTGTGTCCTTTACTTTTTTCACATCAACGCGAACATTATAATTTTATATCACCACCCCCCAAAGGGGTCAATGGTCACACTTGACCACTTTGATTGGGGTATATCTAATTCACGCTGTTTTTATTGCTTTAAAGCTTATACCTTAAGTGCCTTTGTTTTTTCCTCCAGGTGCCAGAAATACGGGACAAAATCCTGGCCGACAATAATGGAAAATGGAAACAAATCGCAAAGAAACAGTCAAAATCCCACTTTAACCCTTCCCAAGCAGACATGAGGGCTCAAGCCAAGAGGTAACTAAGGAACTTTGGTCATTTTGTAAACATTTTTTTTTTGCTGAATGATACAATTTTCTCAAAGAAGTATTATAAGCATGATTTTATAATCTAAGTCTTTGTTAAAGCACTCCAAACCCTTAATAATCCAGTCATTTTTACAATCCTTTCCCTTTGCTTTCACAGTCCAGTCCCTTCAAAATTTTGTACCCCTTAACATACCAGTTCCATAGGCTTAATAATCTATTTTCTTCTCAATCCTGATGATATATTTTCAGAATAATAATATCTATATTTTTATTTCGAGTTGGACGAACAATTTACTGACTCTGACTTTCTCAGGTTTGACCCAATCTGAATTTTTTTTTAAAAAACTACCTAATATATACGCTCAGTAGCTGTCCTCAACGATTAGAAACTACATTTTTGGCAAATTTTATATTTTCTAAACATCACCTTAGGATGTTTCTTTGCTAATTTGGTAGGACCTTCGGCGTCCGAACAGCTGAAGGGATTATATGCAACATTTAGCATTTAAACCTAAAACTGTTTCATGTTTTATGTACATTCTGTTTATGTGATGTAACATGTATTTTATGTGTCTTGATAAAGGGGCGGATAGCCTTGAAAATTTGATAATTTATTTGTCCGTACTGTCGCTATTACTTCCATTATCATATATATATATTACTGAAATGTAAATATAGATAAACATTCAAACAGATGTTATACAATTGCTTTCTTACTTTTCTCGATGTTGAAGTTTATAAATAAGCAGCTGTATTTTACATTGTAACTTTTATACAGTAGCATAATTTATAGAATTGAATTTCAGCCTTAAATAATAGAATTAAAAAAAAAAAGAAGAAATGATCACTCATGATGGTTTATTAAAGGTAAAACAGAATTTCTTTGGCCTGTATATATAAATACTACCTACACAAATAAAAAACCAAACTGTAACATGCTATATAGTCAATGTTTGTGTGTACCACCTACAGATGGGCAGACACATATAACTTTGACATGATGGAGAACTTGCTGTCAGAACCACCTAAGTGTGCCGTATGTGGTAACGAAGCCAGCAAGCGGTGCTCACGCTGTCAGAATGAATGGTACTGCAGAAGGTAAGTATTTCTTTGAGGAAAAAACGAAAATAGTTGCTTTCAAATCTAAATATGGAAAAATTATTGCCAGTGTCTCTCCCCAAATCCAGGGCCATTGGTTTTTTTTGTACCAGAACATTACCATCAGGCCAAAAGGTTCACACCATTTGAACTGGCTTGTAACTTCATGATAGGGTTATACAAGACCATGTCTCACGTTGTGAAATGGTTACCAAAAAGGAAAATAAGTTATTGTTTAAGTTTCATAAATAAAAAAAGATGACTTTCACTCTTTATCCGCTTAAATTTCATAATGAACTATCCCAAACTTAACATTGGAGGCGGTGAATGTGTTAAAGGCCGTTATGATCAGAGAGAAGGCCTAATATCAATTTGCGCTATTTGTTTACAGGGAATGTCAGGTTAATCACTGGGCCAAGCACAAGAAAGCATGTAACCTACTGGTGGAGGCTCAAGATAAGGACAAATCTCCGACCAAGGTCGTGGAGCAGACGTGACAGGGAAAGTAGAGACAGGAAATACATCAACACATTCCTAGACAATTCATCTAAGAGTCATCTTCCCATTGGCAAAGGAAAAGTCTTTTTCAGACAAATTCTACTCTATTTATAAAGAGTTTTGGCAGTTTGTTTTTCGTTTTTCCATGGCCAGCAAGATGAACGAACAAGATAGCTTTGTCAATTTTCATTCCACTTATATAAAACTTACAAGACAGTATGAATTGAGGTGCCTGCATAAGAATAAATTTCATTTATTTATGAAATATATTTAAATTTTGTTTAACGTGTTTGTTGAAAATTTTGTACTATGCCTTCTGTACTACTGGAAGGGACTATAAGTTTGCACTCCGTCCATATGTTCCATGTTTCATCCCTACCTCCATCCACAGAAAAGACCTGGGGTATTCCCCTTTTTACAGTATTATGTGTGGAGTTCAATAGGTCATTACTGTGGCCTATATTTTGACCTCTGTCTCCATTCATTTCAGGACATCAATTCAATCTTTATGATCTGAATGATCTAAAAACATTTTTGCTTATTGAGAATTTCGTTAATGTTGGTGTCTACAATATTTATTTCATAAATATATAATTAGTTTTTTGATTGATTGTATGCAGAGTGCGGCTTTCTGATTGGTTGAGATTTTCTTTTCATACCTCTTTGTAAAAAAACAGAGAATGGCGCAAAAAATATGACGTCACAATGTGGAAATTGACGTTGCGTATTGATTTGTAAAAAAGAATCTGTTGTTAGATCAGTCAAATTGTACATAAACATGTTTTAAATTAAAAAAGAAATGTTTCAAAAATTAATTATAAGCGTTGATGTCAAATATTTTTTTAGTTTCATAGGGTTATGAAAAAATTTTGCTTGCAAACTTTTGTAAGAATCCGCTACAAATTTTTTTCCATACCCCAATGAAACTAAAAAAAATTGTCATCAATGCTTAATTGTTATGCAGCAAACAATTTCTTTCCTTCTGCAGAACTATGACTTAAATGTACTTTTATATCTTAGTAAGGTACAGTTTTGAAATTAAACATTATATATTTATAAATAAAATTGTCAAAGTTATGAAGTTATTAGTGCATAACATTGCACATTAAGAAGAAGTAAACAGACTTATATTGTTACCAAATGTTTGCTTTCTGTAACAAAAAACATTTATGATATATAATAACAATTTTGCAGTTTAAACTAAATGTTTTTTGTTTTAGTATTTGGACACTTCATTCTGACTTATTCAAATTATAATTTCGGAAAGCAAACTTTAAAAAATACCATTTTGATGAATGAATTTTATGTTTTAAGATTGAATGTGTGAGTATATATATATATATTGTACTCTGTGTCGTTTTCATTGATATAATGTCCATTGTAGATATAATTCAAAATCAGTACAAACCAGTATTTGAATCACTCGGTAAATATTTTGTTCAGTGACGTTTTTGTCTAAATGCATTCATATGTTGATGTGATCATGTTTTTACATCAACATTACATCCACTGTATAACCATTTTTATATAATTAATCTGAGGGTCTCCATGCAGACTTACTCAGTATAAAATTGATTTGTACAAAGTACAAATGTGTCATATGTTTGCATATGGTTTATTGTGCTAAAGACACGTTGTGTATGTGATGTTACTTATATTTATAACTTTTTATTCACAAGCGATAAACCAAATAAATATTGCAATATGTGTAGAGTGTTTTTTTTCCCCTTATGCTTGTTTGATCAAGATGTTGCCCAATCAAAATTGCACGAGATAGGGTTAATTGCCATCAGAATAAAAATGATTACAGAGATTATTTGACTTATATGACCTGACTACTATTGTACGAAATTCAGACCTAAATACACATTAATGTCCATTTCTACAACTCTGGGTCGCGGATTCAAGGCCTGTGTTGGGTAGTGGCCGTAGGACGGTGGTTTTTCTCTGGGAACTCAAACATTCCTCAACCCCCAATGGCTGGCACATACATAACGCTAACCATGCAATTTAAAAGCTTTTACCCTGATAACTGATATTGAAAAAAAACCCAATCCAGTTGGGTATTTTCCCATTTGTTCTGATTAACTTTTTCTCCTGTTTCTCCATCCTATGGTGTTTACATGTCGTAGTTGATTCGTTATTCTAGGGCTTGCTCTGAATATCGAGATTTTCGTGATAGATGTCAGCTGCTGACGAACAAACTTACGGCACAGGGATTCGAGAGATGCAGGTTGATGAAGACTATGGGCAAGTTTTATGGTCGCCATCTTGATCTCATCGAGAAATATTCTGTATCTTTGTGTGATATTAAGATGGACGTTTTGGAGTTCGCTTATTAGTGTGCTTACTTGTTGTGATTGACAATGATGACTCGGTTCTCATTTTGAGGATTGATGCTTACTTGGATGTGACCAAGATTTACATGGCGGGTGTCGTCGATGAAGCAGAAGACGCTTACTCTTCCGGAATACCTGGTCTTATTCTTCTTGCTTTTACGAAAGTCTCCATGTAAATCTTTCCTTTGTTCCTATTTTCCCCCGAGTTTAATCAATTTTGAGTTCGGATTATGGTTTTGTTGAGGCTTTGGTATTCTCTGATTTTTTTTAAAGAAAGAGCCTTGTTTGGTAATTAGTATGTGTCTCGCCAGATATATGGTAAATGGATATAGCGTCATTTGGACGTATTGGGTTGGATTGCAAGCTTCTAAATTGAGTGATATGGAGCAAAATAATTTGATGAATGAAAGCGAATCCAGCACATGTCACGTTAAATGTGGAGTACCCCAGGGTAGTGTGCTTGGACATGTCATGTCAAGTAAAATGTGGAGTTCCCCAGGGTATTGTGCTGGGCCTGTCCCGTCAGGTCAAAAGTGGAGTTCCCTAAGGTTGTGTGCTGGAGCCTGTCCTCTCAAGTCAAAAGTGGAGCAACCCAGGGTATTATGCTGGGGCCTGTCCCGTCAAGTCAAAAGTTAAGTTCCCCAGGGTAGTGTGCTAGGGCCTGTCCTGTCCTGTCAAAAGTTAAGTTCCCCAGGGTATTGTGCTGGGGCCTGTCCCGTCAGGTCAAAAGTGGAGTTCCCTAAGGTTGTGTGCTGGGGCCTGTCCTGTCAAGTCAAAAGTGAAGTAACCCAGGGTATTGTGCTAGGGCCTGTCCCACCAAGTCAAAAGTGACGTTCCCAAGGGCAGTGTGCTGGTGCCTGTCCTGTCAGGTCAAAAGTGGAGTACCCCAGGGTAGTGTACTAGGGCCTGTCCCGTCAAGCTAAATGTGGTCTTCCCCAGGGTAGTGTGCTGGGGCCTGTCCCGTCAGGTCAAAAGTGGAGTACCGCAGGGTAGTGTACTAGGGCCTGTCCCGTCAAGCTAAATGTCGACTTCCCCAGGGTATTGTGCTGGGGCCTGTCCCGTCAGGTCAAAAGTGGAGTTCCCTAAGGTTGTGTGCTGGAGCCTGTCCTCTCAAGTCAAAAGTGGAGCAACCCAGGGTATTATGCTGGGGCCTGTCCCGTCAAGTCAAAAGTTAAGTTCCCCAGGGTAGTGTGCTAGGGCCTGTCCTGTCCTGTCAAAAGTTAAGTTCCCCAGGGTATTGTGCTGGGGCCTGTCCCGTCAGGTCAAAAGTGGAGTTCCCTAAGGTTGTGTGCTGGGGCCTGTCCTGTCAAGTCAAAAGTGAAGTAACCCAGGGTATTGTGCTAGGGCCTGTCCCGTCAGGTCAAAAGTGGAGTTCCCTAAGGTTGTGTGCTGGGGCCTGTCCTGTCAAGTCAAAAGTGGAGTACCCCAGGGTAGTGTGCTGGGGCCTGTCCTGTCCTGTCAAATCAAAAGTGGAGTTCCCCAGTGAAGTGTGATTGGGCCTGTCTTGTCACGTCAAAAGTGGAGTACCCCCGGGTAGTGTGCTGGGGCCTGTCCCACCAAGTCAAAAGTGGAGTTCCCCAGGGAAGTGTGATTGGGCCTGTCCTGTCAAGTCAAAAGTGGAGTACCCCAGGGTAGTGTGCTGGGGTCTGTCCCACCAAGTCAAAAGTGACGTTCCCAAGGGCAGTGTGCTGGGGCCTGTTCTGTCATGTCAAAAGTGGAGTACCCCAGGGTAATGTACTAGGGCCTGTCCCGTCAAGCTAAATATGGACTTCCCCAGGGTAGTGTGCTGGGGCCTGTCCCGTCAAGTAAAATGTGGAGTACCCCAGGGAAGTGTGATGGGGCCTGTCCCGTCAAGTCAAATGTGGAGTACCCCAGGGAAGTGTGCTGGGGCCTGTCCCGTCAAGCTAAATGTGGTCTTCCCCAGGGTAGTGTGCTGGGGCCTGTCCCGTCAGGTCAAAAGTGGAGTACCGCAGGGTAGTGTACTAGGGCCTGTCCCGTCAAGCTAAATGTCGACTTCCCCAGGGTATTGTGCTGGGGCCTGTCCCGTCAGGTCAAAAGTGGAGTTCCCTAAGGTTGTGTGCTGGAGCCTGTCCTCTCAAGTCAAAAGTGGAGCAACCCAGGGTATTATGCTGGGGCCTGTCCCGTCAAGTCAAAAGTTAAGTTCCCCAGGGTAGTGTGCTAGGGCCTGTCCTGTCCTGTCAAAAGTTAAGTTCCCCAGGGTATTGTGCTGGGGCCTGTCCCGTCAGGTCAAAAGTGGAGTTCCCTAAGGTTGTGTGCTGGGGCCTGTCCTGTCAAGTCAAAAGTGAAGTAACCCAGGGTATTGTGCTAGGGCCTGTCCCGTCAGGTCAAAAGTGGAGTTCCCTAAGGTTGTGTGCTGGGGCCTGTCCTGTCAAGTCAAAAGTGGAGTACCCCAGGGTAGTGTGCTGGGGCCTGTCCTGTCCTGTCAAATCAAAAGTGGAGTTCCCCAGTGAAGTGTGATTGGGCCTGTCTTGTCACGTCAAAAGTGGAGTACCCCCGGGTAGTGTGCTGGGGCCTGTCCCACCAAGTCAAAAGTGGAGTTCCCCAGGGAAGTGTGATTGGGCCTGTCCTGTCAAGTCAAAAGTGGAGTACCCCAGGGTAGTGTGCTGGGGTCTGTCCCACCAAGTCAAAAGTGACGTTCCCAAGGGCAGTGTGCTGGGGCCTGTTCTGTCATGTCAAAAGTGGAGTACCCCAGGGTAATGTACTAGGGCCTGTCCCGTCAAGCTAAATATGGACTTCCCCAGGGTAGTGTGCTGGGGCCTGTCCCGTCAAGTAAAATGTGGAGTACCCCAGGGAAGTGTGATGGGGCCTGTCCCGTCAAGTCAAATGTGGAGTACCCCAGGGAAGTGTGCTGGGGCCTGTTCCGTCAAGTCAAATGTGGAGTAGTACCCCATGGATGTGTGCTGGGGCCTGTCCCGTCAAGTCAAATGTGGAGTACCCCAGGTAAGTGTGCCGGGGCCTGTCCCGTCAAGTCAAATGCGGAGTACCCCAGGGATGTGTGCTGGGGCCTGTCCCGTCAAGTCAAATGTGGAGTACCGCAGGGTAGTGTGCTGGGCCTGTCCCGTCAAGTCAAATGTGGAGCACCCCAGGGAAGTGTGCTGGGGCCTGTCCTGTCAGGTTTAAAATGTAGTTCCCCAGGGTAGTGTGCTGGGGGTCTGTCCCACCAAGTCAAAAGTGACGTTCCCAAGGGCAGTGTGCTGGGGCCTTTCCCACCAAGTCAAATGTGGAGTACCCCAGGGAAGTGTGCTGGGGCCTGTCCCGTCAAGTCAAATGTGGAGTACCCCAGGGAAGTGTGCTAGGGCCTGTCCTGTCAGGTTTAAAGTGGAGTTCCCCAGGGTAGTGTGCTGGGGGTCTGTCCCACCAAGTCAAAAGTGACGTTCCCAAGGGCAGTGTGCTGGGGCCTTTCCCGTCAAGTCAAAAGTGGAGTTCCCTAGGGTATTGTGCTGGGACCTGTCCCGTCAAGTAAAGTGTGGAGTACTCCAGGGTATTGTGCTGGGGCCTTCCAGTCCTGTCAATACCTAGAGACCTTTTGAAGTCTGAGCACCTATACTTAAAAAGGACTAAATAGGAGGGCCACTAAACTGGTCTCTGGTTCGAATGACCTATCTATCTTATCCTGAAATACGTTTGGTAATTTGCTCACCCTTCATGTAATATAAGAGGTTCAGGTCAGCTTTAAAGCTAGCCCATGGGGTAAATAATAACATAGCAATATTCAAAGATGATTTTTTCATGGTAAATATGTCTAGAGCATCCAGAGGACATAGACAGAAATTAGAAAAAAAGTTTAAAAGTAATCTGCATGACCAGTACTTCAAACCGAAAATTGGTGACAATTGGAATAGTCTATGGTCAAAGTCCCATCCCTTTTTCTTCAAGAGTGGATTAAATAAACACTTGGAAAATCACCCCGACAATTTTCAGCACTATTTCTACCTACTTGTCATGTATTTTCATCCGCTCAAAGAACTATACATTCCAACTAAATAAGTATTTTTTTAAGTACCAAGATATCTTTGAAAATCTATATCCTTCAGGGTAGTTTATTATCGGGTCTGAAATCATATTGCCACAATGTATGCATTCTCAGAAATGTAAACATTCGATGTTTGAGATTATCATTCATTCAGGCCTGCGTTACCTCTAAATGTATTTTAAAGCAAGTCTTTCACTTCTATGTCGTTCATAAGTTGTATTGATATTAATTTTGTATTAATACAAGAGGTCCATGGACCCTAACGGTTACCTGCTGTTTGATGTATTAGTACCAATAGCTTTTGTTCTTATGTCCTTACACCGAAATTATCATTATAACCACTACCAAGGTTGCACTAGAACACTGGAATGTGAAGAAGGATATCCCTTGTAAGGCTATAGTCTCACATTAATCCTTGAGCTTTGGACTTATTGGCCAAATTCAGTGACTTTGATCTTTGTTCAATTGACTTTTCAAAAGTGATAAGTTACAAACGTTTTCCTTGACCTTTGAATCCATGACCTTGACCTCTTTAACCCTGTGACGTTGACCTCTTTAACCCTGTGACGTTAACATTTGTTAAGTTTACTAGTGTTTAAATTGACAGTGCTGACTCAGTTCTCTTTTGAGGACTTGATGTTTATTTGGATGTGACCAAGTTCTACATGGCGGGTGTCGTCGATGAAGCAGAAGACACTTACTCTTCCGGAACACCTGGTCTTATGCTCTTGTAGTTTTACAAAGGTCTTCATGTGAATCGTTACTTTAATCATAATTTGCTCCTCGATTAATCGATTTTGAGTTCGGATAATCGATTTTGAGTTCGGATTATGATTTTGTTAACGCTTCGGTATGCTGTATTTGTTTTACAAACTTGCTACATAATGTCGCAAAAAAATTGAGTGCCACAAGGAAGTGTCCTAGGGCCATTGCTGCTTTCCATATTCGTAAATGATCTACCAGAAATTGTGACATCAGTTGTCAAACTGATGACTGACGACACGAACATGTGCTCTTGCATAACCAATGATGAAGAAAGATTCATTAACTTGGACCAAAAAGGGAGGAAAATGTGACCAAATGGGGAAAAGTGCAAACACAAGTCAGGAGGTAATTATATATCGGCCAAGGCGTAATACCACCCTCAACTTTACACTTGAGACATCACAAAAACCAGTAGTACCTATGTTTTGAATTGATCAAAAACTCATATTATGTGAACACATGGATAAATATGTTGCCAAAGCCAAGAAACGATTAGGGCTCAAACGCAGAAACTTCACATGTATTAACAAAGATATAGTAATACTAAAGTACGCCTTCATCTGGATATACTGTATTTACTTGCATCCGGTCAGCTAAGCTTAAAAAATCAAATAACAATCAGGACAATACAGCCAAAGACTCACTTCCTAAATAATACTTTATTTCATACATCGATAGACTTGGTTTGCTATAGGAGAGTACGAGGGGACATTATCCAGTTGTATAAAATAATCGATGGTATGGACATTCTTGTCAGATACAAACTGATCCAAAATGGCTTCTGTAACCACTGCTAGAGGAAATTTCAATAGAAGAACGAGGCAAAATGACGTCAAAAGCTTTAAAAGTAGTAGGGTTGACAACTGATATTCTCTTCAAAAGTCCCTTCTCTACCAGTCACTGGCGCCTTCATTTCCAAAACGTGTAGCCCACTTGTTACTCAAGATGACGTAACACACACATATGCTGCAATTTTTAAATTCAGTAATAGGTACAGTATGCAGAAAAAATGAATTACATTTGTAAACTGCAACATACAGCTGTTTCGTCCTCCTAGGACTCTTCAGTGATTCTAGGGGCCAAAAGGTGGGAATACAAAATTTCTAAACTAATGTAGAAGCAAAAGGGTCAGGTGCGTAAAGCCCCTTTAATTTATGAATTTAGAAGTAAAATTAAACTAGTTCTGTATAATTTCAAATCGTGTACTACGAAAATGTGCATATTATGTACCTTGCAACTACTCAAATGATATTAACTGTGGCTATGGAGGACATAGTGATGAACAAATCATTAAGATGCGTCTGAAGAAGTTGGGACCGATTATAATGATAATTACTATTGACAAGTATAAGTATGACGTTTTGCTAGTATTCAATTAAAATAATCAGAGAAACCAAAGCGTGAACAAATTCATGATCCGAACTCAAAGTCGATTAAACTAGGGAAATGATATGAACAAATGCACGATTCACACGGAGACCCTTGAAATAGTCTTCAAGGTGAGAACCGAGTCATCATTCGCAAGCACAAGTAAACACACTAATGATCATAATTATTCAAATACGTCCATCCTCATTATCATATAGGGATACAAACTATATCTCAATGAGACCAAGATGGCGACCATTCAGCTTGCTCATAGTCTTTATCAGCCTGCATCTCTATAATCCATGTGTCGTAAATTTTGCAGGTCAGCAGCCGACATCTATCGCGAAAATCTCGATATTTAGAGCATGCCCTAGCACAATGAACTAACTGAATATGTAAACACCATATATGTGGTAGAAGCTAATATGTTATTATCAAGAAAGATACAGTTTAAATCGTCACGTTTATCGTATAGCTTAGTAATAACCTTTCCATGTTGGTCATAATTTAAGTAAAGGTCAAGGTACCCAGCCGATATAGAAGAGTCTGTTTTGTCAATTATTTCGAGTTGGAAGGGTACATTTGTATATACAGATATACGATCGACGTAGTTTTTTCCTATCAAGAAATGGATATTTCACGATAGGGTAATCGAAATAATCATATTTATTGTACAGCTTAGTAGTAAGCTGTCCATGGTATCCATTAAAAACTGCAGGATCGAAGTTTGAATGAACGTTTTTGAGTTTGCTTGTTAGTGTGTTTGCTTTTTGTGATGACAATGATGACTCGGTTCTCATTTTGAGGATTAATGCTTACTTGGATGTGACCAAGAATTACATGGCGGGTGTCGTCGATGAAGCAGAAGACGCTTACTCTTCCGGAACACCTGGTCTTATTCTCTTGTGCTTTAACGAGAGTTTCCATGTAAATCTTTCCTTTGTTCCTATTTTGCCCCTGGTTTAATCGATTTTGAGTTCGGATTATGGTTTTGTTGACGCTTTGGTATTCTCTGATTGTTTTTTTAGACATATTTGTTCAAATTGACCAAAAACAGTTGAATATGAATCGTGTCTAGGAATAATCTTTATATTCTGGGGTTACAATCACCTTCGCTCTCTACATCCCTGGGATATGTCATGGCAAAACGGAAGGCACGCTCAGGTGAAAAAAACTAAAACCAATCGCTAGACTGCATGTTTGTCCTTTGAAGATTACAAAGGATCCGCCACCAATTTCAAAGCCTGTCAATTTTTACCGTTGTGGGATCACGAGATACTTTTGATGTAGTTCATCAAAGGGTCGAATCTGTGTTTTTGCTTCATCAACAATGTGGCGCGCACGGAGACTCCAGTTTTGCCATGACATAATCCAGGGGTGTAGAGAGTGTAATCACTGGATATCGAGGATGTGGAATTTTAATTGATTATAGAAATACTTCTAGAAGCATAACATATACGAATGATTACCGGGTGCATACATTTTTAAATGATAAAAAAAACAGTTCGAGCAGGCTAATCCTAATTGATCTAGATTAATTCTGATCACAACGCGTCCATTTCAATACACTTGAACAATTTTGTTAAAGGGTAGCTTGGGTAAAACAGATACAACATCCTAACGATTTAACCTTAAGCTTTCCAAGTTGAGTTGGGAATAACATTTCCGGTTTGGAATGACTTTTTTTATTCTTTCCATTTGTGGTGACTTCATATATTTAGGTCGATAACATTATGAAAGGACTATCACAGTGGGCAGAAAATAGTGTAACACTATTGGCACAGCTCAGTCAATAACAGAATAGGTGTTAATTAACAAGTCGTGCTGTGTTGGTCAAAGCTTCAGGTGTGACATTGTGAAATCATGTTGTAGAACAGATTTTAATTAAACCAAACAGCAATTTCTATCTGTTCTAACAAACTATATACAACGTCTATCCATTAAACATGAGTTAAAACCATCCAATTAAATATTTATAGGCTATGTTAATACATTGGCGCCCATGAGGTGCTGGATACAATCTAAAAACTGATAACTACAGGCTATATGTATAAACATAGTATTAATTCAGCCTTTCCCAACGCTTTCCGTTACCAAGAACAAATGTATATTGATATCAAACTACGAGAAAAATGTTATGTTGGTTTAAAATACAAATACTAAAAATCGATACATATGGAAATACTGAATACATACCATTTCAACATTTTATCTTTCTGTAAACTTCTATCCATAATTTGTCGATACAATCATATCAGTTTATGTTGCTTTTTATTGATGAGAATATGAATTATTTCCTACTCAAAAAAGGATCTGTCTGTATAATCATTTACATACAAGATCTTTTTGTTAAGTAATCTGCAGATAGGAATTCCTGCTTCCCCCATTGCATGATCTTGAGAGGCGACTAACTTCGGGATATTATCTTTTCTCTTCGTTCTATTCGAATTTTCTAATCGTCTGCTTTTCTTTTCTTGATAGTAACATTTCTGTTTCTCCAACTTATTGTGTTTACATGTCGCAGTGGGCAATTTTTATGGTCGACATCTTTGTCTCTTTGGGAAATATTTGTATCTTTGTGTGACATGAAAATGGACATTTTTGAGTGTGCTCATTAGTGTGCTTACTACTTGTTGTTATTGAGAATGATGACTCGGTTCTCACTTTGATGACTTGATGTTTACTTGGATGTGAACAAGATTTATACGACATGTGTCATCGATGAAGCAGAATGCGCTTACTCTTCCGGAACACCTGGTCTTATTCTCTTGTACTTTTACAAGGGTGTCCATGTGAATCTTTCCTTTCTTCAAATTTTGTCCCTAGTTTAATGAGTTCGGATTATGGTTTTGTTTACTCTTCCGTAATCTCTTTTTTCTAAGTATCTTTCTCCTTCGTCATGTCTCCCTTGGCACTTCCTCACTTTTTGCATTTACATGAGTTCTCGCCCCTGTAGGGAAGGCTATGGGTTCTGTTCCATTGTCGGGGCAAACAAGAAAGTCAAAGAATGGTTACTACTGACTGCTTTTCTCTTACAATTATGAGAATGAGACGACTGGTTCACACGTTGTCAGTATAACGTGACCGGGTGGGGTATTCTGCTGGGGGCTTACGACAATATACTTCAGTGTGGTAGCACTATATAAACCGACAAAAGAACCGGCCGAACGCAAGTCGTCTTACACAAACATGGCACGACCTCCCGAATACCCCTGCACTCAACACATACTTACCATTACACTACATATAACGGGAGACCGTCCTTTAATGACGCCAGCTATTAATAGGACGGACGTAAACAATTAAAAACAATTAATCCAAACGAAGCCAAACTTATCCGTTAAAGTTGATTGGCTGATTTGTCAACACCTTAACAATGGATACACGTAGTGGGCATAACGATACAATCACAATCATGATATTATTATTGGTCTCGGGGCATGCCACGCCCTTGCATACCCAACTTCTTGGTCATAACTCTTAAACGATTGAGATCCCCACCCCAACAGCTATATATACAATCGCTGGCCATAAAGAAAGGATCACAATCATGATATAGATTTGATCCCAGGATCTGCTACCCCCCTTCAGATTTCCTAGCCCAAAATATATTTCTCGACATAAAGAGACAAACACAATCATGATATTAGCATTGATGTCAGGGTCTGGCCTTAGTCCTAGGGACATAGTTTCTCATTTGAATTTGAAAACAGTTGAGATACCCACCAATTAACCAAACTTTAATTTATACAGATATGCCTCAAGGATTTGTCTTTAGGCTTGTCTCTGTCCATGGGATCTTTTTGGAAAATATTTACCATGATTACTTCGATACTAATGTATCCAGGTAAGCAGTACATGTCCTCTGGGCCTCTTGTTTATTCATCCTTGAGTTTTGTAAACCAATAACATCTCCCATATGATTACAAAGTACATATATTATGTTGATTGGGATTTGATTAGCCTACGCTTAGTCTAGTAATAAAGGTAAGCTTGTAATAATTGGGGCACTTGCTGGGCGAGAACCATCGCGTCAGTCAATACTGTGTTAGCTAGGAAAGACAACGCTGCTAAGGTGTATTTACCATTTAAAATGATCACTGCATGTTTGCCGTTACGTTACAAAAAAAAGTAACAGATTTATTTTATATTTCCAGTGATTAACATGGCAAATTACAGATTTTTGTGTTGGGTAGGTTTGCTTTTTAGTATTTTATTGAGTAGAGTGTTCGGAACAGTGATTAATCAGTTCGATTATAAACAAGTGTATAATGTCCAAAACGATGCACCGTCCGGGTTGGTGTTTGAACTGGGACCAGAAGCGTCTACGACGCTAGATTGTGCGGTGACTTGTGCTTTACTTGAATGCATGACGTTTTCGTATGAACCTCAGACAAAAAGCTGTCGTACCTGCCAGGAAACTGTTGACGAAAACTACAGCGGGAATGTGTCATCGTCTGTCACGTTCTTCACAAGAGAAGGTAACTTGAATTAAATATATCTCTTAATGAATGTGTGCTTAATTTTCCAAATGTCCTGCGTACTTCACGTTTTCCTAGTCATCTGTTGACTTTCCAAAAAGGCTATTTATGTAAATATATTTAATTTTACTTCTAAATTCATAAATTAAAGGGGTTTTACGCACCTGACCCTTCTGCTTCTACATTAGTTTCGATTTTTGGATTCCCACCTTTTGGCCCCTAGCATCACTGAAGAGTCCTAGGAGGACGAAACAGCTGTATGGCGCAGTTTGATTTATGTTTTATTACTAAATTCAAAAGATGCAGCACATGTGTGTGTTGCGTCACCTTTATAGAGATTATATATATTTGTTTTAATAAGATGATTGATTCCAAATGCATTTCCTGACGTTGTGTGGATGGCTGCAACTAATAAACGTCCTTCAAAACATTAGGACGTCGGGAATGCGAAAATTGACAGATGCTCTAATAATTGTTTCAGAAGTGTTCCTTAATAAACGTTTTGCACCAACTTCATATATCTGTAGGTATTTAGACAGCTTTTATGTAACACAGAAATATTTAAGACCAAAACTTAGTTGACCACCGCTCTGAATATCGAGATTTTCGTGATGGATGTCAGCTGCAGACGAATAAACTAACGGTACAGGGATTCGAGAGATTCAGGTTATGAAAGACTATGGGCTAGTTTAATGGTCGCCATTTTGATCTCATCGAGAAATGTTCTGTATCTTTGTGTGATATGAAGATGGACGTTTTTGAGTATGTTCATTAGTGTGTTTACGATTGACAATGATAACTCTGTTCTCATTTTGAGGATTTGGTGTTTACTTGGATGTGACCAAGATCTACATTGCAGGTGTCGTCGATGGAGCAGAAGACGCTTCCCTTCCGGAACACCTGGTCTTAATCTCTTTTACTTTTACGTAAGTCCCCATGTAAATGTATCATTTGTTCATATTTTAACTCTATTTTAATCGATTTTGAGTTAGGATTATGGGTTTATTAACGCTTTGGTATTCTCTGATTTTTGAAGTATAGAGACTAGTCGTATTTAGAAACCATCCATGTCTTTAGAAAACTGGGTTTGTTCTTACTGTTTTTGATAGTTTGAATTGTAATGTTTTAGGAAATGAAACACATTTTTGGGGGACTGTCCATTATATAGCGAAATACGGATCCTTTTATTCGACAGAACAATGGTTTAATATGATCTTAACGTTAAACTCGTATGATCAATTTCTGTATTCTATGAATGAGCCTCATTTGAAATTAATTTGAGCGAAATGAGCATATAATTATGATGTTAAATATAATATATTGATATTGAATAACAAATATAGTATTTTGTTTTCAAAATGAGCTTAAAACCCAAATTATTACACTTTCTGCTTTAGAAAACATGGGTAAACTAAGCAATCGTATGTAAAACAATGTAAAATGACAAAAAAACCCAAAACATCGTTTCCTAGTTATTTAAAGTCGTTAATATAAAAACGAAGGACTAAGTCCAAGGGGTGATTTAAGTGATATGCTATTGAAAAGTGTTTTGTCTTCTCAATATCTTCCTTCTGGTTTATTTTGAGCTGAAATGTACACGTTTACTTATTTGAATATACAATAACATAAAAAGTTATACCGAAGCATCAACAATAATCCTATCCCAAACAACTAGGGGCAAAACATAACAAAAAGAATATATTTACACGGAGACCCTTGAAAAGATACAAGAAAATAAGACCTGGGGTTCTGGAAGAGCAAGCGTCTTCTGCTACATCGATGACACTTATCATGTAAATCATGGTCACACCCAAGTGAAAGCCATGACCTGAAAATAACTGAGGCATCACATCACTCTAAATCGCAAGAAGTAGGTATTCGAAAGAGCATACTTACCAAAGGTCCCCTTTCATATCATACAAAGTTACAGCTAGAGCATCTGTCAATGAGATCAAGTTGACGACCATACAACTTTTTCATAGTCTTCATAAACCAAGATTGTTTGTCGGCAGCCGGCGTAATCAGTGATTAGCAGAAATTTGGATAAGCATGTAACTTTAAATTAAAATCATAGATTAAGTTACAACTTTCCAGATTTCAGTTATGTAATAGTGTCAATTTACATATAATATTGAAAGATTTTACCTTGCAAATTGACAGAATTATTAAAGTCTGGAAAATGTCATTAAATAGTGATTAAGATCATCACCTTTTGAGAAACTGGGCTAGAAGAGTCTTTTGTGTTCTTGATTTCAAGTTCAGAAGAGTATATACGATTGACTTGGTCAACAAACTTTTTTTGTTTATATATTTTGAAATATTGGTTTACATTCTCTTTAAGGCTCCCTCCTTGCCCCCGGGGTTGGAATAGAGAAAAATTTACAATTTCTATATCATCTTTTCCTAAGGATGATTCTTACAATGGTACTTGAATATACAAATCAAACAAAGACCCTGATGATTATTCATTCTATGCAAAGAAATCGACTGTAGTATACTTCTTGACACTGGAGAAACTTTTACTCCCAGGGTTTTGGCAGGAATTCTCACTATGTAGGAATCATTTTCTACTGAAAGTGGACCAAATAAACCAAATCTATATAAACTACATTTACTTTCTCCCCATGGGGGAACAGATAGCCCGGGGAACTGAAAATTTTCAAATTAGCCAAAACTCCTGATGATCTTTCCATCTTTGTAGAGAAACAGTATCACAGAGGATTCCACTTAATATCACCCCTGTTAATATCACATTCCTCTTTATATCAAGTTTTCCCAAAACACCATTTTCCCTCTATATAATCTATGTAATTTTATTTGGTTAATATCATGGGTTTTGAGGTGAATTCCTCTTAACATCATGCTTTTTTTAATCAATCATATAACATATCAAGATAATTATGTCATATCCATTGATTTCAGATACAATATGTACGAAATATTACATAAAATAACACAAATAACTAAAAATGTTTTTTGGATGAAATAATGTTATCTATTAATTTAAACATCTTCGTATGTACATTGAATAACTTACTTTTAGTTATGAAGATTGGAAATGCGTTAGATTTAGTGGAAAACATGTTTCTCTTAATGTCACATTCGTGTTAATGTCATGTGTTTGTCTGATAATTGCTACATGATATAAAGAGGATTGCACTGTACCTCCGAGTATGAAAATAATTTCTGAATATTGGTTCATTTACACCTTACGCCCTTGACCCCGTGGGCTGGGGCAGGAATCCAAATTTAAAATGTTGTAAACTTATCTACCAAGAACTAGTTTGGTATACGCATGACGCACGAAACACAATGGTCGAACTTTGATCAAGTGAACTAAAATTGTTGCAAAATCGATTTGGTCGAGTTTGTCATAATTGGAATGTCAGATGATATTTAATATTATTTGCATCTACTTTGTTGCTGTAGTAAAGTGATTTTGATATAACTGTTTGAAAGGTAGTCGATAATTTGAGTAATGGTTGTGTTGGAAAATCAATTGCAACATAACAGCACACATACAAATATAGAACAACTGTATAAACATTTAAACGAAAGGATATTTCATAAAATCCATGTAAACAAGTTATTCATGTTACATGTATTTATGACAACATTAAACGGACAATTGAAAACAATGTCATACATATATTGATTTTCTGATGTGATTCAGCATGGTTGAGTAACAGAATATCATAAAATAAAACTTTTAACAAAAAATGTACTTTAACGGTTTAAGACTTGCAGATTTTCCTTAAAACATTACACAAATTCTAGTTTCATAAGACAACCTTAGCACTTACATTTTGTTTTGGCATTTGAACTTATTATTAGAGGAATCGTATCCTGCTTATCGCTACAGCAGTTCCTTAAACTCACCCCTTAGTTTAAATGATGCCTGGATAAAATTTTAAATGCCATCATATTTCCCTTCTGCTTCTACATTAGTTTAGAAATTTTGGATTCCCACCTTTTGGCCCCTAGCATCACCGAAGAGTCCTAGGCGGACGAAACAGCTGTGTGGTCAGTTTAATTCATTCTTTCGGCATACTGTGTCTATTTCTAAATTTTAAAGGTGCAGCACATGTGTGTGTTACGTCATCTATATTGCATACACAGTTTAAAAGCCCAATATACGTAACTTTCGGCAAACTTGAAGCGAAAATCAAGCATAATAACTTTTTATGTGTAAAGATTTAGTTAAGATTAACTGATATCAGCAATATCTAAGATGAATTCTCACGCGTTTCCGATACAGCAGCAGTTAAACTCGCTATATGTAAACACGCGTCCATTTTTTAACTGTCTTCTAACTTCGGCTTGTTGTTGAAGTGGGCCCCACTTGAATTATTTTCAATTCTTTGGATTTTTCTGTCAAGAGTTTCTTATTAGTTACCGCTCATGTTACCTAACCTTCGTTTTAGGCTTATTTTTGCATGGTTAACAACTGGATATTTTTTCAGAATTTATCAGAATCAAGAAAAAAATCCTGAAGTTACGTATATTGGGCCTTTAAGCAAATAAAATAAGAGAATACCGAAGCGTCAACATAATCATAATCCAAACTCAAAATCGATTAAACCAGGGGCAAAATTTGAACAAAGGAAAGATTTACATGGAGACCCTTGCAAAAGTACAAGAGACTAAGACCAGGTGTTCCGGAAGAGTAAGCGTAAGAGCAAACTACGACTGTAACACACTAGGAAGGATTCTACTATGTTTTCTGACCCAAAATTTAGCAAAGAATTATAATTTAACACCTTGTTTGATGCCGACCAACTCCATTTCATAATGTCATTTGACCTTGACCTTTGATCCGATGACTTTGTTTGATTTTGATGAATATTGCCTTATATTTACATTTGCTCTGCAGTTTTTCATTGACACAATGCTTAGAGGCAGTTGCTGCCATACGCCTATTACACCCAGTGCCTCAGACTGAAACAGCAGTTGCTATTGTGACGTCATCAATCCCTATTGTGAAGTCATCAATTTCATTGCTGTCTACACTTGCTTTTTTGTTCAAAATTGGTCCGAAGAAACTAAATAAAGTCAAATGATTCTATCGAAATGTAAATATAAGTAATGAACATTTTTGCAAATATTGTTATAGTCCTATAACACACATTGTAATCGCTGACAGATTTACATAAATCCCTACCGGGCTTTGCTTTATTTAGGATGTCATCAATGTGTGTTATAGGACTGTAACATCATTTGCTAAAACATTCATTGCTTAAATGAGGCCATTACCCAATATACTGCAAATAAGAGATGCAAATTGTTACCTTGAACTTTGAGCCGATGACTTTTACTTTGTGTTAATCGATAATTTGTTTAATTCTGACGAAAATTGCGTCATAAGTTCATAACAAAATATTAAGCAGTTAAGAAAGGTAATATTTGTTCTTGACATTTCCTCCGATGACCTTGAAGAAAAATATAAAATATGAACATTACTTTGGATCTGAGGCTAGGTTAATTATTGTTCCATTAGACACTTTTGTATGTTTGAACGAACCCCCCCCCCCCCCCCCCCCCCGGACATTTTTTTGACCTTTGACTTTTGATTGAATGCCACAATGACCATTTACAAAATTGTTGAATTGCACATCGTATATTGGCGATGCAGTATACTACACGTTTCATCAGTATATTTTTAACTCTCCAAAAGTTATCGCCCCTACAAGAATTATTGTGAACTTTGCACTTATTTGACAATTGGCCTTAAGGTTACATATGCTTAAGGTTATGCAAGCGTACTGCAGTAATCCATGTCTTTTACGATTTAGAAGTTATTGCCCGGACAAGACCTATTGGAAGAACCAGAACCGTTACTAATACAATTACATCTATCAAAGATACATACAAAAGAAACACAAGGGATGCGATTGTGATATGATTGGATTTAATGGTTATAACTTTCTGACCGTCCGTTGAACCAAGAAGCCAATGTGAGTATGATGTGACAGGCCGCAAACAACACAATTCAACAATCACTAACCAGCGGTTTCTGTGTATCATTTCCCCGCTGATGGTGTATATCAATACATCAACAGTTTGAGGGTGACCAACTCCCCGTTAATCAATAACTAACAGTTTCTGTGTATCAGTTCTTTGCTGATGGTGTAAATCAATACATTAACAGTTCGAGGGTGACCAACTCCCCGTTAATCAATAACTAACAGTTTCTGTGTATCATTTCCCCGCTGATGGTGTATATCAATACATCAACAGTTCGAGGGTGACCAACTCCCCGTTAATCAATAACTAACAGTTTCTGTGTATCAGTTCTTCGCTGATGGTGTATATCAATACATTAACAGTTTAAGGGTGACCAACTCCCCGTTAAGCAATAACTAACAGTTTCTGGGTATCAGCTCCCCGCTGGTTGTGTAAATCAATACATTAACAGTTCGAGGGTGACCAACTCTCCGTTAATCAATAACTAACAGTTTCTGGGTATCAGCTCCCCGCTGGTTGTGTAAATCAATACATTCACAGTTCGAGGGTGACCAACTCCCCGGTAATCAATAACTAACAGTTTCTCGCTATCAGCTCTCCTTTATTATTAAACAAAATCTGAATTAGCTGTGAAATATCGAGCTGCCCATGCACTTAAGAATTACAGTTTCTTTCTGGTGGTTTTATCAAAGGATAAAGTTCAGTAGGATATCGATAGTTGGAATGGAACGCGAAGCGTTCCATGAAACAACTATCGATATCCTACTGAACTTTATCCTTTGATAAAACCACTAGAAAGAAACTTTAATCCTTATATTTACTGTCCAGACCTTATATTCCCACGTGTAATTATTTCTTTAATCAGATATTATGATACTTACTGCGATGAAATCAAACAGTATCGTTTGGTTTCGGTAGACTGTTGAAACAGCCGCCTTATGAGGTGACGAACTCCCGCGAAATTGCAGTCAACAAGTTAACAAAAAAGTTCCAAAAGATTACGTCTTTTTAATGTTATTTTTTCACATAAGTTCATATATAAACAAACCATACTGTCTTTGTTACTGTTATTGTATTTAAAAAAACATTGAAATGCTTCTTATTTATTTCTTAAATAAATTAACACATACTACGCGGCAGGATATTGATCGAGTCTGTAAAGTAGTGACGCGGCCTCGTGTTCAAATCGTAAAGGAGTGTATTATTGCGCGCTGCGCCAATAGGCGCGTGATCCACTGATTTTATCGGAAAATAAAGTTCAGTAGGCATTCGTAGAAATGTATAGGCAATATACTATCAATTCCAAACAGACTGTAAATATTGAAATATAACAAACCAATGTTCATATATAACCACAATAAATGAAATGTCTACAATTGTTTCAATTAACTCCCCGTTAATCAATAACTAACAGTTTCTGTGTATCATTTCCCCGCTGATGGTGTATATCAATACATCAACAGTTCGAGGGTGACCAACTCCCCGTTAATCAATAACTAACAGTTTCTGTGTATCAGTTCTTCGCTGATGGTGTATATCAATACATTAACAGTTTAAGGGTGACCAACTCCCCGTTAAGCAATAACTAACAGTTTCTGGGTATCAGCTCCCCGCTGGTTGTGTAAATCAATACATTAACAGTTCGAGGGTGACCAACTCTCCGTTAATCAATAACTAACAGTTTCTGGGTATCAGCTCCCCGCTGGTTGTGTAAATCAATACATTCACAGTTCGAGGGTGACCAACTCCCCGGTAATCAATAACTAACAGTTTCTCGCTATCAGCTCTCCTTTATTATTAAACAAAATCTGAATTAGCTGTGAAATATCGAGCTGCCCATGCACTTAAGAATTACAGTTTCTTTCTGGTGGTTTTATCAAAGGATAAAGTTCAGTAGGATATCGATAGTTGGAATGGAACGCGAAGCGTTCCATGAAACAACTATCGATATCCTACTGAACTTTATCCTTTGATAAAACCACTAGAAAGAAACTTTAATCCTTATATTTACTGTCCAGACCTTATATTCCCACGTGTAATTATTTCTTTAATCAGATATTATGATACTTACTGCGATGAAATCAAACAGTATCGTTTGGTTTCGGTAGACTGTTGAAACAGCCGCCTTATGAGGTGACGAACTCCCGCGAAATTGCAGTCAACAAGTTAACAAAAAAGTTCCAAAAGATTACGTCTTTTTAATGTTATTTTTTCACATAAGTTCATATATAAACAAACCATACTGTCTTTGTTACTGTTATTGTATTTAAAAAAACATTGAAATGCTTCTTATTTATTTCTTAAATAAATTAACACATACTACGCGGCAGGATATTGATCGAGTCTGTAAAGTAGTGACGCGGCCTCGTGTTCAAATCGTAAAGGAGTGTATTATTGCGCGCTGCGCCAATAGGCGCGTGATCCACTGATTTTATCGGAAAATAAAGTTCAGTAGGCATTCGTAGAAATGTATAGGCAATATACTATCAATTCCAAACAGACTGTAAATATTGAAATATAACAAACCAATGTTCATATATAATCACAATAAATGAAATGTCTACAATTGTTTCAATTATTGGATTCTGGAAAAACAGCTTGGGGGATAACCATCGTCAATTCCAGGGCACTATTGTTATAGGGTTTACACCAACGATTCTACGTGACTTTAATAACGGCAACTGTGGTTTTTTGAACAATTGGTATTATGTCTCCCTTCATTTAACCAGGGGACATAATTATTCATTTTTGCCAACACATATAAATCGATTAAATGAAATATACCATTAAAAATTTTAAACGAACTTTGCTATCACAAAGCCTGTGAGACCTTGGGATAACTTTGTTTTATTTGAGTTTTCGAGTTCAGTGAAATCGAACGTTTAAAGGCCCAATATACGTAACTTCAGGAAATTTTTTGCCTATCTGAAAAATTCTGAAAAAAAATCGAGTTGATAACCATGCAAAAATAAGTCTAAAACGAAGTAAACCTGAGCGGTTACTAACGAGAAACTCCTGACAGAAAAATCCAAAGAATTAAAAATAATTCAGGTGGGGCCCACTTCAATAACAAACCGCAGGGAGAAGACAGTCAAAATGGTCGCGTGTTTACAAATACCGAGTTTCAACTGCTGCTGTACCGGTCACCGCTTAAGAAGTCGTCTTAGATATTGCTGATACCAGTTAATCTTAACTAAATCTATAAATATAATAAGTTATTAGGCTTGATTTTTGCATCAAGTTTTGGCGAAAGTTACGTATATTGGGCCTTTAATATAAAGCGTGGCCAGGACCGACAAAATATTATAAAATAAACGTGGTCTTCTATCTATACGAGTTCGACGTTACGAAGTTCGACTGTATGTAATAAGTACACGTATGAAAGATGGCTTGATGACACGGTGAAAACGGATAATTAAAGATAAAAAACGGTGACGTAGAAAGACAACACGACACGGGATGTTATGAACAATTGAACGAAATAGTGGTATTATAGTGTACAGTTATCATATGAACTATCATTGCTGGTAAGAACCTATCAAATGTCATCACAACTGCTTCTAGTGCATTGCTATTATTTAAGGATTAACTTTCTATTTTGTTTAGGTTATCGGGGGATAACTACAATGGAAAACGGGTAAATTCAATGTATAAATGTATAATTTACCCGTTTTCCATTGTAGTTATCCCCCGATAACCTAAACAAAATAGAAAGTTAATCCTTATATTTACAGCATCTTTCTGTGAAATGTTCGGAACTATTTTGTTCATTATAGTCCAATCTCCGGACACAAATTTCATTTCAAAACTAATAAACGTGGGAATGTTTCAATAAATGTAACAGCATGTTTGCAAGCTCCGCCTACGTTAATTGTTGGTGACGTCACACAATTGTGTTTCAAACTGTTTGCATAGCTCCGCCCACATGAATTGTTGTCGACGTCATAGAAATTTGTCACGTGTTTGACTACAGTTATGCAGTGATAATGATAGTCTGTTGAGTAATGGTTATCGAGTGAATGTCAGTGTAGACTGTATATATTCTTGAATATTCAAAAGTGGGCGAGTGAGGGAGTTCTATATTCATAAATTAAAGAGGTTTTACGCATCTGACCTTTTCTGCTGCTACATTATTTTTGTAAGTTTCGATTCTCACCTTTTGGGCCCTAGCATCACTGATGAGTCCCAGAAGGACGGATCAACTGAATGATAAAGTGTTATTCATATACATACTGAATTATTAATGTTTTAAAAGTGCAGCATGTGTATGTGTTACGTCATCTTTCGTATACATATATTTAAGTTAGGGACTATCACCTTCAGTACAATTATTCTAATCTAACCGATTTATTCTTTTGTATAGGTAACCTTGTACTCATTGTAGTGTCCTTTTGTGCTTGGTACCATATACGTCACCAAGCGATACACCTACCTACACGAAAATGCATGTTCAAGGGCGGAACTTTTAGCTCATGTAAATAAAACATGTTGCATAAAACAACAATGTCGTTGTGCTCTAAAGTGTCTATAGCAACCGATAGGGACATTTGTTTGACGCGATATGGCTCTATCAAACCGTACACATTGATTCTGTTTTGACCTTGGATTGCAAATGACGACTATAAAGCGTTTTACTCAATTATGCATACAAGGAGGGAATTTAAATATTAACAAAGTTTCTAATGGATACTGTTTTTAAGACAAAAGTTTAAAATAATGTTGAGTTTGAGGCCTTTTTTATGAAATCTGCATTTTTTACCATAAACTCAGTGGTTAAACTAATTTCCATGAAATAGCGCTATTGTTATGTTCAGAAGCCTTATACGTCTCTAACAAGAACATTTTTGATGATTGAAATACCTCCCTATATGTTTCTTTTGTTTGATGTTATTCACAACCGCCATTTGCATTTCAAGGTCAAAACAAAGTCAGTGTGTGCGCTTCGAAAGAGCAATATCCACTCAAACAAATGTCCCTTTCATGTGCTATAGACACTTGAGAGTACAATGCAATGGCAATGTGTTTTTCTAGTTTCGTATATTGTAAAACTTAAAATTATCCCATGCTGCATCTTGCCACAAAGTCTCTTTATTCAAGAGTGTATTATCATATACAGCTTATGCTGAACAACAAATTATTAACGTTCATGTGATGACAAACATTTTGGTATATTGCAAGATTATATTTGTACCATATTTTGTTGTTTTCTGTTGTTTTAAAATTCAACATGATTTGCCTATTTAGATTACCCTTAAACAGCGTTTGTTTCTGGTAAATGATGCGCCGAAAAATGACAAAAGTTGAAAAATGGACAGCTTCTGGAATGGTTTAAGGCTGTATGACAGACATGTGTTGAAGCATATTAAGTTGCATGCTTTACTTTCGCAAATTCTGTTATTTTTCGGTTAACGCATTGGGATTTAGCAAGATCAATTATAGCATATGAAATATAGAAGGGTAAGAAAAGTTCCATCTCGGCCAAAAAATAAGATAACTCACTGCAACATATGCCCCTAGCGGGTGTCGTCGATGAAGCAGAAGACGCTTACTCTTCCGGAACACCTGGGCTCGTATTCATGAAACCATTCTCATGCTCAAGCATGGATTCTGTGCTCAAGCCCAATTTCTTGATCTGGTTATAAATTGATAATGAAAAGATATTTTGAAAAAGATTTCGAAATATTTTGAAGATAGTTGAAACCAAATACTATTTCAATGTTCATATTTTCCTTTTTGAGTGCTCTACACCATTTAAGTAAATTACAAGAAAGCTGACTTGAGCACAAAATCCATGCTTGAGCATGAGAACGGTTTCATGAATACGAGCTCTGGTCTTATTCTCTTGTGCTTTTACGAGAGCCGCCATGTAAATCTTTCCTTTGTTCCTATTTTGCCCCTAGTTTAATCGATTTTGAGTTCGAATTATGGTTTTGTTGACGCTTTGGTATTCTCTGATTTTTTTTTATAAGTAATATCATAAGCATCGCCAAGGACCAATTACCATGACTTAAGCAACGTCTTCAGTTTTCAAAGTTTTGTGACTGCTTGTGGAATAATTAGAATGTCTTTTAAAATAATGGTCTTAACTCTTAACAGAAACTATCGCTTTGGAAATATGTTTTCAATCATTTTTCATTTCAATTTTACATCATAATCAGTATAATATGTGCCAAGCTATTCGTTAATCAAGTTCATTAAAGGTATTTTGTTGGTTACAGTTTGCAGATCTTTTCCGTCTTATTACTTGGCGACTGCTGTGAACACCTCAGACACGCCACTTATAACACCAAACGGGACCAGTTTGTACCCAGTAGGGTCACAGGTGCAGTTCACATGTGGGGATAATCACTACTTCCTTGGTGGAATCGTCACGTGCTCTTCATCCGGGCAGTGGTCAGGGGAGAGCACTCCGATGGGATGTTCAGGTGATATTTATTGGGAATGTTATGTACAATGTACAGTTTGTTTTTTTCGTATATAAACCGTTTAATGAAATCAATTTCAATATAAATTTGTGAATTATGACTGAATGAAAAAATCCATTCGAAAAAAAACATAATTCTTAAACGATTCATGCAGACAGAAACTGTTTGGAAGCACATTTAGATGAACAAGTTAATTCTGAGAACATTGAAAAAAATGTTAATCCGGTTCAAATTATTAGAATACATATCCGCAGGATATTTTCCATCTATTATTATGATACATAAGCCTCTCTCTGTTGTTATTAAATTATCAACAGCTTTTCTTAACGAAGTTGAAATATTAATATTTATTGAGCTGTCGTAGTGTTATCATTTTGTTTTTATTTAGTCATGCCTTCAGGAACGTGTTTTTCCAATAGCGACTGTGTAACAGTGGCATCTTCCATCTGTGACAATGGCTTGTGTAGGTGTCCGAATGGATCCTCGTTTAATTCGGAACACCAAACATGCATTACTGGTATGTATTATTATAGGGGAAATATCTTTACCTTGTAGATACTGTTTTGTTTTTATATTCTCACACTTCAACAAATTCCCAATGACCATCAGAAACTTAGTAAGCAAGATATTTTCCATATTTAAAGCAAGGGGGATAGGGCATGGACTATCAGAAAGCAAGCCTGGTTACAAAATAGGACAAATTTATAGTCTTGTAACACTTTTTTTCTTTTGTCATCAACGACACTGTTTATTTGACACAAGGTGTATCTCATTATTACTGTTATACAGTGAATTTGCCCGTGTAATATTTTGCATTTGTAACTACTTACATATACCTAGTGTAAATTTGATTTGCAGTAAGTTTCGATTCTCCTTTATGTGACGTCAAACCTAAGACAATTACATGACGTCATTGATTTCCACACCGGAGTCGAAATCGCGACGTTTTACATTTCAATGACGTATACAAATTTATGTTTTTTACACAAATAAATACCACATTTTTAATAATTTTTACAAAATAAAAGCCTAATTTGCATCTTTGCTTCAATCCATCTTAAAAAAATTGTTTTTTTTTTATTATACGTAACCACTTTTTCGTTTGTAACGGTGCGTTCTATCAAGACCTGAAGGGTGTCTGGTATTGATTCGCTTGTGTTGTCTGCTTAATCATTATAATCCTTTCACATACTTATTAACAAGGTTCTAAAACAAAATGTCAACATTTTATTGATGATGGTCATCCCAAGAGAAGTATGGTATTTATACAAATTATAGAAATAGGCTCATCATATAGAAAATGATGCAATGCTTCACCGAAGATTAACGTTGCTACAAAGGCGATATATCAACACCCGAAGTTCTTTTTCATGTACAAATCCCACTCACTATAATAGACAGTTCATTTAGTGCTTACATACGTCCTGTGCATTTACGTATTAAACCACCACTAGCCATTAACTTTACCTCAACGTTTAAACGATGAATTGGCAAATAATTTATTTTGCCATGATAAAAGAGCACGCAGTGTAACGGTTTTTTATTTAGTGCAGAAAAATAGCTTTTCCCACCGGTGTTGGTGTTGTGGAAGAAGTGGCGCTTGTATTTTTGGGATTGGTATTTTAGGAGGGGGCTGGTGGTGGTTGGTGGGGTAATGTTTAACCTGTTATTTGTGTTCTCATTAGTTTTAGCGATATTTTTATTTCTCAAAAACTAAAAGGCCTAGAACCATGATAGTTTGTCTTTAATATACTGGAATAAAAGTGACCGAGACGTAAACTGATGCTTCAGTATTCTCTGACGTTTTCATTATAATATCAGATACCGACATATGAAAAAAATTGTAATTTCATGAATGAAAAGTTGATGTCATTTATAATTATCCCTGTCGGAAAGCTCAAAAATTTTTTTTTTTGTTTTTTTTTTTTTTTGTAGCCATTTCAAAAATATTTACTTTCTTTTGAATCAGAATTATGTACCTGCTCTTTTTCTTTACCAGACTGTCTGAGTCTATACGAAGCTGGTATGCGGACCGATGGAGAGTACGAGATTAAGCCTGACGGATTGTCTACAGTCCAGGTCTACTGTGATATGTCTAACGGAGGATGGACAGTGTTCCAAAACCGTATCCATGGCGACGTTCAGTTCTATAGCGCCGACTGGTCACAGATGGTTTCGGGGCTGGGTGATCCAATGGGTGACCACTGGCTAGGCCTGACCTTCATCCACATGTTAACATGGACAGATAACCTGATTTACTTTGACCTAATGCTATTGAATGATTCCAAAATATATTTCCAATATACAAATTTCAGGGTAGGCAACTCCAGCACAAAGTTCGAAATGTCTGTAGCTCAGGCATATCTGTCTAACGCGTATTCCTATGTGGATTATGCTGGGCTATATTCACACAATTCTATGATGTTTACAACAGTAGACAGCGACAACGATGTGTATGTTTACAACTGCGCTGTCTCGTACGGACCCTGGTGGTACCATGAATGCGGGGTGTTTGGAGCTTTTAATAATGCCTTTAATCAAATGAATTTCTGGAATGTGCCTGGGGTAGGGCGTGTTTACTTAAAGCAAACACAAGTTAAAATCCGTAGACAATGAAAAAACCTTTTCCGCAAGGTTGTACTGTTACCCGTTGTCATTTTCCGCACTTTGATATTTTGTTCTTTGATATATGATAATATCTATTAACTTGTTTCTAACTGCGGATGTTAATCTTTTTGATGTTTCTGTCAATCTCCTTTCCTTCCTACAGATTAACTCCTAAACCCCTTTCACAGTAATTGTTTTTCCCTATTTACAAAGGCAAGATTGGAATACACTAGTACATCTAAGCCTAACCACAGTGCAATCTAAACTTACCCTGAAGGACTAACAACTGATTGTGCGGCTCTGATATCACACAACATGCGTTTGTTTGTAGTGGTGTAGGACAGGCGATAAGTGAAGAAAGGCAGCAGTCGTGATGATGTTAACGTTGTTATAAAACACAAACCTAGGATGACAGAAATATTTGCATAACAACATTAACTGTAGTTAATTTTGTCGAAGAGCTTATAAGGAGCGGGAACAAAAACATTGCCAAATCTTTCAAATTTAATTTCAGATATTATATTGACGATTTGTTGTCTATAAGAAGTTTGCGGACCTAGTCGTTCATATATGTCCTTCTGAATTTGAAATCAGACACATTAGAATCATCTGCTTGCCTCGATCTTTACTAAATCTATGACCAGCACAGGCAGCTTATAACTAAGCTATACGATTAAACTGACGATTTTGAGTTTCCAGTCATACTCATTTCGCTTTCTTGAAAGTAACATCCCTGCTTCTCGAACCTATGATGTTTACATGTCGCAGTTGATTCGTCATTCTAGAGCTTGCTTTAAATGTTGCTATTTTCGTGATAGATGTCAGGCTGCTGACGAACGAACTAACGCCACAGGGATTCGAAAGATGCAGATTTATGAAGATTATGAACACGTTTTATGGTTGGCACGGTATTGTTGAGAAATATTCTGTTCCCTTATATGGTCTGACGATTGACGTTTTTGAATGTGCTCATTTGCATGCCTACTTTTTGTGATTAGTAATGATGCCTCAGTTCTCAATTTGAAGCTTCATTTACTTTGATATGACTAGATTAACATTGCGGGTGTCGTCGATAAGCAGGAGATGCCTACTTTTCTGGAACATCTGGTCGTATTCTCACAAGATTGAATGTTAATTTTGAATCTTTATGTTAGCAAATACAATAGTCTAGAATAAATGGATCAATTGGAAATGATGACATGATATTTTAAGGAGTCAAACAGTTATTAAATGAATTACTAGTTATCTGTATTAAAGACTTAAATTTCATTAGATAAATACGTTAATAACGGGCCAAGTGTTGACATGCACATTACAATGGATACAAACTAACTTGGATTACAGATTGTTGAGAACTGAGAGTCAGTATGATACTAATGCTATTGAGATATTTGTATTAGTGCTGTATGAGTATATTGCAAACTGTGAAATCTGTAATGTTCGTGGGGATTTTTATTTCGTGGATTTCTTGGTTAATTTTCATCCAAAGAAATATCGGCCTACAAAGTACACACAAAATAACGGAAAGCAATTCTCTGAGTAGGTTCAAAAAATGTATGTAACCCCGAAATGGTGTTTTGTTGAATTTTGATCCTACGAATATTTCTGATTTCACAGTACTTAACGTTGCTTATCGATTATCTTTTATTTCTTTGTAGATGTGAACCACATTTTTGTATGTATGAAATATTATATTTCATATTTTGTACTTCATTGCTTTCTCTTGTTCTTCTAACGGTTGCCTGTGCTAGGAAAGAATTTAAGGTTATCACAAATCAAAGGCCTACACTATCCGTTCCCTGTGCATGTGATTATGAAACCGTTCTCGTGCTTAAGTTCGGATTTTGTGCTCAAACCAACTTTCTTGATTTAAATCTTGTCAAAGTATTAGATGTGAAATGTAAACATTAAAAACACGTTGAATTTTGGGTTTCTTCAATTTGCTTTCAAATAAATGATAAAATTGTATTATGTTATTATTTTATAAACAATTCATGGGATAGGGCTTGTACTGTTTAACACAGTGAGAGTTACTGTCACCGATTTGAGTACGAGTTACTCCCCTTGGATCAACAGGTCGCGCCACTTGTCATGCCATTCAAGTATGGCCGCCATGTTGTGTTTACAAAGAATGTGTGCGTGATTACAGAACAAATTAGCTACCTCAGAAGTACCACCTATCTTTTACGATGTCTTGAGGAGATGGATTAAAAATGCAAATTGGAACCGAATCAGGACTTACGTTATCTTTCTGGCTAGTCAGCCACAGACGCATTTGAGGGGACTGAGTCAGAACAGTAAAAGATAGCAGCTTCAACGGTAACTACAGTACCACAGCAACAAAACCATCCTGAATTGGCCGGATATATGAAGTCATGTCGGTACTACAAACAACATCGTTAGACAACGTGGGTGAGAACACAAGAGAAAGACCCTTGACGGAAAAAGGTATCCATTACCAAATTGAGTTAAAACAAAGGAATAGACTCGGCGCCATAAAAGCTCTCGATAAAATTAGTAATGAAATTGAAACACTGTTGTCTGAATCAGAAGATATAGATGGGATTAGACAAGTATACACGATCTGGCTACATAAATATGAAGAAGTACTCCGAATCCATGAAGAATTACAGAACTTACTTGAGGACACTGATAGAATCAGTGACAATGACTGGTTCAACAGAAAAAACACTGTCTACATCAATATGAAACATGCAGTAGAAAGATGGTTTTTGGACAAACAGAGATCAACTGCGAGACCAAATGGATATAGAGGGGAAGCAGACAATACATCCCAAAGAAGTAGGAGTTCTACTGGAAGTACCAGGTCAAGTCAGATCTCAGTTGCTAAAATTAAAGAAAGTCAGAAAAAGGCAGAGCTGTTGACCAGGAAGGCAGCTTTGATGGAACATTTTGAGCTGGAAACAGAAAAATTAAGATTAAAGATAAAGGAGGAAGAGCTTCAAATCAAGACAGAATTAAATATTTCTGATGCCAAGGCTAAGGTATTGGAGGAGCTAGAGAGGAGTATGGCTGAGGACCGGAGGATAGAGGATGAAATTGTGGTAACGGGGTCAGTGTTACAACCTCCACCACCACAGTCGCCACATGTGGCTACAGATGTGACGTCATTCATGCCTATGTCATACATGTCAGCTCAGACCATGCCTACAATCGACCAGCTCCAGGTGCCAATCCCAAAAATGGGCCCCCCTTCAACATTATTGCCTTTCTCTCAACCTATATCAACACCATATATAGGACCAGCAGTTCATATCACACCATCAAAAGGACCTGGTCATTATCTACCTATTCCATCAAATCAACCACCTGTCATGGCCACATCTATAGCCTCAACACCATACATGAGGCCCCCAGTATACCCCAGGGTAGAGTATGGATTTCAAGCAGCAGTACCGGAACCTACAGGTCAACATGCATCTACCCTATCAGCAAACGCTCGAACCTTCATACAAACGGCACCGACAGCAGCCTTCGGGTCAAAATGGGAGGAGTCTGAATCACAAGCTATATCCAGATATTTGGCCAGAAAGGACCTTAATATGGCTAGATTCTCAAAATTCGACGACGATCCAGCAACATATACTGCATGGAAGAATTCTTTCCAAGGCATTGTGAAAGAATTAAAGTGTATAAAGCCAGCTGAGGAAATAGACTTACTGATCAAGTGGCTTGGACCTAAATCATCTCAACAGGTCCTTAGTCTTAGAACTTCTAACTCACACAACCCTGAGGGAGGATTAGCCAGAATATGGACCAGGTTGGATGAGAGGTACGGGGCGCCCGAACTGATAGAGTGTTCCTTACGAACAAAAATCACTATGTTTCAAAGGATTGTCACCAAGGATTATAGTAAACTCTACGACATTCTGGACCTTTTGTCCGAAATTCAGTCGCTAAAGGAGGACCCCCGATACACTTTGCTGCTTGCCTACTACGACTCATCATCCGGAATAAATCCGATAGTCGCAAAACTTCCGCTTCACTTACAGACAAAATGGACGGAAAGAGCAACAAGGTACAAGAATACCCACAAGGTACCATATCCTCCGTTTGGACATTTTGTGAATTATATTTCGGATATGGCTACAATGCTGAATGATCCAAGCTTTAAATATGAGAGCCAAGAAACTAGTCAACAAAAATCACACAGACAGAATCTCCAAATCCGGAAAACTACACTACAAGTTCCCACAGTAGAACATGAAATTGTATCTTCGAATCAGGAACACAAAGGCTGTCCAATTCACAAATATTCGTCCCACAAGATCAGCGAATGTAAACAGTTTCGACAGAAACCTATGGCAGAGAGAAAGAACATTTTACGAGAAAATAGACTGTGTTTCAAATGCTGTGAAGATTCTCACACAGCAAGAGAATGTAAAACCAACATTAGATGTGAAGAATGCGGATCATCTTACCACCCAACCTGTATGCATATAAGTAACCCTCAAGGTGAAGGACAATACAGGAACAACCGAAATGTACAGAAAGAAAAGAAGGGACAGAAGGTCGTAGGCAATAAACACGACTCCCGTGATGAGAGCTCACAACCCGGAACTCATCACGACAGGGAGAGCGTCAACACCAAGTGTACGGCAGTATGCGGAGAGTTCACAGGCAGATCGTGTGCTAAGGTCATTTTGGTTAGGGTTTTTCCTGATCAACACCCGGAAAAGTCGGTGGAAGTGTATGCCATATTGGATGACCAAAGCAACCAGAGTCTTGCATCACCACAACTCCTCGATGCAATGAATGTTGATGGTGAAGAGGTTAATTACACCTTATCGTCTTGTTCCGGTAGTTTCCGCTTGTGTGGACGAAGAGCACTGGGCTACACTATAGAATCTATGGACAATACATACAAAAGGCAGTTACCAGCACTGATAGAATGTCCGGACATACCTGAGGACAGGTCAGAGATTGCTACGCCTGAAGTTGTGAAACACTTTGATCATTTGAAGGATATACCTATCCTACAGTACAGAGCCGATTGTAGTATAGGCCTTCTCTTAGGAAGAGACATTCCAGACGTTCACCAGGTCCAGGAACAGATCACCGGCCCAAGGAACTCCCCCTTTGCTCAGAGGTTAGGGTTGGGCTGGGTTGTTGTCGGAGACGTTTGTCTTGGAAATGTTCACAAACCCTTGAAAACGGAAGTCAGGACACGAAAAACGAGTATACTTCAAAATGGCCGCGGAACAATCTTCGAACCATGTCAAAACCGACTTAATGTCAAAGAAGACACACTATTGGATAAGAATGACCTTCTCTTCCAAAGAACTAAGGACGACGACAAGGTTGGCACTTCTGTGGAGGACAGACAATTCATGGCACTGATGGAGAGGGAGATGTTCAAGAACGTGGATGGTAACTGGACTGCACCACTTCCTTTCCGACTACCACGGGAGAAGATGCCAAACAATCGTACCATGGCCTTCAAACGTGCTATGATTTTAGACAGCTCTCTGAAGAGAAATCAGACTAAAAAAGAGCATTTCGTAACATTCATGAGTAAGGTTTTGAGCTCCGGTGCAGCGGAAGTAGCACCACCACCTACAGAAGAATCTTGGTACCTACCTATCTTTGGTGTGTACCACCCGCAAAAACCGGACCAAATCAGGGGAGTATTTGACTCATCAGCGACCTATGATGGCACCTCTCTGAATCAATGTCTACTTTCGGGACCCAACCTCACAAATGAGCTGCTTGGTATACTTCTAAGATTTCGGAAAGACCAAGTTGCCTTTCCAGCCGACATTGAACAGATGTTCTATTCATTCTCGGTGAGAGAAGACCACCGTGACTTTCTCAGATTCTTCTGGTACAGAGAGAACGATCCAAGTCTTGACCTCATCGAGTACCGCATGCGGGCTCACGTGTTTGGGAACAGTCCCTCACCGGCTGTCGCTAGCTATGGACTCAAGAGAAGTGTGGAGAGCCAGGAAGTTGACCCTGCAGTAAGAGATTTGGTCAACCGGAACTTTTATGTGGATGATGCCCTCGCATCTCTACCAAAGGAAGATGAAGCAATAAGCCTCATACAGAAGACACAAGAAGCTCTAAAGAAAGGAGGTAACCTTAGACTCCATAAGATTGTCTCAAATAACCCCAATGTAATCAGCGCTTTCCCGGTGGAAGATCTCGGAAAAGAAGTGAAAGCTTTGAAGTTGGAGCAGGACCCCTTACCGACACACAGGAGCTTAGGCCTTGAATGGGACATGGAATCTGATTGCTTCAAGTTCGACATCGAGGTCAAATCAAGAGATGCGCCACTCACAAGACGTAACATGCTATCAGACTTGAATAGCATTTATGACCCCCTCGGATTTGTGGCCCCAGTCGCTATTCAAGGAAAAATGATAATACGAGACATCACCAAGAACTATAATTGGGATGATCCCATCAAGAAAGCAGAAGAGGAGAAGTGGACAATCTTCAAAGATGCAGTGAGAACACTGAGAGACCTCAAAGTTCCTCGAATGATAATACCACTATCACTAACCAAAGAAAAGAATGCAGAACTCCACGTATTTTCTGACGCATCAGAAAAAGCTGTAAGTGCTGTTGCATACCTCAAGGTACAGTCCAAAGACACGCAGCACGCTGGATTTGTCATGGGAAAAACCAAGCTTGCCCCTTCGCATGGGCATACAATGCCACGATTGGAGTTATGTGGAGCCTTGCTGGCCACAGAGTTGGCACATATCGTAATTGATAATTTGGATATCAGCACAAACACTGTCCAATACTATACCGACAGCAAGGTTGTGCTAGGATACATAAATAACAAAACAAGAAGATTTTACAATTACGTGAGCAACAGAGTGGAACGCATACTCAAACGTTCTACAAACAAACAATGGCATTACATACCGACAAAGGACAATCCTGCTGACTGCGGCACAAGAGGGGTTTCTTCGGCTGCAGAGTTAGGAAAGTGGCTCAAGGCACCAAGCATTCTTGGGGAAAACCCTCAGGGTTTGACACCTGCCAATTTCCCACTTATTACTCCTGAGGATGACAAAGAGATCCGAGTCGAGGTAAGGAAAACCGGAGTTAAGGAAGATTTCCTGAACAACCGACTGAACGGTTTTTCTGACTGGAGCAGATTGGTGAACGTTGTAACACGAATCAAGAGATATGTCATAAAATTCAGAAGTCGTCGCAAAAACAAGGATTCATCAAAAGTAGATGAACGCGGAACTCGCAAAGAAGCGGAAAGGCTTCTACTCCGTATGCACCAGAAGGAACAATTTCCAGAAGAGGTTGCGTCCTTGAAGGCTTGTAAGATAATACCTCTAACGTCAACCATTGTCAGGCTCTCGTCATTGCTCGATTCAGATGGAATTATGCGCGTTGGAGGTCGCTTAGGGCTAAGCTGTCTCCCACGAGAAGAAACTCATCCGATCATTGTGTCCAACAAGTCATCAATTGCTAAACTTCTTGTGAGACACTACCATGAAAAAGTAAAACATCAAGGGAGATTACTCACGGAGGGATCAATCCGAAGCAATGGGTTTTGGATCATCGGTGCTAAACGATTGGTTTCTAGCGTTTTGTACAACTGCGTACCATGCAAGAAACTCCGAGGAAACCTACAATCTCAGAAGATGGCAGACTTACCACCAGAAAGGCTTACCCCAGCTCCACCATTCACAAATGTTGGAATTGATGCCTTTGGACCCTGGAACATTGTCACAAGAAAAACCAGGGGAGGTTCGGCAAACTCAAAGCGGTGGGCCATTCTTTTCACATGCCTCGGTACCCGAGCCGTACACATAGAAGTTGTAGAAGAAATGAGCACATCCTCATTTATTAACGCGTTACGTCGTTTCATTGCCATCAGAGGTAATGTCAAGCAAATCCGATCTGACAAAGGGACAAACTTTGTAGGAGCGGCTCATATAATGAAGGACATGAACAAAATGGAGGTTGTAAATGTGGAAGACGAACCAATGAAAAGATTCCTGAAGGACACAGATCTAATATGGAAATTCAACCCACCTCACTCTTCGCACATGGGAGGGGTTTGGGAGAGGTTGATCGGGATGGCGAGGAAAATCCTAGATGCCATGTTTTTGGATCTGGATCAAACACGAAACCTTACACACGAGGTGCTCGTAACTTTAATGGCCGAAGTAAGTGCCATCATGAATTCAAGACCGGTCAGCCCAATCTCCACTGATCCGGATGTACCTGTCATATTGAGCCCTGCGACGCTCCTCACCCAGAAAACGTCCTCCGAATCAATGTTCGACTCCACGGACCTTGATGTTAAAGATTTATACAGGGAGCAGTGGAAGCGGGTCAAAGTATTATCGGAGATGTTTTGGAGACGATGGAGAGAAGGATATCTTCAAACTCTGCAGACACGCAGGAAATGGAATCGCGAAACAAGGGACATAAAAGAAGGAGATGTAATTCTTCTTAAGGACAAGAACCAACCAAGAATGGAATGGCCTGTTGGTATTGTGGTGAATGCCATTAGGAGTGATAGCGATGGTAGGGTTCGAAAAGCCGAGGTCCGGATCAGGAAGGAGGGGTTAGATGTCCAGTATGTCCGTCCAGTTACTGAAATGGTTATGCTTCTAGAGAACTAAGGATGTCTGGAACTGTGTAAAGTTGACAAATACTCAAAGACATACCGTTATATTTTAGTTTATAGTCACATGTTCTTCGGTTGAAGTTACATATTATTGAAGGCTTATGTAGTGTTAAGCCTTTCTCTAGTGTGATGTTTAGATTTCTATAGATTAGCGTAGAATGAAACTATGTCGAAAGTTATCTTATGACATTTATGATGCTGTACTAGTCATTTATTATTAGATAAATCAGCAATTGATCTAGTCCCGACTGTTACTGTTATAGTTGTTGTTTTTGTGTTATTCCAAAGTTAACGTTCCTTTTACAGTTAGTACTTACTAGTCAGATAAGCTCTATATATACATACATGTACATGCATGATTGTTAAGAGTTCATTTTTTGACTCGCATACTCATCTCAGTTATTATCTTGTATGTTTGTCAATTGTGAAGTTTGTATTAAGGAGGTATGTTACATTTTCTAGCTGTTTTAAAAGTTTGTTGTTTATGCCCAAAATATGTTCTAAACTGAAGTGGTTATAGTCAGATGTTTAATTTGATATATATATAAGTGATATGCTAGGTATCAGACAGGGAGTGTACTGTTTAACACAGTGAGAGTTACTGTCACCGATTTGAGTACGAGTTACTCCCCTTGGATCAACAGGTCGCGCCACTTGTCATGCCATTCAAGTATGGCCGCCATGTTGTGTTTACAAAGAATGTGTGCGTGATTACAGAACAAATTAGCTACCTCAGAAGTACCACCTATCTTTTACGATGTCTTGAGGAGATGGATTAAAAATGCAAATTGGAACCGAATCAGGACTTACGTTATCTTTCTGGCTAGTCAGCCACAGACGCATTTGAGGGGACTGAGTCAGAACAGGGCTTAAGCACAGAATCCATGCTTGAACATCAGAACGGTTTCATGATTACGACTCCAAGTTATCGACTTACACATGATTGTCAATAGACATCCCCAAACAAGCGAAGGAAAATTAGCGGTCAATAGCACTTGGCTTTCCTTCCTTTTTACTTTTCCATCCAAGTCTCTATTTAAAAATTTCTTTCGTTCGCCCATGTTTTTATCGAGTTTGTGTTCAAATGATTTTACTTTTACAAATCTATAATCCATTGCTTTTTATGGAAGCAAACATCTATTAAAATCGATAATGAGTGAAAAAAAACCACAATGCCATAAAACAAGACATGATATGATAAACTAATAAATATTTATAGCCTAATTATGACAGAGAATACATATAGGTTGCGATCAATAACATGTTTTAAAGGTGAAAAAAATCATAACAAATATCTGATAACTTTGGCATTAATATGCATATGATAACATGAATGTATGATATGCCATCTGCAATCTAACATTTTACATATTTGATGAGGAGAGCGACGTTTGTTTTGCTCGCTGATACGCCAGTCTTCATATTTCTCACACCCAGCATCAAACGAACTTATTTATCGGCACATCAATGACTCAGTCAGAAACATTTATGATAAATGTTTTGTTGTCACACCACTTTAGCTTCTGTTTAATTTATCATTGAATTATAAAAAACCCATCGTAGATATAATGAACATTGTATTTGTTAAGTTTTATAACTAAGTAGACTCATATTTAAGTAGGTAACTAATAGAATAATAAGGAAAAGTCAGTATTGGTTTTTTTTTTGCTTAACATAAAATTCCCAGGGGAAATTTGCGTACTTTTAGTATGGATATTTATCACTAATAAGTAGCTTTATTTTATGTTATTTGTCCAATATTGCATTGAAACCATACTTAACATTAGTCATAGTTATATTATAATTTGCCCGAGCCGCACTTTAAATAAACCGTTTGAACGTATTGTAAAGACTTTTGTGTATTTATTTGCATCACTCATAGAAAACCTATCCTTCAAGTTTCCTATAGTTATTCTATACCTATTGCACCAAAGCTTTTCAATTACAAGCAAACATTGCAACAATTGAATATAGATGACCTTAGAATGACTCCTCCTTCAGCATGTTCATGGTCTTCATCTTAATATATGCCCACTGTATACTCCAGAAGTGGATTAATGGGATGTGGATTTTGAAAAACTCGGAAGAACTTTTGATCAATCTTAAACACCCCCTCCTAAAAATGTCTTTTCGGTCAAACAATTTGATTTGTCCACCCTGTACAGTACCATACCTCATACAAAATTGAAGGAACGTCTCCGATCTCATGTTATGGGAGCTTCTTTTCCAAGAAAGGCGGACGACGATACAAATATATGGTAGTGAGTTATCTTGGAGCATACTTTATCAAAAAACACGACAAAAGCTAAGAGGAAATATACTGAAGAAGATATAGTAAGGATTATTGAATCCTGGTTGACAACATTTTTGTTGAGTTCGGAGGAAAGATTTTCCAGCAGACTGTTGGCATTCCCATGGGAACAAACTGTGCCCCACTCTTAGCTGACTTGTTTTTGTTTTCATACGAGGCTGAATTTGTGGAGAAGCTAGTCAGGACGGGTAACAAAAACCTTTGCCAAATCTTTTAATTTCACTTTCAGATATATTGACGATGTGTTGGCTATAAACAACAAGAAGTTTGCTTACCACGTCGATCGTATATACCCTTCCTAACTTGAAATAAAGGACACAGCAGACACCTCTACATCAGCTGCTTACCTCGATCTCTACTTAAACTACGACCAACATGGACAGCTTACTACTAAGCTATACGATAAACGTGATGATTTCAATTTTCCGATCGTTAATTTTCCATTTCTTGATAGTAACATCCCTGTTTCTCCAACCTATGGTGTTTACATGTCGCAGTTGATTCGGTATTCCAGGGCTTGCTCTAAATATCGGGATAGTCGTGATCGATGTCGACTGCTGACAAACAAACCTACAACACAATGATTCGAGAGATACAGGTTGATCAGAACTATGGACAAGTTTTATGGTCACTATCTTTGTCTCATTGAGAAATATTCTGTATCTCTAAGTGATATGAAGATGGACATTTTTGATGTGCTCATTAGTGTGTTTACTTGTTGTGATTGACAATGATACTCGGTTCTCATTTTGAGAAGTTGATGTTTACATGGATGAGACAAAGATTTACATGGCGGATGTCAACGATGAAGCAGAAGACGCTTACTCTTCCGGAACACCTGGTCTTATTCTCTTGTACTTTTACAAGAGTCTCCATGGTAATCTTTCCTTTGTTCATATTTTGCCCCTGGTTTAATCGATTTTGAGTTTGGATTATGATTTTGTTAACGCTTCGGTATTCTCTTATTTATTTTTACCGTCATTTTTATACATCTATATACACAATGCCTGTTACAAATGTATTACGCTTGTAACTATTTTTACAATTTTTACACAAGTGTCAGTACTTTTTTATCTCCTGCTTTCACCGAAACAGGGGATATTAATCTAGGTTTGTCCGTCTGTCTGTCACGTTTCGTTTCCGTGTAATAACAGCAACAGACATTATCTGATTTTCTTGAAACTTGGTTAAAATGATAACTGTCTAAAAGGCTCGGCCAAGTTTACTCGCCACTTTGGCCTGATGCTATTTTGAGGAATTACGGCCTTCGATTCACAAAAGTTGTCATTTTCTGTTGTTTATGTGTAACAACGTCAACAAATATTATCCGAATTTCTTGAAACCTCGTAGCAAAGTTAAATGCTTACAGGGCCCGGCGAAGTTCGATCGCAACTTTTGGCAATCTGATTAAAATACAGATCCTCACTATTACTATCGTGTTGGATCTGACAGCGACCAGTAGAAGGTCATGTGCAGATGACCTTCGTAACCACCAATCGAATCGCTTCTTACCAGATTCTGAAAGTGAAAAGCTAATTTCGATTTATTTCTACACTTGTCGTTTAACCAGAGTAAAGTATCGAGAAAGTCGAACGACCGTATACAAAAATGGCGGCGCCCAGTTCAGCGGTCTCTACGCCAAGGCGTGTGTTCTTTTTAGACATTATCAGTTTCATTTGTAGTTTTTCGTTTTTCCGAAAAGAAATAACAACTGAAGGTAAAGAAATTATCACAAAATATACTAATGAAATTGTTATATTACGCCTGGAATGATATACTCTTCTTCACTTCGATCTGCGGCCATTTTTGATTGTCTACAAAAACACCGTTTACAAGGTGCATTTTGATTGGCTGTTCATTTCCATGATATGGAAATGATAAAGGTCATCTGCACATGACCTTCTACTGGTCGCTGTCAGATCCTACACACGATAGTTATAGTGAGGATCTGTATTTGAATCAGACTGCACTTTTGGCTGATACTATTTAGCGGAATAATGCCTTTTCATTAACTTTTCGTGTAATCACGGCAACAAATATTGTCCGATTTCTGTGTATAAGGCTTTAGTTTTTGTTAAATTTCCAATTAATACATCTTGTGTCAACAGCATATAAATTACATTGTTTCAACCTAACCTCAAAATGTTTTACCTACACTATGATTATATCCCTTACGAAAGTACGAGTTAGCTTGTCCATTGGTTGCCCGATTTGTATGAAGGTGATGTTCGATGGACACAACCTTGCACTTGAAAATACTTGCAAAAAGAATGTGTGATGTTCAATAGTAAGACTTATTTTGTTTGTGTTTACGTCCTACTGACGGCTATGTCACTTTCAGGACGTGCCAATATATAGTGGAAGCAGAACGCCGGAGTTCAAGTGGGAAAATACCGTACAACGGCGAGTACAGTACCGTGCTAAAGTATTCGGTCACGATATATTTTTACTATATATATTTCATGCATTTTGACAAATGTTCAAAGATATTTTATGACTTTATTGTCCAAAGTAATATATTGAAATTTCACGTTTGCTGATTCCTGTGACACAATATGTATAATGTTCCGTAGCCGTATTCAAGAGATATCGCATGATACAGTTTAAAAAACTAGCAACGATATTATTAAGTAAGGCTTATGAACAAAACGACGTCACAATTTCAATTAAGTGCATATATTCATCTTTTTCTCGAAATCTAAGTACGTGAAAACTATGTTAAAGTTATCAGGTTAAGAGCGTATTATCCGCTACAAGTATGTGCGATTTCAAGAAAGTCTACTGAAAAATAAAATCATACAAACAAGTTGAAGATTGATCTAAAAGCATGAAAATATAGTACAAATATGACGTGGTGGAATACTTTTGGCACAGTACTGTACTTGCCGACTACCTAACGTTGGCTTCGAACCTGTGACCTAAAGGTGGAGAGATAGAGGAAACAGAATGGCACACAACTTGTCCACTTGACCACCACAGCTCCCTCAGACGTGTAATGCCTAGAAGTATTAAGTGCGTAAAAGAAAAACCAAACAAAAACAATAGCAAAAAAAAAAAAAAAAAAAATCACTCTTGAAAAGTTACAAAGAGAATGAATATCCATACATAACATCAAGAACACAAATTCGAGGCTACACGAATTTGCAAAATCCCAACACCCACTCTGAAGGGAAATGGTTTTATGTCAAAGTTGTCGGCTTATTACTTCATGGATCTATTCAATGACAGATTAAGATTGTCCATCAATATCAAGGGAATGATACTAGTAAAGCCCAATGAAAATTATTGATTTTATTGTAAACTACGGTATTTGTCAACAAGAAAAAAAGTTATAAAAATCTAGAGAAAAAAAATGTATCTTAAATGTTACTTTTGATTGACAAAACTAGATTTAACAGACCTTTTTTTAAAGCTTATAAGTAATTAAACAATAATATTTGAACAAGACAAAGACCCCCATCTTTGACAAATGATATGCGCCATCGATAAAAAAAAATGTGTTATTTACTTCCGAACATGGATGTAACCTCATTCATCAATTGAATTAAACCCTCCAGAAGACTTTCTGATATAACCCCACTCTGGTTTGTTTTAACATTTGCACTCGTATGGGTGGTTTTATTCAAATGTGAATGTATTTCAATGTGTATCTAACGATGACATCTCCCGCGTGTAGAACAGTTGGTATAATCCCTATCCGTGGCGTGCACATTGTTTTGAAAATAAAATCAATCAATTTCGAAATATGAAAAATTACCGAAGGCAGTATACTACATACAATATTAAAAACAAGCAACTGATCATATTCATTACATGTGTATTAAGTAAACGAAACTGTAATTAATAATATCTGCCTATAGGGTTAAATATCCGCTACAGCTCGAGGATCAAATACTGCTTTTGTCCAATATTGCTGGGAGAAGGAAATTATTTTTGTTTGCTCTCAGACATTGCCATTTAATTTAAAACAATATCATAAGGAGGTACGCGAAATAAAACTGACAAAATCTTGTATAGCTACCTTGGACATATTACATTTCGCTTTGCTCGCCATAAATATAGCTTTTAGAAAAACTAGAGAACTACTTCCAAAACAATGGACCTATATTTCACAGGATAATAAATTAGAATCATGATGCCATCTATACAGAATGCTTGCGATCAAAATCTAAATACAGTTGGGAAAAACATTCTAACCAGTTTTAAACAAACTTATATCTTGTTTATTATAATATTATGTATTCTTTACAACAAAAACTAAAATATGCAATAAATGGAAAACTAAAACCTGGTATGTTAAATTTGTTTCATTTCCTTATCTTCCACGCAATTTTAAATATAATCCTCGAATATAAGTTGCACTCTCTTTCTAGATGATTTGAAGGAGGTGAGCAAAATGTTCCGTTTCATCGTTCGATATTCGATAGAGAGCATATTTACTTCATTTGTTTCAAGATTATAAAATTTGCTCTCGTTAACCAAGATGACATCGTGAGGATTTTGTAAATGTTGACGGAAATCGGAGTGTCCTTGTTAGAGGAAGGTTAGCGTGCTATTAACTTCATCACACAACGACCCTAAATCATCGATAAAAATATATATTAACTTTAAAAAAAAATTAAACATGTGTATAGTGTTCGTATTTGATTCTATCTTTTTCTGAATTCCAATTCATCCTTTCTGTTAACAAAATACTAATTCATCATTTCTAGTAAGTAAATACCAATCCGTCCCTTCAATTACCAATCATCTTTACTGTAACTAAATACCAATCCGTCCCTACAATTACCAATCATCTTTACTGTAACTAAATACCAATCCGTCCCTTCAATTACCAATCCACTTTACTGTAACTAAATACCAATCCGTCCCTACAATTACCAATCATCTGTACTGTAACTAAATACCAATCCGTCCCTTCAATTACCAATCATCTGTACTGTAACTAAATACCAATCCGTCCCTACAATTACCAATCATCTTTACTGTAACTAAATACCAATCCGTCCCTTCAATTACCAATCATCTTTACTGTAACTAAATACCAATCCGTCCCTACAATTACCAATCATCTTTACTGTAACTAAATACCAATCCGTCCCTTCAATTACCAATCTTTACTGTAACTAAATACCAGTCCGTCCCTTCAATTACCAATCTTTACTGTAACTAAATACCAGTCCGTCCCTTCAATTACCAATCATCTTTACTGTAACTAAATACCAGTCCGTCCCTTCAATTACCAATCTTTACTGTTACTAAATACCAGTCCGTCCCTTCAATTACCAATCTTTACTGTAACTAAATACCAATCCGTCCCTTCAATTACCATTCTTTACTGTAACTAAATACCAGTCCGTCCCTTCAATTACCAATCATCTTTACTGTACTAAATACCAGTCCGTCCCTTCAATTACCAATCCTTTTTACTGTAACTAAATACCAGTCCGTCCCTTCAATTACCAATCATCTTTACTGTAACTAAATACCAGTCCGTCCCTTCAATTACCAATCATCTTTACTGTAACTAAATACCAATCCGTCCCTTCAATTACCAATCTTTACTGTTACTAAATACCAGTCCGTCCCTTCAATTACCAATCTTTACTGTAACTAAATACAAGTCCGTCCCTTCAATTACCAATCATCTGTACTGTAACTAAATACCAGTCCGTCCCTTCAATTACCAATCCTCTTTACTGTAACTAAATACAAGTCCGTCCCTTCAATTACCAATCATCTGTACTGTAACTAAATACCAATCCGTCCCTTCAATTACCAATCATCTGTACTGTAACTAAATACCAATCCGTCCCTTCAATTACCAATCATCTGTACTGTAACTAAATACCAATCCGTCCCTTCAATTACCAATCATCTGTACTGTAACTAAATACCAATCCGTCCCTTCAATTACCAATCCTCTTTACTGTAACTAAATACCAATCCGTCCCTTCAATTACCAATCATCTGTACTGTAACTAAATACCAGTCCGTCCCTTCAATTACCAATCATCTGTACTGTAACTAAATACCAATCCGTCCCTTCAATTACCAATCTTTACTGTAACTAAATACCAATCCGTCCCTTCAATTACCAATCCTCTTTAATTTACTGTAACTAAATACCAATCCGTCCCTTCAATTTCCAATCCTCTTTACTGTAACTAAATACCAATTCGTCCCTTCAATTACCAATCATCTTTACTGTAACTAAATACCAATCCGTCCCTTCAATTACCAATCCTCTTTACTGTAACAAATACCAGTCCGTCCCTTCAATTACCAATCCTCTTTACTGTAACTAAATACCAATCCGTCCCTTCAATTACCAATCATCTGTACTGTAACTAAATACCAATCCGTCCCTTCAATTACCAATCATCTGTACTGTAACTAAATACCAATCCGTCCCTTCAATTACCAATCATCTGTACTGTAACTAAATACCAATCCGTCCCTTCAATTACCAATCCTCTTTACTGTAACTAAATACCAATCCGTCCCTTCAATTACCAATCATCTGTACTGTAACTAAATACCAGTCCGTCCCTTCAATTACCAATCATCTGTACTGTAACTAAATACCAATCCGTCCCTTCAATTACCAATCCTCTTTACTGTAACTAAATACCCATCCGTCCCTTCAATTACCAATCTTTACTGTAACTAAATACCAATCCGTCCCTTCAATTACCAATCCTCTTTAATTTACTGTAACTAAATACCAATCCGTCCCTTCAATTTCCAATCCTCTTTACTGTAACTAAATACCAATTCGTCCCTTCAATTACCAATCATCTTTACTGTAACTAAATACCAGTCCGTCCCTTCAATTACCAATCCTCTTTACTGTAACTAAATACCAGTCCCTCCCTTCAATTACCAATCCTCTTTACTGTAACTAAATACCAATCCGTCCCTTCAATTACCAATCCTCTTTACTGTAACTAAATACCAGTCCGTCCCTTCAATTACCAATCATCTTTACTGTAACTAAATACCAGTCCGTCCCTTCAATTACCAATCATCTGTACTGTAACTAAATACCAATCCGTCCCTTCAATTACCAATCATCTGTACTGTAACTAAATACCAATCCGTCCCTTCAATTACCAATCATCTGTACTGTAACTAAATACCAATCCGTCCCTTCAATTACCAATCATCTGTACTGTAACTAAATACCAATCCGTCCCTTCAATTACCAATCCTCTTTACTGTAACTAAATACCAATCCGTCCCTTCAATTACCAATCATCTGTACTGTAACTAAATACCAGTCCGTCCCTTCAATTACCAATCATCTGTACTGTAACTAAATACCAATCCGTCCCTTCAATTACCAATCTTTACTGTAACTAAATACCAATCCGTCCCTTCAATTACCAATCCTCTTTACTGTAACTAAAAACCAATCCGTCCCTTCAATTTCCAATCCTCTTTACTGTAACTAAATACCAATCCGTCCCTTCAATTACCAATCCTCTTTACTGTAACTAAATACCAGTCCCTCCCTTCAATTACCAATCCTCTTTACTGTAACTAAATACCAGTCCATCCCTTCAATTACCAATCATCTTTACTGTAACTAAATACCAATCCGTCCCTTCAATTACCAATCATCTTTACTGTAACTAAATACCAATCCGTCCCTTCAATTACCAATCCTCTTTACTGTAACTAAATACCAATCCGTCCCTTCAATTACTAATCATCTTTACTGTAACTAAATACCAGTCCGTCCCTTCAATTACCAATCATCTTTACTGTAACTAAATACCAATCCGTCCCTTCAATTACCAATCCTCTTTACTGTAACTAAATACCAGTCCGTCCCTTCAATTACCAATCCTCTTTACTGTAACTAAATACCAATCCGTCCCTTCAATTACCAATCATCTTTACTGTAACTAAATACCAATCCGTCCCTTCAATTACCAATCCTCTTTACTGTATCTAAATACCAATCCGTCCCTTCAATTACCAATCCTCTTTACTGTAACTAAATACCAATCCGTCCCTTCAATTACCAATCATCTTTACTGTAACTAAATACCAATACGTCCCTTCAATTACCAATCCTCTTTACTGTAACTAAATACCAGTCCGTCCCTTCAATTACCAATCTTTACTGTAACTAAATACCAATCCGTCCCTTCAATTACCATTCTTTACTGTAACTAAATACCAGTCCGTCCCTTCAATTACCAATCATCTTTACTGTACTAAATACCAGTCCGTCCCTTCAATTACCAATCCTTTTTACGGTAACTAAATACCAGTCCGTCCCTTCAATTACCAATCATCTTTACTGTAACAAAATACCAGTCCGTCCCTTCAATTACCAATCCTCTTTACTGTAACTAAATACCAGTCCGTCCCTTCAATTACCAATCCTCTTTACTGTAACTAAATACCAGTCCGTCCCTTCAATTACCAATCCTCTTTACTGTAACAAATACCAGTCCGTCCCTTCAATTACCAATCATCTTTACTGTAACAAATACCAGTCCGTCCCTTCAATTACCAATCATCTTTACTGTAACAAATACCAGTCCGTCCCTTCAATTACCAATCATCTTTACTGTAACTAAATACCGATCCGTCCCTTCAATTACCAATCATCTTTACTGTAACTAAATACCAGTCCGTCCCTTCAATTACCAATCCTCTTTACTGTAACTAAATACCAGTCCGTCCCTTCAATTACCAATCATCTTTACTGTAACAAAATACCAGTCCGTCCCTTCAATTACCAATCATCTTTACTGTAACTAAATACCAGTCCGTCCCTTCAATTACCAATCATCTTTACTGTAACTAAATACCAGTCCGTCCCTTCAATTACCAATCATCTTTACTGTAACTAAATACCAATCCGTCCCTTCAATTACCAATCATCTTTACTGTAACTAAATACCAGTCCGTCCCTTCAATTACCAATCCTCTTTACTGTAACTAAATACCAATCCGTCCCTTCAATTACCAATCCTCTTTACTGTAACTTAATACCAATCCGTCCCTTCAATTACCAATCCTCTTTACTGTAACTAAATACCAGTCCGTCCCTTCAATTACCAATCCTCTTTACTGTAACTAAATACCAATCCGTCCCTTCCGTTAACCAAATACCAAGTCATTATTCCTATTTACTAAATACAAATTAGTTCTCTGTTTTCTGAATATTCATGCATTCATTTACTGATTTATAATTTTCGATTTATTGATCCTCATTAATCTTATTTGTGTGCATGACACTAATTAATCCTTTCAGTTAAATTACTTGATACGCGGTTCTCGTTTGAGAACTTGATGTTTATGTGACAAAGAATTACATGGCGGGTGTCGTCGATGAAGCAGAAGACGCTTACTCTTTTGAACAACTGGTCTTATTTTCTTGCGTTTTATGAGAGTCTCTATGTAAATTTTTGCCTCTAGTTTAATCGATTTTTAGTTTTTAGGTTTTCTTGACTATTTGATATTCTCTGATTTGTTTTACTTACATGTAATACAAATTTGTCTTATTTGCTAACCAAATACAAATTCGGCCGAATAGTTACTAATCATCTTGAACTATTTGCCTACAGTTTGTAAGAAAATGTCCTCGCACAACCCGGTGACCTAATATACACAAACTGTACGCAGAAGGATATAATGGTTACATATAACAGATATACAGATAAATTCTAAGTGTTTTTGTTGTCTGGTTTTGATGTGAAGGACTTTATATTCCTGCTCCGGCCACACTATTCATGCATCACGAGTGCTGCTTGTTTATCGTCACTTCCGGCAGCATCCGGTTACTAATAAACACGTTTACGTCACAAACTTTAAATAATCACTCATCTGTGATAATACGGACCTATCGATGTCAAGTATTTGTCCACCAATGACCTTACAATATTGTCGCCCAATCGGTGGAAAATAATGCTTGGTCGTAACTTGAATTGAATCACGTGTTTCAGTAACGAGAAAAAACTGTCTCTTTTCGATGAAAATAGCTCCAGGCCCTGATTCGTTTTCTTATTTTCAAACTTTCCACCACAACTACTATCAGCTGATTAATTAAATATTTTTATGGGTTTATTGATAGCATGTTGTGCATTAGGGCAATTTTACAACAAATTAAGGAGAAAAAAATGCGAATATACCGGGGCCCAAAAAGGGGGATTATTGAAACTCATCACTTCAATAGAGTTATTTCTCCGCTAATAACTTTACAACAAGGTCCAATAACGTTTTCTTTAAACGTGGCTGACAATTCGATGTTTTGTTTTACGGAAATAACTGTCGTTGTTGTCTTTGCTCTCTGGATGAGAATTATCTGTCCCCGTAAAATCTAAGCAGAAAGATCATACGAGCACGGAAATTTAGGAGCGCATGAGTATATTTTAAGTGTAAGAGGGAACAAATAAAGGAAAACAGAAAAAAAAACACCTAGGGGTCCCAGGTTTGCAACTGAAGCACCAGTCAAAATGGCTTCTTTGTTACCATCAGTATCGCAGACACACTGAAGAAAATGACAGGCTGTACCAGACTGTAGTGTAACAAACGACTGATGTTAGACCCATGTAGGTCGAGGACTTCCAATAGTTCTGTGTCGTCTGCTAAGAAGATATTGGATAAATCAACATAATTCTCCCTTCCCTATTGCAACCTATTTGATAAATAGGTGTAGGTTTTTTATTTGTCACAAAATGTTCACAATTTGGATAAAAAAGATGTGTTACAATCTGAATGTTTATGGGTCAAACGAAATAACTCGGATCTAAGTATTGGCTTTCCGTTCATTGTAAAGTAGTTTCCAACAATTGTAAATGCAATGAAAATAATGATGACATATGTTCGATTTCAGATAGCAGAAAATGTATCATATGGCTAAGGAAATGAAAATAGAATCCGTAGAGGTGAAGGAATATTATTCAATCGATGTGCTATTTATAGTGAAAATGGCTTTTTGTATTTAAATCTGCTCCGCGTCCTGTCATGCAATGCATTGTAAAGGCAAATGTTGTTAAAAGATTGTAACATTATTTGCTATAATGATGTCATAATCTCTATTGTGACGTCATCAATTTCATTGTTGTCAACACTGATTTGCTGTTCAAAAACTGTTAGAAATATATAAATAAAACAAATGACTTGTCTAAAAAAGTAAATAAAAGTACTAGACTTTAGTAAGTTTGTCATCAATAGCAATCTGCGTTATAGGATTGTAACAACATTTGCCAAAACATTCATTGATTGATTCTAACGTGTAACACTTTTTATTGTTGGTGAATTTTCAAAGACGCCCGTCTTCTTATGAAATTGATAAATACCTATGATTATACATTGTACATGATGTCACACATAGGTCGCCTCTTAATCTAACCACATTCTAATACACCTGGCCAACGGCTACTATCCGGGACAACGGTAATCCGGATTGTACCAGGTCGTACCGGATCGTATCGGATCGTATGTCTTGGCACCTTGCAGGAAGTAACACTGTTTAAGTGTATTGCCCAAGAATGTTGTTCCTGTGTCAGTTTTAACAATGAGCGCTGAAAGTGGACCCCATTATTGTCATTTTTGTGGCTACTCTAAGTGTTGTTGTAGCCATTGGAAGTAGTCCTATATTATCGGATACCCGGGCCATGTTTGCTGTGGAAAGGTCACTTTGTATAGTTGAAGATATCACAAGTTTAAATGGGTTGTCAGGACAAATACACTTATGCCTTGCACTTTATTCTAAGTGTTTATTGTCCTTGTATAATAAAGTATTGTATGTGTATAATGTTATTGAATGACTTCTTACTTAATGTTTTAAAAATACGCGCAAAACTACCTTCAAAACCAAGTTAAGTTAGATGCATTATATATGTACAAATGCACCTGCTTAAAAAAGTTCTGATAAATAGTAAGAATCACTAGAATCTTCTTTGATCCAACTTCGGAATCAGGGAGTTCTGCTCACGATAATAATGTGCCTTCTCTGAACTCATGGTATTTGTTAAAACAAAATATAATGTTATTTACGCGCCTTGCATATTTCACAAAAGGAATTAAATCTCGCGAGAGCGTAACGGTAAAATCAACAGGGTTTCAAATAGTATGTAACTCCATTGCAATCTTCAAAAGACATCGATTGGTGAGGGTTTTTTATGCCTGGTACATAAAAATGAAAGAATGAAAGAACCCATAAGCTCAATGAAATAGAGCGCATTTCGTTATCTATTTCAGCAGCAATATGTAATTAAAAAAGCCAAGCAAGCAAATACGCAGAGGAGATTCACGGAGTTCGTGCACACTGTACGATACATATGTAAACTAAGTGTAGCAATGCTTTAAAAACATTTATTATGTTTCACTGCAGGAACACGCAAGGATCGCTGCCTGATACGCTGTTTTCCTTATATCTCCTTCATCTCAAAGGTAGCAACACATTAAAGTCTTGTATTTTTGTCATGGAAAAAAAACGAATTAATACACCATACATACATGCTTTGATGAGTTGGGCTCCAAATTGGAAGTAACTTGTTATATATGTATCTATTTCAGACTGGATAACAATGAGAATAAAAGCTCAAAACGTTTGTTTGGTAATGCAACCCTTGCTACCCCTGACTTTCCATTTTTGCTATGACACATTGAACCCATACAATATGGAGGAGGTTAATTGTGATATTTCATTTTTTTTTTTAGATTTAGTAGTATATTAAGTTTGCCAAAAACAGTTACACTCTCATATATTCAGATTTTTAAGACTGTATTTTGAATTTTAAAACTTGAGCTAGGGAACATTGCAAGAAGCACGCTGGAATGCATACTAGATGTTATAGCTTGGCTTGCTCATATGTTTGAAACAAAAATCGGTCAAATCATTAGGGAAATTGAACGAAAGTATGGTATTTTTTGCCTAATGAACTTTATTATTTATTAATGACTATTGTTTGAAGTAAAATATTTGATAGTTTTGTTTCAAACGTTTACCGATAATAATCTACAACTGTTCAGCATTTCATTGATACAATCATATAACTCAATTTACTAATTTGTTCGGAGGCTTTGAAACTTAATATTATCGGGTTATTGATGTTTTGAATTGTTTTTGTTGTTAGATGCCTAAATGATTTCACTGAAAAAAGTATGTATATAATTTCACTAAAGTGCATTTAGTATAAACAAAATGAAGGCTGGGTCGGTGTGTTCTCCTTACTCCCACTTACACAATACATTCAATATCCAACGACTCGTTGTGTAACCTCAATGTACCTCACTTTGAAGTTTAAACTTTATATTGTATTGCTTGCCTCTAAACATCACTTGGGTTCCGACTTAAGATACTAGTTAATAAAGTACATCACCAAATGATGTTGTGCTACCTAAAGAATAAAACAGGAAGTAAGACATTTCTTTATCCATCACCAAAAATATAGTTCACATTAAAATCTGATTTTAAGTTTATCATCTGAAGGATCAGCAACGCTGGACTACACCAATGCATTCTTTCGAACCCGAAATATTAATACAATGTTAAATCACATAAGAAAGAAAAAGACTTCTTAGCAATTCCAAAAGATGCAATATTTTCCTTATTACTCTTATTGCTTTACGGTCTTGATATTGTTGAGTATCATTGGCGCCTTTACAAGATATCATATGAAGAGAACGAAATTAATTGGGTGGTCGGGTGGTGCAATGGATAGCGCACATGCCTTTAACCAAGGCGGCGGGGGTAGGATCCCCCCCGACCGGACGTGAACATGTATGGGGTCACCCGCCCGACCACATGGGTTTTCTCCCGGTACTCCTGTACTCCAACAATAAGACCATGCATACGACAACATCCACGCCAACAAGAGGGATTGATAAAAGTTGGATAACTTGTATTGTAATTGTTGTAAAATAAATAAGGTTTTTGTTTTTATTTATTCAAGCCATATCTTTATATTTGATTTGCGTTCATAACGGCAGTAAATTTAATGAAAAATCTAGTTCAGCATTCATATATTAATTTTACACCTTCGGGGGAAACATCTAAGTTTGCAAGACATCCATATTTATGTCGTTATTGTGATCGTCAAAATTGTTTCTTATCAAAAAAGAAATCGTCATAACCGACGTTGTTTTGAAAGTCTGCTGTTGACGTCACAGTAAATGATATAGCCCGTTCTTTCAATGCCATCAGGAAGTGCGTGATGTATATTATATTAAAAATAATCATGAAGTAATTATGATCAAGTTTGATTGTGTTGATTATTAATCATTAACCCCATTAATCAATGATTGCCGGGTGATGTTTACATGCAGCGAATGATCAGCTGTGTCGATAGTTGTCCGGGAACTGGCACATGATCCCCACACGCTTAGAGCCACGCGTCATTGTAAACATTGTAGTAGCCGCTAGCGTTGTACTCTGTACTCCACTTGTCAAATCGTCAGCTCAGTGGAAGTACTTAAACAGTAAAGCGCCTTTGAGTTGTAGTAGCAGTAGTAGAAGTGTGTCTTTCGCTCTTATTATTCTTCTGGTGGCGTCATATTCATTTTATTGATTTCTAAAAAAGGATTTGAAATAGTTATTACTGTCAAAAACTCTACGGAAACATCTTCTATACGAAATGTCTAAACTGAAACTGTTTCTCGAGATTATACTACTATTGGTGTGGATCCCACAGAGATGCTCGTCCGTGACCGATTTACCTCCCATTTTGGAATGTGGACCTGAGATACAGGTAGGATGAACAGATCATGTATTAAGCATTTATTATAATTTTATGTTGTATCTTCCATTTTAAAAAAGGATCTTGTGATGTTCGTTATATCTTTAGCAATTAAAGAGGTTTGACGCATCTAACCCTTCTGCTTCTAAATAAGTTTAGAAATTTTGGATTTCAACCTTTTTTGCCTCTAACATCACTGAAGAGTCATAGGAGGACGAAACAGCTGTATGGTGCAGTTAAGTTAATTTTTCGGCATACTGTTACTTTACTAAATTAAAAAGGTACAGCATATATGTGTGTTACCGACCTTTATAATTAAAATTTTGCTCAGAATACAATATACGTGTGTACCAATGCGTGAACACACCTGGATGCATCCTCTATATATCCAACAGTTACGCTCACCTACTCTCTCTATTAACACCTGACCAATTGCTAGACTTATACTATTTTCACAAAGGAGCTGCAACCGTTTTCAAAGCTTAACAATTTTTATCTTTATTTGACTGAAATATTCTTTTGGTGTACATTAAAGCGTCGAACTAGTCTTCTTGCCTCATTAACAAAACTGCGCGTACAGATCCTTCAGTTTTGCCATGGCATATAACAGGGGTGTAGAGAGCGTAGGTGAGCGTAAACCCTTGAGAATGGTCGAGATGATACAGTAATATAGATATTATTTTTCATCCCTTTTTACCCAACACTGGATAACCTCATTGTACTATTATATTTCAATATTTTCAGCCAAACAATTGTCGTGTAATCCGTTGTTCAGATCCAGGAATACATAAGGTCTAAGCTTTTAAGACAAAAAGTAACATTTCATAGTTAGATATACAATATGTGGACAAGAGGTCGAGTGTCTTGTCAGCTTGACAAAAAGATGACTAACAAACAGCTTATTTTGATGTACATGTATCTTGTTATGAACAACCCGTCCATAAAGAGATACAGCAAGATGAGCTACCAAACTATTGTCGATGCTTTCATTGTATAACAATTCTGTGCCAATTAGCATATTACTGAAATATGATATGATATCTTTTGTTCTCTTAGTTTGTCATTGCAAAATTGAAGGCAAGCTCTTAATTATAAAACAGACCTATCGCAAAGCTGATACTTCACTTTGAAGAGTTCAAAGAACGCCACTCGACCATACAGCCAGTCACTCGACCACGAAATTCTTTTGGTGTACCTCAATGCTCGTCTCTTGAAAAAAAAAGTGGTGCACACTTCATTTCTGTCATGACATCTATAATAAGGGTCAAGTAGAGCGCAAGTGAGCCTAACTTATGAAGCATACATGATGTTGAAGCTGGTAACAATTTGTTATAAAGTTGAAGGGTATTCATTAAGGGCACCATATATATGAGACAGTTGGATCGTTCATATAAACATTCACTTGGTATTTTCTTATTGTTCTTTCCCGTTCTTGTTTTTTCAACCATATTTTTTTTTGTTATTTATTAATTGTATTTATTTGTATTACTGAATACCTTCCCATCAAAAACTTATTTGTATTTACAAACACATTCTCTATTCTGCTAAGGCCAACTGTACTAACATATTTCTCACTACAGCTCACTGTGTCACATTAACTTGTAACACGTGCTACTAGCGTCATTGATCTGGTAAACATAATTAATCAAAACAAACATCTATAAGACAGGTACTGAACATATGTTCAGTTTCGTTATCTAATGTTTGCTAATATATGCGTCAAGTATAGACAATATTATCCCTTCAGTAACCACCTGATATTGTTTACAGATCATGTGTAGGCGATTTATTCCTTATTATTTCCACCTGATAATTTTGTAGGGGGTATGTTCATTTGTATTAAAACCTGACACCTTTGTAGACCATGTATAAGCAATATGTTCCTTTCTGTTACCCTCTGATAACTTTGTAGACCATGTTTAAGCGATATGTTCCTTTCTGTTACCATCTGATAATTTTGTAGACCATGTTTAAGCGATATGTTCCTTTCCGTTACCCTTTTACAACTTTGTAGACCGTGTTTAAGCGATATGTTCCTTTCTGTTACCACCTGATACCTTTGTACACCATGTGTAAGCGATATGTTCCTTTCTGTTACCCTCTGATAACTTTGTAGACCATGTTTAAGCAATATGTTCCTTTCTGTTACCATCTGGTAACTTTGTAGACCATGTGTAAGCCAAATGTTCCTTTCTGTTACCATCTGATAATTTTGTAGACCATGTTTAAGCGATATGTTACTTTCTGTTACCATCTGATAATTTTGTAGACCATGTTTAAGCCATATGTTCCTTTCTGTTACCACCTGATAACTTTGCAGATCATGTGTAGGCCATATGTTCCTTTCTGTTACCCTCTGATAACTTTGTAGACCATGTTTAAGCGATATGTTACTTTCTGTTACCATCTCATTACTTTCTAGACCATGTGTAAGCGATATGTTCCTTTCTGTTCCCACCTGATAACTGTGTAGATCATGTGTAGGCCATATGTTCCTTTCTGTTACCCTCTGATAACTTTGTAGACCATGTTTAAGCGATATGTTCCTTTCTGTTACCATCTCATTACTTTGTAGACCATGTGTAAGCGATATGTTCCTTTCTGTTCCCACCTGATAACTTTGCAGATCATGTGTAGGCCATATGTTCCTTTCTGTTACCCTCTGATAACTTTGTAGACCATGTTTAAGCGATATGTTCCTTTCTGTTACCATCTCATTACTTTGTAGACCACGTGTAAGCGATATGTTCCTTTCTGTTCCTACCTGATAACTTTGTAGACCATGTGTAGGCCATATGTTCCTTTCTGTTACCCTCTGATAACTTCGTAGACCATGTGTGTAGGCGATATGTTCCTTTCTGTTACCACCTGATAACTTTGTAGACCATGTGTAGGCCATATGTTCCTTTCTGTTACCATCTCATTACTTTGTAGACCAAGTGTAGGCCATATGTTCCTTTCTGTTACCATCTCATTACTTTGTAGATCATGTGTAGGCGATATGTTCCTTTCTGTTCCCACCTGATAACTTTGTAGACCATGTGTAGGCCATATGTTCCTTTCTGTTACCCTCTGATAACTTCGTATACCATGTGTGTAGGCGATATGTTCCTTTCTGTTACCACCTGATAACTTTGTAGATCATGTGTAGGCCATATGTTCCTTTCTGTTACCATCTCATTACTTTGTAGACCATGTGTAGGCGATATGTTCCTTTCTGTTACCACCTGATAACTTTGTAGACTATGTGTAGGCCATATGTTCCTTTCTGTTACCATCTGGTTACTTTGTAGATCATATGTAGGCGATTTGTTCCTTTCTGTTACCACCTGGTTACTTTGTAGATGGTGTGTAGGCGATTTGTTCTTTTCTGTTACCACCTGGTTACTTTGTAGATGATGTGTAGGCGATATTTTCCTTTCTGTTACCACCTGATAACTTTGTAGATCATGTGTAAGCGATTTGTTCCTTTCTGCCACCACCTGATAACTTTGGCTAATATTTAGTCATTTGTTCTTTAACCGCTCTTGTTCTAAACAGGAACTGATTAGCCATGAAAAGAAAACTTATGTCACGGTGATTCGAATTTAAGTTATCTTTCTGCAAAAATCAGGTCAATTGCTTTCTCAAGCAATAAGTTGGCAGCCCGTGTATTAGTATATCTAGGTATATCAGTAGGAGTCAAAATAAATAAGAGAATACCGAAGCGTTAACAAAATCATAATCCAAACTCAAAATCGATGAAACCAGGGGATAAAATATGAACAAAGGGAAGATTTACATGGAGACCATTGTTAAAGAAGTACAGGAGAATAAGACCAGGTGTTCCGGAAGAGTAAGCATCTTCTGTTTCATCGACGACACCCACCATGTAAATCTTTGTCACATCCAAGTAAACAGCAAGTTCTCAAAATGAGAACCGAGTATCATTGTCAATAACAACAAGAAAGCACACTTATAAGCATACTCACAAACGTCCATCTTCTTATCACACAAAGATACAAAATATTCAAATTATTTTTATCTTCATGGTAACAAGCAATGAAACATACAAAGCAGTAAACAAATAGTAAATATTGCCTTGGAATAAATTTGACATGTTTTAACCCCACGTAAGTCATCGTTTTATTTATGTTTATTTTCAAAGTGATACAACCAATGCAGACTGCGAATTTATTAATTAAATATTAGATGTATATATATAATACATATGACTTAATTATCTCACATATATTTGCCGCTTTCCCATACACATTACTCTAACCTATAGTAACACTAGAACTGACACACGAACAACATATCAATTGATCCCGCAAGTATCAATTACTATCAGAACATTCATTATTATCTTTTGTTCCAATTGTCAGTTAAAATTCGAAACAGTTCCAGAACTGTGGTGGTTTTTCCATAAACAAATACACATTTTCCTTGACAACCTGCACGATCAACGATCCGGAAATCTCGTTACTGTACGAAAGCGAACACCTATGGTTAATATTTACTGGTACCATTCAAAGTCAGTCCCTGTTTTAATGTCGAATGTAATTACCGTAAATGTGCACTGAAGGTTGCTGATATGACAATTTAGGGATGGAAGGGGACGAAAAGAAACCCTGTAAATTTTGGTTAATAAAACCAAGAGAACAGCACTTATGAAAAGTCACAATTTTTTGATGAATCAAATTTTTTCTCATGTGCATGTAAAGAAAAGGGTATTTATTGTAAAGCATAAAATGTAAAAAAACCTATATATATGTCAGTGTGCTCGTTTTCGTGCTATGATCTGTCAAACATACCAAATTGGCATTATACGAGAATTTTTGTTGTTTTTACGATAAATATGTATAAATGTTTGCAAAAATGACAAAATTATTCTTTTTATTTAAATTATGGTAGCAAAACGTGTTATTATTATTTTTTAATTAAAATAAAACAATTTAAGCTACCCCTACACTTTATTTTTGAATGAGAAAATGCTCATAAAATTGTTTGGAGATTTAACGCTTGATACAAAAACAAGTTCGGACAAATTTTTTTTCTTTATTTATTTATTTTTTAAAAAAATGTTTGGCGGATCAAAGGAAATGGGTTTATCTTTTTGAAACTGTCATAAAAATCCGGGGTTTCCTTTTTGTCTCATTACAATTTCTGCTATTATCCAACATTTCGGGGTCAAAAAGCAATAGTGCTCAAGCTACAAATTTGTTTTTAAAAAATAGGAAAAAATACCGAAATATTATAATGTCCCACTTAATTGCATAATATTTCAATTTATATAAATATTATAAAGTTGTACAGCAAAATAGAACTTGTTATAATTAAACATTGCGATAACTAAACATGCATACTGACAATGTGAGTAACCATTTTTACGTTTAAGAGAGTAAACTTTTGGCCTTTAATGATGAGCAATTAATACACATTGACAAATGGTCACCATATTGATACCCCCTTTTTTAAATCTACAATCAACAGATATCCAAATTTTTGCTATATTTTTGAGATACATATTTACTATCAGTATTTATTACGCTATCCATCCTTCTAGTGAGTCAACACGAACTTAACTTGATGGAGACCTCAGAGGACCATATCCTTAATGATCATTTCTACTTCTATATTGTATTCTGTATGGGCTCTGCTACCTACATGTACTGTACATATGCGCATATATTGAAATTTGTTTGTTTGTTTTCTGCTGGAGCCTTAATAGCCACATTTTATCTCATTTAAGTAGTGGCACGGTACATAATATACACATTTTCGTAGTACACGATTTGAAATTATACACAACTGGTTGAAATTTACTTCTTAATTCAAAAATTAAAGGTGTTTTACCCACCTGACCCTTCTGCTTCTACATTAGTTTAGAAATTTTGGATTTCCATCTTTTGGCCCCTAGCATCACTGACGAGTCCCAGAAGAACAAAACAGCTGTAAGATGCAGTTTAATTCTTTGTTTTCGGCATACTGTATCAATGATTAAATTTAAAAGGTGCAGCATTAGGAAGTAAAAACTTATGTATATACGTATATTTTTTAAAGATGTATGACATATGCATGATAGTAAACTTATTTATACAGTTTCCATAAATACAGTGGAACGCAAATAATAACGATTAAATATATCAAATTGACTTGTTATGAAATCACGATAGTCTGTTGTTGATTCACATTGACTATTGCCATGTACAGGCAAGGTCAATCAGAAATCATTAACAAATAGTCCAAAATCAGCGCATTAGGCGGGGGACGCTTGCTTTTCTGGAGCACCTGGTCTTATTTCCTGTTTTTTTGTTCGGGGCTCTCCACGGGGATCTTTCCTTTGTTCATATTTTACCAAATTGATAAAATTTGAATTTGGATAATGGTTTTGTTGACGCCTTTTTTTATTTCCTTATTCTGTATTAAATTAAAACAAATATGGATGAACCTTATAAATTAAAACATGATCAAATTAATAGATTGCTTACCTTACTATACCGTGTGTATATTTCTTTAATTTTACTGCATAACAAAGTATGATGATGACACTTTACTACAAGATTTGCAAAATCAGAAAATTAAAAAAAAAAAAATACATAAAATAGAGAATAAAATAAAATGAAATAAAATAAATAAATATAATAGAAAATAAACGTTCAAATATTTTTTTTGTGTTGCAGGTTTCTTGTAACATCACTGAAACAGGTAAGTCAGCTATATGTGTGTTACTTCATCCTTCTTTGACACTATTTTATCAATTCACTTTGCACGTTTAAAGCCTTACGAGCCTTAAAAAAAAGAATACATCCTCCACAATCCATAACATAATTGTAAATCTGGATTCATTATCTGCCCAGAATTTCGATTTTTTAAAGAAATGGAATATATTCTAGTCCTAAGTACTTCGTTTTCATCGTGTAAACAGTGAAATAAAAATAGAATAAGAAATGCAGATTCTATCTTTAGTTTTTAAATATTTTTCAACAAAATTATTTTTTTTAAATGCTGTATTGACTCATAAGGTAATCATACTCTAAAAGGTGTGTTCTTCCATTGACGTTTTACTCTATATTGACAAATCGGATTAAAATCGTATCTTTATCTCCGCACCGTTCCCTTAACTTCCCTCTGCTGCATCAAAATCTGACCACATTCCATAGGGGTCACGTTCTGGTGACCTTTCGCATTAGCCAATCAACTTAACGCTAACATAATCTTCAGAGTGAGTGTTAAGGGGGTAAAAAGCTTGCACAATCCTATCTTTGCGTTAAGTCATTTCGTCACAACAAGCTTATTTCCATTGCTGTGACGAAATGACTTAATGCAGATGACAGAGTCATTAGAAAAAAAATCTACTTATGAGATGTTGTCAGATCCTTGTAAAACGGCGGGTGTCGTCGATGAAGCAGAAGACGCTAACTCTTCCGGAACACCTCGTCTTTTTGTCTTGTGTTTTTACGAGAGTCTCCATGTCAATCTTTCTTTTATTCCTATTTTGCCCCTAGTTTAATTGATTTTCAGTTCGGATTATGGTTTGATTTACGCTTTGGTATGTTCTGATTTTTTTTTTCAAATACATTTGATACAACACCTTAAAATTATAAGATATGTAAATAACCTGTTTATTTTAATCAGAACCTTTGCAGACTGACTCGGGCTGGATTCCTAACTTCTGTTACCATAGGGCGGCAAACAACACGGAAATTGGATTTAAGTATTCAAAACCACCTTACATTGTGAGAGAAGTGCAACGGTTTGAAATAAGAATATACAATGTATCAAGAATATCAATGAATGACGACATTCTAGAAGATGTAAGTAATACAATGTACGTTAATGAAATTTGACGAAATTGCCAGTGTTGTGCATGCTATTAAACGTATGATTGTCACTTTGCAAATGATTACTTTTGTTTCAAATGAAATATAATTTGAGTTGAAGATTAAAATAAAACAAATATAATATATTCTTTCACACAAATATCATAATTATGTAAATTACCGTATACAAATAAAGTAAAAAAATAAATAAATCATAAGCCACAAGTTAAACAACTGGTGTTTTTAATCAAATAAACACAAATTTATTACATCTTACTAGTGAAATATCAAAAAATATCAACTAGGAAAAACTTAAATCATCACTAGTGATGATATAATTGATATCATTGCGCACTATGTGTGTACTACTTTTTCATTGTTCAACAATCACATTAATCAAATCAATGGTGTAAGGAAATTTAAAAAGCTTAATATTATTTTGGAAACAAATAAATATTTAGTGAAATGTATTACACATTTGTTACTACAGGTATTTCTTTTAGGATAGAAATATAGCAAGCGGTGTAATGATAAGCCTGAGCCATTTGTCACATTTAGCCGTGACGAAAAATTCTAAAATTGAAACCAGAGACCCTTAAAACTTTCAGGATTATCAAAAATTTAATAAAAAGAAAATTTATTGGTTTCCCGTTTAATATCAAATATATTTCATTCGTATGGCAGATTCTTTTCAATGTTCAATATAAATAAAATCTGCCATACTCGTAAAATATATTTGATATTTAACGGAAAAAATAGAATAGCCTTTGTGTAGAAATAACAAATATATATATATTGATATGTCATAAAATATCTCTTTTGTCATAAAAAAACTATTTTTACTGGTTTTTCAGTTATTTGTTAGTAAAAATAAAAATTGAACTTTACTTATTTAAAACCAGGGATAATTACGTGCTACATTGTAATGAGAGTAACGGTTCATAATAGTGTACCAAATTGGTTAATAAACCATTTCTTTACTATAGGAAAGATATGACACATATATGTATACATTTCGTATTATACATTTGTTTTTAGTGTATACTGAGTAATAAATACAGTTTTTTGCATATCTTTAATGACGCCAAAACTACCAACCCGTAATCGTCATCCATGCATTAGTGATTCAGTAATGCACCCCAAAACCTGTATTGGCCCTCTTCGCGGAACACCTCTAGATTTTACGTCTCATCAAACCATTCGGGTCTCTCTGGTTTTGAACTAGCTGCTGCAAAACGAAAACAAAAAATATGTCGTCTAAAAGACGAAGACATACGGGAGAGAAAGTTTTGAATGCCTTAGCATAAAGATTGGTAGAGTTAGAATACCTAGCAGACACAAAAAGAATGATAGCAGAGGGAATTCTCACTCCACAGCAGTAGTCTGTTTTAGTGGTAATTGTGTCTATCCTTGATGATCGGTGACAAATACATGATCGAAAATCATTTGAAAAGGGCGTTAGTGTTTAAATTTAATTTTATATAACAAAAATAAAGAAAAACTTACATAGACTTTAAACACTTGAATAATTTAAATAAGTGTTTATTTTCAAATTTGTTGCATGTCATGAGAAATCAATACATTAAAACATTGGAATTGTTTATTCTTGTAAATTTCATTTTTTTCTGTGATTTATTGCTAAGAATACAATTTGATATTGGACCAAATATTGGCCCCTCGACCACAATATTGGGGTCTCGGGGCCAATATTGAGTCCGATATTGAAAATGGTATGTACAATTACTATTCTCTATTTATTGTAAATAAGTAAATAATAATGGAAAATACTTGCCATTCGAAGGGAAATGACAATCATGAAAATATATAAACTCGCCCTTTAAGCAATCAAACACCTGATCATCATGTTCATTTTCTTACAGATAAAAGTCAAAAACACAAATACACTGACCAAGTGCCGTTACAAGAATCTGAAGCCGGCCGTTTACAGAATATATGTAACGTATATCTTTTACTTGATATTTTTTCTCTTTTTGTTTATAAGCTATACGTTTGATTCTTTAAAAATATGGTTGCGTATTTTAATTATCACTAAAAATATTTAAGGTAAGCTTTTAACTTCCCTGTGTCTAGCCTAAAGTAGAGTTGCATAACATAAACATAGCCCGCACCTAACCCACTTAATATCCCATTAGCCACAGAAATGATTTGTCCTGCTATCTTAGGATTTACCTGTCGGGAGTCGTTGATGAAGCAGAAGATGCTTACTCTTCCGAAACACCTGGTCTTATTCTCTTGTACTTTTACCAGGATCTCCATGTAAATCTTTCCTTTGCTCATATTTTGCCTCTAGTTTAATCGATTTTGAGTCCGGATTATAGTTTTGATGACGCTTTGTTATTCTCTGATTTTTATGAGGGAATGGTCCATTCCGATCTACATCGCCCAAATGTGAAGCAAAACCCCATCAGCTTTTTGGGAGCAGGATAATAAGAAAAACATGGGAGAAGTCAAATCGCGCACTATCCCGTCGCCTTTTCCTAAGAAATTTACAGTGACCCTAGACTCCCTGAGGTTCAAATTTTTCCTACTATTTCTAGTGTCCTCAACATCGTCTTTCAGGCTTCTAACGTACTGTTACAGTAACTATGTCCCAACACCGATATCCTAACCGACATTTTGTAAATTACTTGACCAAAAGTAAGACGCGTCTTTGACTCGTTTTGTTATCAAGTATAAATAAAGACTATTATTATTATTACTAAAATCTGAACACCTGGAAGGCAAATAAACGAACTGAACTGTGACGATAAAAAAGTTAAACAGGACGTCATACGTATTGCCTATTGCGGAAGTGACGCTTCTCACCAATATTAATATTCCACAGACGGAACTAGGTCAGCAGAGAAAACTAAGGGGTAGCATTAAGAAGTTCCCCCGCCTACAAAATTAAACCCATATCATAAAAGAAATTAAATTCACTTCGTATTTAATTATTGTTTTGTATTTTACATGACTTATATCAGTTTTAAGGAAAACACAACGTTGTAAAATAAACATATGGTAATATAAAAAAACAACCTATATCGTATTTCTATTGAAAAAAAAACTAAGCAGATATTAAAAACGAAATTAGTCTTGTTAACACTTTTCACTTGTTCTTTTGAGCGATAGCATTACCACAGTATATGGTTAAAACAATCTGGGTCAGACACTGGTTACGAAATATGTTGTTCAACAACAGCATGGAGGAATAAGTTATCGCTGCAGAGTAAAAACAAACTGACTTTCCAGCTAGCATTAAAGGCCCAATAAACGTAACTTTCAGCAAAACTTGAAGCGAAAATCAAGCCTAATAACTTTTTATATTTATAGATTTCAACTGATATCAACAATATACAATATTCAAGATGAATTCTTTCGCGGTTACCGGTACAGCAGCAGTTGAAACTCGGTATTTGTAAAACACGCATCTATTTTGAACTTCGTTTTGTTGTTGAAATGGGCCACTCCTAGATTGTTTTCATATCTTTGTTGTTTTTTTTTGTCAAGAGTTTCTTGTTAGTTACCGCTCAGGTTAACTTCGTTTTAGGCTTATTTAAGGCATGGTTATCAACTGGAATTTTTTTCAGAATTTTTTCAGAATCAAGAAAAAATTATCGAAGTTACGTATATTGGGCCTTAATGGGAAACAAAAAACACAACACTTCTGATAAAACAACAACAACGACAGAGTACATGACTGTGTACTTCTGGTGAACTTTATGAAACTCGCCGCTTACAGTGTGCTACCTTATTGAATCATGTGCTTGGTGCTGAAAATTCTGGCAAAAATTATATGACTAGACATCATCTACATGCATTATCTGATTCCTAAACAAAAACGAAAATAGTTAACTCAATCCATTGACCGTCCATTCCTTCCCTATGTTTTATCTTTTGAAGAATAAACAAGATGCAGGGTATTTTATTTTTAGACATTATCAAATAAAACATACGTACACTATACAATGGCATAGAAATATGTTTGAGTGGTTTTGTTTGTCTGCATCGCTTCGAGTAATTCAGTTATCCAACACATAGTGGCTGAACAGTTCGATTCTATCGATCGGCCGCTTTCGGCCAGTTTATCGGCTGATAGCGGCCGATAACCTCACTCCGTTCGGGAAGCGGCCGATAACCTCCCTCTGTTCGGAAAGAAGCCGTTGTAGTAGCGGTATGATTAAAGCATGATTATATCCTAAGTTTTATGGAAAACAGCAACATGTAAATGACATCATCTCTTTTTTTGGTTCAGATTCGTGCTATCACCTCGAGGTCAGGGGGCAGACAGATGAACCGCAAAGCCCTGGTTATTGATATACCATTAATCGTCTCTAAAGGTATGTTTTACTGGCATATGTATCAAAATCATTAATCAGTTTTACGGTACATGTCTGTTAATCTAGCAGAGAGATGTACACGGCAAAACAAAAGGAAGATGTGTCATCACGTGTACATATAACAAAAAGATAGCCAAAGAGATTCTGAGAGATTCCAATAAAAGTGTAAATGATCATATTTACATTCCCATTACACAGAGATTAGATGACTGTGCCCAATGTATGCTATTTTCCAATAAGATACATTGGGGCTTCATGGCGTCATCATGCTTATGACATCATGATTGTTGCTTTCAACTGTCACTTTCAACTAGTGACTCTTCTCTATCTGAATTTGCCCCGGCTTTGAACCATTATTTGACTAATAGCATATGTGATTGTCTGCATCAACTGTATGTTGGTTAACGAAAAATGTAAATATAAGTATTGGTTGTCAAAGTTTTTAAAATTCATTGGTGTGTAACATATCTTTTCTTACCTACATATTTAACATGATGCGCAAGCGCACCATTCAATATGTAGGTAAGCCAATGTATGTCACACAGCAATGAATGTCAAAAATATAACAACCAATCCTTAAATGAGCGACTCAGAATGTATTTAGTTTATCCCTTTCATCTTCATACAGATGCCGTGTCATCAAAATATTCCACATTATCATCTTTATATGATTACCATTTTACAGAATAGCTGTCGGTATGATATCATGCGAAACATGCTGTACTCAGTTTTATCTGATGACGCCATCACTAAAGCTGCCGGATCCAAATTGTTCAAACTACTAAGTAAACAGATAGAAATGTGCTTTAATGCACCTGACTATTGATTTGTTTTCAATTTATACAAAATACGTGCATTCCGTTGTCAACTCTCGTATTTTCAAGGTTCAAACACTGTGAAGAAGAACACAACAGTTCCCGAAACAAAGCCCCTAACGAGTAGATCCCAAGAAAGCATGGTAATCGGTACTAGAGTAGACAGCAGTGCTACATTTAGTGTGCCAACTGTTTCTGACAAGTACAGTACCAACCCAACAGCGCCTACTTTTCCAGGGGAAAACGCTAGCAAACTTGAGAGCAAACTGCGGAGCGAACACGGCAGCAAACTCGGGAGCAAACACAAGAATAAAATCATGGCGCCAACCTTCTCGGACGTTTACTCTGCCAAAGACCTGACGTCCCCTGTTTCAGATGACTACAGTACCAAAATCACAGTACCTGATGATCCAGCAGAAACCCTAATGATCGCACTTCTTATTACCATGGTAGCAGTAGTTGGTATTTTATTGGCTGGGATTTACTGGCGTCATCGCAGTAAGTACACGCAATGGAGCAGTCTTAAAGAACAATTTCACGATCCTACCACCGGCACCAAATTTTATGAAGTTTTGTTAGACTGTTACTTGGAATTCTTTACTGTTTAGGAGATACAATTATATAAATAAAACGTAATATGACAATCAGATATTTAGGCGTTTTTTTGAAAAATAAAATAAAAGAATGGAATCATAGCAAATTTCTTTCTATTTTGGCATGTAATATTAATATAGCTTCAAATCAAAACAATGTCAACAAATTAAATTCAGAATGTTCTTATACGGATAGTTATTACTGGTTTTGACAGTCTAGCTAATTTATCTTGACAGTCGTTTTTTTTTATTGTGTAAGTCTTCCTACACAATTGGGCAATGGTTTTTTCATCATCTTTAAGGTTAGGAAATTAGTAACAAGAAAATAATCAAAATTACTCCTATATTACCATTTTGACGTTATTTTTAATTGTTTACATTTGCTCTGCATCTTTCCATTGTAATGGGTTGTGACGGTAAATGTTGTTCTAAGACAGTAACAATATTTAATATTGTGATGTTATCAATTGTGGCGTCATCAATTTCATCGTTGTCTTCACATGATTTGCTGTTCAAAAATTATTGAAATTACTAAATAAATAACAATTGTATTATCAAAATGTAAATATTAATGTTTAACAAATGTAGTTATTATGATCCTTTAACATACATTGCTATTGCTGACAGACTTAATCGGCTTTATTAACCTAATAAAATTTGTAAAGTCTGTCATCAATAGCAATGTGTGTTAAAGGACTATAACAACATTTGCTAAACTATATTTCGCTTAATCGTTCTGGAGAGTAAATGTTATACACTCCCAGTATGATACTACATAAACATACTGATAGAAGGGAGATTACTCTGTAAATATTTTTAAGTATGAAAGTTCACCCTGTGACTTGTTTTGTTACAACTATGCATAAATGTGTTTTACCATTATTTATAACAAAAATATAGATATCTAATTCAAAGTTTCATACTTACAGTTCAGAGATCGATAAGCCAGCGTGATGACGTCAAACCCTGCTCGGACCTCCAACCCGACCAGCTAAGCAAAACAACATCTCAAAACACTGAAGGTGGGTATCAACGGAAAAAGGATAATCTTTTTATTTTTTTAATATGATTGCATTTTTATGATTACAAAGGAGTATAAATGTTACATTCGCACATGCGCGTGCATATCAAAAAATTGGTTATAATATTTATCTAATAATAATGCATCATACTGGCGATAGACCAGCTTTACTAAGGGCAAAAATGTGAAAAAGGGACATCCAATCAAACATTTGTGTTATATAAACTTCATACACTGAAAAAATGGGGGAAAAAACAACAAAAAATTGTTATAGCACATATACTTTTGATAGAAGGAGATTATATTCTGCATTCTAAGCTATACTACAATACAGTCAATATTTTGATCAAGATTAAGAATTACAAAGCAGATTGACTAGGTATACTATAGAACTAATAGAAAAATGACGTAACACACATGTGCTGCACCTTTCGAATTTAGTAATAGATACAGTATGTCGAAAAAATGAATTTAACTGCACCATACAGCTGTTTCGTCCTTCTCGGATTCTTCAGTGATGCTAGGGGCCAAAAGATGGGGATCAAAAATGTCTAAACTAATTCACTGGTACATCAACCACAAATTTTAACTTTTCTGTTTGGTTTTCAACTGCAATGTATTTAAGTGTGAAGTAAATGAAGTTTTTATGACATGTGAACGTAAATGTGTACGTTGTGCAAGTAGTTGTTATCTCCCCTTTTGCACTTTTGAAAATAAAGTGTGTACGTGTGCTTTTTAGCTTCTCTGTTTTCCAAAGACCTGTATCTAAATTGAAATTAATTTCTTAAATACCGTTTCGATGCGACTTTTCCGACGTTTATATATAAAGACTGGCGGACAAGATTAAATGCATGAAGCTACAAAAACTAAACTCTAATTGTGATTATCTTGGTCTGTCCAGGTCGTCACGTGATAGGTTTTGTTGTTGAACCGTACTCATTCTAGCAGTTAACGTAAATGGTAATTTTAGTCTTTGATTAAGTAGGTAATAATGAATATACAGTTATTTCTGAACCTTCCTATACAAAATATCTTGCCGTGTAATTTCCATATTATGCATTACACTAAACATCGTACGACAATAGATCTTGGATACATAAAGCATAAAACGTTATTTTGGAACGCTAAATCGTACATACTGTTTACAAGTTTACTTTACCCAAAACTCAGGAACCACGATTGCTTTTTCTGAGAACGTATTAAATTTTCCCTTTATTATTCCCTATCTTATTAGCTGTGACGGTTCCTTTTTGGTATCGAAATAACGATTCGTAATACGCCTCATAACAAAGTCCCACAATGAAGTATATTTAAGTTTGTGTGTGTTCATTGTCGCTCTGTATCATATCAATAAATCATCTTGAATCCAACAGCGAAATCACTCCATATACCGATACATTATTTCGGATAAAGATTATCCATGTATAAAGAAACACGTTTAATATAACAAAAATACAATTTATGTATCCGATATTTGTATGAAGTCTTAAAAAATTATCTATTAGTAGCTTGAAATCTAGGATGAAATCAAAATCACCTGTTACATTGTTCATATCAAGACGATTCAATGACCAGTAGATACTCATACATGCAATAGATTGTTTAATTCGACACCAGAGTTGAGATAATTACTATATGATTATTTGTCGATTATATTCTATTCAGGCCAAGACACGTCCACCTCTGCATGTGAAGAAAGTTATGTCTCGTTGACGAAACCCGAAGGGAATGATAAGGAAGTTTGTGATTCCGGTTTTGACAGCACCAAGGACTCGGTAGAGACTAGTGTATCTAGACATTATAAAGAAAACGTTTTAAAACCTGACGAGGACTCAGTCAACAATTCTGGATCACTTTGTGATATTTCTGCTGGAAATTTCGTAGCAGATGCACTCGTTTGGGCTGATATGGATAGAGATCTCTCTCCTAGTGTGTGTACGATAGCCTCAGTGGCGTGCGAGGACAAGCAACTGCAAAGTTCCACAAGACGTGGGAACTTCATACCGTGTAGTCACAAGGGGAATATTAGGGAAGACTCCATCAATGCTCAAGTAGAGATAGACATAGCAATGCAGAAAAATAAATACTCATACGAATACATTCCTCAAGCTGAAGAACACCAATATAATGGAAACACCAAACATTACCATTCAGCATTATTTCAAAGGTATCCTTCCATGAAAGTGCTTCCAAATAGAGCAAAGGATGTTCAGATTGAATATGTGAGGCATGAACGAGAAAGATTGTTGGCCACAACTGTAGATCATGGGAAATGTGATAAATGTCCAATGTTTTTGTCTCCTAGTCTGGTCGAATCAGCAGAAACGCTACATTTATCTGTGTCCGACGAAGTTGGATGGATTAACAATAAATATTTCGACCACCTCGCCGACACACGGCGTATTAATGGACATTGTAACAGTGGTTTTAAAGACACAAATCTTCCTGTTTATGTTTTAGATGACGGTATCAATGATATAATCTCTTTAGGGGAAATCAGTATTTGATGGTGATTCGTCAACAATAAGTTGTAGAAACCAATGCTATATATAAATTTTGTTGTATTAGTTACTCATGTACAAATATACTTTTGCATGTTTAACATATATTTCAGAATTCTGTGACAGTATTTAAAGGCAGCTAAAAGTTTAGAAATTATATCGCAGTGACTTCATTCTGAGCAAACCAGTTTTTATTCTTTCTCTTATTTTGATGACAGTTTTGGATAAAAAAGGGTTAAATTTTGTTAATTTGTTAAAATGACATTTTAATGCTTATACCTGGCTTCTACGTCAGTTTTGCCATAATGTAATTTTTTTTAATGTGAGGTGATAATGACCTATTTGTACCAGAGATCTGAGGAACGTCGAATTTAAAAACCAAAAAATGTCCATGTGATATTGGTTTGTCTATCAACTATTAACGATACATTTTGAACTATTGCGATTGTTGTTAATGTAGGCAAAACAATTAAAACTTTAATATTGTATTCTATTGAGCATTAAAGGTTTATAAATAGATAATATGATAGCATTAATTACAATACCAATAGTTAAATCATTCGATCGAATTGTCAACCTTTCAATGCGGTTCTTTTTAAACCAGTATGTAATAATAAATTTCAATACTCGTTCATTGTATTTTTCAACGGCTCCTCTGTTTCATTTCCAACTTTGAAAATCGACGCCGTGGCTCTATTTCCAACAAGGGTCTATTTTCATTGTTACAGTGGGTTGAAGTCAATGTAAAAATGCTATGAGATTTAATTTTTATTTACCAACATGTAGCAATATGTACACTATACAATATATATGTATAATAAATTGTTTTGTATTGTACACCGTTTTCCGTTCTATTTTGCCATTTGACTGTAACTTCAACTTTTCCTTGTTTGGTTTTCGTATTTAATAGTTGGAAAATTATAGACTGTCGAAGCAAATTTTTAACTGATAAAACGAGGTATGTAATATGTTCCCAGGTCGTCTATATTCGCCTTTATACAATAAAAACATGCTCAGCAGGACTAATATTTGACTATGATGACTAGGTTCTCATTTTGAGGATTGGTGATTACTTGGATGTGACCAAGATTTACATGGCGGGTGTCGTCGATAAAGCAGAAGACGTTAACTCTTCCGGACAACCTGGTCTACACTTATGATGTACAAGGGTCTCTATGTATATGTTCCTTGTTAGTTTAATTGATATTGAGTTCGGATTATGGTTTTGTTGATGCTTTGGTATTCTCTTATTTCTTTATCCGAATATTGCACAAACATGTATCATTTTAAAATATTTTTTTTTTCAATAAAATAAGGTGAACAAAATTCATATTTACTAGTTACGCTAAAGTAGGAAATACGTAAACAGGTATATACAAGTTTATAGAAGAAAACATATTAACTTTGTCCAACTCATAGCTTACTTCAAACCAGGCTGAATTTATTAAAGAGATAATCAGGACAAATAGCAAAAATATTTTAAGGGTGCATCGAGGGTGTATCCTCGATATATTGTCTATAAGTAATAAGAAGTTTGTTTACATTGTCGGTCGAATATACCCTTCTGAACTTGAAATAAATAAAGGCCATACTCAGCTAAATCAGCTGCTTACCTAGATATCTACTGAACATATAACCAACATCGGCAGCTTACTATTAATCTAAAAGATGAATTTTACGATTTTGATTTTCTAATCGTAAACTTTACCTTTCCTGATTACAAATCCCTGCTTCTCCAACCTTTGTCTTTTTACATTTCGCAGTTGATTTTTCTTCTTGGGTTTCTAAAGATTGAGATTTTCCTGACAGATGTCGACTGCTAACAAACAAACTTTTCACACACAAATTTCACAGATGAAGGTTGATAAGGACATTGAGCAAGATTTAAAGTCGCCATTATGATCCAATTGAGAAATATTTTGAATCCTTGTATGGTATGAATGGTAACGTTTCTGAATATGCTCATAAGTGTACTATTGATTGAAAATGATGACTCATCTCTCCCTTGGGGGACTTTTTCTTCCGGAATACCTGGTCTTATTCTCTTATACGTTTTCAAGGGTCTCCATGTAAATCTTTCCCTTGTTCATATTTTCCCACTGGATTAATCGATTTTATACAAGTTTATTAGGTACGATAAAGCAGTCCGACAGAATCTTAATTTCCTTCATACAGACATTACAAACATGTAAGCAATGTGATACGAGAGAAACGATGTAGTAGAAAACGTGTAAACAACATACGACCAGTTAAATGCTCATGATAAAAAAATCCGAGAATACTTAAGCGTCAACAAAACCATAATCTGAACTCAAAATCGATAAAACTAGGGGCAAAATAGAAACAATCTAGACATATCTAGACCAGAGAGCTTTAAACAGAAGACTATTTTTTTTTATCTTATAGCGCTTTAAGTCTTTTATAACTTTCAATATGTTCTCTTATATTTGATTTACTATGTTTACTTTCCTTCTGCTGGGATATTTGTGCAAGCTCAAGCCACGGAAATTTTCATAGCGTTATCTATTAGACGTTGGTTTCCTTTTGGAGGAAATTACGTACTATGTGCGCATGCATGTCGGGCAAAAGGCCAAGAGTCCCCTAAAGAAAACAAAAGGGATGTCATATTTATATCATATACACACGATAAATATTGTAGTAGATATACATTGTACATACATGTATTAAATCTTAAGATACTAAAATGATTGATGCAACCACCGAAACGGATTTCTGTCTTAATTTAATTTAAATAACGTCATTTCAGTTATAAATAATTATCAAATTTTTTTTGTGTGTAAAAATCGGATCTCCAGACTACGAGTGGTGTCATTGGCCTCCTACGTCCCAGGCTAGTTTACCTGACCAGGTGTATAGGTTTATATTGATGTACATATAAAACCGTCAATATATACCAAGCAAAGTGTCGTCTGCCGCCGTCAGAGGGAAGACCTTATACCTAGACAGACACAACGAAAGCAGGACTACTTGTACACCTGTCTGTCAGACTACTGAGGAAGGTATGAACACTTAATCACGTACGCTATGTTCTCCTAGAGAATTATAGTTTTTATGTATAGTTTATGGAGACCCATGCTTCATAAGGTAAATCAGGACATCTGTTAAGGTATGTATGTATGCATATTACTTTTGTTTTCTTATGATGCGATTGTCTTTGCTTGTAAAATTAATATAATTTTAAAAAACGTTAACTGAATCTTAACGTAATCGAGATATTGATGAAAAAATGCCATTTTCGTAATTAATTTTGGGAGGATAACAATTTAATATGACACAGTTGATATCAACATTGGGAAAATTTTGAACAAAAATGTTTCAACATGCAATGAATTAAGTGATGTTAGCGTTAATTATTCAAGTTTAACCACAGGCAAGCGTTTTGTTGTTGTTAAAACTTGCCTCTAGGTAAATTCTGATGTATTAAGTATCTATTTATGTATCATTTGCATAATAAAAACAAAGTCTATTTCCTAAGGCACGCGTGCAGATGTATCTGCGATCGTTAAGCTTGAACACTGATACGATCTTGAATTATATAAGTATATAAGTATGGTATCCATATTTCTATCCTTACCGTTAGTAGTTCTTTAATCTGTGTATGAAATATCTGTCTTAAAGGATATCGCCACATCGGGTTTCATAAGATTTTTTGTTATAAAACGTTGGCTAAAAATAGATCCCACACCTAAAGGACACGGTGTCTTTATTTCCTGAGCCTTCCCTCCGGGCATACAATAACTATTGTGTTTTTTCTGTGTTTGTTACTAATGGGCATTTATGTGGTTCATAATATTTCGTAATCCATTTTGTAAAATGACATGATATGACACTGTTGACATAAACATTAGATAAGCACTATAAAGGATAAAAAGGCATGCTATGAAAAAAGTGATATGTTTCTTGTCGTCAATTATTAACCACAAGCACATGTTTTTGTTAAAAATTGCCACTAAGAAAGCGGCTAGTCTATCTATGTATCAGTTGAATAAAAAAACTAAATATATTTTCTTAGGCACTCGTGCAGGTTTACCTGGGATCGTTAAGCTTAAACTAAGATACGATTTTAGATTAACATCAAGCAACTATCCCCGTTAAATTAGTATCAATGTTTTACTACATTTAGTAGTTCTTTAAAGCTTTTCATGTTCAGTTTATCTAAACATTTAGAGTTTTAGTTACATAAGTTTTTGTTATAACACGTTGGCTTAAAATAGATTCCCCGTAAAGGACATGGTGGTATAATTTATCAAGCCGTCCCCCGGGCATTCAAAACCTATAGTTTTTGATGGGCAGTATTTACGTAGTTCGTATATCAATCATGGCTGTGTCTATCATATAGGTAGTACTGACTTATGCCACTCATTGTAAATATGTACCGGTGCATGTCATCTTCGTTAGTCAAGGCTTTCGATCCGCACACTCATCTTCATGATGAATGTGCGGATCGTCGTAACCCTTGACTAACGATGATGAGGTACATGTATAATGTATACATTTACTATAGCCGTTTGTTTGCTTATCATTAAACATATACCCCACTTTTAAACATTAAACTATTAATGGATTAATTCGCATGCTAAGACATACAAGGATTGTGTGCTGAAGACTAACTTATTATGTTAATATATGAAAGATGACGTAACAAACACATGTACTGCACCTTTTCAATTTGGTAATAGATACAGTGTGCCGAAAAAATGAATTAAACTGCACCATACAGCTGTTTCGTCTTCCTATGACTCGTCAGTGATGCTAAGGGCCAACAGGTGGGAATCCTAAATTTCTAAACTAACGTAGAAGCAGAAGGGTCAGGTGCGTAAAACCCCTTTAGTTTATGAATTTAGAAGTAAAATTAAACTAGTTCTGTATAATTTCAAATCGTGTACTACGAAAATGAAACCTAAATTTGTCAATGATTTGAGAAAAAAGTACACAGACTTAAAGCAAACTATTATGTGCACTGTTCACTTTTATTTTTTCGATCATTTGACATGATTAAGAAAAAATACAAGGAATTTAGTAGACTGGCTACCAGCCTCTTAATAGTTTTTATTGAGAATATCTCTTCTGGATTTTGCTACTAGCTTATCCCCCCTTGTTTCAACAGGTGAGTGCAGAAAGGTCAAACCTTTTCCGAGATAATTCTGATTTGATTCGGTTATCAAGATGTGGCTGGGAAGGGATCAGAGGCAGTTTATTACCCGAGACTCACATGTGGTTATCCACATTTGACCAGTCTCTAGACTCAGACATCCAAGTGATCATACTTATTAGACTATTTTATCTTTTATATAATTCGATATATGTATACTATTCTTCACATGGGGGCCAGTACAGGAATTTTAGAATGCTTGAATGTAAGAACTGTTTATAAGATTGGTCTATACGATTGATTGATTGTACAATAAAAATATTGAATGCTATTAACAAATCCTTGAAAATTGACTCAAGTGGTATACTATAATTGTAATCTTAGGGTAAAATTAGTCACTAAATTTTAATTAAATACCGTGTATCCGTGCACCTATATAAAAAATACGTCGATGCAGAAAAGCATTTTTTAATGATAACGTTAGAACTGTTAGAAATGATATTCGTTTATTTGGGAGTCTGCGATAATAATAAAATTGTTGGAGGAGTGTTGGCTATAGTGTATAGAATGTTATCAGCATGATAAACCTTCCCTTTAACAAAACTAATGGAATTCTTCAAAGGGGGTCATTATGTAATGTATTTCCAAAGTGAAAGATTTTATGAAACAGAATCTCACATAAAGTTTGTCTCAATGCAGGCTGACTTAACGGATTAAGTGATTTTTTTTATCTAAGTTTTATCTACATGTAATTTCACTAGATTGCGATCAATTGAAACACTTTTATTTGTTGCTATTACTTAAGGTAAAGTTTGTTTGAATTAATCTTATAACACGCTCAAGCAAAGACCGGCCTGTAAAAACATGCCTAAGGCACCCAACAGTACTATTAAACTGACAATGGCTTAACCCTAGGCTACAATAACCTATAAATACTGAACGTTAAGTAGTGTATACATTTGTACCATCTACTATTTACAAGCAATTCGGCATAGTGCGGCCATTGGACAAAACGTTAACCATTTATGATAGAACGATAACAATGGTTCCCCTGGAAGCTCGGAATTTCAATTAAATGCTGAACTTAAAGTCGGCTATAGAATCAACTGTCTTGTCCTCGGGCCATGATGTTTCCATTTTACTTTCGGTATTTGTCTCCAGAATTCGAAACAACTTCGACAAATACACCTGTCTGTATATGGTTTAAACTGAATGAAATGCACGTAAAAGTAGTGTTTTGTGAGGAAAACTTGTGTCTTACACCCTATAACCAACTCAAAATAAAATAAACGTATAATCGTATGCGTAAACTATTAAAGGGATTTCCTCTGTCGTGGCATGGACCAAAAATCATGAAACAATATGACACTCAAGTTTTCGCCTAGCCAATCAATAAGTATGTCCCTTTTTGTAACATTATTTGTGATTGGCTGAATCAAAATTTTTGACAGACAGTCTAAAGATTGTTTCATGGCCTTGGGGCCAGGGGACATAATCTAATGCCTTCTTCATTTGGGCGAAAGTGTACGTGATCGAGGCGATATTGTGTGTCGCCAGCTACATGTAATCTGATGAATATGTTAATAAGTGAACTATATGTAACAAGATACATGTTTGCTCAATAACATGTAAATGTATTAAAACTTTTAATAGTCTCAGTACATCATGTACGGGGACATTTTTGAATATGCTGCATGTCGATATATAGCGATTTATATTTTATACAGAACAAGCATGCATTTGAATTTTACGTTTTCTTTAAGTCTTATTATTATGACACATCACGGAGCGGATATTTAAGGTGGCTAAATTGATAAATTACAACTATAAATGCAAATACCATGATATAATTTTAACGTTTTTTTAGTGTTGCAGTTTGAATATGGTTTGTTTGAAGGTTAATATTTAGTTTAAGTATATTACATTTAAGCTGCAGGCTTGTTGTAATCTAGGGGGAAAACAAAACTAGTTTAGTTCAGAACACGAGGAATCCCCTGGGCACCTGTCTGAATCGTTCTATTGAGTAAGAGGATTATATCATATCAAAGGTACACAGCGGTTTCTGTCATTGTGTTGTATTACTATACTCTAATGCTTGTGTAAGGAGCTTCAAGTAGATATTGTTATATACTTAAAGGATGTTTTACAAAGCTGTATCATAGCTGTATAACCCTCCTCCGTTCTTTACAAGTATGTCTTCCGTTAAGCCGACCGAGAAATAGAAGCTTGTCATCATGTAGGGGAGACAACCCCCTAAGAATAATATGTGCTAAATACTACAGCGTAACAACATATTACGACTTAACGGCATTTGTTTCAATTTCATACCGGTATAAACATTAAAGGGAACATGAAATACTTAATATTTAAATTTTAAATTTTTACTTATTAATGGCTTAAAAGCGATTTCTAATTGAGGTGCATAAGCGCAAACGAGACTCCAGTAAAAGTCATTCAAACGTTTGCTTCTTATGATAGTCTCATTTTAAATTACGCTGATCCAATCTATGAACGCAACTAGTATGGTGATATTTAATGAAAAATAAATATTGGCGAGTATGGCGTCATAAAAATGAAATGTGTGAACTTTCCTATACCGGTTATGTCTTTGTTTAAGTAAAGGACTACTGCCGATTATGTTAGGACTGAAACAAAAAGACGGGAAGAAATAGTCATTTTCTACTAGCAAGCGGGGTTATATTTTGGGTTGTTTAATACTTGACAGAGCCTCGGATAAGATAACCAAATAAATCAGCCCCTAAGGTTAGAAATTTCTCTGTCAAGCCATCAATGTAGGAAATGATTTATGAATCTTTATGACCTTCTGAAAAAATTACAGATATCACCCTTTCAGTAGTTTTGTAATTTTGTTACATTCTGAATTTTCCTTACACTTCAAATTAACTTAAGTAAACATACTTCCTTAGTTTCAAATACTTTAGTAAAAATATCTCTAAAACCACGTTATTATTGCGGTTCGAATCGTTTTACAGCAAAACGCGTACATTTAACAGACGTCTGCTTTTAATACATTAGCTTAATCGTTCATTATTTAAAAAAAATGTAAATCTTGTTAATTCAAAAGGTATAATCATTCTTACCTATTGAATATATCTCTTTCTCTCACTTCAGGTTGAATATGTTCTACAGAAAGGTGTTCACGGAACTTATATTTCTGGCGGTCTTTATTGGACACGTCGCATGTTTCGAATGTGACAAGGACGCGGCAGTTTGTGAGACAACTCTAGTTATACATCATAAGTTGACAATGATGCATGAAACCCACCGAAAAGTTTACCCATATTTTGGTAAACTATACAAATATGACGTCAGCATTCCGGAGCAAAGTTTAGATATTCCCATGACAGAAGTCATCACCGCCGACGGCTGGGAAGACGAGAGGCTTGTGACTGTAGTCAATTCAAGTCTCCCCGGACCCTCAATCATCGCCTACGTGGGGCAGAGACTCAAAGTGAAGGTTATAAATGAGCTACAATCAGATACTGTTTCAATCCATTGGCATGGTCTTCCCCAGTACAACACTCCGTGGATGGACGGAGTGGCGTATGTCTCGCAGTGCCCAATACTTCCGGGTCAGTCATTTACATATGAGTTCATGGCAGAACCAAAGGGAACTTATTGGTACCACTCACACGTAGGTTCTCAACGCACAAAGGGACTTAATGGTGCGTTGATCATTCGAGAGAGAAACCCGAGATGGGATGTACCAGAACACATTCTTACTGTTCAGGGATGGAACCATGACTGGGACTCGGATATGGATCATCAGAAAATGGTGTATGGAGTATTTGAAAATCGAACATTGCTTCCATCTTCGAAATCGTTGGATGGCACCTCATTTAGCCGGTTCAAACTTACGTCAGCTCTGATAAACGGAAGGGGGAGAGTTTACTACGACATGGACGCCAATATTCATAACAACGCACCGCTTGAAATTTTCTCGGTAACACAACAACTGGAGTATAGGTTTAGGGTTATAAATGTTGGAGGTTTATATCCATTTAGGCTGTCGGTAGATGATCACAACATGACACTTATTGCGTCAGATGGCTACGACTTTCAACCAGAACCTGCGGAGTCATTCATTATAAGTCCAGGAGAACGATATGATTTCATTCTCCGCGCAGATCAGCCGATCGGAAATTACTGGATCCGTGCGGAATCGCTAGAAATTAACAATATGCACAAAGTTGAAGCAATTCTTAGGTACGATACTGCAGCCGCAACTGAACCTACCTCGTCTAAAAAGCAATGCACATCGACCTCTAGATGTACAATCATCAACTGCCCGTTCACCTTCTATCCTGCTTCTGATCATATAGACTGCAAACGTTTTGATAAACTTAAATCTGTTTCAAATAACGACCCCGCCCCTTCATCAAACGGTGACGATGGAGAATTTAAAGAGTATTTTTTGAATTTCGCCTTTCCAGGAACAACTTTTACCCCAGGCTCTGTAAATGGACGAAAATTCAGACTTCCACAAGTGTCAGCTCTGACACAACCTAATGAGATTGAAGAAACGTGTGACAACGTGGACTGTGGAGAAGCAAAACTCTGTGAATGTATGTACACATTACAGATAGACCATGATGACGTGGTCCAGTTTGTTTTCTTAAACATGGGTAAGGGGAGAGGATGGGCGCACCCTATCCATATGCATGGATACTCTTTCTACGTTGTAAAGATGGGATATGCCTCCTATAACGAAACAACAGGGAAATATATCTCACAAAACACCGATATCAACTGTCGAGGGGCAGGCAACCAGGACGAAAGCTTCTGCAATGATGCAACCTGGAGCGATCCAAATTGGCTTGGAGGAAATTTACCAGATGTAGAAATTGCTAATGCACCGCGGAAAGATACAATTGTTATTCCAAGCGGTGGATATGCTGTTGTCAGAATCAAGGCCGATAATCCAGGAGTTTGGATAATGCACTGTCATATAGAATTACACAGCACTGATGGAATGGCAATGCTTCTCAACAACTCATACGGTAGATATCCTCCTGCGCCGAGAGGCTTCCCTCAGTGCCACGGGTTCCCGTCCGCTTTTAGGGAGAACCAGGAAGTTGATAATAAAGAAACTACCAGCACTGAGTCCGGTCCTGATGTCAGAAAAAATACCGAAGATGGTACGTAAAAAAAAAAGTTATTTCTATCATAGTTGTCTCATACTAAATAACGCGAATTTCAATACGTTCATATATTTTATATATTTCAATATACAAGTATGGTCTTTTGTGCTGGTGAATATGATGTGATATGAATATATCTACATTTCTCTGCATGTTCCCATTGACACAATGCTAAGAGACAGTTGCTGCCATATGCCTATAACACCCAGTGCCTCAGTCTATAACAACATTTGCTATTGTGACGTCACCAATCTCTATCGTGACGTCACTAATCTCTATTGTGATGTCAACATTCATTGTTGTCTTCACTTGATTTGCTGTTCAAAATCGGTTCGGAGTAACTAAATAAAGCAAAATGATTTTATCTAAATATAAATGTAAGTAATGAACATGTTAGCAAATATTGTAACAGTCCTATAATACACATTGTTATTGTTGGCAAACTTACATAAATCCTAACCTGACTTTATTCAGTTTGTCCTCAACATCAATGTGTGTTATAGGACTATAACAACATCTGCTAAAACATTCATTGTTTAAATGAAAAAAATGATCTGACTAAAGCCATATGATTGTGAGAAATTTCCAAGCATATATTAAATAATGATGTGTAATATGCGTAGACATATCAGTTTTTTAAAGGAGTTAAGCAGCTTTTAAAGCAGTACCTTTATACTTACAATAAGTTATAAAATAAGTGAAATAAAATACGATTTTAAATTTGCTCTTTCCAAAGAAAAAATGTTCAATCTTTAATTTCAGAAGGGTACACCATGAAGATGTTCTGGGTGACTGTCGCTGTGCTGGGGATTGTAATGCTGCTGTTGCTGGCATACATCTTGCATCTCCGACAACAAGTGAAGACTCTGAAGGCGTCAAAGTCAGTCTATCAATCTACAGATACTCTAGATGTATCCGTCACCAATGTGGCCTTTAAACCCTAGACGTTATCGGACCTTGTGAATTTGTGTGACGATTTCTAACCTTTCCTTAAAGGTCAGCAGTATCAATGGATTTATTTGACAATCAAGTCCAGGCTAGTGCATTGGGGGTGGGGAGGGGCAGGTGGTGTGTGTGTGAAACAATCAGCGCTTTCGTTTTGACATTTCACCTGAGTACCAACAAATAGACAGCAATTCGTATTGTGTCTGGCCCCGGTTTCATCATCGTTCCTTAAGTTAAGGGAACTCCTTAACTTAACATTCTCCATAGGAAAGCATTACAGAATTTAAGGAAAGTTCATTAACTTAGGATTTCCCCATTAAATTCCGTAATGCTTCCCTATGGAGAAGTTAATGAGTTTCCTTAAGTAAAGGAACGTTGATGAAACCGGGGGCTGATCCCCTACTTGGAAACTCTCCTTTTGGAAACAGGAAACGACAGATCCGTTCAAAATCTGTCATTTGAACATCAGGTTTGATCTTAATTTTCTTATTGTTAACTGACTAAACGAACGTGGCTTTTAAGATAGTATTATATACATGTTAATATATACACAATGTATATCATAATTATCGTTTTGAAGTTCAATTTTTGTATATATCTTTTTTATTATATTGTATTCGTTTTATTTTAATACTATATACAATTTTCAATCGAAACGTACAGTGTTCAATACAAATATATTTTGTAGGTCCATACATATACATATGTACGTACAACCAACGAATAGAATTCACGTATTCAATAACTGAAAGGTATATGGTAAGAGCAATACTTTCTGCGTTAAGACAATTTATTGTTGGGGGTCGAACACAGGTGCCTAACCTCTAGCACTATCCATCACTTTTATATACTGAGATTGTTTTTTTTGTAAACAAACAGGAATTGAAAACTTAATTTGAGAACACCGACACTCGGCTATTGTACTCTTTGATTGACAAAGGAAATAGACGTTTTCGAAAGCTCGCAAATTACGTTTTCAATTCCTGTTTGTGTACAAAAAAAAAACAATCTCAGTATATATCATTCATACCGAACTGATGAATCTTATTCCTAATTTCATCACTTTTACTTTAAAATCAAAAAGAAAATAATAATGAATACCGAAGCGTCAACAAAACCATAATCAGACCTCAAAATCGATTAAATTAGGGGCAAAATTCAATCTTCTGTGGGAAAAGAAAATTAGATCTAAACATAATTCTAAAGGGCCTAGCTAGAGAGGGAAAAACAATCCATTAGTTATATACACAATTTGTGAAATCCATAGTGAGGGAAGAAGAATGGTTTGTTTGATATACATCTTCGTTATGTCGGGAAGGCGTGATGCTATTTGCTGATACATATGCTAAATGGTTAATCATAATGTCAGTTGATATACTCTATGTATGCACTAAGTAGAGTCCAGATATACCTTGTTTTTGTCCTCTCATCTCAGCATGGGTTGAAGGTGAGGTGAGGTGTATGGTTTCGAGATGACCTTTATTCAACCTCTTTTTATCAGGACAACTCTTTCATGTTCAGTTGGCGATGTTGAAATTTTAAGGGTTGGGTGATATTTGCATTACCGAAAAGGTTCGCCGTCGTGTTAAATTGTGGGACTCCATACTACTGTGAAAACTACATTGTATATCCATGTATAATTATGTTCAATGTCTGAATGAATGCTGTTATTTTTATTGTCAAAATTATTCATCACATATCAAGTAAAGATAAGTAAGCAGAAATATATGCATCAAGCAAAATGATATTACATTAAAAAATGACATGGATTACTTATAACTTTTATTGAATGGCTGTATAAGTACAATGCAATATTTCATAATTTAGCTTTGTTTAAAATTCACGAAATAAACATGATGTGTATGTACTTCTTTATTCATGTCGTTATGAATGGTTTAAATATCTTTGCTGTTCACGCAACTATGATTTTTCTCGATATCTCCCCTATTAAATTACCATATTTTTAAGGTCATTTATGAACTGTAAGTAAATATTCGGAAACGTCCTTCGCGCCATAGTTTTATTTTTTATTTCTTTTTAAATACTCATTAAGACCTTTAGTATAATTAATGCTTTATATATTACAGCTCCTACATGTTGCAATCATATCTGTGTACATCAAGGCTTCAGGGCTAACGATTAAAAATCCAATATTGAGATATACATGTGTGAAAGAAACAGTAAAACCCGGTTGCACCAAAAGTCTGGTTCTTACTTTTTATTTTTTTTTCTGATTTGACTTTTTTTCTGCAGTTTTATCATGATTGTACATATATTCATCCAATTTCAATTTCTTATAATTTAATGAATGCGTGTTGAAGTTTCGGTAAAGTTCGATGTCGTTGAATGTTGACAATATACAATGTATTGCATGCTTCATGTTACATCGTTGATTTGTGAGTATTACAAATTTGAAATTAATGAAACTAATATTTAGTATAATATAACGCACAGTAACTGCATGTTTTGTGAATATAACTATCATGGGTTTTACGACCAAATGATTAACATAATGTTTTTATGTAAATAGTTCACAGTATCAATTGGATTTTTACAAAAATAAATGATATATTTGTAATAATTACGACTTAATTGATTATTTATTTCAGGAATAAAATGTACATTTAGAAAAAAAAAAACAACCATCAGCCGTGACAGTTCAACCTAACGGTGTATGTGCGCTACGAAATAAAGTTAGCGACCATTGTTTGAAAAAATTCCATTAGGTAAACATGACGTGTTATTGTCAACTTACAGATATGGATAAGTTATGCCTTAAAATAATGTCTATAGGCTTGTATACAACCACTTGTGTTAACTTAATGAGATTTTTATTTTTTTCATTTCAAAATATTTTGTTAAATCAATATGATTTAAAGGGATTGAGCAACAGGTTAGGCCTATACAAGCTCTCTCCCTGGAGGTACATAAACATCTCAAACATAACTTAAATCTTAGATACATAAAAGCAAAGGTATAGATTAGCACATCGATTATGTATGTACACACAAACAGCAAGCATGCATAAATACATAGTGAATACAAACACACACGCATATGTACGTGCATAGACTGAGATGTTTAAGCCGGTCAAAGTTTAAATTAGGAATTTTTAGCCCTTTTTATGTCATATTCTGGTTAAACAACTATCGAACTCTCTTATTTAAAAGACTTATGACAACTAAACGTCTTATGTTATAGCTTTCCCTTAATGTATTTGACCTCAGTACAGTGTATGTTTTAATGACTTTGTATGTTGTCATGTTGTGAAGTTTGCCGTTATAAATATATCGGTTATCCTAATAACCACTGATCCATGAGAAGCAGCATCACATCGACTTTTAAGTTGTATTTGCTTTGTCGTTACCATGGATACTAAACAAATTATATCGTTATAACGACATGTTACATGTATATCGTCTAATAGAGATTTTAAAATTGCTAAATGATGAAATGTGTGCCGTCATAACGATATCGGTTATCCTAATAACCACTGATCCATGAGAAGCAGCTTCATATCGACTTTTCAGTAGAATTTGCTTTGTCGTTACCATGGATACTAAACAAATTATATCGTTATAACGACAAGCTACATGTATATCGTCTAATAGAGATTTTAAAATTGCTAAATGATGAAATGCGTGCTGTCAGAATGATATCGGTTATCCTAATAACCACTGATCCATGAGAAGTAGCATCATATCGACTCAGATCAGATGAATTTGCTTTGTCGTTACCATGGATACTAAACGAATGATATCGTTATAACGAAAAGCTACATGTATATCGTCTTATAAAGATTAAGTGTTACACGGCTGTCATTGGCCCAGGTTGCAAGAACATTCCTTAAATTAAAGGAAACAACCATATCCTTAGGAGAGTGGAAAATCCTAAGTAATGCAACTTCTGTATTGCATCCCTATGAATATTTTGAAATTGAAGTTTTCTTACAGTACTTAAAGAGCTTTCATGAAACAGTAGTGGTTTCTGCAGGGTACTCAACTACATGTAGCTCTCTGTCTTATAGAAATTACCTCCCTTTGTACACAACTACATGTAGCTATCTGTCCTATAGAAATTACCTCCCTTTGTACTCAACTACATGTTGCTCTCTGTCTTATAGAAATAACCCCCCGTTGTACTCAACTACATGTTGATCCCTGTCTTATAGAAATAACCCCCGTTGTACTCAACTACATGTAGCTCTCTGTCTTATAGAAATTACCTCCATTTGTACTCAACTACATGTAGCTCACTGTCTTATAGAAATTACCTCCCTTTGTACTCAACTACATGTTGCTCCCTGTCTTATAGAAATAACCCCCGTTGTACTCAACTACATGTAGCTCTCTGTCTTATAGAAATTACCTCCCTTTGTACTCAACTACATGTAGCTCTCTGTCTTATAGAAATAACCTCCCTTTGTACTCAACTACATGTTGCTCCCTGTCTTATAGAAATAACCCCCCGTTGTACTCAACTACATGTAGCTCTCTGTCTTATAGAAATTAGCTCCCTTTGTACTCAACTACATGTAGCTCACTGTCTTATAGAAATTACCTCCCTTTGTACTCAACTACATGTAGCTCTCTGTCTTATAGAAATTACCTCCCTTTGTACTCAACTACATGTAGCTCTCTGTCTTATAGAAATTACCTCCCTTTGTACTCAACTACATGTTGCTCCCTGTCTTATAGAAATAACCCCCCGTTGTACTCAACTACATGTAGCTCACTGTCTTATAGAAATTACATCCCTTTGTACTCAACTACATGTTGCTCACTGTCTTATAGAAATTACCCCCCTTTGTACTCAACTACATGTTGCTCCCTGTCTTATAGAAATAACCCCCCGTTGTACTCAACTACATGTAGCTCTCTGTCTTATAGAAATTACCTCCCTTTGTACTCAACTACATGTTGCTCCCTGTCTTATAGAAATAACCCCCCGTTGTACTCAACTACATGTAGCTCTCTGTCTTATAGAAATTACCTCCCTTTGTACTCAACTACATGTAGCTCACTGTCTTATAGAAATTACCTCCCTTTGTACTCAACTACATGTAGCTCTCTGTCTTATAGAAATTACCCCCCTTTGTACTCAACTACATGTAGCTCTCTGTCTTATAGAAATTACCTCCCTTTGTACTCAACTACATGTAGCTCTCTGTCTTATAGAAATTATCTCCCTTTGTACACAACTACATGTAGCTCTCTGTCTTATAGAAATTACCTCCCTTTGTACACAACTACATGTAGCTCTCTGTCCTATAGAAATTATCTCCCTTTGTACACAACTACATGTAGCTCTCTGTCTTATGAAAATTACCTCCCTTTGTACACAACTACATGTAGCTCTCTGTCTTATGAAAATTACCTCCCTTTGTACACAACTACATGTAGCTCTCTGTCTTATAGAAATTACCTCCCTTTGTACTCAACTACATGTAGCTCTCTGTCTTATAGAAATTACCTCCCTTTGTACTCAACTACATGTAGCTCTCTGTCTTATGAAAATTACCTCCCTTTGTACTCAACTACATGTAGCTCTTTGTCTTATGAAAATTACCTCCCTTTGTACTCAACTATATGTAGCTCTTTGTCTTATGAAAATTACTTCCCTTCGAACGATCATTGCATTTTCAGGAGCTCTAAACTATCCGACACTTATACCTTGTAGCAGTTAAAATCTGTATAATTGTACAGTGACATTTGATCAGATGACGTTGGGGTAAAGATTTGAAACATAAGCTTGACCTTTGATCCAATGATCTTGACCTTATTTAGATAAATGCATATTGCACTTCAAGATTTTTGATCTTTTGATCGAAAAACCTTTAGGGGCAAGGTCATGACGTGTCAGTGTTTTAGTTTTACTTAAACTTTATATATATAGTACGATGACACTGCAAACTCTATCCAAGCAGCATTTCCGACTATGGAGTCAGATTGTAGTGGAGCAAGAGAAAGTTTCGCAAATAAAAGCTAATATATCCTGTCCTGATGAAACTAAAATTTGACAAATAGTTTCTGGAGTGTCCTGTTATAGCTAGAACCTTTAAACCCTTAACCGGGTGGACGCATTTATGATTGGCTTGGAATGGATGCATTGAATGCTGTTTATGGTTATTTTCAGTATGTCTTTCAGTATTTGAGTACATGATTATGATGTAGAGTCGTGGGCCTTAATGGCCAAAGTTGCCCAAATGTGAATGGATAATTGAAAGTTATTTGTATGAGATGTTTTCACCACCATTAACTATAATCAGATTATAATAGTACATACATGACTTTAGTATTTAAAGGCCCAATATACGTAACTTCCGGACATTTTTCGGGATCCTGAAAAGTTTAAAAAAAAAATTCAGTTGATAATCATGCAAAAATAACTCCTAAAGTTAATCAGTTAATAGGCTTGGTTTTCGCTTCAAGTTTTGTCGAAAATTACGTTTATTGGTCCGTTAAGGCCAATTTGTGCCCGCTGGCTTCTTCTGTCATTGACCCAGGCGCTCTACGTTCAGATGACCGAATGAGGTCGACAAGGAGCCTAATAAACAACAAACATTTCCTGTTGTAATAAAAACTACTAAAGTAAAGGGAACAGAAAGATCACTTACATAATAATTATAAGTATGATAATCATCACGTTTATAGTATTCTACCTTAAAATAGTTTCCTTAATTGAAAAAAAAAATATATCAGAGAATACCAAATCGTCAACAAAACCATTATCCGAGCTCTAAAATTATTAAACTAGAGGCAAAATAGGAACAAATGAAAGATTTACATGGAGACTCTCGAAAAAGCACAAGAGAATAAGACAAGGTGTTCCGGAAGAGTAAGCGTCTTCTGCTTCATCAACGACACCCGCCATGTAAATCTTGGTCACATCCAAGTAAGCGTCAATCCTCAAAATGAGAACCGAGTCATCATTGTCAATCACAACAAGTAACCACACTAATAAGCAAACTCCAAAACGTCCATCTTCATATCACACAAAGATACAGAATATTTCTCGATGAAATCAATATGGCGACCATAAAACTTGTCCACAGTCTTCATCAAACTGCATCTCACGAATCCCTGTGCCGTAAGTTTTAACAAGCTTTTGTTCCCCGTCCTGATAAGCCGTTCGACAAATTCAGCCTCGTATGAAAACAAAAACAAGTCAGCCAATTGTGGGGAACAATTAATGCCCATTGGAATGTCAACAGTCTGTTGGATAATCTTTACTATATCTTCAGTATATTTCAATCTAGCTTTTGTTGTGTTTTTCACAAAGTATGCTCCAAGATAGCTCACAACCCTGCAATTGTATCACCGTTCAACTTTTTTTGGATAAGAAAGCTGTCATAATGAAAGACCGAAGACGTTCTTTCAGTTTGGTATGTGGTATGGTAGTGTACAGGGTGGAAAAATCAGAAGTTTTGATGGACTTCAGTTCAGTGTTTCGTGTAAAATATGTGATTTTAGAGTTTGTATTTTATTTATTTTTTTACGCACTAAGGTTTTTTAATATTGTTTTTTGTAAAAATATAATTTCCTTAATTGTGCTATATCGTTGAAGGTGGCAGTTGACATAAAATAAAGATGAGGCATAAATTCATAATTCATATTCATTTATACTCGAAAATGTTGGCAACTAAAGCCCGTGGTATAATGTACCCCAACTAGCTTCATCTGTCAGAATAATTTACATTCAGTGTATTCACATCTAAATTTCTGTAATCCACGGACATTTCATGACACCATTTGCCCGCGGCTCCGTATATTAGGGTTGTTAAGCTAATTCAATTTACATACGGATAGGTCGGGGTAACCAGTTAATACATACACACGTGCGGGATGAAAAAGGTCGTGTTTGATGTGCATCTAGCGTGTGATACGACGATCGTAATTTACTATATTAGAAAGGATCGTATGTAATGATATAATGTTTGTGCCATTTCCCACAGTTTAAACAGCTTATGTTCTGAATATATTCAGCATGGATTTAGCTTCAATAACCGTGACGTAACCGCTTATCAACACGTGTGACAGGCGCATGACGAGCGTATAGAACTGGAAACTAGTGTGAAAATGTTTTGATGTCGTTTATCTTTGTTTTTCCGTAGATCTCCTTCTATTGTTTTCAAATGATATCTTTCAAAATTGGTAGGCTTAGTCAGCATGACGTGAGGACGTGATTTCCTTGACTGGAACTTTGATTCGACTATATTTACTTCGAGTTATGACCCTTCGAGGCAATATATAGAAAATGTGTGTACTTTTGCTTGTTTTTGTGTGCACAACTACAGACAATCTACAAGTCAGAAATGTATCAGTATACTTCTGACAGAGTCCGATGGGAGTATCATGCCCCCCAATTGCGGTACTCCTGGTGTATAAGTTACATAGCCGTCACTCTCCTGGTTACGTACATATGTATGTATTTACTTGTGTTGGTGTATGTGTGGATGTGTGCGTGTGAGTGTGTGCTTATTAGACGTGTAAAATTGTATTCTTTCTACTTGTAATGTTGATGATCTCCGCGCCGTTCAGTAAACTTCTCTCTGTTGCGTTAAGATCTGAGAAAATCCCATAGGGGGTCATGTCCCGATGACCTCTTGCATTAGTCAATCAAATTACTACTGTCAGAATCGTGAAAGTGAATTTTTGAGGCGACAAATCTTGCATAATCGCATTTGTCCGTTTAGTCATTTCGTCAAGGAAAAGTTGATATCGAATAATATGACGAAATGACTTGTTGCAAGATGACTTGTTGCAAGATGACAGGTAATTGGGAAATTATTTTGGTGTTAAGTTAAGAGGCGACAAAGGTCTTCTGAACGAGACCTCTTATGGGATGATGTCAGATTCTTGTAAACGGAGTTAGAGCAAGGATCTGTATTTGAATATGATTGATGAGTCGTAAGGCTTTCGGCAAATAAAGAATCTGTGAGAGGAGCGGCATGCTTCACACTTTCACATCGACGTTTTCTAAATAATAAGGCGATGTAGAGGTACTAATCATCGACACCACCAAGTGAAGAACATGGCGAGAAGGAGCGTCACGTCTGGCCTTCCCAATATTACCCACAAGACGTAATGCTGACCCAATGCCGTCGAGTTCTATAATATATGCCTTCGAGTGTTCATATGCTTCAATTGTTTATTATTAAAATCTACCGATTTCTGTTATTGTTGAATCTTGAAGTCATATATACATTGTTGACGATTTCGCGTCACAAATGCAAACAAAAATTCGCAGGCGAATTTGTTGTAGCCTGTACTACAAGCAATGAAGTAAAAAATGGACGAGTCTAACAAAGTATAACTATCATGAATATAAACATGTACCAACTTTCAAGTGTCGCTGCCAAAATTTGCAAAAAGGTACCAAAAAGTAACATCCCCTCCTCCTTTTCAGTAGGTCACAGTTACGTTAGAGATGATCCGAAGCAGGTCACGGTGTTCCGAAGCAGCTCAGAATTAAATAAACTTTTCGGAATAGATTTATGTGCAAACTCACATTGAATTCTGTAACGATGCCTGGTGCTCGTTATGACATTATATGCTTTGTTAATTGATTATTCTGCGCCGATTTTGAGTGTGTTCATTAAGCCCTGATAAATAAGCCAATCATTGTCACCACTGTCCTCAATAACAACAATCTATTTAGCCAATATTCTCTTGATTTATAAACCTTTTTGTGGGACACTTTTTACTGATGTACCTTCCATTTTGACAGTTATAACATTTTGAATTGACAAACCTACAGTCAAAGATATCTCAGACAGTGACCGGCTAGAATGCATTAATACTTTGATGTTTTTGATTTGGACATCTGACCCTATTTTGCAAAATTAATATTCATCGGGGTTACGAGTTTTGTCAATTCTCTTGTTAACTTAGATTCGATCTCTATAACTAACAAGATCTCATTATTCTTGATCAAAAACAATGTCCTTCTTCGCTAAATAAATTCTTCTGAATCACTATGGGCAAGATTTATGGTCGCCATCTTAGTCTCATTGAGAAATATTCTGTATCTTTAAGTGATATGAAGATGGACGTATTGTGGTGTGCTCATGAGTGTGTTTACTTGTGATTGACAATAATACTCGGTTCCCATTTTTAGAACTGTGTTTACTTGGATGTGACAAAGATTTGTAATGGCGGGTGTCGTCGATGAAGCAGAAGACGCTTAATCTTCCGGAACACCTGGTCTTATTCTCTTGTACTTTTACAGGGGTCTCCATGTTAATCTTTCCTTTGTTCATAGTTTGTCCCTGGTTTAATCCATTTTGAGTTCGGATTATGATTTTGCTAACGCTTCGGTATTCTCATTAATTTATTTTCACTTCACTGCGTAACCCACTTACCAGTCTTTATTTCAGGGCCTGGTGGAGAAATTCACGAACTTTGCAACATTTGGCCAGTTTCAGTATGTGTACTAAATATTCTGACATTATGATCGTTCTGGAATCTGCTCCACATCAGGCCATCCTCGTTTGAAGCTGCAACATATTAAGTTTAATCTTCAATCAATTTTGAGGATTGAAGCTTACTATGATGTGACCAAGATTTACATGGTTTATGTCGTCGATGAAGCAGAAGACGCTTACTTCTCCGGAACACCTGGTCTTATTCTCTTGTACTTTTACGAGGGTCTCCATGTAAATCCTTTTTTGCCTCTAGTTTAATCGATTTTGAGTTTGGATTAAGGTTTGGTTGACGCTTTTGTTTCCAGATTTTATTTTTGTACTAGACATGACTCAATGCAAGGTGTTAATTGTGTTCAAACATTTATTTTTAATTTTGATAAAAGAATGTGAAAAAAATTTCAGTTTGAGTTTCAAGTGTAAGTATCTGCGTTTCAATATGCGATGCGGCTTTATCGTAATATGGAACACTTATATGATCCGTTAAAACACGATGTGCAACAAATAAATATGCCACCGTATAAAGAAAAAAAAACAACAGATTTTATGTGTTGGTAAACTAGACACAAAACAGAAAACAGGGTAATATTGAAAGTATGAACAAGTGCAACATATTTCTTACTTGTGCTCTTGTCCATATTTTGAAAAGTTCAATTTTCAGAAATGTATTACCATAAAAGTATTTCCCTGTCACACTTGAGAATCATATAATGCAAATAAAGTCGAAAGCTTGAATAATCATAAAAGAAAACAATGAACACATTTCAAAAGTTTACTTTTGATATCTATTCATTTAATCGCCATTCAATTCCAAAAATTTGTCTTCAAGCTTAATCATGGGCTCAGTATCCGTTGTATTTCTATTTTCATCATAAGATACTAGATTATTGTCAACTATGATACCTGGATCATCATCCTTTTGCCTTTTAGGTCTTGAAGCTGAAAATAGCAACATATAATGCATTAGGTATTGATGCTGAAAATTACAGCATGTTAGGGCGTGAAGCTGAAAATAACAACATATTAGATTGAAATATCCAGCTGAAGATTTTTTTTAAAAACTTCTATCTTGTCTCAGCTAATATTAAAGATATGAATAAGAAAATAAGGATCTAGTAACATGCATTAATGGCCTTTACCTAATCCGCTTATTGCCTACGTTGTATATAATGGTGTATATGATTTAATTGACTTCTTGTGCAATGACGTTGATCAATAAACATTACATTCAGCGTAAGAATTTAATGGTGAATATCTATAACTTTAATTGATTTATCAGTTATTGAAGTTTAACAATCAACTTATATTCGAATAATGAATATAGAAAGACGACATGTGTGTAAAAAGGCAATCAGAAAACAAAACTAATATAATCTAAGTATACAATTCAGACACAAAAAAGGTATTGACAAGTGGCTGATTTTGAAACCACTTCCGGTGGCCTAATGCAATGATTCAAATAATAAACAGTGGGTGCGTAGTTTATAGTTGTAGTACTAATTATAATCTAGAACAGCAAAATGTGCATCTGATATCTTCTTCTTCATTGGAGTTTTACTTTCATTTAATACCAGAACATCATTCAGAGACGTACGATTTTATTTTATTTTATTTTATTTTTTTCCGATAGTTCTCAATCTTTTTATTTCACACCAACCTGGAAACTTCTTGTGTAAAAAGTAGATGCAAACTGTCGAACATATTACTACGCCTAGAGCTGCCACTAAAATTAATGACGTAAAGATGTGCGATTTATCAACCCCATCTTCAATATGGTTGGTCCTGTTGGCTCCTGTCAAAATGGTATCTCCTGAAAGATAAAATCTGATATTAACCTTATTTTTTGTTTATATGTCTGTAGAGCTAAAGTGGGTTTAGATATGCCAAGTACATATACCCACCCCTAAATAAAATACTTTTCTCCCGACTCAGTCGGTTTCACAACACCTTCAATGTTAAAAGTCTGGCATAAATAACTATATTTAAAAGCCTTTAAATCTCAAAGGCAGTGTACAGTATTGTACGACATTTTGTGTACAATGAATTATCCCTGTAATAATAGTTACATACATATAATAAATGGTTGATCTGTACTACAACTAGTATTTACATGATGAAATGAATTATGCAATTTTGTCTATAGGATGTAAACATACGGAAAATCAATTATTTGGGAAACGACATGCGTTTGTATAATTACGACATCATACTTGTCTTTCTAATGGAGCAATTTTTCACTTCAGTTAAATTGTCTAGCAACATATAAGAAACGTGCTCAAAACTATCAGTCAAAGATTCAATTAAATCGTTTAAATTTCGAACCAAAACGATATACAATATTATTGAAATAAAATGATTTCTGCAATTTGAAAGATGACTTAACACAAACATATGCTGCACATTTTAAATTTAGTAGTAGATACAGTTTAACGAAAAAATAAATTAAACTGCATCATACTGTTGTTTCGTCCACCTAGGACTCTTCAGTGATGTTAGGGGGCAAAAGGTGGGAGTCCAAAATTTCTAAACTATATATAACTTTATAAACTTTATTTATTTTACAACAATTATATATAAACTTTAGTTATTTTACAACAATTATGAAACAAGTTATACAACTTATATTAATCACTCTTGTTGGCCCGGGTGTTAGCGCGCGAGGGGTCTTATTGTGGGAGGAAACCGGAGTACCCGGAGAAAACCCACGTGGTCGGGCAGGTGACCCCATACCTTTTCACGTCCGGTCGGGGAGTCGAACCCCGGTTGCCTTGGTGAAAGGCAAGTGCGCTATCCACTGCACCACCCGACCACCCTTTCTAAACTAATGTAGTAGAAGAAGGGTCAGGTGCGTAAAAACAATTTATGAATTGGGAAGTAAAATTAAACTAGTTCTGTGTAATTTCAAATCGTTTACTACGAAAATGACCCCTGTTATTATACTTGTACTACAAAACTACAAAAAAATAAAATACATAAAAGTAAAAAAAAAAAAAATAAAAAAAAAAATTAAATTAAATAAACGTACGTGATAAAAGAATTTTCGGCGGAACTGAAAAAGGCTGAGATCTGCTCCAAGGATTCTTTAACGGATTTGAACTGCTCCATAACACCTGTCAGGTAAGACGAAATATTGCTAGAATCAATCAATTAATTTATTAATTTATTTCAAAACCAACTCATACACTCTTATGTATTATCTAGTTACCCACTTCTGCGCGTTACCGATTACCGCGCAGCTGTTTTATCAACCAATATCTCGGTCCTATCTAACATGCTGGATAATTCACAGGGACAATTTCGTCTGTAAACTGACACAAGAATTACCGCAAGTTCGTACAGGAAACATAAGTATTCCTTACCGAATGAAAAACACGCTAAAATATCGTCGACAAAATGAACATGTATCTGAAAAAAGAGTGATTCATTTCACTCATGAACTAGTTGTTTTTTTGTAATCTGACAAACGTACAAAATCAGGACACATCTTCTTGCCGATTTTTTGCTATTTCTAAAGAGCGAAGGGGATATTCTTATACCGCTAAACGCTGTTTGCAATGAAAATAAATAAAATTGAAATCATTTTTTAAAAGTTCCTGATATCGTCCAAGTTGACATATTGAAAAATCGATAAATAAATTGAAATTTTCAAAAAAAAAAAAAAAAAAATTTGACGATCAAAGAACATGTTTTTACATCAAAAGAATTTCTTGTTCATGCAGTACACTGTGGCGATTTTCTCATTAGTGAAATCGAGTTGTCTTTCTTAGGACACTTAATAAAAATAGCCGCGCGGAATTAGGTAACGACTACTTCCGGGATGGAATTTTTTTAAATACAGTTTCATGTTGCTAGTTTTTTGTTTCCATCAGTAGATTTTGCGCATATATATAACAAACATTCGTAAATCTATTAGTATTCTATCAATTTAAATACGTTATCGCAGCTGTCTATTAAGTGCGCGGAAATCTGTAACGCGAGGATATATATGTGCTCACTTTCTCGTGTACATACTGTTTTTGCGATAGTGTTTTACCTCCACATAGTAATCCCCTGCCTGTATATCATGGAATGTATGCGAGTATTCTGTTGTATTTGCTGGTATCTGTAAGCAAATAAGATAGTCACATGAGTCTATATACATTTATTGAATATTATTCCATACCAGATGAATAATCAATTATATTCATATTAAGCAGAAAGAATTTGGGCCTATATACATATAGCTTGTATTTACGTGAAGACAAATTCTTTATTAGAATAACGTATATATACATCTTAACATAAAAGACATATAAATTATTTTGATAATGTTGAATGAAAAACTAAAGTGAAAACAAAATAGATGTTTTTTATATGAAAAAAAAGTCCCTTATAAAATTAATATTGGCATACATATACAAGTACATTATCAAATTTTGTCTGTCAAAGTAAGATTTTGTTCAGACGCTACAATGTAACTACATAAAAAACCCACCAACAACAAAATACACAAACAACAAAGAAATAAAGTGCTTACCTCATACGTCTGTACTGATGGAATTATTATAATTGGTTCTGGATACTTGTGGAGCTCAATTCGATAGCTTATTTTCCCATGTAACAGTCTTGAAGGGATAGGTTCAACAACAACATGTATTACCCCTTTAGTTGGGAAACCAGCTACGGCAATGGCAGACTTCCACCCAAGGCCTAAGTGGGTTAGTTTTGCGTTCTTTGTAACTACAAACAAAAGTTTCAGAAAAAGATAGAGCAAAGAAACCAATTTTCTCTCATATCTCGCCATGTTGGATAGAGGTTGCCCATGTAAGAAAGCTATGTAAGAAAAATCTATCTTACATAGCATTTCACGCGACGTGACGTCACAATGGCTCAACAATGACGTAACGTAACGAATACGGTAAACTCTGATGCCGGAAAGAGAAAACGACGGCGTGATAAAATTAAAACCTTTCATAAAATTTTAGCCATAAACACCGGGAAGAGGAGATTAATTTTTCTGCGCAAACTTTGTTTGCAAATATAGGGTATGCTTAAACTCGCTGTCTAATTCGTTTTCGTCAAAAAAGCTCAAGGACAAGTTGAATTTCAAAATGGTAGCCTGTTTAAACATATTTTCATATATTGATATATTATAAGACTCTTTCATTATGTGTGTATGTAGGATAGGGATATTCCACCCTCGGGATCACAAAATGTGGTAAAACCCTCGGCAAGCCTCGGGTTTCACCACATTTTGTGACCCCTCGGGTGGAATATCCCTATCCTACATACACGCATATGAAAGAGTCTTAAATATACATTACTTTAACATAAAACATGGGAAATATCACGAAATAGCTACTAGTCACAAAACTCTCATTACGAAGCTTGATAATAAATTCTGTCGAATTACTGGCATCCTAGGAAATATATTTTAACGCGGTGGGAAAGGCATTTTATCGCGAAACATTTTTCCTGTATTTAGTAATACATAAGATATTCACACTTATTGTTAAAAATGTGATACAATCATAACTACACTTTGGAAAGGCTTTTAGTACGCAACATCTTTTGTATGTATAAAGAGAAACGTAATTCAAAAGATATACACATTTACTGCTAAAAACTGTGATGACACAATAATACACTGGGGAAAGACTTTTAGCACGCAATCCCTTTTTCCTGTTTACAGAGAAACGTAATGCTAAGGTAAACACACTTACTGTTAAAAACTGTGATGAGATATGTCAGCACCGGGTGTTCTGATGACAATGGGATGAGGTGAAGGACGTACAAGTAACAGCCGTGATGAGTACAATTTGACCTACATGTTTTAGATACTCCATACGACAGTGTTGTGTGTATTGTCTGCAACAGATTGAAACATTTTAAAATGAAAAATAAATATATAATAAAACTTAACAATCATCAGGATGGACAATAAGTTTAATTTAATTTTACTGCTGTAGAATTATGTTTAAGAAAACCGAGGCTTTAAAAAAATCATAACCAGAACTCAGAATCGATTAAACTTGGGGCAACATATGAACAAAGAAAATATTTACATAGAGACCCTTGTTAAAGAACAAGACAATAAGACCAGGTTTTCAGGAAGAGTAAGCGTCTTATTCTGCTTCAACGACGACACCCGCCATGTAAATCTTTGTCGCATCCAAGTAAACATCGAGTCCTCGAAATGAGAACCGAGTCATTTTCAATCACAACAAGTAAGCATTCTAATGAGCAATGTCGACATCGATCACGAAAATCACGAAATTCAGAGCAAGCTCTTGAATAACGAATCAACTGCGACAGTTAAACAATATACCTTTAAGTTGGAAAAGCAAGGATGTTACTATCAAAGAAATGGAAAGTTCACAATAGGAAAATTGAAATCGCCACGTTTATCGTATGACTTAGTAGTAAGCTCTCCATGTTGGTCATAGTTTAAGTAGAGATCGCAATAAGCAGCTGCTGTAGAAGAGTATGTTGTGGCCTTTATTTCAAGTTCAGAAGGGTATATACGATCAGTTTGTTCACAGCTTGTAATGTATGCATTTGTATATACATGTACGAAACACTTGAACAAATAATTTGCAGTTAATATAGTATTAAGTTTTGAAATAAGCAATCTAAATTGAATAAAACAAACATTTTGGCATAAAATTTAATTTATAAATACAATGTATGTATATACCGAATACTTTGAGGAATTGTTTTTCTCATTCGGATCAAATATAAAATATTGAAATCTTAAATATTTAGTTGCAAGTGAGAGGACTCTGGTATCAGGCTACATTATGTCAGATAGCTGAATTCGGGGTATCCCAGCGTTAACATTTCTCCTAAAATTGTTCGGAAATAAAACCATTTTATTCTATCGTCTAAAATATTCGATGAACGTTATGTCAGCATTCAGTACAAGGGATTTCCTAACGACAATTTGGAAGATATATTCCCAGCTACTGCATCAAGCTCCGATACATTTACATACTTGAAAATTAAAAACAAATTGTCGCTAAGCTGTTTATTTAGTTAACTTTGAAATTGACACCGGCTTCGTCATGCTTGTTCATTCTGAGTTCACGATGATCTTGTTCTACAAAAGCTCGCAAAGCGAAATTGTATCCCGTTTATAAATATAAGGAAAGAAAACTTATGCAGTCATTGGTGTCAATTTTCCGACACATGAGACATGAAATGCATCAGTTGCAGTAAATGGATCTCTGGACGGTAATGCTGAGACAGGTACAATCTGGCACGCGGTCGACCTTAGCAGTTTTGTTCGTCACATGGCTATACTCAGAAAGCATTAATGAAACCTTATCTAACAATAAGAGTTGAAGATACTCTTCCCGTTGTGTCAAATTGAAACTAATGTGGGACAGAAATGAATATCTCTGTTTTCGATTTGTGTCTCATTTCCTAAATGTTATAGAGAAGGTTCAGGATTCTCTCTGCATTATATACTGGCAATTAACTTTATTTTCTCTAACACTTTGCTACCATACGATTTGCTGTAATGGTGAACTCATTGCGTTGCGCCATCATCAATGGCAGGTGCAATGTATGACGAAATTGATGATGTTGCTTTGGTTTATTTAAAGTGATGACGCGATTTTATTAACCAATATAAAATTTCCATATATTCCATATGTTAAAGCGATTAAATGTAGGGTATAACAAACTATTCACCTAAAATTAATGAAGTTTTCAAATGTCCGAGAAAGCCTCCTACCAATAAGTATTTTTGCTGTATGATTTTGGACTCTTGTCTTATCTGAAGTACTTAGCTGCTGTACTTTTATTTGGAATCTGTTGGATGTGCAATTGAAATTATTTTTGATCTCTGAAATATGTATCCTGGAATTTATTTATTTATGGAAGAACCAATCAGGACAGGTAACAAAAACCTTGCCAAATCTTGTAATTTCACTTTCAGATATATCGACGATGCGTTGTCTATAAACAAAAAGACTTTACTGACCACGTCGATCGTATATACCCTCCTGAACTGGAAATAAAAAACACAAAATAATCTTCTACATTAGCTGCTTACCTGGATCTCTACTTAAACTACGAGCAATATTGGACAGCTTACAACTAAGCTATACGATAAACGTGACGATTTCAATTTACCGATCGTCAACTTTTCATTTCTTGATAGCAACCTCCCTGCTTCTCCAACTTATTTTTATTACATGTCGCAGTTGATTCAATTTAAGCAATATGAAGATGGACGTTTTTGAGTATGCTCATGGTTGTGTTTACTTGTTAAGATTGACAATGATGACGCGGTTCCAATTTTGAGGACTGGGATGTGACAAAGATTTACATGGCGGGTGTCGTCGATGAAGCAAAAGACGCTTACTCTTCCGGAACACTTTGTCTTATTCTCTTCTACTTTTACAAGGGTCTCTATGTAAATTTTCCCTTTGTTCATATTTTGCCGCTAGTTTAATCGATTTTGAGTTCGGATTATGATTTTGTTAACGCTTCGGTATTCTCTAAAAAAATCAAAATACATTTTACACATTTGTTTTTGTTTTAACATATTAGATGTGAGTATATTCATGAAGTGCATCAATGAAACTGTCCGTTACGAACGCACATATAATATAGGTTTTGGTAAAGTACAAGTATCTCACCTTTTTTTGTTTCTCTGTTTTGAAGTGCACTGTTCTTTGATCTGGTAGCCAATAATAATATGGATCTCCGGGCTTATTTTCATCGTGTATACTAGTCATATTGACAATCAAATCTACATGCAAATATAAAAACAGAACTTATGTTGTTAAGCATAAATTTAATTAGTTTATTATCAATAATAATTGATAACTTTGTTGTTAACAAAACAGAAAATGAAAACTGATATTTCAGCCGATTCGTTGTTTCGTAAAGAAAAAGTTCGAAAATTCAATTCTTAATTCCTGTTTTCATAAAAAACAGTTAAGTTTCCTTTAATAAAATCAATCTAGATAATAAAGATAGACTATCATAATAAGATGTTTTAATGCTGAAACCTATTTTAGCGGTACATTTATATGTAATGGTAATATATCGTTTTCCGTGATTTTAATATAGCATAGAATGATTACACTTATATAAGTAGCGGTGTAAATTGTTTTCTTATATATACTTAGTATTGTTTGAATACCGACTGATTGATTCTCTAATCTTTGAATTGGTAATGCGTTTAAATTCAAAGACACTAGATTTAGATTTTTCACAGTGTACGACATGAATATATGAATAGAAAATATATAGTCACCTCGATTCGTCTTGTCAGATGAAATTGAGATATTTATAACAGGTTCACTAGAGACGTTAGATGTCAATAGACCTGTTGTCAGCCTAGTTAGCATACTGGTAACCCCACTAGCTGGTTCATCAACTTCTTTATCCCAGGCAAATCTCGATTTTAACTTCAGTCGGCATTCATCCCATTCTAAAATGTTAATTGAACAGAACTCGTTTTAAAAACAATTGTAACTAACCGATATTGTTTTCAAATGATAGTGAAGTCCTTCTCGAAGATCAGTTTTAAAATACATTTTGTATATACTTGTTTCATTACTATGTTAGTTAAAGGTACATGTATACAATTAGTTCGCATATCGAGTGCTTTGAATTTAGATATATGTAAAACGTAAATTATTTTTGAGTTAGTAAGTCAGCTGCAAACTATTTCAGGTATGTTTGTATTTTGCATTGACTGTTTGAAATTGAACCGCTCCTACTAAACAGCCACATACTTGAAATGTTTTATCGCTTACTTAGGGCCTACTTTAATATATAGTGAATTTCGTACACTAAGCAAGAAACTAGCCAGCAGGTTTCATGTTTCACATGCACAAAAAAAAACTATAGCTAAAGTACATCCTAGTTGTGTTGTTTTATTATCTCAAAACAAATTTAATATCTCTATTTTTTTTCTATCATTGCAACGAGGACGTGATATCCAAATGTTCACGATGAGAAATGAAAAAGAAGAAAGTTAATAACATCTAGTGTAAAACATAAACATGAGAAATACAAAGGAAATCTCTAAATACACCTAGCAGATGCACAATTGGTCATGTTTATGAAAACATTTTAAGTACAACCTATTGTATAAGTCTCATAAAAGCATGCAGTCCATAATAAAATGAAATATAAACTAATAAAACTAATAAAAATATAAAAGGGTACAATTTATGCAGAATAAAACCTCTCCTATATTATTCCAAAGCATCCAAAAAATTATGACGTTCATATATTAATTACATGAACAAGTTATTGAGATTCGGCACATTATATGAGTTATACCTGCATTAACAAAGACTCTCCAGAAGTTCAAAAGACTATAGTTGTTATCATTTCTAGCCAACATACCTCGCTTATTGCGATCAATGCAAATCTGTGGTGGTCTAAAGGAAGCTGGAGTCTATAAGAAAAAGGGATACACAATTGAAAGCGAAACATCTGAAGTAGGTAGACATCATAGGAAAGTATTACATAATGGTAAAATACTATTGCTAAGAATACAGTTATGGAATTGTTTAAAGGGACAGATATACAGTACCATACGAACATATCATGATTATATCATTAAAGCACGTGATGAATTAGCCGGCGAGAAAAAACAACAATACATTGCATTTTTCAACAGATGAGTATATGACCCAAACTTACATTCCATACAAATTAATAGGAATCAGGATTAAACCTAAAACCACAACATGACACGGACAAAACCAGCAGGGGCACAATACCACAGGGATTTAGAAAGTAGGGGGATACATGGTAGCATGGAGCAATAAGTAGCAGAGAAATATCTTAGGGTGTTCGAGAGTCACACAGAATACAAAACAATTAGAAATTAACGAGAAATCAGGGCCCGTATTTTTAAATTCTGATCAGCCCTAAAACATGCTAGTCGTTTACTTAAAAAACATCAGAGAACACCAAAGCGTCAACAAAACCATAATCCAAACTCAAAATATCGATTAAACTTGAGGCAACACAGGAACAAATAAAATATTGACATGGAGACCCTCGTAAAAGTACAAGAGAATAAGACCAGTTGTTCCGAAGAGTATTCGTCTTCTGCTTCTTTGACAGCACCAGCCATGTAAATTTTGGTCACAACCACATAAGCATCAATCCTCAAAATGAGAACTGCGTCATCATTGTCAATCACAACAAGTAAGCACACTAATAAGGAAACTCAAAAAACGTCTATCTTCATATCACACAAAGATACAGAATATTTCTCGATGAAATCAAAATGGCGACCATTAAACCTGCCGATACATTGCAATCGTCATCAACCTGCATCTGTCGAATCCCTGTGCTGTAAGTTTGTACTTAGTATACAAAATTGTATTTGTGAGACACCTTTATATTTGTTTTTAAAGCATGTAGAAGTCATTTGGAGACTTTAGATTAATTAAAGCTTTTCGGTTTAGTTTGTGTTTTAGGTCCTATCACATTGTAGTCATAACGAGTAAGGACTTGGTGATAGAAGAAAACTACAGAACTCGAAGAAAAACCACCGTATCCTGAGACTGCCGCACTAGGGCTTTCATTCCGTGACCTAATTATGGCGGGAAATTATTGTACACAGTAAGATGTTTTAACTCTTCCCTCGGCCCCTTTAATACAAAGAATTTTAATGTCTTTTAACATACACTAGATGGAAATATTCTGGTGAAGTTAACATTATGCTGAATAGGAGAATAAAACTATCGGGGCAAAGGTCATTGTGACATAATTTCTGACCAAAGACGCACTGATATTACTGTCTTCATCAAATTTTAGCGATATGTTTGTGTCTGCTGACAAATCCAGGATAGGTTTAAAGGAATAATAAAAGTCAGGGAGAAACATGTGACAGACGGTAAAACCTACAACTGGAAACTAGGTCACGATGACGCTTGTAAGACATGCTGTCAGTCACCAGTGTCGTGTCGGATACTGCAGCTCTGGTTGTGTATTGCACGGATGAATGCATTCACTATTGTTTTTACTCGTGTCCACTTTAGTTTGCGATCCATACCACGCAGTTGTTTAAACCACAGCTCGGAGAGAGAAAAACCTCTGATAAAATAGGAAAATCCCAGTGACGTTCAAATATTTCTATGAATTTGATTTTTTCACCCCATCGTATATCTATGAAATTTACATTTCGAATATTTATTTTCCCTTTTAATTGTTTGACTTACATCAGGACATTTGATTTTAGAATGTGTAGTTTATACTTTCTTTCATTCAATCATTTCAAAACATATATACTTACAGAAAAGGAAATAGAATCAAGTGTCTTAGACACTTATGTAAATCTATCACCTTATCATAAACAGCAAATATATTCAGGATGGACAACATATTGTTTGCCATATCAGATCATATAATAACAATGAATAACAAAAGTTTAAATAAGGAGGAGAAAAAGGAAAATGTGTGAATAATTGGTGTAGAGTTTAGGTTGTTGATACAAACAACTTGACTTTAAGTACAAAAAACATGCTTTTGGGATAAATGTAATTTTGTGAACACCTGTTTGTTTCAAGTATATAATTTTAAATAGCTAACACTATGACCTTATTTAGAGTATGTATGATTACAGCATATGTTTGAGATTGGTGTCTGAAAACGAAATATGAACTTTTTACCTAATATCGAATGATACCATAAATTAATAATACTACGAGTTTCAATTTAAATCTGCCACATGCTCTACTGGTATTTATTGCAGACTAAGATTGTTTTACGGACTCGTCCAATACATAGGCCAAATTTATACAAAACACACATATTAGTAAAATGCAACATTATCTCACCTGACAGTCTTTTGGCTGGCATGACCTATTTCTTCTAACGAAATCTTCCTGACATCCAGATGTTACCAAATGCATATTGACAAGCACAACAATAATATGATGAATTGTAAAGTCCATGTCTATTTTTCGTTTCCACCTTCAAATTTTACATGTACTATATGTAAGGCAGAAAAGGCGAAGGACCTCCATGATATATGTGCTCTGTACTCGGGTATTTATTGTTAAATAAGTGGAGCGCAGTATAAAGGAATTTAAGTCCACATGATAAACAATGTAAGATTATATTACAGAGTGTAGTCACGAAAAGTATTGGTGACAAAGTCATTGAAAAGCTTTATTTTACTAGTTTTGGATTACAAACTGCTGTTGGTTTCAAATATAGTACATACTACAGGTTCTTATGTCCATTAGAAGTAAATAAAGAATAAAAATACGCAATTGTTTATCCCAGGGGCACAGTGCGATAGTTTTTTTTTGTGTAGGTGGGATAGGCAAGACTCCGATCGAGAGTTAGATATTTTGTTATGGGTACAGTGAACACCAGTAACGGAGGCGCTTCGTGTTTAACGAGCTGGAAAAGGGGATTTTATAGGGGTTGGGTTTTTTTTACTAGAAGGCACCAACCTGGACAATGCTTGGTGTCCATTTCATCAGAAAGGAAAGTTCGTACAGCTTAACCACATTCTATCATAACACGACAATGTGTTGACGTTCCTTGGAAACACATATCCATATTTTAAAGTTAAATATACTAGTAAAATATTTTTAAATGCTCCGGACCAATACAGATTCGCTAATCTATGATTTGTCAAAAATCATTTATAATGAATCAGGGCATGGTATCATGTTTGAGTTCATGTAGAAATACAGTGGGACCAGTCACGCATTAAGTGAATCCAACACATATCAACTTTGTTTTCCTTTCATTCACTCCCCGTTCTCTGTAGTATCTTATGCAATATTATACACTATTTCATTCACATGGGGTGTACGTTACGGAGATTCAATCCAATGGGGTTTTTGAAATGGTAAAACCCGAATCTTTCATTTTTCATCACATTCCAACTACCAGCATAAGATTAGAAAACAAACATGACAATGAGTAGGGACTTGCTACATGCTGTATCATTTCTGAAATACCATGTTTTCCTTAGGAGTTTTTTTTACACAAGATTTGCACAATATGTGCAGAAAGCATTCGACTTTCTTACATGTACGGTAGATATATCGTAAAAGGTTTGTGTTTCATTACGTTTTCTTTTCCTTGTTGCAGCATCGTTGATTTCTAATTTCAATTCATTACAACATGTTTATGTTGAGCCATTTCTACCTCCCGGCACGTCACATGAAATGGGGCGTAAAATAGAAATAACCCAAACCCCTTTCTTACCATTGGACAGCTCTATCTTAGGCTGCCTGAGTTCTCACTTTGAAGACGTGACATTTACTTTGATGTGATGTAGATTTACATGATGGGTGTCATTTGTGAAGCAGAAGACGGTTGCTCTTCTGGAACACCTTGTCTTAATGTCTTGTGCTCGTTCAAGGGTCATTGTGTCAATCTTTAATTTGTTTATATTGCATCCATTAGGTAACCGTTTTTGAGTTTTGATAATATTTTTGTTGGCGCTTAAGTATTTTCTTATTTTATTTTCACTCGCGGAATTAGACAAATTTATTCAAATTATAGAATTTCCAATCTCAAAGATTTTGAGGTTTGCTTCAAAATCGATCTGCTCAAATACAATGTACTACCTGTTTACAAGAACATTAAACCCGTTTGGAAATGTTATGGTAAGTATGAATCACACCAAATATATTCAAGTTTAAAAAACTTTAAAAAAAAATAATTATCAAAACTTCTTACTACCATTCTTAGTACCGTTAAATCCGGGCTTCAGTTTTATTGTGACACTGTACACTTGAATTTTGAAAAACTCGAAAAATCTTCTGATCAGTCCTGAGCACCCCCTTCTCAAAAATGTTTCGTCCATCAAAACATTTGATTTTTCCACCCTGTACACTACCATACCACATACCAAACAGAAAGAACGTCTTCGGTCTCTCATTATGAGAGCTTTCTTTTCTAAGAAGGGCGGTCAACGATACAAATATATGGTAGTGAGCATACTTTGTGAAAAGCACGACAAAAGCTAAGAGGAATATACTGAGGACGATATGGTAAGGATGATTGAATTCCTTGTCGACAATATTTTTGTTGAGTTCGGAGGAAAAATGTTTCAGCAAACTGTTGGCGTGTCCATGGGAACAAACTGTGCCCCAATCTTAGCTGACTTGTTTCTGTTTTCATACGAGGCTGAATTTGTGGAAAAGCTAGCTTATCAGGACCGGTAACAAAAACCTTGTCAAATCTTTAAATTCACTTTCGACGATGTGTTGTCTATAAACAACAACACGTTTGCTGACCACGCCGATCGTATATACCTTCCTGAACTTGAAATAAAGGACACAGCCGACTGTTCTACGTTAGCTGCTTACCTCGATCACTGCTTGAACTACGACCAACATGGACAGCTTACTACTAAGCTATACGATAAACGTGATGATTTCAATTTTCCGATCGTAAACTTTCCGCTTCTTGATAGCAACATCCCTGCTTCTCCAGCCTATGGTGTTGACATGTCGCAGTTGAGTCGATATTCTAAAGCCTGCTATAGGTATCGTGCTTTTCGTGATCGATGTCGACTGCTGACAAAACAGCTAAAACACAAGGATTCGAGAGATGCAGGTTGATTAGAACTATGGGCAAGTTTTATGGTCGCCATCTTTGCCGCATTGAGAAATATTCTGTATTTTTAAGTGATATGAAGATGTGCGTTTTTGAGTATGCTCATTAGTGTGTTTACTCCTGCGGGTGGTGTCTTCGATGAAGCAGAATATGCTTACTCTTCCGGAACAACTGGTTGTATTCTCTTGTGCTGTTACGAGAGTCGCCGTGTTAATCTTTCTTTTGTTTCTATTTTGCCTCTAGTTTAATCGATTTTGAGTTCGGATTATAGTCTTGTTGACACTATGGTATTCTCAGGCTTGTTTTCCATACAAATCGACATGCGACCTTACGCTTCTTATAAAGAAAGGGTAAATGCATTTCATCTCCTTTTAATCGTGAAAATACTACTACTTTTAAGTGAACGGAATACTTAAGTGAACGGCAAAACTATTGAATTGCATTTACAAAACAAATCTATGGAATTGATCGAAGTATGTCAAGTACGTTCTCTTGTGGTTTTTATTGTCAGTAAGCTATTATTAAGGACCAAGATTTTGTGTCCAGTAGCTTTGCTGCATTTTGTTGTTTTAACATACAAACTCTCTTTTAAAACAGTTGTTTAAAGCTTAGTAAGGAAACTCTTGAACCGGTGTTGTAAACAGGGGAGTCTTTGGGGTCGAGGAGGAAGGATGCAGCGTAACAGGTTTATATATTTATTTATTTTTCTCCTATTACAAATGAGATACCACTCTGCAAGTATACAACGACAAAATGAAAACTCCAAGTCGCAAAAGATGATTCGACCAAAAATCTGGAGACATCCCGAAACATTAGGGAAGGAAAACACATGTTACCGAATGGTAAATGTTTCCTGCTGAAGGAAAGTGTATCACTACTAATTAATGCTGTCCGCGGAAATAATATACAACAGCTGAAACATGAAAGTCATGATGGATTCCCTTTCCATTTAAACGTCTTAATCATTTTGAAAAATTGTCAAGAAAAGTATCTACTGTTTACTGGCGCTGTTAACGTACCAGAAGTAATTTTTAGTATAACAGTTTATATTATGTTAAATTTTGCAGTTATTCTTACAAACACTTTCACAAACAGAAGGATCCACCATGTGTTACGTCATCTTACATGACTTATATGTGTGTGTTACGTCATCTAACATGACCTATATGTATGTGTTACGTCATCTTACATGACTTATAATATTATTATGTGTGTGTTACGTCATCTAACATGACCTATATGTGTGTGTTACGTCATCTAACATGACCTATATGTATGTGTTACGTCATCTTACATGACTTATAATATTATTATGTGTGTGTTACGTCATCTAACATGACCTATATGTGTGTGTTACGTCATCTAACATGACCTATATGTGTGTGTTACGTCATCTAACATGACCTATATGTGTGTGTTACGTCATCTTACCTGACGTTTATGTGTGTGTTACATCATATTACATGTACATGACTTATATGTATGTGTTTAGTAATCTTATATGACGTATATATGTGTGGTACGTCATCTTATATGACTTTGTTGAAATTTTGTAAACACAACGTTAAATCTATGGTAGGGCACTGCTTCTTAAAGTCGGTTTTAAGCAGGAGTTGTTGTGGATTATTAACAATGAACCTCTCTCGATGATATAAATACATGGAGCTCTGTTAAATACTTACGGCTACATATATACCGCTCTCCTAGAGAGGTATTCTTTCTAGTTCGATCGGTTGAGCGTAAGACTGGTAGCCAGAGGGTCAGGGTTCGATTCCTGGCGGAGGCATTATCAAAGAAATAATCTTTGTTACATACACAAGACGGGAATTTCAGTTCAATTCTTTTCAAAAATACAAAATATATCTTTGATTCCGGATACTTTATATGTTTATTTACAAAGTTGTCATCATGCATACAGAAAAGGGAGGAATGTCACTACTTATCTATAAATGTAGCATGTATACATAAAAAAGAATATACAATTTTAACTACATTATATAAACAAAACATATAAATAGTGTTAAACAGGGCTTAATGATCATAGCTCACAGGGCAGATACTGTATTACCTACCCAAAACATAATTATGCTCATGGGTTCGATACATTTAATGCACTTATTTGAAGCAATCATTGTCAGCTTTCGTCACATTAGCACAATGATAAATTCGTGCAACTGTGGTAACTAATATACAGGGAGCTTATAAAAACTCCAATTAGCGCAATCATATTTTAGCGCAAATCCTTTCATGCGCGAAAAGTATTTGCTTCTTGATTTCAGAACAAACGGTGGTATGTCCCCCTTCTTCTTACTTCCTCTTTGTGCTACACTACAGACAACAAATATGTTTTACAAAGAAGAAGACAAAAGTTAAATGATATAATGATTCACTTTCATTTCCTCTCCTCTACCGTAACAAACCAGTCCTTCTTGGGTTCATTTTCTTCACTGTTGGTGCTTTACTAGATAGTATATTTCTACTGTTAAAACTGACGGGTACATTCTGCTGTTGAACAATTTTCACATAGCAAGTTCTCGTTATAAATTAGACTTCTGTACCTGTTACATAACCTTTCACGTCATCTATATATCTGTTTGGATAGCTTAATTTTTCAAATCGTGTAGCTATAGAATCAACTGATCCGCACAACCGATTTGACGGTCTAGTGTCCATTTCTATGTTGTTGTTGTTGTTGTTATTGTTGTTTGGAAATAACATTTCCGTTGACGGTCTTCTGTCCTTTTTTAGTCTCGCTGAAAGGAACAAAAATCCAATTTTACCTCATAAAAAAAGGACGAATACTTGATTTTTAAAAAAAATCTATTTCATAAGTAATGGATCCTTTCGTCATTAATTGTCTTTTGATGAGTCAAGCTCTTCAAAAGTGTTTATTACGTACCAAAATTCTAATATAGTCTAGCAGCACAACAATAATTATAAATATAATTGCTGTTTTCTTGTTTTGTTTTTAAATTAATCAAACTGATTTTACATCTGAAATGAAGTTTTCAAATACTTGGAATTAATTAGCAGGGCTGCTATTAGTTTCCTTGATAGAACTATATAATGTAAATGAGATTCAGCGTACCTTTAATGTTTTTACGACAGAAGAATATAAGGGTAGCGAGAAGCATAACTGTAAAAACACCTCCAATGATGGGAACCGCAGTGTATCCATGCTCTGGCTGAGTAGAGAATTTCGGAAGCAGTGCTTGGTATTCATCTGGATACTCTTAACAAAAGAACAAAATACATATGTATTTCATTTCACTCATATATATAAAACTAATATATTTTTACACTGTTAAACAATATATTTCTTATTCGATTTAACAAATGAGTTAAACGATGTTTAACGTTTAAAACAAACAATGAAATTTGTTTTTGTTTTTTTATTTTTTTCACCTTTGAAAAAGTAAAAAGAAATTTATTTTTAGGAACCCAAATTCTAAAGTCATTGATAAGACAACTTATTTTTTTGCGTTTTATGAATATTTAATTTGCTGCGCTTACGAGTTGTTATAGCACATTTCTATTTTTACATATATATAATTCCTTTTAATATTTAATTCATGATTATAAATTATATTTAAATATTTTTCAACATCTTTATGTCATTTGGTAACTTTAAGGAACTCATCTTATTGCTGACAACAGAGACATGAATAAATATTACACATAATAACAGGAATATTAACTTAGCCAGGTAATTAACATAGCCAGGTAATTAAACCTGAAATATAGATAAAGATACTTTACCTGGTAAGGTAAAGTCTGCAGATTTTACCCAAGTCTGAAACGGGCAGCGTTTACAGTTTTTGTACTGTATCTGTAAAAAAAAACAAAAAAAAACAAAGCGTCAACAAAACCATAATCCGAATTTAAAATCGATTAAACTGGAGGCAAAATAGGAACAAATGAAATATTTACATGGAGACCCTCGTAAAAATACAAGAGAATAGGACCAGATGTTACGGAAGAGTAAGCGTATTCTGTTTCTTCGACGACACCCGCCATGTAATTACATAGGTAAGCAATAACTGATGAATTGAATACCATTAATGTATATCAAGTCATGTTCATTAAATAAAATGTCTTGGATTGCATCAGAAAGTGTACATCAATTATTTTTTGCTTTCATCAATGGCAGTAAACAATATAAAACTTAATATGCATACATATATAAACTCATTGATATTATTATTGCCTCTTTTAAAAAACCAAGTGTCCCTCTTTTACTACAGCCTAATACCCTATTGATTGGGATTTTGATATTTCTTATGTTACCTAATATGTGCTGCTGTATAAAATTATTTTGTACAAAATGTAAGTAGCTAAAACTGCCTTTACTTAACCTCAGTGGTCTATCATTCAATATTTACAGTCTACACTGATATTCACTCGATAACCATTGTACTGCAAACTAGTGGGTTTTTTTCTATAACTATACTTGAGAACGTGCAAAATTTCTATTTCAATGGACATTGGCGGAGCTAGCTACGGCGTGTGCACACTTCATGCTGTTACATTTATTGAACTGTTTTCACGTTTGTAAGTTTTGAAATGAAATATATGTCTGCAGATGGGCTAAATTCAACAATTTTAAACAATTGATTTTGTTTAGTTTATTAGATCATAAATCCAATGGATCAGTCGGTAAATTTACCGTAAACGCTTCGCGTTTACGCAATTTACCTCGTGCTCCATTGGATTTATGATCTAATAAACTGAACAAAATCAAAGGTTAATCCTTAAATAAACATTTTCACCCCTCAGTATATCCATGGCCTTCAATTCTGGCCATTAGACAATTTAAGGATTTCACTGTTTTTAATGGGGGACTTGCCGTTATCTGGATTTGACCAGATTTGCTCATGAAGAAGCAGAAGACACCTATTCCTCCGGAACACATTCCTTTTCTCCTGGTTGGTTTTCAATCTCTGGAGTTTTCTGTATTGCTCTGATGATAATTCAGTATTATCCTATTGCATTTTTCCGACAACAAGAAAACGATGCTGGAGACTATTTCTCCGTTACATAATGCGTTGTTTGACGAGTCATAGGAGGCCTTTAAATAGACTTATTCCTTTGGGCGCAGTATTATCTAATATAATCTCGATACATTTGTATCTTTTATGTAGGCTTTTAGTTTCAGAGAAAGCAAAATCGTTTGGATGAACCACCCTTGATTTAGCTGCAATGAAATTTTATTTTCTAAATTACTTTATTAAGGTATGAATATATTCAAAAGTTACTAACCATAACTTCATAAACGCCACTAGATTCATGGAAATCAAGTATGCATCCGTAGTATGCGTCCGCCTACAACATGAAGAACCGTAGAAATTATTTAATACAATATAGATGCAGTTCAGTCAACTTTACAAGTACATGTAATAGTTATTATGATAACAAATACGCTTCGAGATTACTTTTGCGTATGATTACAAAGCGATGCAAGAATTAAGCAAAATATATTCTAACCAGTGAACTATTGGCAATTATTCACTCTATATTGTTATAATTTCCACTAGTGAGAAATACGATATTTTTTTAATTCTGAAAAACATCATGTTTTCTTCTTTGACCAATCAAAACACTGCTTATAAACGACAAGGGTGTAAACTAAAAGCTACCCGAAACAGAACTTGCTATAAAATGTAATAAACAAAATATCTAATAGTACCTTCAGTAATACCGATATTTTAACCGATATTTTGATATTTTTCACTCATGACCCGCTCGTAAAATAAATGTGGTATTACTGTAGACACTGTTATATTTGCTTTATGTTGTTTGACGATTAAGCAAACACTCTATTGCTAACCTTTTGAAAATATTTTACCTGTAAACTCATAAAATCATGATATCACCAAATCGTGTGTATTCTTATTTATTACTTATTTTAAAAATTATATTTTTTGAAATATTTTTTCTTCAAAAGAATTTACAAGATGATCTTCATGTACTTTGTAACTGGTTAATAAGAGTTGGTTTGGTTTATTTTGTATTACGTCCTATTAACAACCAGGGTCATTTTAGGAATTGCCTGGTTTTGGAGGTGGACCAAAACCGGAGTAACCGGATAAAAACCACCGACCTACGGTCGGTACCTGACAACTGTCACACGTGTGATTTGAACTCACAACCAAGAGGTGGAGGCCTTGTGGTAAAATGTCAGAACACCTTAACCACTCGGTCACCCCGACCGGTTTTTTATATTATGTTCAATATCATTTTAAACAATGTGTGGTTACCTTGGTGTGCATCACTGCTGTTTCTTGTTTTACCTCCCAGGTTTCCCAGTCTTGGAGCTTGATTACATAATATGTACTCTTGTCTACAAACCGAGGCGGCAGGGGTTCAAAAACCACATGAATGCCTCGATTATTTGGAAGAACTGCAGTCATGATATTTGGCTTCCATTGTGTATGGTTGGTCTCCGGTAAAAATCGCCCTGAAATATTCATCATTTAAATAAAATTTCTATCGTCCGTGAAAAACGGTATTTTTTACCTAAATATTAATATGCAATACATCTTGAAAGAAGTGTCAAAAGCAACGATAAATACATGTTACGTTTACTGTGTTGCATGAAATGATATACTATGTTGAGATTTCTTACAACAGTTTACCAAAAAAACTTTCAATGGGTAAATTACATAATTTATGCCACTGTCTATTGGAGTATTCGATTTGCAAATAATAAAATTAAACTTAAGGATAAAAAAATGTATGATGTTTTATATTTTCATCGATTTCCACTTACGGTTATGAGATGTTACTTGGTATGTTATACGTTGTCCTGGCAGATTTTGATGTTCCGATGAAAATAAGATTATGGTCAGTAAATACAAATTCAAATATACTGTACACTTTCCCCATTCACAACGAACATTACATGTGTCGAGATTTCCGAATGAGCTGCGAAAACTTCGCATCTGAAAAAAAGGTAAAACAAAAGTTTAATGACTGAATGGCAATCTTGTTATATATAATTCGCTGGTGTTTGCCTTAGTATTGGATAATCAAGCTACAATACTAATTACATTTCTTGTACTTCTGTATCGAATGTATGGCTAATACACTTGTAATTACGTATTATATCAAATACACTTGTAATTACGTATTATATCAAATACACTTGTAATTACTTATTATGTCAAATACACCTGTAATTACTCATTATGTCAAATACTCTTGTAATTACTTATTATATCAAATACACTTGTAATTACTTATTATGTCAAATACACCTGTAATTACTCATTATGTCAAATACTCTTGTAATTACTTTTTTTGTCAAATACACTTGCACCTAATGTAATTTCTTGGATAATCAAATCTATATTTGCGCTTTAAGATAATTAACTATAAACGGCAATGGAGTAAAAATGTAAAATATTGCTAGACTTCTAGATGCTGTATTTACAATACAGTTGCACTACTAGACATTTTATCATATGGCTGCATAACTATATAATTAATTTTAGTGTCTATTTATTTAGGAGAAACAAATATTTAAGTCGTTGTTCAAGCCACTTTTATTATCATCAGAATCTAATTGGTTGTAAAGTTGCTGAAATATATGGAATGACTCAAAAATGGTGGTACATGTAATATGATGCACAGATTGACATTTTCAATTGCTGATGGCTTCACCAAAGCTTTGTATTATTACTTCTGGAAACTAAAGAATTATTATGATAACATTATTTTGATAGCTTTTGTTACCTTAAGATCCGGTGCCTTTGTATCAGGTGCAGGGAACCTTATACGTTTCCAGATAGGAAACTTTTCATAATACGGATCTACATAGAACTCGTCAGAAACATCCCTGGTACTTCGCAGCAGTAATTGTAACATATCTGTAAAGAAAGGCACACCATCTTGACACTCACTTTGATCTCATCGAGAAATATTCTGTATCTTTATGCGATATAAAGATGGCCGTTTTTGAGTTTGCTTATTAGTGTGCTTACTTGTTGTGATTAACAATGATGACTCGGTTCTCCTTTGGGGAACCGATGCTTACTTTGATGTGACTAAGAATACATGGCGGGTGTGGTCGATAAAGCAGAAGCCGCTTACTCTTCCGATGTACCTGGTCCTATTATCTTGTATTTTACGACGGTCTTTATGTAAATCTTTCCTTTGTTCCTATTTTGCCTCTAGTTTAATCGATTTTGAGTTCGGATTATGTTTTTGTTGACATAATAGTTGTTTAGACTGTATCATGTTCTCCCTTGTTTGTCTCTACTGTCCTATGCATACGAAATAATCCAACGTTACCATCTTATCTTTCTTTACCTAATGTATCTTACAATTCTATTAAACACTTGTAGCTGAATTAACTGTGAAATAAAATATTTACGTTGTGCCCAAAGTTTGTAGTTACAGACAAAACACAATTTCGTGGGTATATGAGTTTGTGGTGTTACTAGTAGATCAAACTTTAGACTACTTCAGGGACTTTGAATTATGTAATGAAGATTTTCCTCAACATCAACGTACTCTAAACTTATTTGTCTCTGGAACACATTTGAAACTTCCAATTCAAGGATATCTTACCATACTTGTCGTCCGCAGGCTGTGATATGTCAATATTCAATAGGGGTAGGCTTTTTCCAGATATGTTTGTGGAAGAAAGGGACACTCCTGTTACCAATGGAACTAACGACGTGACTCCGGCAGGTACGGATTGGCTAGGATTGGCCGCATGGAAGCATTTTGACCACTCTGAAATATTTGTTCAAACAGATTAAAAGATGCTCCGTAATTTTTACTTCTGAGAGATGGTACAAGTCTAATACTGGTCATAACATTTTTATTTTCCTATCTTCGTTTCTCGCTTCTTTCCTACTTTTCGATTTGTTTTCGTAATTTCTTTCTCTTTCTTTTGTAGTTTATTTAGCATTCGTTGGTAAGTTACAAGGTACTGTACTTAGGTACAAGGTACTGTACCTAGTTACAAGGTACAATACATTGTACAATACAAGGTACAATACCTTGTACAATACCTTGTACAATTGTACCTTGTTCAATTGACGCTTCGGTATTCTCTTATTTTATTGTACCTAGTTACAAGGTTCTGTACCTAGTTACAAGGTATTGTACCTAGGTGGTCATATACATACGTATACCTGTACAGGTAAGAGTGAGAACAAACTTACCCTCTTTATACCAGGCAATGCAGCTAAGAGGAGGTTCATACTGTTCCCTTTCCTGTTAAAGTGAACACATGAAACCGCATTATAAACCGGGTAGTCTTTCTACTTAAACAGAAACCTCACATTTAAAGCAAATGCAACCTACCTTATACATTTGTATATTTTGGTGTTGTGTATGATGTGATAACCGATTGCCTGCCCATGAAACCATCAATATTTTGTCATTATACCGATTGGTTTCTAACCAATCTATAACGTCATACATGTACTCTTGAATCTAGAATAAAATCCAGATCTCATTATATACCTCTTCTCCTGCGAACATTATTTAGGTCAGAATATGAAAACAAAAATCCATTCAATATGCAATCACATAAATCACGATAGTAGTAACAGAGACAAGTTTATATAATCTATCACAATCACTGATGTCTGTGATTACTGCAGCTAGGTAATGACGAGTCACGCATTAGCAATAGGAAACCATCCAGTAAGGTAAATGAATTTTTGTCAGTAAACGGGACAATATATATTCCAAATTCCAATTTACACTTCCTCATATTGTAATTGGCTTTGTCAAATAAGAAATTAAAACTTAAAATCTAGACCTTTTCATCGCTTGATGTACATGAAAAATAATCACACGACAGCAAAACGGTATAATTCACCGATTTTGATGACGAGTAACGCTCCTTTGTAATATTTCATTTAACGTGTATAGGGAATGTCAGTGGATGTAACCGACAATTACCAAGGATGAGGACAATTAAATTAATATCATATATATTCCATATTAAATTACAGGAACGTGACATACACTATTGAATAAAATCAGGTTAAGAAATTCACTGGGAAACAAAAGCAAATATAAATATTTCCATAACACTTTATTACAAGTGCAAATATATTTTAAGTAACTGTCCACATACAATGTACTTTACTGTGTGGAAAGGTATGCATATGTATCGTCTTGCAAGTAATATTGTTCACAAATTGAAAGTAAAAAAAAAATTATAAGTATCTGGTATTGCGATTGAATGTTATTAAAAAACTAAAAAGATGGAAATGGGAAAATAAAAATGAAGAATATGATTTATGTTGACTACACAATATGCTGTTAGGTAATTATTTTCGTATAATGTGTTAACATGACTCTCACACATGCATATGGAATAAGGAAGATAAGCTTTCAACATTAATGCGTCATAAGATAAACCATCGATGTTGCCGTTTACATACATGTACTGTATATAAGTATACCTACTTGTGTGTTGTGATTATGAATTATGCATCAACTCACACTTTGAGGTCATGGCATTTACTTGGATTCCACCTAAATTTGCATGGCAGATGACGTCGATGAAGTAGAAGACGCCTACTCTTCCGGAACACCTCGTCGAATTCTCTTGTACTTTTTTCAAGGGTCTCCATGTAAATATTTTATTTGTTCATATTTTGAGCTTGGATTGTTGTTCTGTTGACGCTTTGGCATTGTCTGATTTTTTTATTCATTGACGAATTAATACGTTCTCTTATGATACAGGTGTACAAGGACGGGATGTTTGGTTAACACGAAACGAAACCACAAAGGTGACTGAAATTAAAAGTTTACTTGTTTCGTCATCCGATACAATTTAGTGTTTTGGGCTGTTTTTCGTATGCTTTTAAATACATGTATATGCAAGACCCAGATATTGTACAAGGAAATATGTCGCCCATAAAAAATAAAATCTACTGCGCATTTAAAACATTCCTTCAGATATATGATATCATGGTCATGTAATTATATATCTTATATCTCGTTCGCGTGATACAGAGAATGATGTTTTTCCTGTTATGCAAATGGACAGAGGCTTCATTAAGATGAACATCAATTCTTTACGGAAAGCGATTAACTTCCTCCGCTTTGTTCATTTCATCACATGACCATGCATCGATTTTTTTTAATGTATTGGCTTAAAAAATGAGCGACGTAAGAGTAAGAATAAACAATGTAAGAGCCAGTATGTATGATAAAAAACGCAGTGAGTAAGCTATAAAGAAAACATTCAGAGAATACCAAACTCAAAATCCATTAAGCCAGGGGCAAAACATGTGCAAAGGGAAAATTTACACAAAGACGCTTGGAAAAGTACACCTAAATAAGACCAGGTGGCCCGTAGCGATATGCATTTCCTGCTCATCAAAGACACCCACTATGTAAAATTAAGTCACATCGAAGTAAATGTCATGACCTCAAAGTGAAAACAGAAGCATCAGTTTTATCACAACAAACAGACTACTCGTGAGCATAGTCATAAACGTCCACCCTCATACATGTAACATACAAGAATAAAGAATATTTCTCAATGAGACCATGATACAATGTAGTGACCACAAAGCTAGTTCAAAGTCTTCAATAATCTACATCTCTCAAATCATTGTGCCGGAAGTTTGTTCATCAGCGGGCGACATCTATCACAAAATATACTTATCTAAAGCAAGCCAGAGAAAAAACATGTACATGTACACACCATAGTTGGAGAAGAATTGTTACTATTAAGAAAGGGAAAACTCATATTAGGAAACATTCTGTACCAATATCAACAAAGAAAATATTTATATGGAGACCCTTAAAAAAGTACAAGAAAATAGGTAAATTATCCATGTTGCCCATAGTTTAAATAAATATCAAGCTAGGTAAACAGTCTGTTGTGTCCTGGATTTCAAGTTTAGAAGGATATATACAATCGACTAGACCAGCAAACTTCTTGCTGTTTATAGACAACATATTGTCGATATACCTTGGCATGAAATTAAAAGATTTTACAATGTACGAGGTAATAACATTGTATACACTATGTGACAACTATAATAAACAGTTAATATTTTTTTATAAAGTGTATAAAGTTTTATCACCGCCTCGGTAGCTGAGCGGTCTAGACCAAATCGTGTTGACGTGCCGTATGCGGCAGGTCGACGGTTCGCAGCTCGGCAGGCTCCGAGTAGAAAGTTTCTCTCTCTTTCGGTCTCTGCTCTTTCGAAAGGAGGTTAAAAATCGCCAAGTACCAGTTAATGACATAAATACCAGAAAAAAATCATATTAGGTCCATGCATTAAAAATTCAGACGTGAAAACATCGATCATAAGAAACCAAAAGGCTAAGTCCCTGAGGGGTTTGCCGAGGGTCTATAAAAATAACTTCCAAAGTATAGTGTATGAATTTTATGCAAAATGTAAAACTTTTATATTGACCCTATTAGTATTCATGGATGCAATTATGGAGGGACATATCTTGTCCGATGTCCCTAATCGACAAATGAGCATCCTGAAGATTGCCATCGTAGTTTCAGGACCATGAAAAGACACTAGTATATCGATTTCAGCTTACAAACATTCATCTTGGGAGATCTTTGGGAGGGTTTCCCTGAGTTGTAGAATCCAGGCTTCTACGTTGTATGTAAGGGTGCCTACTTGTCTATATAAGGAGATTTCTATATTTAGGATTATCGGTCATGTTAGAAAGACACGTCATGTTAATCAATGGAGAACTAAAAGGGATCTGTTCGGTAATATTCTTTTCTCATCATTCCGAATGACATTATATTAAAATTCAGATGTTGTTCAAGGAATGAAAGGACAAGATAAATGCAATATACTGTAGCAAGCTATAGCAGAGCTGCCCCGACCTTTGAAGCGAAGCCTAGTATACTCTGGAATGATAACCTTTTTAAAGACATATGGACAAATTTGTCTTTCAGCATTGATATATTATATATTCAGTGGAATATACAATAATCGCCTTACGATGAGGTCGATGCATGGCTTTATCGACCTGAGAAAAAATATCGACCAAGGACGAAGTCTCACGTTGATAAATTCATCCTTGGTCGATATTTTTCCTCAGGTCGATAAAACCATGTATCGACCAAAATCAAAAAAACAATACTAGTTTTAATATAAATTGATATTTTGATTTAAATTCAGACTATAAGATTTTCTTTTTCAACGACATTTAAGCAAACTCTTAAACAATATTATAACAATACAAAGCAAAATAACAGTCAATATTTGATTCTGCCCGGTCTGTAAAACACTCTATTAACCTCATCAAAGGTCCTTAATTTTTACATAAGATACGAAACTTGATTGCAAAAGACTGAAATTATATTAGATCTATCTTGATAAAGCATGAAAACAGAGAGGTACTTTGACGTCACAATGATTATGACGTCATAAACCTAATATTGACTCGGTGTTTCTAAAAGTAGAAACATCAGTCAATATTACAAAATATTGACCCCGACGTGACCAAGTTTTAGCCATAAGAAAGTGTAAAAAACAAATATCGATTTATAATAAAACTTAAGTTAAATACCTATTAGGATACATTTCCCTAACTTGACGAAATACTGCTTTACTAAAGCCGTAAAAATACCCATTTAATAACAACCCTTACATACATTGTACAAAGCCAACAATCGATTCTTAGTATAAGATGATTTTGCAAAACATTTTTACATGGCGTTTTGGTTGTTCATTTTCTAGTTTTTAAACAATATTTTAAGCAAGCCATTGATATAGCTCATTTGTCGATTAGGGACATTTGACAAGATTTCCATCAGAAGGTGGGGAACTGGAGGAACTGGATAATGTACAAACTGCGCTCGCTAGATTTTGATTTTGCGAGATTCGCTTATGCACTGAAACTCGTGAAAAATATAACAAGTCCTAAAAAGGTTAAACCAAAGTCAAATAATCTTTTTCATCGACCTTTGAAGTGAAGCCAAGTATATTATGGAATTTTAACTTTTCTTCAGAAAAAAAGGACCATTTTGTCTTTCAGCTTTGATATGCAGTATAAAGGAATACTTACCTGTTTCGATACATTACCATAACTTTACGTAATGCTGCTGTACTAACGCCGTAAAAATACCCATTAAATTACATGTACAACCCTTACTTACACTGTATACAACGAACAATCGAGTCCTATTATAAGATGATTATGCAAAACAATAATGCAAGGCGTTTTGGTTGTACATTTTCTAGCTTAAAAAAAAAATATTTTAGATTTTATATTTCATTCACGATTCTTCGAGTTTACAAAAGAAACCATACTAAGCTAGAATTTTTAAGGCAAATATTACAATATCGAATGTTATTTGCATAGTTGAATTGTATGTTTACTAAAATAATTATTGTATCTTTTAACAGTTTTAAACGTCTAAAACTGTTGTCACGCATTCGTATTATGATAAACGGTTATGCAATGTTAACAAGTGAAATCCGGGCCGCGGTACAGTTTATCTTTGTCATCACAATCTGAGTAAAATATACGGAAAACAATCTGACTCACATTCTCCCTCTCACAATTACACCACGTGGGTTGGCATTCTGGATGGCTTCCAATCGAAGTTTGATCACAGACGTCCGAACTGGTGGTCAAACTGACCATTGCAATCACTACAGCCACGGGATATATCGCTCGTGTTGTCAACATGATGACTGTTTGTGTACGTCTGCTCTGGCAAGGTGACCTTCTATCTCCAGAGCACTGAAGCATATAACAATCATCCCAGCGGACGGGTAGTTATGGTGTAAGCAGATACGGGACTATTTCTGGTCACCCAACCTCCTTTCCTTTTATGTAATAGGACCGGGTAAAGCTATTGGTATTCATGAATGTAAACAAATCGTAAATCATCCATATGTATATATATATAGTAAACTAAAGGCTACAGTGCATGCTTAAAACAATTAATACATGTATTCGTTTAAAAACATTTTCAATGGCGTTAAATAAAATTCAAAAAACTACAGTCACTGCGAAATTGATCTATTAGAATATGAAATAGTTGTAACGATAAACGTTACACCAGCTGCTTAACTGCCTTTATAAGGAGGTGGTGAGCTGGAGAAATCATGGATGAATCACATACATAGTTTTTAATACTCGGTGGGGTTTTAATTTTGCAAGATTTGCTAGCGCTTATGCACCGAAATTCGTAAATAAATATATAACTCAGTCTAAAAAGGTTAAAATAGTGGCCAAATAACCTTGGTTTCACAATCTGAAAAAATAAATCCCCTAGTATAAGTTTCAGACAGTAAATCGCGATATTTGGCTCACTCAAAAATTAACAACTATTCAGCAATAGAACAAATTAGAGAATAACAAAGTGTCAACAACACCATAATCAAAACTCAAAATCGATTAAACTAGAAGCAAAATAGGGACAAAGGAAAGATTTACATGGAGACTCTGGTAAAAGCACAAGAGGAAAAGATCAGGTGTTCCGGAAGAGTAAGCCTCTTCTTTTTCATCGACGACACCCGCCATGTAAATCTTGGTCACATACAAGTAAACATCAAGTCCTCAAAATGAGAACTGAGTCGGCATTGTCAATCACCACAAGTAAACACATTAATAAGCAAGCTCAAACACGTTCATCTTTATATCACGTAAAGATACAGAATACTTGTCGATGAAATCAAGATGGCGACCATAAAACTTGCCCATAGTCTTCATCAATCTGCATCTCTCAAATCATGTGCCGTAAATTTGTTCGTCAGCAGCTGACATCTAGCCATTTTTAATGTATCATTGACTTAATGTTATCAATTTATTTATTTCACTTTTTTCTTTCGACGTTTTAAGTTTTCAGGCCAAAGCTCATGTTAATCCCTAAATATTTTCATACATTTACAGTTCGCTAAGCCATTGCAATTTAAAGGCTTTGATATGTTGCAAGGAGATGTACTTGGATTGCTAAACGGCTTTTCATACAAATAAATCTTAAAGTTATTTTCATTACAAGTGAAGTTGGTTAAATAATCCTCATATCTGTTACCGATTGCTATCTCCTGGGTTTTGTTGTTTATTAAATATCAGTAAAAAGGACTGCGATGTTGTTATAATGAGACCGGATACAGGAGTGTCACGTTATCCTTTTGATGGTATCACACTGACCGGGCACAGGGAGTGTCATGTTATCCTGTTGATGGTATCACATTGACCGGGTACCTGAGTGTCATGTTATCATGTTGATGGTATCACATTGACCGGGTACCGGAAGTGTCATGTTATCCTTTTGATGGTATCACATTGACCGGGTACCTGAGTGTCATGTTATCCTGTTGATGGTATCACATTTACCGGGTGCCTGAGTGTAATGCTATCCTGTTGATTGTATCACATTGACCGGGTACCTGATTGTGATGTAAAACTGTTAATGGTATCACATTGACCGGGTACCGGTAGTGTCATGTTATCCTGTTGATGGTATCACATTGACCGGATACCGGTATATCATGTTATCCTGTTGATGGTATCACATTGACCGGATACCGGTATATCATGTTATCCTGTTGATGGTATCACATTGGCCTGGTACCGGGAGCGCATGCTATCCTGTTTATGGTAGCACAATGGCCGGCTACCGGGAGTGTCATGTTATCCTGTTGATGGTATCACATTGGCCGGGTACCGGGAGTGTCAAGTTATCCTGTAAATGGTATCACATTGGCCGGGTACCGGGAGTGTCATGTTATCCTGTTGATGGTATCACATTGACCGGGTTCCCGAGTGTCATGCTATCCTGTTGACGGTAGTTTTCTGGGTTGAATTTTGGGCCGTTTTTATAAACAGGAGTAATGTTAGCTGTTTTCTTGTCAGATGTAACATGACCGATGTCCAATGACCTCTGGAAGATTAGACATAGAATAGGGGAAAATTCTGTTGCCAGTTCTTTAAGTATTTTCGGTTAGATGTGGTCGGGACCAGCAGCTTTAGCGTTGTCAATAGTAAGGAGTAGTTTGTAATTTCTATTTGCTGTTATTTGTATGTTGTCCATGTGATCATGGACATTACTCGTTAGCTGGTACATGTAGCTTGTCACATAATCAATGTATAAAACAGATCCCTACATGTATGTGTAAATGGGTATAGCTCTATATTTTCAATGTTGTGTCCGTTTTCAGGATAGACAAAGTGTATGCATTGCCGTTTTCTGAAATCAAAACTATTTTCTGATATCCGATATATGGCGTGTAAAATGTTGCAATATTATAAAATCTTGTGATATATATACGATATTATAAAATTCAAAACACAATATTGTACAATACAAAACACAAGATTGCAAAGTACAAATAACAAGATTTGGAACAAACATCACAGATGTTCGAATATACATCATAACATACGGACGGTATTGTATACACATCACAAGATTATCGAATTCAAAACACAAGATTGTATATTATAGGGGAGGAAAAGTTATACTATAAAGAATATATGTATCATGTAATGCTATTTAAATAGTCTATTAAACTATCTAACGCACTAAGGGAGATTATCGACAAATCGCTGATCTGAGCTGTAATCAGTACTGGTAGCGATAATTACAGGGATTCGTAGCGGTACTCGGGAGGGATTAACAGTAATGGTCTACCTGATATAGAATAAAATAAATGAAGAGTTACCGAACCTTTCACCGACCTTGGAATTGACCAATATGTGTCATATTTTATAACATCATTAAAATGTAATTGTAAAGAACGCCCTAAATGTCTCCATTTAAATTGATTGACAGTTAGAGAATATCGTTTTTGTATGGTATTTAATGTTATAAAATCTGCCCACCTGTAATAATATATTGTATTTACTATAAATACTGTAAGTTTTCCCCTCATGTTACTGTGTTCATTTCAAACACAGAAGTGCCTAACTGTGCGCTGATGTGTAATCAAAGCTCCCTTAACTCCTAATTGGTCTTTTAGTTTATATTTGTTATCGTGAAACGACTGTAGATTGTCACGTGTACTAACACTACACTTTCATCTATATGTTCGATTTGAACATCCAATTAGACACTGTGACATGGGCAATAAATTGTATTCAGATATTAGGGGTACAATCTATGGAAGGTCACCTCTGATTGGATACATCTTGCTCATGGTCTATTTTCTGATTGGATATATTTCATAGTAAACATAAACCACGAGGTATTGTATATATAAATATACATCACAAGATGTTATAATACTGCAGCGTTTTATACGCCATACCGATACATTTAATAATTTTTTTATAAGTTCTGATCTCGAAAAATCTTTTTTCCGGTATCAAGAAATCAAAATGAAAGTTGATATTAGAAAATGGTAAATAAATAGGTAAGCTCATTTGAAGATACGAATGAGGGGACAGCATTGCAAAAGTCTGTACATCAAATGGTATGTTATGATGTATTATAACATCTTGTGATGTGTTTATTCAATATCTAGTGGTTTATGTTCAAAAACGTATGATGTGTATTCGATATCTTGTGATTTTTGTTCAAAACTTTTGTGATGCATATTTGAAAACATGTGATGTATGATCGATATCAAGTTATTTGTATTGTATAATCTTTTGTTTTGTATTTGATAGTGTGACCTAATTATGTATATTCGAAAACTTGTGATATTTGTTTGATATCTTATTCTTTGTATTGTATTGTGTTTTGAATTTGATTCTCTTTTTGAAATACAAAACATTATATATATCCTTAAATAACATTACAATGAAATGTTTCCAATCAGACAAGGTATACCATGAGCAAGGTGTATTCAATCAGAGGTGACCTTCAATAGATAGTACCCCTAATAACGGAATGCAATTTATTACCCATGTCACAGTGTCTAATTGGAATGTTGAAATAGGACATATAGATGAAAGTGTAGTGTTAGTACACGTGACAATCTACAGTCAGTCACGATAACAAATATAAACTAAAAGGCCAATTAGGAGTTAAGGGAGCTTTGATTACACATCAGCGCACATTTAGGCACTTCCGTGTTTGAAATGAACACAGTAACACAAAAGGAAAACTTACAGTATTTTTAGTAAATAAATCAGTTTATTACAGGTGTGCAGATTTTATAACATTTAATATCATACAACAACGATATTCTCTAACTGTCAATCAATTTAAATGGAGACATTTAGGGCGTTCTTAACAATTACATTTTAATGATGTTATAAAATATAACACATATTGGTCAATTCCAAGGTCAGTGAAAGGTTCGGTAACTCTTCATTTATTTTATTCTATATCAGATAGACCATTGCAGTTAATCCCTCCCGAGTACCTCTACTAATCCCTGTAATTATCGCTACCAGTACTGATTACAGCTCAGATTAGCGATTTGTCGATCATCTCCATTATTGCGTTAGATAGTTTAATAGACTATTATTAATAAATAGGATTTCATGATAGTGTAGTAGGAGGGGTCAGGAGATGAGAGTTTGCCACCACAATTGACTTCGCGTTGTGTAATTTTAAATGTGGTACAAAATGTACCGGACCGTGACATAAAACCAGTGGCCAACAGTCACCTTCTAAACCCACCTTCCGGTTCTTTTCCCTTAGATTAGTCGAAGTGTTAGGAAAGACCCACAACAACACCACAGTAAAAGTTCTACAAGTTTATTATGAATTAAGACGAGTTTGGTTTCATTTACATAAATAACATAACAAAACAACCAAGTTCCAGTTAAAACAGATGTAAAGCCTGAAGTAAAATAGAATGTCACAAGTATAGAAATGGTAACAAAACATACACCAGGAAAGCAGACTTATCCAAATAATAGGCTACCCAGACTATGACAAGCTACCCACAAGTACATGCATAAGACAATCCCTGGAGAAGTTCCATGTTAACTCTCAATACACACCTCAATGCCTTGTAAATATGACCAACTTGACAAGTACTACGAAACTATGGAGTATATATCCCACCTGGTCCATAATTATAACTACCAGCCTACGAGACGGGCTAGACTTCCACCCTCCCTCTAGAAACAACACCTAATAAACACTAGTCTACACATGCACAGTGACTACAACTTAACGTTAATTCCTATGCTAAGTTGTTCTGGTTTCAGAACATGTTCCTATGCTAAGCAGTTCTGTTCTCAAAACACGTACACATGCATATAAGCCGCTCTGTTTTCAGAGTGCCAGCTAGGCCTATCTACTAGATGTAAGCTACATGCAATGAAGCCACTCTGTTTTCAGAGTGTCAGCTATCTAATAGACCTAACTTACGCATGCATTATAAGCCGCTCTGTTTTCAGAGTGTCAGCTAACTAATAAAACTAACCATGCATAGCCGCTCCGGTCCCAGAACGTAGCCGTATCACTAAGCTAAGTCACTTTGTTTTCAAAGCGTTGGTAATGACCAAATCCCGGTAGGGAAGTGGCGAGGTTTCTCTCCCGTCTACGGCTTAAATAGCCCTGACCTTGACCCTTAGTGTAAATACCCGGAATAACATCCGTAATCTAAGAGACTCGGTGACTGGCTCCACCAACGCAGTCTCGACCAATGACAGCGCATTACACAAACTGTCCCCGGCTCACCCGGCAAGATGGCCGTCATATCAGATAAACTAAAAATACCCGGGCAAACATTCGTCAAACCAGACAGAATATCCCCCGTAACCCCAAGGCTGTACCATCCTAGAGTACTACTATTTCGCGACTAAAGGTACGCACACCTGGAAAGAGCCAAACCCACTACAGAGTCACATAACACTACAAATTCCTTACTGAATTGAACGTAACTGTTCAACCGCAGATGACAAAATCCACTTTTACCACATACCTCCCACCTTAAGATCAAAGTAATTACCAACGGTCAATTAACTTTGTCTACAAAATCCTTACCTGAGCCACACAACTTAATCCTAAAATCTTAACGGTATCCTATTCATTATCTGATATACAATTACAATAGTGATCGCGTTAAATATGAATAAATGTTCACGAACACACCTGAAAATAAAAAAAACAAATGTCTTTCAAAAACACATTTCACTGGCACAAACCGCAACCGAAAGTCTTTCGTAGTCCGAACGAACACACATCACAGTCTTCCCTCCTTCACACGTATGCGCGTCACATCCAAATAGAAACAGGAGATCTCCGGCTGGCCTCCACTCCAGTTGGATCGAGATGGACAATCCTCCAGCTTCATGGTCCCTCCGATGTTACGCCACCCATGGATGGCTCCTGGACCTCCTCTCACAGCGGTTACACTTGTGCAACCTATTGTGGGGAGTGAAACCTGCTCCAGTGTGTTAGGTACCACCCTGTCTACTGGCAGGTCAAACAATTTTGGCTAGCTGTATTCCATGAATTGGAATAACAACTATGAACATTTGAATCTTACTATAAGATTCTACCCAATACATAACAGACTGTCTGTCAGCCAAAAACACTGCAATAAATGCTAGACACTGATAAAACACTGATAACTTGACATTGTACTGAACTACTTCCTGTGACACATTAAACTACTTCCTGCTAGATGTCAAACTACTACCTGCGAGACATCAAACATCATAAGATTAAATACTTCACATGGTACTCTTTTATATGGCGAATTTTTTTCTTATTTACCACAACAACTCCTACCCATGGATGCCAACTAATGAATACTGTTTATGTCATAAATCACAATACTGACTGATTCACATTCAGAAAATTCACCACCCAGGAAGTTCACTTAAGAATTCCTGTACTGTACTCTAAAACACAGCCAGGAAGCTACTTCCTGTCTCCACCTATATCCCTATTTTCAACTTGCACCACAAAAGTCACTGCCTGTACTCTTCTAACACCAGTACTTAGTTCTAAACAAATATCTTTATCCACAAAGTTTAATTACCACTGAAACAATTATCTTAGGGTACTGTGGTCTTAATCATATAAGCATTTAGCACACAAAATTCCTTTCCTCCAACTTTACTTTGTATATCTCCATGAGAACAGCTGCAAGTTTCCGATTGAATCAACTAACCTTGACCTCGACTCGTGTTCCGTGCACCTCGATGGACCTGGATACCACCATCATACTCATCTCAAAAATCTATTCCCAATATCCCATCCAAACCTCCCAAATCTGCCATGACGTAGGTTTGTCGAAAGGACGAGAGCCCCATCTAATCTATGGTGGCCTGACCTTTACCGTTAACCTTTCCCCGTCTGCTGACACAAGATTTACACAACACTTTGCCAACACCGCAGAACTAAACCCTTACTAAACCTGGTCTGGGACATTACCAAAACAGGTGATCCAGTATCCACCATTAACACATTACACACCAGCTATCCCTAGCTCACTGTCATTGTCAAAATTCCTGTTTCCCAATCCCTGCTGTACATCATTTCCTACAACCTTGACTGAACTCTTCCTAATACTTTCCACATAGCATGCCATTTTCAAAATGCTTGACACAGTAATCTCCCCTTATAACTTAATTAATTTTACTGAACTCTGCAACCCTTGTTAATTATAATGTCTGCTCTAAGTCAAATAAAACTATTCCATAATACCTAATTAGTCTCAATTCATTTCTAGACCTCTGTTGTTTAACCTTTGGTATCTTTCCTCACTAATACGACTAATCCTGGTCACCAGGCACCATTTATGTAGTAGGAGGGGTCAGGAGATGAGAGTTTGCCACCACAATTGACTTCGCGTTGTGTAATTTTAAATGTGGTACAAAATGTACCGGACCGTGACATAAAACCAGTGGCCAACAGTCACCTTCTAAACCCACCTTCCGGTTCTTTTCCCTTAGATTAGTCGAAGTGTTAGGAAAGACCCACAACAACACCACAGTAAAAGTTCTACAAGTTTATTATGAATTAAGACGAGTTTGGTTTCATTTACATGAATAACATAACAAAACAACCAAGTTCCAGTTAAAACAGATGTAAAGCCTGAAGTAAAATAGAATGTCACAAGTATAGAAATGGTAACAAAACATACACCAGGAAAGCAGACTTATCCAAATAATAGGCTACCCAGACTATGACAAGCTACCCACAAGTACATGCATAAGACAATCCCTGGAGAAGTTCCATGTTAACTCTCAATACACACCTCAATGCCTTGTAAATATGACCAACTTGACAAGTACTACGAAACTATGGAGTATATATCCCACCTGGTCCATAATTATAACTACCAGCCTACGAGACGGGCTAGACTTCCACCCTCCCTCTAGAAACAACACCTAATAAACACTAGTCTACACATGCACAGTGACTACAACTTAACGTTAATTCCTATGCTAAGTTGTTCTGGTTTCAGAACATGTTCCTATGCTAAGCAGTTCTGTTCTCAAAACACGTACACATGCATATAAGCCGCTCTGTTTTCAGAGTGCCAGCTAGGCCTATCTACTAGATGTAAGCTACATGCAATGAAGCCACTCTGTTTTCAGAGTGTCAGCTATCTAATAGACCTAACTTACGCATGCATTATAAGCCGCTCTGTTTTCAGAGTGTCAGCTAACTAATAAAACTAACCATGCATAGCCGCTCCGGTCCCAGAACGTAGCCGTATCACTAAGCTAAGTCACTTTGTTTTCAAAGCGTTGGTAATGACCAAATCCCGGTAGGGAAGTGGCGAGGTTTCTCTCCCGTCTACGGCTTAAATAGCCCTGACCTTGACCCTTAGTGTAAATACCCGGAATAACATCCGTAATCTAAGAGACTCGGTGACTGGCTCCACCACCGCAGTCTCGACCAATGACAGCGCATTACACAAACTGTCCCCGGCTCACCCGGCAAGATGGCCGTCATATCAGATAAACTAAAAATACCCGGGCAGGCATTCGTCAAACCAGACAGAATATCCCCCGTAACCCCAAGGCTGTACCATCCTAGAGTACTACTATTTCGCGACTAAAGGTACGCACACCTGGAAAGAGCCAAACCCACTACAGAGTCACATAACACTACAAATTCCTTACTGAATTGAACGTAACTGTTCAAACCGCAGATGACAAAATCCACTTTTACCACAATAGTATAACTTTCCCTCCCTATAATATACAATCTTGTGTTTTGTATTCGATAATCTTGTGATGTGTATACAATACCGTCTGTATGTTATGATATATTCGAATATTTGTGATGTTTGTTCCAAATCTTGTTAATTGTACTGTACAATCTTATGTTTTGTATTGTAAAATCTTGTGTTTTGTATTGTACAATCTTGTTTTTTATATTTTATAATATTGTGTATATATCACAAGATTTTATAATATTGCAACATTTTACACGCCATATATAATATATCAGACAATATCTTTGATATCAGAAAACGGCAATGCATACACTTTTGTCTATCCTGAAAACGGGCACAACATTGAACCGAGATATAGAGCTATACCCATTTACACATACATGTAGGGATCTGTTTTCAACATTGATAATGAGACCAGCTGTATGTACCAGCTAAAGAGCAATGGCCATGATCACGTGATCACATGAACAACATACAAATAACAGCAAATGGAATTTACAAACTACTCCTTACTATTGACAACGCTAAAGTTGCTGGTCCCGACCACATATATAACCCAGAATACTTAAAGAACTGGCAACGGAAATTTCCCCTATTCTTAGTCTAATCTTGCAGAGGTCATTTCCGGGCAAGTTCCATCTGACTAGAAAACAGCTAGCATTGTTCCTCTTTATAAGAAATGGCCCAAAATTCAACCCAGAAAATTACCGTTCCATTTCTTTGACTTGCATCTGTTGTAAGATTTTTGAACACATCATAGTAAGTAACATCATGAATCATTCAGATAACAACATCTTTTACCCCTTACAGCACAGTTTCAGACAGTCAAGCTCTTGTGAAAGTCAGTTATTAGAATTTATAGATGACATCTCTAAACATTTAGAAGACGGTAAACAAACAAATGTTTTTATTTTAGACTTTATAAGGGCCATTGATGAGTCATACCCTCCTTATAAAAAGCCTTAGAAGTTACGGAATAACTGGAAAGGTTACAATGTAACATCTGAATCAGTAACTTTCTAAGTAACAGCACTCAAACTGTAATAGTCGATGGGGAAATGTCCGACCCGGCCCCTGTCAGATCAGGGCCCCTGTCAGATCAGGGTCCCTCAAGGCTCGGTCCTTGAGCCTAGCCCCTCCTTGTACTGCATTAATGACATTGCCGAGGAATAACATCATCTATAAGACTCTTTGCAGACGACACCATCATGTAACTCTCAGTTTCATCCCAGAGAGATACAAACACTCTGCAAACAGATCTAGACCATCTAGCCGTCTGGGAGACTAAATGGAAAAATGTTTTCCATCCTGGTAAATGCCAATCATATCTGTCACCAGGAAAAGACACCCTATCTGTCACTCATATTCACTCTATGACCACAATTTAGAGCATGGGACAGAAGTAAAATATCTTGGAGCTACCATCAACTGAATGGGACTCATTAACATCATTGTGAAAAAAGTTAATTCCACCCTAGGCTTCCTGAGGCGCAATCTGAAAGTTTTATCTCTCACTGTAAGTCCTTTGTACGCCTCCAGGTTGAATATGCTAACACTGTGTGGGACCATTAAATTAAAAGGACATAGACAACTTAGAAATGTTCCAGTGGAGGGCTGACCGTTTTGTTGCCAATCGCTATCGAATCACCTCTAGCGTTGGCAACATGTTTGACCATTTCCAAACAATTTCATGAAAAACGTCCGTTATAAAAGAACCATTCTTTCCAAGGACTAGTACAAGGAATTGTACAGTACAATTACCAAGATTTGGAACAAACATCACAAATATTCGAATATACATCATAACATACAGACGGTATTGTATACACATCACAAGATTATCGAATACAAAACACAAGATTGTATATAATAGGGGAGGGGAAAATATACTTTAAAGAATATAAGTATCGTGTAATGCTATTTAAATAGTCTATTAAACTATCTAACGCACTGAGTTTATCAGCATCTCGCTGATCTGAACATTAATCAGTACTGGTAGCGATAATTACAGGGATTAGTAGAGGTACTCGGGAGGGATTAACTGTAATGGTCTATCTGATATAGAATAAAATAAATGAAGAGTTACCGAACCTTTCACTGACCTTGGAATTGACCAATATGTGTCATATTTTATAACATCATTAAAATGTAATTGTTAAGAACGCCCTAAATGTCTCCATTTAAATTGATTGACAGTTAGAAAATATCGTGGTTGTATGATATTTAATGTTATAAAATCTGCACACCTGTAATAAACTATTTTATTTACTATAAATTCAGTAAGTTTTCCTTTCGTGTTACTTTGTTCATTTCAAACACTGAAGTGCCTAACTGTGCGCAGATGTGTAATCAAAGCTCCCTTAACTCCTAATTGGCCTTTTAGTTTATATTTGTTATCGTGACTGACTGTAGATTGTCACGTGTGCTAACACCACACTTTCATCTATATGTTCGATTTCAACATTCCAATTAGACATTGCTACATGGGTAATAAATTGTATTAACATATTAGGGGTACTATCTATGGAAGGTCGCCTCTGATTGGATACACCTTGCTTATGGTATACCTTGTCTGATTGCATATATTTCATAGTAATTTTTAGGAAAATGTAAGTATATATTGATTTGTATTTAATAAAGAGTATCAAATACAAACAATAAGATATCAAATATATATCACATCTTTCGAATATACATCATAAGGTATTGAATATAAATCACAATATCGAATACACATCCCACGTTTTCGAACATAAACCACAGGATTTTACCGCAATCAATACGGGAGATCAGAGGTAGTGAAATGGCGTAAAACTACGTGGTTTCAATACGATTGTCCCACCTTCCGGTGATCAGGACAACATATTTTGTGGGAATATCGTACTCAAACCACGTATTTTACGTCATTTTCACTATCTAAAAACTCTCGTATTAAACAACCAAGCCCGAATATTATATTGCATTAGAGTGTGCTTAAATTACTTTTGAACATAGTGAAGATTATATCATTTGTGTGTGTTTGTGTGTGTGTGCGTGCGCGCGCGCGCGTGTGTGTGTTTGCGTGCGTGCGTGTGTGTGGTATCACTGGTATTATTTTGGATACAGACCAGTAAGAAAATTACTGTTTATTGTTGAAATCAACAAGTTCTCATTAGATAGTGATTTTTATCCTTTTAGTCCCTTTAACTGGTATTAAGCCAACCAGATATTCCTTTTTGACCGTATTCAATGAGGAGAAACACAATTATTGCGGTTGGTTTCGCAAGAAGTAAAGCATACTGAATGAAGTAGACGTCTCTGTTATTTCAATGATTTATTAGTATCTGATAAAGGGTTAGCACTTAAAAAATCAAGTGCAATGTAGATGTTTTGCACACAAACGCAGATATGCGTTACAGGCATGGACTAGAAAGTTATCACTTGATCCGGGTAAGTGACCCAAAGGTCAGTACAACAGTGTAATTCCTGTCATCAAAAGATAAATATGTTGCATTTGTCAAGATATTTACGCTGTCCATTCATATATGTATATATGTATATATGTGAAAAGGGATATATTATACTTGTTTCAAGCACAATACTATGTGTTATTTCACTCTCAGACCATTTCATTAACGTCCCGACTGCTGAATAAATATATGTCATCGATTGTTGACGTTGTCACAATTTGGCAGGAATATAATATACTAGATGAAGTGTTTTCGCGCGAGTAGTCGACGATTCACTCCAGAAAACAACACTGTCACTGCCGACTTAATATTATTGTGGTAGAAACAGGTCACGCTGCTCGTGATTATTAGATATGGAATTTATTTTACACTCGTTCATTTTTTTTTTAAAAGTTAAAAAAGACACTTAGTCTACCTTAAGCTCGGGTCTGTTGTAACTTTAAAAAAATAATTACCTCGAGTGAAGTAAATTCCATATCCAACAACCACTCGTAGTGTGTGTAACCTTTATACTACTATCAAAGAGCTGGTTTGGTACTCCTTTGGGGCGGGTGGCAATATTTAATCAAGTCTTGTTGGGCCGTGCGTCTCTTGAATAGTTAGTTTTGTGTGTTCGTTATTTCAACCTAACTTTTAAATGACCATGGCCTGGCTAATATGTCGAATTGGTTATTCGATACCCTGGAAACAGATAGAGAGAAGCCATTATATGGATGTAGGTGAAATGAAAAATGAAAGCTGAGTTTACCAACACAATGGAAATAGAATGAACTTTGCTCAGATATGACACCTTTGGTAAAGCCTATGATACGAAAAACTTTCTGAAATCATAATTCAAATAACATGTGCTAATACAAGAAGTTCTAAGTCCATGTGTTAAATAAATGCAGGTAACACTGCGTCATCTGTCGTGGAAATCCCATCCCTGCCTGTTCGCGGAAAATATCTGACATACGTCATGGGGTCATAAGTTGTTCTGGTAGATTGACTTACCGTAAACAACACTCGATTCAGTCTAAGGTATCAGTATTGTGGAAAAGCACTGGATGTCAGATGGAGGTGTCAGCCGACCTCGAATTTCTCCAGCAGTATAAAACATTTAATGAAACTCAACACATGGTAGGCTACATGATGTAGCTCTTCAGTGTTGAACAGAACAGAAGTGAATGCATATCACTGTTAACACGAGAAAATATATGTGCGATTTATAAAGTAAAAAAACCGAAATAAACTTGTATAATCAAATTCATTTTAATGACAATACAAAGATAATCATGAATGGTAACCGCTTGACCTAGTTCCGCCAAATTAACTTCTAGTTGGACTCAAAATAAGTTGATGACCTTCACATAACGCGCACTGTTACGTAACTTCGTTTCTGGTTTTGTAAAAAAAATATTCTTGAATGAATTCTTTTAAATCTTAAACCGGTTTAATGTCGGGCTTCTACGATGGCGTAATAGGGTCACTACAAAATTTAATTGATCTTGTACGTACAACTTATTATCCTGTAGGTAAAACTTATTATCTTGTGCGTATACCTTATTATCTTGTACGTACAACTTATAATCTTGTACGTACAACTTATTATCGTGTACGTACAACTAATAATCTTGTATGTACAACTTATTATCTTGTACGTACAACTAATTATCTTGTACGAACAACTCATGATAAGTTGTACGTACAACTTATAATCTTGTACGTACAACTTATTATCTTATACGTAAAACATTATATGTTGTATTTTTGTAGTGACCCTATTACGCCGCCGTAGGCTTCTGTTTGTTGTCACTGAATTTCAATGATTACGACATGTGACTTTCACCACAAATGAGAGATAGGTTGCTATGTTTACGTGTATGTAGAGCTTGAAGAGTGGGTTGATACATGAAAGTCCTGCAAGTCCATTGACGTGATATAAAAAGACTATTCATATACGATTCTTTTTGGTCAACGTATTGTGAGTTATGTATAACTTGTATATCCCCATAGAGTACCCTCGTGTTGCCCGTATGAGCCCCTCTTATTGCAGGAAGCATTGATAGGTGGTATTATTTGCCGCGCCTTCACAAAACATATTTTATTTCAATTTTTTTCTTAAGATATTTCAAGGAAGATAAGAATTTAAGAGAAAAATCTACGCAGAATACTTAATAAATCTGGCAACCTTTCCATTTTCGATAGGGGGAGCCATTTACTCCAAAACCCTTGTCTTTGTTGTATGTTTAGTAAACAGAGCTTCGCTGCATGTTCTTAGGTTAAGGGTATAGTCTGTGTCCTTATTGTGACATCTGCAAGCTGCAGGGCGGAAGCTTGGGTAAGTAAAGGAAGAACAAAAAATATGTTCATTGAATTTTATGATATTATTGTGTATTTAGAAATACTTTGACACCAGATCATGTCTATCATGATCAAGTCATAAACGTCGGTCTGTTCGCCATCACGGGGAACAACAACTACAAGTATCATTCTTAAAGACTTAGAGGTGTGTTCCGGCTAAGGCTTACATTGAAGAGAAATTATGACTGACGGTGTGGTGTTATTTATGTAAGAAAATGCTTGAAACTGAGAACTGTATGATAACGTCCTATATAAAATGTCCTTAATAAGATCATTTATTAATGAACTGTGAAAACCAAAGAATCTACTAAATCAATTTATTGTTGATTTTATCACGACATATAACAAAAACAGGTTTCCGTAAATATAAAGATATTTTTATTGTATTCGTGTAGTTTTGGAACAAATAATCAACAAAGTGAGATATACAATGAACATGTACATGAAAAACAACAGGTCAGAAATTGGAACTAGCAAGAAATCTTCACAAAATTACGTCGTTTATTTCCATAAAACAACGTCGTTTGGAATGGTGGACATGAAACCATTCGCATGCTCAAACTAGGATCCTGTACTCAAATTGAGTCTACTGTTCCTGTGTTAAATTGATAAAATATGCAAGTATATTGCCGATGAAATATGTTTTCTTTAAAAATATTCAAAGCCTAACACTATATTTAAACTTCAAATTTTACGTATTTATTTTATTATAACACACCATTTAAACAAGTCAGAAGAAAATCGGTTTGAGCATGGAATCTATGAGTAAATATGAAAAAGGTCTTAAGAACACGGATCCTGAGGTCGCCAGCTCTTGCACATACATAACCAAAATATTAATATCCCATCAAGAAAGCATGGATTTAATAAAACATCAGTTGATGTTCTCCAAGGGTAAGATTTGTTTTTTTTCACTGCATAAAGAGTCATCTTTGTCTCTTACCAAATAACAGGACGATTGTATGGGGAACACATCTTAAACCACGGTACATGCAATTCACTAATATCATTTTCTTTGTTACACCATGGTCTAGTGTTTAAACCAGGTTTAGACCAGGTGTTCCGAAAGAGTAAGCGTCTTCTGCTTCATCGACGACACTCGCCATGTAAATCTTTGTCACATTCAAGTAAAAATCAAGTTCTCAAAACGAGAACTGAGTATCATTGTCAATCACAACATGTAAACACATTATGTCTATCATAGATGTTGGACTGCTTTACGAGTTTAAAATAATTTGTAGTTTGTTGGTGACAAAGCAGGCCTTTCTAAAGCTTACATAACCGCTACAATCGCATGTAATACATACCAATAAGTACTAAACGTTTGGTAATATTCGTGGATGATTACTTTTTACTATTATTGCTGTCACCATAGAAACCGCGAAATACAATATATTGTATTTTAATTGAATTTTTTTATGCTTTGAACAGTTAAATAATATTCAGACCAAATTAAACATTATATTGTTTGAAAAAAAAAAATGATAAAAAAAATGAAATACGAAAATTCGAACCCAGGACTTTCTTTACCATCACTATAACTGGTTGACAGGGTGGTCAACTGAAGGGCTATGACCTTTTCCGGCTACAGCTTTTTTCTAAACGGAAGCTGAAGGGAGGCAACTGTAATATATGAACACCCACAGCGCAGTAGGACAGTGATCATGTATACCGGGTATCAGAATAACCCTCCATTTATTCTCATCATTTCTCGGCTAAATCTTTCCATATCTAAACTTGTCATCGGTGACGTGTTCTCTTCGTGACGGTTGCCGGGTCTTGGCTCAAAATGATCTTCTTCGACCGGGTCATGGTTTATTGCCAAACTGCTCAAATGGCTTCTGTTAGGTATTTGTTTATCAAAGTAGTCAGGAGAGGGCGGTGCATTGAATGACTGCGTGTAAGGTTCCGACTCATAGTACATGTTAGGATGGACATGACAGTTATTAGACAGCAGAGGTTGCTGAATGTCGTCTGGTCTGTACGAATGTATCGGGCACGGGCTGTTTGGAGGAGTTTGGACAGGAAGTGCTGAAGCAATTCTAATGGTTCGTCGAAGCTGTTTTACCTCTTCAGAATTTTCGGAAACATGTTTTTGATGAGGCCGGATCTGTTTAAGAATGCTCAAGCAATGCCTTTTTTGTTTGCCTTGGATGTATTTTAGCATCTCTGTGCATCCACTGATTTGGCTCCACATAAATACTTTGTCAATATCAGGCACTTTTGCCAGATCTGTCTGCGAGAAACAAAGAAATGAGATATTTTTAGTACGTTTCAATGTCCGTTTCGTATTTTCGACAAATTCAATAGGGACATGATGGCACTTCGTAGCAATGATAACGGTGTGGTGGTTTTGGAATCCAGATTTGTTGGACAAATCGTTCACGCTGTTACTGGTAGCAGTAGATACGACCGTAGTATCAAAGAGTTTTTGTATGCACTGCTTCAATGCCATAGATACATCTGTATGGATCTTCTCTTCACACCAGTTCAAAATATAAACCTTTGGCCTGTGGTCTACAAAGGTAAATTAAACAAAAGGATATTAATTTAGTAAGAATGGATTCAGTCATATGAACTATAAATCCGTAATATATAAGAAATTTCCATTGTCAAAAATCTATATTTTTTTTACTGTTTCACTAGTGAAATTATATTTGATGTTATAAATTTTCAAATTTAATGATATGACTTCGATTTTCATTAGTTAATCATATTTATTGTTCATACCAAATAATCAAAAATTTCAAATTTCCTAGATCTGCGAATCTTCACTTGAAGCAATGATTGAAAAAAATAACGTGTAGCTTCGCCTCAAGCATGACATCATTCGAACATGGCAACAATATAACGCTAATATTATAGATGTTTTATATAGCATCATTTTCGTGTTTAATTTTTAGAATAATATAAATAATAAATTACTCTCGTGAAAAAACACGGTATTTTGTTATACTTATCTTCAGTTTTCCACGATTACACAAAAGATAATTTTTTTATCAGCTTTACTGTAAATCCTTAATTATCAGCTGGAAATTGAGTCGCGTTAAAAAGTCAAGAGACAAAAATGCAACCAATAATTTATAGCTGACGTCCTTAGTCATCATCACTTGTTTTATTATACTCAACAGTGTGCTTTCAAAACATTGAAACTTATACCAAATTGAACTATTTAATCACAATTTTTACGATTTCTAAATGTGTTATTTCTAATTTACGTTTTGAAAAGAAAATATCCGTATGCATGATATTATTATTCAGATTTGTTTTTATAATTTATTAGCGAACAAATTAAATTGCACAATATGAACAGAGCAGGCACCTTCCCATCATTTTTCCATAAAAAAATATAGAGGAAAGAAGACGCATAACAATAATTATAAAAATGAAAAAAATAAATAAATGAAAAATTTAGTCAGTCAGCGGCGTGGTCGCGGGCTTGCAATTTATATGATGTGTTGTGTTATATTTTGTGTCAAAATAGGCATTAATGGTATTCATAGGAGAAATTATAAAAATGAAAAAAAAAAAAAAAAATCAAATAATTGAAAAATTCAACAAGGTACTAGTATCATCAACACCATAATGGGAACTTAATTAAATTGAAATTTCCTATATAAAAAAGGGATTAGGGTATTTCATTGTGTACTTACCGATGGAAACCATGAAACATGCCAAAAGAACAAGAAGCAGCACAACTCCACAAACGACGCCTATTACAGCGTAAATCCCGGCAATTGACGACTCTTCTGTCGAAGTTCTTAATGCCGTTTCTACAACTACATAGATATACGTGACTTTTTACTTGGTTTTACCTTGTTGATAATCTACATATCTACCTTGTACTTTGGTTAGAAGAATAAATTCAGAACTGTCCAACAATAATTTGGTCTTTTCTAACGTTTCGATTTGGCATTATAAGCACTTTACGATATTTTGTCTTAAGTTGAATCACTTCAGTTAAAAATGACTTGTGGCTAAGCAGTGCATAATTACATGGCACAAAAAATATAAATACATTAAAAAAGACTTGGTAAAGAAGCTTTAGATATGTTGCTATTAAGAAAAGAAAAGTTTATGGTCTAACAAGCTGTCGTTACATGTATGTTAGGACGACATCGAACTTACTTCTTTGGTACCTCACTTCAACAATCCCTGATTGTGATACGGGGCAAGGCTTTAATCCGGTGCAGTTTTGAACGGTAACCTATATCAAATATGAAACATTGTTTGGTTATTTTATTTCATTAACTACAAGAGTTCATGTCAGTGGGTGTTAAAAGATTTCATAGAAAATTGTAGCTTGGTAGTAAAAAATGTATCTCACCTCCGCAATATAACTTCCTTTTGTGACGTCAGTAAACTCATGCTCGTACCGTGTTGTATAATGTCCAATCTGTAGAATGATAACAAGTGATACGTGTAGTTGACAAAATAGAAGTTTATTTGAGAAATGCTATTTTAAGTTATAAAGATATATTTATATAGAAATGATTCCGCACTCATATCATATATGAGTCTTCCCGAATGAATATGAATGAGAGAGAAAGTTTGAAATATTTAGGTTTAAATAAGTCAAACGTGTCATAATTTATTCTCGGTTTAATTTTTCAATCGTACTACAATTGAATGAATAGCTATTTTGTAAACAGATTAAAAGAAATTAGAAAAATAAAACAAAAAAAGAGGAAATGTCAAGAACATAAACTACCTTCACTATATACAAAACATGAAAGTTGTTTTCACACGTTTTTGAAAAATTAAAAACCAAAACGTTCGAGTATTACCGGTAAATGTACCTGGACGGTTTGCAGTTTCCTTGTTTTTATTTCCATGAGCTTCACAGCGTAGTAAGTGTCAGCTGAGACATAGACCGCAGCTATAGGTTCGAACACGACATGCATAGTCCGCGACTGGTAGATATACGCCATAGCAACTGTCACTTTACCGGAATGGGTAAAATCTCTCGCTGCAGCAAATAAATCACATATACAGCACGAACTTTCGGTTTAAAGATACTCCCTAGTCTGACTTACATAATGATCCTTTCCTTGGTCCATTTAACATGTTAATTACTAATAATATTTGATGTTACATTACAAAATAGTTCGCTGATTAAACGAGCCATAACTTGCACACCAATATAACTATAACGTTTATCTGTTAAAACGTTTTCTTATTCTGATAAAACAAACAAGTAAAAGCGGATTGATAGACATGAAAAACATTCCAAAAACCCTATTAAAACAAACCAAAACAAAACATTTATTTTTTTCAAGAAAAATTGTTTTATGTTTTAAAGAGTTGTTCAGTGGGGAATAATTTATTACGTACGATTGTTTATCAGATCTATTGTAAATATTATAAAATTGTAAATGACATTCATTGCGATGTATCTTCAGTAAGAAATATCATTTGATTTAAGTAAGTGCTATAATACGTTTAGATTTATATCTGGCGTATAATGAAAAAAAATACATATTTGTATACATTATTATAAAAACAAAGATCTTACAGCAACGTTAAAATTGTATCGGTGCGATGTATCCAGAAACAAAACCATGTCATTCAAAATTCACTTTTGTGTTTACATTTCACCTGTTTAATATTTTATCATTATCATTTGGATATTTAATTTTGAGCAACTAAAATTATACGTACTTGTGTAGACGGTGAAATGGTAGGTTATACTTGATCCAGGATGGAATGGATTCATCGTATAAGCCGTTAATGTAATGAGGTAAACACGTTTTTCTCTCTGACAGTCCAGTCCCATTAAACAGTTGTACACGATCTCTCTCTGGAAATTAACATGATCTTTCACGTAAAATGATTTTTTCTTCAGATTTAGAGATTAGAAGAATCTTTCATTGAAATTAACGATGTGCAAACACTCAGAAAAAAAGTCAAAGAATACCTAAGCGTTTATTAATAAAAACCAAAATTATAGTCCAAAAAAAAAATATATATATAAACAAACGAAAAATTTGCATGCATCTGCTTCATCGACGACACCAAGAGTTTATATTAACCAGTTACAGGGTAGATATTAAAACCAAGGTGTTATAATTCCGAATAGAAACATTTTGTCAATTGTGCGGTTCTTGTCTGTTCTCACCAGTGCATTATTGGTCAAGGTCGAGTTAAAAATGATAATTTTAGTACCTTAATATCATAAACAAATGATATAACCTTTTCCACAAAAGTGAAGCACTGATCACTGACAAATGCCAACATGCTATTTTTTTTTTAAATAAAACTTTCAAAATGTGTATCGACAATCTATAAAATTCGATTAAATCTAACTTACCGGATGGGTTTTGTCTCGTTGTGGGGTTTTATACAGTGGAAAGTTGAAAAGTCGATATCGTGGGTTGTCCTTGTAGTATGGGTCTATGAGCTCGGGGTACCTCGGGTCGTTCATCCCGACAAACTTTACCAGTAGTGCTTTCGTATCTGAAAATAGTAGGACACAATGAACAAACTATATGATATAGAGGCAAAGATGTCAAAATTACTTTCTCTAAAGATATGACAGTATTATTATATTAAAAGGAGAAAGAATTAGACGTCAAAATAACTTTTATTTAAATGTTAAACTTTTGTGAAAGTAATTTACATACCTATCACTTAAATCTGCTCCTGGTATGAATGAGATAGAAGCACATTTACAATTTATTAACCTTTCATGTTTAATCCTCTGAGCCTTAATAAAATTCAGTGAAAATCACTTTGATAATTTCTTAGATATATCCTTTTAAATATAAATTTCCCAAACATTGTTCTGTTTCGTAGAGAGTGAAATAGTGTAATGACATTAACAGAACATTGTTATCTCAAAATAAGCGTGACCGAAGAAATTCGAGTTTACTTATTGCGAAAGTTTTGAGTAAATGACGAAATACTTCGAATTAAGGATTTTCTCTTGTGAAAAGTCAAAATTTTCTGACGACAATCTTTTTTTCTGATGTACTTTTTTGAACAAAGGAGTTCATTGCACAGGAGAAAATGCAAAAAAGAAATACATGGTAGTGAACTCGTTTTTGTGCTATACTCGGTCAAAGATACAAAAATGAGCAAAACACGTGATTTATGTGAAAAATGCTGTTTTGGCCATATGCAGGACAATTTCATTCAATATCGTCCAGATTTGTGATCAGATATGTATGAATGTTTGCAGAATTGACAAAAAAGTATTTTCTTATTAATTATGGAAGTAATAGGTCTTAAAATTATTCTTTTAGGTAAAAAAATAAATTTAAGTTACCCTTACCCCTTATTTTTCAATGAGAAAATGCTCCATTTTTTATCATATTTTGCAGATTTAATGCTTTATATAAGAAATTCTGGCGACAAACTTTTTTTTAGATATGTTGCATAATATTTGCTTTTTAATGAACATGAAGAAGTTGTACAACAAAAATGAACTTGCTATGATGACGAATGGCGACACACAGACGATTTTAAATGATAAATCAAACTCAAAAAGCATAAAATTATGGCAATTCGTGAAGTGCAAGAAATACACAGAAATACTTATTTTCAAAATGGCCGGCATTGTTGTCATTTTTTAAAAATTCTTCTAAAAAAGGTTCTACAAACAACAGACATCTAATTTTTTGCTACATTTTTCAGATGCATATTTGCTATCAAAATTGATAATACAGATATTACAAACATATCTCACGTGAGATCAAAACGAGATATGAACGTGATTGAAACCTCAGAAGAGCAGATCCTTAAACGTGGTATTCGCGTCATAAAAGTTCTAAACAACGACGTTTCACCGAATCTCATTAAGAATTGTTACTTGTTTGCTCACCGTATGAACTGTTCCTTGGTAATCGAAATGTGAGGGCTAAGTTCGGATTGTTCTTAATGTTGTTTCTGTCAGCGATAAGGTAAAATCCGACAGCGCTAATAGACGGTGGATTCATCTCCTTCGTGTTGCTCTGCTCATAGCTTTCCAAAACATTGTGGGTTGTTTTAAACTCCTCCCATTCTATATATTGATAAAACAGTTGTGTGAATATATTCATCCATAGCAAAATATTTATAAACGATGTTATGATTTTGTATTAGCAAGGCAAAGGTAACAGCAAATAGATCTTTAATATAAAGATGATGTAACACAAACACATGCTGCACCTTTTGAATTTAGTTTCAGATACATTGTGCCGAAAAATGAATTGAATAGCATAATACAGCTGTTTCGTCCTTCTAGGGATCGTCAGTGGTGCTAGGAACTAAAAGCTGGGAATCAATATTTTCTAAACTAATTAAGAAGCAGAAAGATCAGGTGCGTAAAACTCTTTTAATTTATGAATTTAGAAGATAAAATGAAATAGTACTGTACAGTTTCAATCCGTGTACTTCAAAAGTGTGTATATAATGAACCGTGCCACTACTCAAATAATAAACTCGGGGACTCAGTAATCCACCAAAAAATAACAAGTAGAGATCAATAATATGCGTGAACAATGAAACATAACGTAAATAAAAGCAAACGTTAGATTTTAAAACCATTTGATGAGCTATACAACATTCATTCTAATAGTATAATCAAATGCAAACATTAAAAACTCAAAACGCGAAAATGCCCAATGTTCAACAAAACAGAAGATGTATGCGGTTATCATAGCTAGCAAGCTAAATATGAACAGATATGATTATATCATATTATATAAGGATAAACTTGAATCTGTTTTTTATGTTATGGAGGTATAACACAAAAAACCGGAGTGTACGCGAAGCGGTTTATGATGAGAGTACACTCCGGTTTTTGTGTTATAACCCCATAACATAAAAATAGTTATAAGTTAATCCTTATAATTTAATTTATACCCTGCGAAAATTAACTTTATTGGTGGACTCTTTTCTCTTACATATTAATACGCTGCAGCATCAACCAATCAAAAGCGACGTTATAAACGGCGACGTAATTTTGTTTCGTTATGGGCTGATAATATAACTTTTTAAACCAATGAAAATGCTTGTTTCAAACAAAGTTCAATTATAAGGATTTACCTTGGAACATCCCGATGGAGCATTCAAAGTAGGAATCTCCTGAATAACGTTTCTGCAAATATAAACATATGAATAATATCTATTTATAAAACTGAACAATAGTTCGGAGTGTATTATAATCTGAGCAGGAAATATGTTATTCATTCCATGCTTCATATTTTAGCTCTCTATTAGTGAACATTGTTTATAAGGTTTTATCAGTGGGATACTGAATTCTATCAGGATTATTTCCTGATATATCTTCACACTTTGGTAGATACATGTACCTATTTCCAGCGTTGATATAGAGAGGATTTCTAACAGTATTTTCAGTTATACAATGTACCACATGTATTTTACGAGTGCGGCTAATACTTTGAAATTTTCGCACACTCGTCAAAATATCAGAATATCACTCGCTCGAGTGAAATATATTTGGAATTACTGAAGATACCGCTTGATATCCTCTCTATATTGACGAAAGAATCATTTTCGATATTTCACAGGTAAAATGTAATCAATCGCTTTCGTATCACCCAGTTGAATACATTTCGCCTCTCGCTGTATCCAACACTGAAGACTTTCAGCACTAGTACAGTTGATGCGAGAGTATAATTAGTGCTTGCTTAAACTAATAATTGATATAGTATTATAAACAAAACGACGGTATGACGTCAGCGAGTTCATTTAAAATGGCGTATAGCCTGTTGTTAAGTATGACGTCATTAACATGACAACAAAACGTAACCGTTTGATTCGCAGAATGTTTTAAGGCAGAACATTGTCGTCGTATAGGATGGTTTTAAGATTAATCAATTGCTTGGCGGATAATTCTGATATTTTTACCCTTTATAATAACTTGTGAAAGACATTCTTTTGCACTTTTAAACTATATTAGAAAACATGTAAACAAGAAACCATTTAATAGCATCTGTTTATCAAAGTTCAATAAGATAAACCTCTTTGCAAATATCCACTATTGTAATTCAATAGAAACATTTCACTAAATTATATAATTTAGAGGGGAAAATATGTAAAAATCTTCTTACTATAGTATTTCTATCGTTAATAATCCAAAGGCAGTTTTCATATGTTTTTAATCATCATCGTTTTTGTTATATTTTTAAATACCAGCATGTTTTTTTTAAGATCTGCAAACCAATATATTTCCGTCTTGTACAATCTCATCTTATCTGTAATAAGAAAATAATGGTATTGAAACTGAAACCAATTATGCATTCTGACAGGAAAGAAATGATGCTTAATGCAAATTTACTAAATGATGAAGACATTAAAGCTGAAATAATATATTCGGAGTTCTCAAATTGCCTGATTGCTTACTTCCGAAATTGGGGAAGTGATTGCAGATTATTGCTTCAAAGAAGGAAACAGGAACCTTATGAAGCTATAAGCATCGCATTACACAATATACTTAAGTTTAAATGGAATTTTTTTTTTTATGAATAATTCATAAAAAAATCTTTATTGCAATCTGGATTGCAGGAGGACGTCTGAAAGCGGTTCAGAAATAATTATCCGTGGCAATAGCACCTTTGTACAAGCAATGTCTTTTTCAAAGCTCCTGGAAGCATAAAGCCGGTTCTGCCATTTCGGCGCTTAAAAGTGGCACTCGAACAACTCAAACATTACCCAACCATGTACTCAATTACAACTGAATAGACTGGAATAAGTAGAGTACCGTATCTTCCATTTTAAGATAGAATCCTGTGCTTTGACTCGTAACCGCAACCCTTCGCTCAACCGTCCTACAAATACACTATTGCGCCTTTAAAAGTTTACGTATAACCATTCTGGTCTCATTGGGGGACACCATATGTATCCTCATACATGTGCGATATTTTATATATCATTTTTTTCCCGTTCTTAGTCATAAGTGATCACTTTTTTTTTGGGGGGGGGGGGGGGGCAGGTATTACTAAGATCTATTACAGTAACAAGAAACAGGAGAGTCGAATTCCAATCTTACTTGTTTCATCTGTTAATATCTTTATCCTAGCTTTACCAATTTCAATTCAAAAGTAAGATTTTCATTACACATTGGTATTGTCGGAAGATTATTTAAAGCTTGATATCATACTTACCAGTACATTGGACAACAGTATTTTTAATTTCTCTGTTTACTAAACCCTTTCAAATATTAAACCTATTGAAGAATCCTTTTTGTATTTATTTAAGTTATTAAGCGAAAGGGTTAGTGCATATCTTTATGATATGCAAAGAATAAAGTTGAATGGTTGTAAAGACGGACCGCTTTTAACCTCATTTAAACTCAGATAATGGTATTGCTTGTTTTGTCAAGGTTGGGAAATGCTTGTTAAAAATACATGCATTTACATAAAAGTAAGTCAAATATACAATTTTAATGGAAGAAAGCATTTAAACTATATTTTATTATTATTTAAACTCGCATGATATCGTTTAAATTCAGTAAATGTGTTTGTCACCTAAATGTTATCTAAGAAAAAGGCTGCTTTCAGGAAACGCCACAAAGTAGGCGATGGAAGAGTTTGCTTGATATTTTATGATACTGTATTGAAATCAAAGAAGCATGACTGTCAAATCACATAGAAATTTACGCCATTACGTAAGGTTGGTTGAATGAGAAACCAGACCTAAATCGAAGTGACATGCACTAGATAGCAAACAAGATATAAGTAACATGAACCCATATTTAAGATCGTTAAAAAAATATATATCCATGCTGTACAAATACTCACCAAATTATGAATATTTATTTTAGTTAGATATGTATAATTGTGCTTTCAAAAAATGCGTATATATCAAAGATTCAAAATATCCTCCAGAACACAGGAAAACTGAAATAAAGCAAAATTCACAACGGCTCGTTATTCTGATGACTGTAAATTATTTCGAAATAAAGTACTCGAGCAATAAAGATAATCGTTAAGATGTTATTTTACCTTGAAACTTCAACAACTCACTTCTTGTTAGATTTTTGTAATTTACCACAAAATAAAATAACTGAAATTAAGTTAAAAATTATAAGAGAATACCGAAGCGTCAACAAAACTATAATCCGAACTCAAAATTGATTTAACTCGGGGCAAAATATGAACTATAGTGAAAGATTTACATGGAGACCATGCAAAAGTACATGAGAATACGAACTGCTGTTCCGGAAGAGTAAGCGTATTCTGCTTCATCGACATCACCCGCCATGTAAATATCGGTCACATCCAAGTAAACATCAGGTTCTTAAAATGAGAACTGAGCCACCATTGTCAATCACAACAAGTGATCACACTAATAAGCAAACTCAAAAACTGATCTTCATATCACACAAAGATACAAAATATTTCTCAATGAGACAAAATAACGACCATAAAACTTGATTACAGTTAAAACAGTCCTCTGATTTCCAAGCCGTGAGGATTACATTCTACATACAAAAAATAAAATTGTCTCTACACAAAATCTGGAGTCTGGCAATTTTTATTCAAGAATACATTACAAATTAATGAAGTAATTGTGTTAAAAACAAGAACCAGTTGTGATGATTAATAACATAATGGTGTATGATTGCAATGCATTTAAACATACACTGACAGACATTTTAAAGGATTGTACAGTAATAAACAAAATAATAATTAAAAAAAAACACGAAACACAAAACAAAATTCAAAAAATCGAGACTAGCACATTAATCATTTAGAATAGGACATCGCCTTGCTAATTATGAATTGGACTGCATCATACAGTTGCTTCGTCCTTCTAGGACTCGTCAGTGATGATAAGCAAGGGCCTAAAACGTGGAGCCTAGGAGGTGACTGAGGAAACAAAACTGGCCGAAAGAATTGTCCAAATCTAGATGGATAGTACATTGTAGGACCTTATATTTTAATCACAATCGACAGGTTTTTGTTGACAGGCGGTGCTACAAATTAAACGGGATACCCCGGCCATATGACAGCAAGACACAGTGGCATAAGTACATTCATCGTCGGAAAACCACCGTACACTTCTCTGACGCTTGCATACCTTAGGCTAGAATAGATGGAAACCCTCGTTTTCGTACTAAAATAGTAGTCAATCGATACTTTTATCCGTGACTTCATCCAGCCGGGACATCTAGGGGGTATCCCGTTTAATTTGTAGCACTACCTGTCACAAAAACCTGTCGATTGTGTTATAATTGTGTCGATTGTGATTGAAATATATAAGGTCCTACAATGTACTATACGAAGATTGACATCGGCGTCATGCCTACAAAAATAAACTGGTCGTGGTCAAAGTAAAATTATTTAACAGAGTGTCACGAGAAACGATCATTTTGATTGGTCGAAATCTCCGAATAACGTTCTATTAGGGGAAATGAAGATTTACATCTATTATAGCGCACGGTATGCATGCGTCATAGAAGTGTAACTTGGGTTTCCCACGATGAAGTACATTTGATTTTAACCTTTGAATATGACACTCAGTGACAAGCTATATTTCTTATATAAAAAATGACGTAACACACACATATATATGATTCATCTTTCATATTTAGTGATAGATACCGTATACTGAAAAAATGAATTAAACTGCATTATACAGTTGTTTCGTCCTCCTAGGACTATTCAGTGAAATATATTGCATTTCGCCACATGTGCATATGATGAAGTTACTTTAAATAGAGTGAAATGAAATATGTCTACAAGGTAATTTTATGTTCATCAATTCTTGCTTTAACAAAACTCTAAAAATGCTAAAATATGTAAATTCGCCATCTCCTTCTACCCCTATACATACAATGTATATTTGTACTGGTTACTTCTTCGCAGTATTTTACGAAATATACATAAATTTATGTACAGATAGCGCTTTCATTATTTGACGTATATAATTACATTCACGGTACAGCGCATCAATATAAAGCGTGTCAAATCTATGAGCACAGTCTTCTTCCGTAACAATAATGGATGAGTTGTTTACACATGTATGTCTGACCAATTCTAAACAGCAATTAAACCACTGGTAAAGGAAGGTTAACTTTCGTCTTGTTTTGCTGTTATATTGTATCATAGATCAGAATTAAGAGCATTCATTCTAATGAAAATTTTTCGCCATTTTTCATTTACAGTAGTTCGCTGATTTCGATAACAATCATAGATCACACTAATTTCTTACAGTCCTTAAAGCAAATGCTGTTGAAATCTTCATTCAATTAAATCCAGCAAAAGTTAAGGTTTATTTTAAGTCGTTACACACTTCCAGTTAACCCTGCGATCTGAGGTAAAACTATTGTCTGTAGTATTTATAAACTCCGTTCAGTCCTTTTTGGCTCTAAACTTAACAAACCCTGGATCATCAAGTGCAATTTCAACTAAATCCTGAGAAAAAAAAGTCCTTTTCGTGAACAGAATATTAGTTTTGTTTTGCATTACAAACTCCAATATCAATATAGTTTATTTCTATTTTAAAACACTTGGTGTGGATAACTATTAAGGCAATTTAATATTGAGCAAATATGAAACATAGGTTTTTTTCATGTTTTGATTAACCAACATTTATTTAAACAAACAAGGCTTTTTCAATCTTTTTATATATTTTATTCAGTAATTTTAAGACCCTTTCATTTTCTTCTTATGTCCTTCATAGATGAAAGACAAACACCATTGCAGTTTCATCCCATCTACTATTACAGTGTTTTTAAAAGGTAAGGCATCCACACCTTCATAGCAGGCCATACATCGACTGTTTTATTGTGCTTTAGGGGCCAGTTCTAAAGGACACTTGATAAAAAAAGAGTTAACTTAATAGTTAAAACAAGTTTAATCAACCCCTAAACTATCATTTTATACGGCAGCCATGTAGTTCACACAGAGAATACATCACCTGATATAGAACGATCCTACAGATAAATCGAGAGGAATTAGTCATTTACATAGACAGACAAAAAACGATTCGACTTTTACTAGATCGTTATAAAGACCTGGAAAGGTTTCAAATTACAGCAATGAATGAGGAACTTTAATGGCCTGCATTTTAACCGAGAGATATTTGCCTCTGATTAAATGAAAAAAAAAAAAATCGCCAAAATTTCTTGAATCATTGTGATGTGACATTTTCCTTTTTGGTGAAAACCTCGATTTCCGGTTTGGTCAGTTTGCATAGACAGGAGAAATCCTAATTTGTCACGTGTTGATTTCGTACAGCTTTTTATATCAATAATTCATTAGTATTGCCCTTCTGTTTCAAATCTCAAACTCACATGAAAATACCAAACCGAGTACTTCGGTTTTCTAATGTACCGTTATACATTATGTTGGTTTTCTGAATATTATACTGTTATATTATGTTTATAGCATCGTTGTATCAACACTAAAAATATTTCACCTGAGATATTTCCAGGTGTGTAAACACACCGTCTCAACCCGTCTGTCAACTGATACCTGCAGAAAGTGTAGGCGGGTAGGTTTTCATACACAAACATGGATGACATCCATGTGTGTAGCTTAGTATAAGGTACTTACCCCTTGTGAACAGTCAGTCGGCCTGCAATTCTTGTTGAAAGTTACTGCACTCACATGACGGTATAACAACAAATACATCGTCAGTATGCTACCCAGGATCACACCTGGTAAATCCTTTCTTTGTACTGCCATACTCAATGTCTCCTGATCAAACTAAATGTATCCAGGTCCCAAATTGACTTATAAACCTTGTCTCGCTCCATTGATGGAGGATTCAGCTGAACACAACATACATATTCATGCTAAAGTGATTGTCAATACACTGTAACCGACTTGGTGTATAATCAAAGTTTCACTCCATTAAATTTCTTTGTGAAATGTTTCTCATTCGAAACCAGTTTAGGTGCGTATAGCTCTTGGGTAACATTTGAAAATAAGGAAAGGTTTGTTTTCGATTTAAAATACTGATAAAAGACTGGTGCGTTTTTATGAGATACAGAAAACCCAAAAACGTAAGTTTATCACATAATTCTTATTATCACGTAATTATTAGTATATGTTTACAAAATCAGGTCAAACAGTATGAAATCGATGTAGGACAAGCTGACGACAAATGTTAAAACTTTGAATTATAAAGCAGACAATTATGAAAATAAGATATTTTACATTACATGTACACATTATTTGTCTTTAAAAAAGTGTGTACTAAAAACCAAACAGAGGAGAAAACTCGTACAGAAACAAAATAAAAACAGAACAAAAATAGATTAAATGAAAACTAAACGGGAAACAGAGGAGCGATCGGACTGGAAGTTCATGCACAACAAAGGACAGACAATGCCAAGGACTCAAATATACCACTGCAAAGGATAGACAGCACCAGGAACTGAAGTGACACCAAAAACAAAAACAGCAATAAAAAGTAAAAACAAATTCAACAATAACTGAAGAGGCACCACAACAACAGGAAAGATCCAAGAACTAAAAATAATTCTAGAACAATTGAGTGAAGATTCTTCTACGTTGTTTAATTTTTAGAATTTTGTTTACATTCGATTTAGATGCTTTTTTGATAAAGTGAATATGAACCAGGTTTTTTGAAGATCGCGTCAGTCTTCAAATGAGGTTGCCCAATCAAAGTGTTTATATATAAAGGATATTTAACATTATCTTCAGTAGTACAAAATATATTTAACGAGTGTTGCTAATATTGCGCACTCATGAAAAATATCATAATATTAATCACACGAGTGAAACATACTTCGTATTCCTAAGGACACTGTTAGACATTCTAACAAAAATCTACCCTGGAACGCAAAACGACGCATCAAGTTTACAATACTTGGTGTAGATACTTTTGACACTAGAAAGTCTAGACAACTTCTTTTGATCACTTATTTTGATGAACAGGGTATTTGACTTCATACTTCAAATAAGTATGCAGTATTACAGTAATAATGTAACATATTAAAAAAAAAAGTCCCTCCATCATATCGGATCACTACGCATTGTTGATGTTCGCCGAATATAAAATAGCCGGGAACGGGGAAAAAGAAGAGTTGTTTTGTCACAATTTATCCAGATGATATAATATCAGTAGGCCTACCACCTTATGTAAGTTGTACATCACTTTCACTGTCATGTATGACCCAAATTCACTTATAAATACTTTTTGTAAATCGCTAAGCCTAACTGGTTTAACGTTCGACTTAAGTTTCATTAGACTCAAGATTCCTCCGATCAAAGAGATAGAATTGCTGGCCTGCATAGTTCATTTTTAACGAAAGTGAAAGGTAATTGTGGATTTAAACGCCGTGTTTTCCCAGAGAAACGTTCCGCAATGAGAGACAACAGATCTGATAATGTTGTGCAGTAAAACGAGGCATTCGTGTCATCAAGCTAACCAGCATTTGACAAGATGGCAGCTTGAAGTTTTTTCCCATGCTTATTTGCAAGCTGTGCTTTGATTGCTCAAATCAGCAAATGTGATATTTTCACCATTTTTCACTTTTACAGAATGAATAATTTTCGATATTTCACTGGCAAAAATGTATCAAAGTCCTAGTCAATAAACTATCATATTCTCGCTTTAAAGAATACGGATTTAATTTTTGTGTGTAAATGGCAATATATTAAATTTCGTTATTAATATTTTGTTATTTAGCTATTCTAATTAATTCGATAAACTAATTACACATACACGTTTTACAACAACGCAGTATATATGCTAATACGTCGGTACGTATCCTAAGAAGGGATGAAGTTCTGCCTAACTATACTTCTTTGTTGTAAATATGTAAAGGTTCGAGTTTATTAACAGTGCAACATTGTGCTAACAAAATCATCCCATCCTTATATAGTACAAACTCCACTTATTTGATATGTATCAGCTTGTAAATTGTATAAACTGACATTGTTTGTCACCTGGGGAATTTAAGGAAAATAAAAATCATGCACATCAAAAGCACTGGCGATAAAGTGTATATAAAATAAAGTCTGTTTGGGCGAGATAATGGGTCAAAATATCAAGAAACTGAAGTCAGTATTTTTTTTCAAAATTATATAAAACAGGTTTGCACAGCAATTAACATGCTTGTGATATGTCTTCATCCCATCATAATCACATATCTAAGCCAATGTAGTAACGAATATAATTTGGTATTACCCGGACCTAACGTTAACCCCCATCTGCAAATCATGATCACCGAGCACAGAAAGGACATGCATCAAGCAAACTAGTCATGCAAGACCTTTCTCATCTCACGGCCAGTTTGACATTCGGACCTTCAATAACTATACTATTCTGACAGGACAGCTTAAAAGTAAACAGTGGGTATTACTCTTTACCTATTTTACATGTACTATATTTGGTATATAGCTGATACGGAAAAGAATCTGACAAACAATTCTAGGACTTTGCATATTCACAAATTTGGTGCTCTTTGTCCCAACAGTTCTTGCTAACTGCCCAGTTGTTTTTTATGCGCAAGCTATACAGTCATACCATCCTCCTCCCCAACCACCTGCCTATTTCTACAACATTCTCCAATGGGTGATGCTCTGTCAACTTAAACAGCTTAATTCTTCATTCATTGGGCCTAAATGTACGGCTGTAAATTGGCATCATGTTATAACAGAGAACTATTACTCATATAACTACCAAACGAAGTACCATTAAACCAGAACCTATTGCGACGCTGTATACTCCAGGAGTGGCATAAACGGCCTGTGGATTTTGAGAAACTCGAAAGATCTTCTGATCAGTCTTGAGCACCATCTTTTCAAAAATATATCGTCATTCAAAACATTTGATTTCTTCACCACGTACACTACCATAATACCACATTCCAAACTGAAAGAACGCTTTCGGTCTCTCATCATGAAAACCTTCTTTTCCCAGAAAGGTGGGCGACGACATAAATACATGGTTGTGATCTAACAAAACACTAAAAGCTATATGATTGAATTTTTGGTTGACAATACCTTTGTTGAGGATTCCAACAGACTGTTGGCATTTTAATCGGAACAAACTATGCCCCACTATTGGCTGACATGTTTTTGTTTTCATACGAGGCCGAATTTGCCGTGGGGCTTCTAAGGAAGGTACCAAAACCTTGCCCATTCTTTCAATTTCACTTTCAGGTATATCGACTATAAACAACAAAACGTTTGCGGACCTAGTTGATCTTAAATACCCATCTAAACTTGAAATCAAATCCACAAAAGAATCTTCTTCGTCAGCTTCTTACCTCGATTTTAACTTAAACTATGACCAGCACAGGCAGCGTACTGCTAAGCTGTACGACAAACGTGGCGATTCCGATTTTCCGATAGTGAGTTTTCCCTTTCTTGATAGTAACACCCTGCTACCCCATCCTATGGTGTTTACATGTCGCAGTTTTTCTAGGGCTTGCTCTGGATATCTAGATTTTTTCAATTATAGATGACAGCTGCTGACATAAACACTAACAACACAATGTTCGACAGAGGCAGCTTGATCAGAACTATGGGCAAGTTTTATAGTCGCCATCTTGGTCTCATTGAGAAGTATTCTACATCTTTATATGATATGAAGATGGACTTTTGATATGCTCATTTGTATTCCTGCTTGTTGTGATTGAGTATACCTCAGTTCTCACATTGAGGCCATGCTATTTACTTTGATCTGACCTAGATTTACATGGCGGTTGACGTCAATAAAGCAGAAGACGATTGTTCTTCCGAAACACCTGGTCTTATTCTCTTGAACTTTTACCAGGGTATTCATGTAAACCTTTGTTTTGTCTATAGTTGATCGATTTTGAGTTCAGATTGAGGACCGATATGTTTAAGGCAGTGTTATATATATCCCTAATAAACTCGGGTAGACGTTGCAGTCGAATTGTCTCCATGGACACACTACATACATTTTATTTAAGATCAAGTCTGGGCCAAACTCGTCCACAATAACCATCAGTGATGTGTTTACCACAAAGTTATCCAGCCATGAAGCTGTTTATACGACAGTAGAGGTAGTTACAAAACTTACCAGACGTATAAAATATCTCGCTGAATTACAATGCATACTATTAGATGACGTCAACCGAATTGTATCTCGCCGAGAGTAATATGATAATAAACAAGCTGTGAACTCGCTTCGTCATGCGGATATAACAGGCACTGACACATACCGCCATTTTGTAAAATTATTGTTAAAATCCTTAATTAAGAACTTTATTTGATTTTAACTACAGTGTATGGTGGAATATTAAGATGTCATATTATACGGTAGCGCAATTAATAGGTTTTACAATATTAATTTACTAAATTGCACTATACAGCTGAGAAATATATTAAAAACAAGGCTAAGATTTTAGGTATGTACTAACATACACTTTGTAATATGTGTTACAACAACAGTGCATGTCGTGAGATCTGTTCATTTCGACAGCTCGCACAACCTTTAAGCATTATACTGCATACATACCTCTTGTGAACAGCCTCGATCTTGACATGAAGAGAAATTACCGATGATTGCTTCATCTGAAGTTGCACACCGGAAATTGTTTTCAAAGCTATAAACAATTGAACTAATATACCACAGTAATACGACAGTGTTTATAGTAAATGATAGCATTATTAAACATGTGTTGATGGTCCCTCGAATTATAGTCAGCCTCTTTTTGACCAACCAGGAAGTTCGACTGGCAACCCTATATTAAAGACAGTGGTTAAATATCTAACGATACCCAGGGTGGACTCCACAGTTAGTCATGTGATGCCACTGTAACGCATCTCAATTGTTTGCTTTCATATGAAATGTTCTTGGGTAAGACATGTTTTATTAATAAATATGTAAACCAGATCTAGATTTGTTTATGCATAACAAGTGTGTCATTTTACCTGGCTTGTACTATATCCAGATTGAAATCAACCAAGACAGTAACTTGAGATATGTTAAATGATTTTATATCACTAACGTTGTCGTGTAGTTAAATTATCTTATATCTCTAACGTTGTCGTGTAGTTGAATTATCTTATATCTCTAACGTTGTCGTGTAGTTAAATTATCTTATATCTCTAACGTTGTCGTGTAGTTAAATTATCTTATATGCCTAACGTTGTCGTGTAGCTAAATTATATATTATCTTATATCTCTAATGTTGTCGTGTAGTTAAATTATCTTATATCTGTAACGTTGTCGTGTAGTTATATTATCTTATATCCCTACCGTTGTCGTGTAGTTAAATTATCTTATATCTCTAACGTTGTCGTGTAGTTATATTATCTTATATACCTAACGTTGTCGTGTAGTTAAATTATCTTATATCCCTAACGTTGTCGTGTAGTTAAATTATCTTATATCCCTAACGTTGTCGTGAAGTTAAATTATCTTATATACCTAACGTTGTCGTGTAATTATATTATCTTATATACCTAACGTTGTCGTGTATTTATATTATCTTATTTACCTAACGTTGTCGTGTAGTTAAATTATCTTATATCCCTAACGTTGTCGTGTAGTTAAATTATCTTATATCACTAACGTTGTCGTGTAGTTAAATTATCTTATATACCTAACGTTGTCGTGTAAATATATTATCTTATATCTCTAACGTTGTCGTGTATTTATATTATCTTATATCCCTAACGTTGTCGTGTAGTTAAATTATCTTATATCACTAACGTTGTCGTGTAGTTAAATTATCTTATATATACCTAACGTTGTCGTGTATTTATATTATCTTATATCCCTAACGTTGTCGTGTAGTTAATTTATCTTATATGCCTAACGTTGTCGTGTAGTTAAATTATCTTATATCCCTACCGTTGTCGTGTAGTTATATTATCTTATATCCCTAATGTTGTCGTGTAGTTAAATTATCTTATATCCCTAACGTTGTCGTGTAGTTATATTATCTTATATGCCTAACGTTGTCGTGTAGTTAAATTATCTTATATCCATACCGTTGTCGTGTAGTTATCTGCAGCATACATTCTTAATTAAGTCTCAGTGTGGTTCCTTTAATTTCACGTTCAAGTATATCAACAGAGTGTTGTCTAAATAACAAGTAGTTTGACCATATCGATTGTATAAATCTTTCTGAACTTAAAATCAAAGACACATCATACTCTTCTATATGAATTTCTTACCTCGAATTTCATATAAACTATTACCAACACGGGCAGCTTACTACTTGGTTATGCAATAAAGATGGTGATTTCAATTTTCCGACCGTGAACTTTCTTTTTCTAGAAAGTAACAACCCTGTTTTTTCCAAATCGTGGTGTTTGCTATTCATGGTTGATTCTATGGTTTTGATTTTCGTGATACAGTAGGTTTTGGTTGTTGATGAACAGACTTACGGCATATAAATTCGAGGGTTGCATTTTGAAAAAGACTATGAGCAGGTTTTATGATCGCCATCTTGGTTTTATTGAGACATATCTATTTTTCTGTGTTTTCTATAGCTTATCTTGGCTGTTTTTGCACTTATATGCTTCAGCTTCAATTTATATATTACCACAAAAAGTAAAAGGGTTTGTTACTCTTTTGTTTGAGAATGATGCCTAAGTTCTCACTTTGAGGACGTGACATTAACTTGGATGTAACCATAATTTACATTTAAAGGACGCTTAGTCTTCCGGAAAATCTGGTCTTATTCTCTTGCACTTTTTCAATTGTCTCAGTGGAAATATTTCCTTAGCTCAAAATTTGTCCCTCGTTCAATCAATTTTGAGTTCGGTTCACGGTCTTGTTGACTCAATATCTCTGTTTCCTAAATAATCAAACAACGCTGACAATATTTCTGCTTTCCAGTGCCTAAATAATCAAACAACACAAAGTTGCATAAGATTTATGTTTATTTGGAATGCTGGTTCGATGTTACATGTCATTGTAAAGCTTTGATTTCATAACGATACATGTATAAAAAGATTCCATGCCATGTTCATTTGATAAATGATTCAAAGAATAAGAACCTTTTTTAAAAATCACAAATAATAATTAAATTTCTTTTTTACATTGAATGTGTCTCTACAGAAATAAAAACACAAACACAATAACACATACATGTACATATCACAATTAAATTGCAGAAAAAAATGTTACGTTGGTTAATATATTATATGATCCTAAAATGAGGTTCTTATATTAGATTTGTAACTGAAATCAAGCCATCAAGTAGATGATCTCATATGAATTAAAACAAATTTAAGAACAGAAACAAATCAAAAATAAAAAGATAATTTTGTTTAGTCGATATATGCAAGATCTAACTTTCGATCCACTTAGCTCTATATTTTTTTTTTATTGTGATGTCATGAAATAATTCGAAACACTGCTGTACGAATTTCGCATGCTATTAAACTGTGGGAAAACAAAGTATTTGGTTTGCGTTTTCATTGAAAATAGATAAGAAATGATTCATGTACGGATGTTAGGAACGAAAGAAGAACATTTTTTTTTTCATTGTGATGTCATGAAATAATCCGGAACTCGTAAATGTAGTAATCACAATATATGCAAAATGCTAAATATAATACATAATGTGGTGTATTTATTGAAAAGTACAATTATCATATGATTAATACTTTATATTGAGCAAGAGATGAGCACATTAGCCCATGGACCAGTGAACACTTGTAATATTATAACTGTGACAGATATGTTAAAATTCAGGTTAAACTCACTGGGATAGCATTTAAAAGGTGCAGCATATGTTTGTGTGTTACATAATCTTTCATTGAATAAGCGTTATCTCAAATCCCAATCAATTCACAATCAAATGAGAATGTTTTGATTGAATCATTCATCGATTGATTTAGTACCCATAAAATACTGTCCATAAATGATGCTTTGCAGTAGGTTACTCTTGCAAATATTTTTTGTTTTTAAATTGATGTTTGATGAAAGAGAATTAATTGTTAAAATTTTCTAGAATATTCCATTTACATGGCTATTCATCAAATACCCATTCACCCCTGAAGCTACATTTTAACTCTTCTAGCTCAAAGGTTGGACTAGTTTCATTTCTAAATTTCAGGGGTGAATGAAGTGAGTCACCAGCAATGTCCAAACCACAATTTTTTCCCATTGATTTTCTGTACATTGTATTAAAGATTTTACGATTTTAGTTAGACGCACGTCGGAAATCAACAATTAAAATTTTGCATTTATTTTTCATTTTTATTTTATTTTTTATCCATCACCCTTTAGAAATGACAGCATTTAACGAAGATGGCTCCACAGATTTATTTTAAACATGAATTTACATATATGTAAATACAGAGGCACTATAATCCTTATCATTTATGTAAAGATTATTTTACACGACCAATAGATGTTTAATGTGACGTTGATGACTTGTACGATATGTACCCTGTACCTTCATCAGACAAATCACTTGCAAAGTATATGCACACAAAAGATGTAATTTGTGTACTAGTTGGTCAAATCGGTCATTTTGTCTACGCTGTTGGGCATAATATGTACAATTATTGTACCGAAATGACTTGTTTCAGCTACGGTCTTGTGTAAACCCATTTCCGAGCATGTGGCTTTCCATCATTATGTTTAAGTTTTTTATCTAAAAAAGGATCCTGAAAAAGTTAAAATATACGAAATACGACCAAAAGTTATGAAATTCTGTAATTTAATGGTGATGTGACATTTCATTCTACCATTACAGTCACTTACATATATGAATAAAATTAATTTCAAAATGAGATTCCATACTTGCTTCAACCATTTAAATACAGCGGAAGACTATGAAATCCTTAAAACGGAGCAGTTATGCCGAAAATTATACAAAGATTGAAGTATTGCAAATAGAAATAGAGAAGCATATACTTAATGTGTCTTAACCTCTCTTTGTAGCGTAAATACAATTATTCCTTGTCAGGTTCAATAAATTATGATTTATTTATATGGCACACAGAACAATAAACATACAACATTAGTATGTAACATTTTCCATCAGAGCTGCATGGGCATTTCCTTGAGCTTGCCGCTTATATAAAGATGATGTAGGTGTATCAGAGTTACTTCCCATGGCCAGGACAAAGGTATTCTTAATGAAACAATTGCTTGCCTGTAAGCTACAATCAGACAACAAATGATACCTTTTGATCTATAAAAGTCAATTATAGGTTAACAGGGGTTTCAGAATTTTGTCACAGCTTTACATGGACTTGAACTAAAATTGTAAAACAGTAATTTCACAAGTTTTAAGGGTTCAGATTTTTTAAAAGTAAAAATGCCGTCTCAAAGATGTAAATAAATAAATATTCAAACCATCCTTGTGTATCATTTGGGGTACATTTTTTATATACATCTGTAACAAAAATCAATAAGTTTCACTTCAGTCCAAATCTAACTAAAAAATTATCATGTCCCTGTGGTTATAATGTTAGGACATAGTTATTTCAGAAATGAAAGCAGCCAGTTGTGAAGAAAGGAGGAAAATCCACTTTTAAAGGGATTTTAATGGGGAATTTAAAGAATTAACATTACAGCAAAATTATCAAAAAGGAGGAATTCCTCATTTTGGAGGAGGATTTTCATCCCTGTTATTTGTCAATTCAATGGATATTAATAGCTTACATGTTGGCCTCCAAGAAAAGCAACACGATAGTCAGAAACATTCTGACAAATTAACAAAATTACAATATAACATTAAACAAAACAATTGAAGTCTATCTGAAAAAAAACCGCACTTGACCCCAGTTTCAAAAAAAAACTGCTTCTGAATTTGGAATTTATTTTGATAAAAAAAAGTTTTACTATGCAAAAACATTGCTGATCTTTCCTTCATTAATATATTTTTCTTAATAATGCTTTCATATGGAAAATTTTATGGGACTTTCTTGAAAATGGCTATACTGTCAAAAACAGTAAATGTTAAAAATAATGAAACTCTTGCATTGTGATTCTCTGGCAAACTGTACCAGGGGGTCAGACACATTTATTACTACATTTTCTTTTATTGGAAGGAAAGGGTTGGAAGTTGCAAAAGATATGTAATGGCACAACAGAAGATTAAAAACTTTTAAAACAAAACAAGAATAATATACATGCATATTCATAAAACCTCACAAAATTAAATGTTATTTGTAAATGAATAATTCTAAAAAATTCTGTAAATATATCTTCATCAGAATTAAATCATAAATCAAAAAAATTATACACACACAGCACAGGATTATGATTAAAATCAAAATAAAAGTATCAAAACTTCAAACAAAAATCAATTAATCCTACAATCAGTTGTGGAATGATATATACACTAACTAATTAAATTAAAAGCATGCATATAAATACTAATACACAGAATTTACGATTAATTTTTAAGCCATTTTTTTAACTATAGGTATAAAGGTTAGCATATAGCCTTCAATGTTGAGCCAGTACATATAAACTTCTACATCACAAAAATCACAAAAATGGCTTTCAAAAGGTGCATGCAATACTGATAAAGCAGGTTTTTACCTAATTTACAAATGTAGTAATATAAGACAAGGAATGAAGATATAGATAGTGACCATTAAAATTGACTCTCAAGCTGTCCGATGCTCATATATGCTGTATATCGGGGTTTTTTTAGTGAGGGTCTAATTTTCACTCAAATTCTACACTAGTGAGACATCAATTCCTGGTCGCACATACCATTACGATTTATATCTATCTTATGTTAAAACTTTGAAAAAGGTGTGTAATACAAAAACAAATGACTTAAAAAGAAGCAAATTATCACATATCAATTATAAACACAAACAGTTCTTCAATCTGATTAAAATGCATGATCCTTACTCAATCTGTTACATAAGGATCTGACAACATCTCATAAGAGGTCATGTTCTGGTGACCTCTGTTGTCTCTTCACACTCTAGGTGAATTTTCTAATGACACTGTCATCTGCAACCGATCATTTCATCACACAAGATTCTTGCAGTGATAATTTGATTAGCTAATTATGCAAAAGGTCACCAGAATCGGACCCCCCTTATTGGATGTTGTCAGATCTTGACGCAGCAGAGATCTCTCGAGAAGTTTACCGAATGGTGTACAGATAGGATTATGCAAGCTGTTTTGCCTACAAACATTTACATTCAAGATTCTCGCAGCGGTTATTTGATTAGCTAATGCAAAAGGTCACCAGAATGTGACCCCCCCCCCCCCCCCCACCCGCCTTCTGGGATTTGCAGCAGTACTAGAGAGAAGTTTACGGAATGGTGTGGAGATTAAGAAATTGTTTTAGTCAGCTTGCACTGTTTTATATATTAGTTATTCTATACATATCTTTTTATCATAGACATCTTTATTTTTCAATTATAAATATAATTTAACTTTGTTTAATGTCATTTAAGAATGTTCCTGAATGTGTTTTTAATCAATTTTAATAATCAATTTTATGAAAATGGCTATTGAAATATGTAAGTTGCATCATACAGATGCTGAGCATTACAGTTTATTAATTATTTGCACCTTACATATGGGCGGATTGTGGAGAGATGACCTATCCTTGGGTTGTATTCACCCATAAGTGGCATTTTCATAACCTTATCTTAGACATGGCTCTTTATCTAAAATAGTTTTATAGATGTACCATTTTTGAAAGTTGTATACATACATTTATATACTTACGTAGTTTAATAAAATGGCCATATTCAATTCAAATTTACTTTAAGTTCAAGTCTAACTAGCTTGCCATGGTAATAACAGGAATAATTTATAAGTACAAAATACTTATAACAAGTGCATTTTTTAATGCAATGGTAAACATACTGCATGTATATTTATCTTTACAAAAACAACCATACAATTAAGTCTTAATCATCAAACAGGTATATTACAAATTACAAAAATAACACAGCAAAAAAGACAAGCTCTAAATCTAACAGTATAAATAACTCATCATTTAAGAAACCCTGCACCATTGCCAAAATACCTGTTAATTCTTTCTCGAAAAGAAAACAATACCTTTATGGATTTCAGGAATAAAGAGTAAAAAGTAGAATAAATAAAATATCAACAGTAGAGTTTAAAAAGTAGAATTTCACACAAACTGAACAAGGGTTTGAACCCATGATCCTGGATTGCTAGTATGTTGCTGTAGCTAGCTAGGTAGCTGGTCATCAGAAGAGTGTTGTACCGGCTATACAGTGCTACTGTTAGGTCCAAAGCAAAATGAAGGGTTGGTTTTTCATGTACTATACATTATCATTTATATACAAAAACAAAAGTGTCAAACTTGTCTGCTGCATAGCCGAACTTAACTCAGTAGTGAAGAAGTTAAAACACTCAAACAAACTAAGAATTGTGGTAATATAATAGACATGTAAAATGGACTTTCCTTCAAAATTAACTCCCCTGATGATATTTCCAACATACATTGTACATACATGTTAAATAATCTTTCCACATATTTATACTATGAATCGGTGTTTCAAAAGAATTGATTTTTTGTTGGGAAATGAAACATGTACGTATCATCATATAAATAATAAATACAATAACTTAACAGGTGAAAACCTCTCAGTTGGAGGGACCATGACTGACATTTCACATGTTTACGACTACTGAAGACATTGGCAGGAGACAAAAACAAAAAAAAACCTAGAATTTTTAATGACAAGGGCAAGAATACAACAAGAAATCCTAGACTGATCTTGGCACCCCCCAATGTAAGGATTTGAATCAGATCTACAGAAGATGATATTTCTTCTTAACAGATACAATTAACCAGACCACATTTGTTGATCCGTAATGAGAAACTTCATGCCAAACTGAAAATATACCTAAACATGTACACCTCTGGAGACATAGCACTAACAGACTTCACCTTCTTTGCCATCTGTTGGCAGTTTCTTGGTTCAAAACAGTGTGCATATAACTGCAATGTTTTTCAAGATGGCAGCCATGGCAGCCATCTTGGATTTCGGACTGACCCGAAATATAAGAAGACTGAATGTTCATAAAAACAAGAGGCCCAAAGGCCTTAACGGTCATCTGACTACCAATTGTGATACCATTATGGAATTAGTTTAAACAATATTTTATTTCCATCAGTGTACATGTATATTACATATATAGAAATTATACAAATAGTGAGGATTGGAAAACAAGCTAATAGCTTATATAAATTCCTCTCCTCTAGAAATTAGTAATACAATCATGTAACAATATGCCACACAAATGTGGTTTTCAAGATGGTGATGATCATGGATTTCTTCGGAACAGTGCGAAAAAATAACATTTGGTCAGAATCATTTTAGGCAAGTTTCAGATCATGGAAAGTGTTAGATGTGGATGCAAAATGGGGGCTGTTGCAGCCATCTTGGATCTCTGACGGACTGGAGAAATAACAACATTTGGTTGGGACTATCTGGGGATCATTTTTCTATGAAAAGTTTTAAATGTGTATTCAAAATGGCAGCTGTGGTGGCCATCTTGGATTTCAGAGGAATCTGAAAAATAACAACACTTGGTTAGGATCATCTCAGGATAATTTCGTGCAAGTTTAAGCTCAATAGCACTGGTGAAACTTGAGAAGAAGTTTAAAATGTGTTTTCAAAATGGCGGCCATGGCGGCCATCTTTTAATTCCAACGGAGTTGAAAAATAACAACACTTGGTCAGGTCCACCTAAGGATCATTTCTAGCAAGTTTCAGCTCAATCCCACAGATAGAACTTGAGAAGAAGTTTAAAATGTGAAAAGTTTACGGACGGCAATTTTGTTTTTCAAGATGGCGAATCTGGCGGCAATCTTGGATTTTGGACCAACCTGAAATGTAACAACACTTGGTCAGGACCATCTCAGGATCATTTCAGCCAATTTTCAGCTTAATCCCAGTGGTAGAACTTGATAAGAAGTTGGAAACACGTTTTTCAAGATTGCGGCTCTGGCAGCCATCTCGGATTTCGGACCGACCCAAAAAGTAACAATACTTGATCAGGACCATCTCAGGATCATGTCAGCCAAGTTTCAGCTTAATCACACAGGTAGAACTTGAGAAGAAGTTTGAAATGTGTTTTTCAAGATGGCGGCTCTGAAGGCCATCTTGGATTTCCGACCAACCTGAAAAATAACAACACTTGGTCAGGACAATCTCAGAATCACTTCAGCCAAGTTTTAGCTTAATCCCACAGGTAGAACTTGAGAAGAAGTTGGAAATGTGTTTTGTAAGATGGCGGCCATGGCGGCCATCTTGGATTTCGAACCGACCGAAAAGTAACAACTCATGGTCAGGACCATCTCAGAATAATTTCAGCCAAGTTTCAGCTTAATCCCACAGGTGAAACTTGAGAGAAATTTGGAAATGTGTTTTTCAAGATGGCGGCTCTGGCGGCCATCTTGGATTTTGGACCAACCCAAAAAATAACAACACTTGGTCAGGACCATCTCAGGATCATTTCAGCCAAGTTTCATCTTAATCCCACTGGTAGAACTTGAGAAGAAGTTGAAAATGTGTTTTTCAAGATGGCGGCTGTGGCGGCCATCTTGGATTTCGGACCGACCCGAAAAATAACAACACTTGGTCAGGACTATCTCAGGATCATTTCAGCCAAGTTTCAGCTTAATCCCAGTGGTAGAACTTAAGAAGAAGTTTAAAATAGGTGTTGTTCAGGAAAACAGTGATTGCGCAATCATGTCACAAAATGGCCGCCATGGCACAAATGTCGAGAGTTTTTCGGACCCGAAAAATAACAACATTTTATGGGCTGCCCTTCCTGAACATCCCTACCAATTTTCAGCTCACAGGTACCAGTGGAACTGTAGAAGAAGTTTAATATGTGTTTTTCAAGATGTTGGCTATGGCGGCCATCTTGGATTTCGGACCGACCCGAAAAATAACAACACTTGGTCAGGACTATCTCAGGATCATTTCAGCTTAATCCCAGTGGTAGAACTTAAGAAGAAGTTTAAAATAGGTGTTGTTCAGGAAAACAGTGATTGCGCAATCATGTCACAAAATGGCCGCCATGGCACAAATGTCGAGAGTTTTTCGGACCCGAAAAATAACAACATTTTATGGGCTGCCCTTCCTGAACATCCCTACCAATTTTCAGCTCACAGGTACCAGTGGAACTGTAGAAGAAGTTTAATATGTGTTTTTCAAGATGTCGGCTATGGCGGCCATCTTGGATTTCGGACCGACCCGAAAAATAACAACACTTGGTCAGGACCATCTCAGGATCATTTCAGCTAAGTTTCAGCTTATTCCCATTGGTAGAACTTGAGAAGAAGTTTGAAATGTGAAAAGTTTACGGACGGCGCACGGCGCACGGCGGACGGCGGACGGCGCACGGCGGACGACGACGGACGAAGCACGGTAACTATAGGTCATCTTGACCCTTTGGGTCAGATGACCTAAAAACCCCACTTTAATAGTCAGTATCACCTAACTGAATCCAACAGGTGGAATTGGATAAGTTTAATATGTGGAAAATTTACAGCAAACAGGGAGGACATCATCTATTAAAACCATTCTACAAGGACATGATCTATTACAGTAGAATGACAAATCTTTGAAATTTAATCTACACAAAAAATTGTAAACAAGCTAAATAATTCAAATCTGAGAATATATGTACATATGCCATTTATAGCTTTCATTTTTGTTAAAGTTACCTTATTTTTCTACACTCTGTAACAAGGAATGTTTGTTGTGAATAAACATTCTACATTCTACAACACGAAATGTTTGACACTTAAAAAAATGGAATGTTTGTTGTGTTCCTGGATATTATTGAATCACAAAGATAAATATGATTTTGAAAAATATACATATATGCTAAAAACCAGATGTTTCCATTTTTATCCGCTTGACACATTCACATATTAGTGTTGTCAGCAGTTAACCAGTTACTAAGAGGACCGCAAACAAGTTACCATGGTTATAACTGAATCGTACGTCGGACAAGGTATGTATTCCCCGGCCCCTTTATGGGGAACTTTATGAAGTTCACCTAGCTTATACCAGTAAATTCCCTATTTATGAGACTAAAATAAGATTTTTTGGAGCAAAGTTCATGCATATATAATATGTAGGCTTTGTTTTTTCATTTACATAGAAATGACAATCACATAATGAAATTCATTAACAGTCTTTTTAAAGGAACTTTGACAACCCTACATAAAAGCACGTTATATGTTCTATAACAGATCTTAATTTCCATATGGGGACAATATCTTTCACAACTGGATTTAATATAAAAGTACATTTTAGTAGAAAATGTTTTTGAAACTTTTGCAGTCTGGCAGGTTTTTTCTTGGACAGGTAAGTTATACCAAATATATCTACTTTTCAACCAGCACTGACAAAACCAAATCCATCAGTGCAACATTGTTAGATCACTCTCCTCAGCTCTTATTAGTATCAAAGATTGCGCAGGTGATTAACTTGACATTCTGGTTTGTATGGGCACTAATAATCTTCTGAATTTAGTTCTAAGAACTTGTTTTGTAGTTCCTTACTTAGTTTGCTTTCGTAGCCTTCATCTTTACTTGATTGACGGTTCAATAATGGCTCCATAGACGATTGATCTGATGTCAAACTGTCTTCTGTGTCATATCTTTCTTCGTTTAGGTTTATGTTTACTGGTGGGTTCAAGAGAGGGTTATTTTTTGTTGTTGCGTTCTGATCATTTGGAATGTTGGGATACAAGTGTCCATTGTTTGTCAACGAGTCTGGATACAGGTGTCCATTGTTTGTTGACAAGCCTGGATACAGGTGTCCATTGTTTGTTGACGAGTCTGGATACATGTGTCCATGGTTTGTTGATGAGCCTGGATACAGGTGACCATTGTTCGTTGACGAGTCAGGATACAGGTGTCCATTGTTCGTTGACGAGTCTAGATACAGGTGACCATTGTATGTTGACGAGTCAGGATACAGGTGTCCATTGTTCGTTGACGAGTCTGGATACAGGTGTCCATTGTTTGTTGACGAGTCTAGATACAGGTGACCATTGTATGTTGACGAGTCAGGATACAGGTGTCCATTGTTCGTTGACGAGTCTGGATACAGGTGACCATTGTATGTTGACGAGTCAGGATACAGGTGTCCATTGTTCGTTGACGAGTCTGGATACAGGTGTCCATTGTTTGTTGACGAGTCAGGATACAGGTGTCCATTGTTCGTTGACGAGTCTGGATACAGGTGTCCATTGTTCGTTGACGAGTCAGGATACAGGTGTCCATTGTTCGTTGACGAGTCTGGATACAGGTGACCATTGTTTGTCAGTGAGTCTAAATGGGGCGCCAATTCTGTTTGCGTGATGTGGAGAGGACAGCGACAGTTTTGATGTTGTTGGCAATTACTTGTTTGCAAGCACCTGTGAGTGTTATGGGAGGGGTCATACATATTGGGACTACAAACCCTTGGATCAACGTCTATGTTGTGGCTGATACCAGGAGATACTGGGATATTAGGGGGTTGGATATTAGAATGCACAGGACACGGCTGATTAATCTTTTTTTCTTCTACTTCTTGAATATTGGAACCAGGTGAACTGTGTTTATCGATAATTTCATCTTTATCCCCCTGTGAGTTGTAGCTTAGCAATTTTTCGATCTGTCGCTGCAGCGCATTTTCAGGTACTGCGTTGAACTCCGACTTGTCGCCAATAAGATATTTACAAAGTTTCTTACAATGGCAAGTTACGTCAAACTTTTGATGCTCCCCAATATTTTCCGAGACTGTTTTCATCTCTGCATAATCGGGAATGTACAACACAACAATTTTCAAATCCCTTTGAGCACTTAAATCCTTGGAGAACCTCATTGCTTCTTTAAAGTAGTCTTGGACAGTGGAGTCGGGGTTAATCTCAATGCTACTAAGAGTTCTGTTTTCAGACATGCAGTCTGAGGCAGATGGGGACCACAGGACCAACAAATGGGAGCACTGTTTCACCTTCACCTTAAACAGGTCAAATGGAGCAGATTCATTCTCCCAATCTTTGTCATACAGGACCTCCATAGAAGACAATTTGTCATTCAGAAACTGTGTTATGCAGGGCACAAACTTCTCTGCCTCCCTCATATGAAGTAGAAACAACTCTGAAAAAAACGAAAGCAGAATTGAAATAGAAATAACATATATATCTTTGTGTCAAAAATAGATACAGACCTCTATCGATTAAGTGACAATGGGAAGCGACGCAACGCGACGGGCAGACATGGGTAACACTATATGCCCCCCCCCCCCCCCCCCATTTCATGGCAGGGGCTAACATTTTCATAAAACTTTCTAAAACAGTAAATATGCAGGATGAGACATTAACTATCATCCTTTTCTAGTATAAAGAACTACAAAATGTAAGCTATTAATCAACAGGTTGACTTCTCTTTATCTCTGTTTATTTCATAATATCTGAACGATCATTAAGCTTAGCGATCATTAAACTTATCGATCATTAAACTTATCCATCATTAAGCTTATCGATCATTAAGCTTATCCATCATTAAGCTTATCCATCATTAAGCTTATCCATCATTAAGCTTATCGATCATTAAACTTATCCATCATTAAGCTTATCCATCATTAAGCTTATCCATCATTAAGCTTATCCATCATTTAGCTTATCTATCATTAAACTTATCCATCATTAAGCTTATCGACCATTAAGCTTATCAATCATTTAGCTTATCTATCATTAAACTTATCCATCATTAAGCTTATCGACCATTAAGCTTATCCATCATTAAGCTTATCTATCATTAAGCTTATCCATCATTAAGCTTATCCATCATTAAACTTATCCATCATTAAACTTATCCATCATTAAGCTTATCCATCATTAAACTTATCCATCATTAAGCTTATCCATCATTAAACTTATCTATCATTAAACTTATCTATCATTAAGCTTATCTATCATTAAACTTATCCATCATTAAATTTATCCATCATTAAGCTTATCCATCATTTATCTATCATTAAACTTATCCATCATTAAACTTATCCATCATTAAGCTTATCCATCATTTAGCTTATCTATCATTAAACTTATCCATCATTAAGCTTAGCCATCATTAAGCTTATCGATCATTAAGCTTATCTATCATTAAGCTTATCTATCATTAAACTTATCGATCATTAAGCTTATCCATCATTAAGCTTATCTATCATTAAGCTTATCTATCATTAAACTTATCCATCATTAAGCTTATCGATCATTAAGCTTATCCATCATTAAGCTTATTCATCATTAAGCTTATCCATCATTGAGCTTATCCATCATTAAACTTATCCATCATTAAACTTATCCATCATTAAGCTTATTCATCATTAAACTTATCCATCATAAAGCTTCTCCATCATTAAACTTATCCATCATTAAGCTTATCCATCATTAAGCTTATCCATCATTAAGCTTATCGATCATTAAGCTTATCGCTCATTAAGCTTATTACTCATTCATCCTGATTTTTCTAAATGCACTACTGTAAACAAACTTAGTTTTGCGGCGACTTGATTTCACATTTTCATATGAAATGACTATTTTGCGGCAATCTAATTTCGCAATAAATAGTCATGGATCTTGTGTTCAGTACAGTACTCATACAGTTGGCATACCACTGGTTAAAAGTATTTTGCAGTGATTAATTTTCGCAAATTTAAATCGACCACAAAATACGCAGAAATTAATTGCATGCAAAAATAAGTTGGTTTACTGTATTCTTACCTTTGGACTGGAGGAGTTCTAGTGTTTCTTCAGGGGTAGATTATCAGTTAAGTCAGTTATCCCCTATATCCCTGAAGTCATAATCCCACCTACACACACACTAGGCCTTACAGTTAAAACTGACCAATCACTAGGCTGATACCTGTCCTATTACGAAGAGAGTGATACTAACTACAGAGCCAGAACAAACTTGACCATTATTCTAACACAAGATTTTTTCTACCTACATCCAAGGATAAAACTAATCTAGATTTATTTCATCTCACCCACAAGGTTGGGAAGTTGGAGCCTTCTATTTTTAATCATGACAAATCTAGGGATGTGGAAGCATCATTAACTTTTTGCCTGCGGCTGGCGGTCAGCGCCGCCCAGACATTTCTTACCGTCAGCTACTGCCAGTGGGAGCTCCCCCCTGTTTGATATTTCCAGAAATACTTTCATTTTCTAAATATTAGCATTACATATCACTACCCTTAATTCCTCAGCCTCGTTTTCGACAATAATAAAGATGGATTCCATGCTTTGTACGGCATGATTCTCACTGTTTTACAATTAAAATTTTACCTATCTATATGGGGATTTTTGGCCGGGAATGTCAGCGGGGCTCATTTTCATCCATATAACCAATGGTATGATATAAATTTAAATGTTATAGACTTCTGAAGAGTATTTTTATCTGACAGAATCATCTGAGTCTGAGTTGACATCAACAATGCATTGATATGTCAGTTGAAAAACATCGTAAATTTGAAATAAAGTGGATTGTTTTTCAAAAATTACTCAATGCCTGTGTCTGGGGAGATAACTCCATTACTTAGCAGGAGTTAAATGTTATGCCTGGTGTTACACAAGGAGAATCTAGGATGCTGTGCTACTACTATATTCCTCAAATCAGTACAAACAATCAGTGCAAAGGGAGATAACTGTGTGAAACACTTCTCCAACTTAAGTGGTACACACAGTAACATTTGACATCTCTTTGTGTCCAGTAGGCCTGGATGTCCAGTTACCAGGGTTTCAATAAAATATTTTAAAAGGAACTCACTTTTCTTACACTCCTGGTGGGGGACTGGCAAGGGCCAGAAATATTTGAAGAAGTCCTTATTATTTCTCTGCCAACAGAGAAGAAGCAACAGGCTGACCGCGATCACAAGACTAACTACAATCACGAGAATGGGAACAGCGAAGTCTGTTGCAGGGATCGATGCTGGAACATATGTTGTGCCTAGGAAATAAATGAAAAAAAAAACAATGAATAATTACATTTTAACCAGTTGAATATTAAAAATTATTAATTCTGTAAAAGTTACATTTTTCATACTAGTGATTTCTTTCTGATTTGACCATTCAAAACACTGCTTACAAATGACAATGGGTTAAAAGGGATACTCCAGTTAATTTTTCTACACAAATTTAATAAACAGAATTTAACTAACAGTGTATCTTCACTAACAATAAATACATACTTCACTCATGTGTCTAATATTTTGATGTCAGTATTTTTTACTCATGCTCTGCACTCGTGAAAAAAGCTACACTTTGTTTAAGACTTGGTCATAGATGTGCCAGAGTCTGGTACAATAAAATTAAAAACATACTTGTTTCCCCTGGAATGGTAAAAGCTGCTGACGTGTACGTAGATACAGTCCCATTGCTATACTTGACCAACAGCTAGAAAAGAGAACAAAAGTCTATACTTGAATTATCTCCCTTGGATAGTGTATATTAACTGATGAATTGGAAGAGGTATAAATATGACTTCAGGGCTGAAGGAGTAGCTAGTTTAACAATATTTTTGTCTTACTGAAATTGTCTGACAGACATGTAGGAAAAAAGAAGAAACATAAGTGACACTACATTTCTGTTATATAAAATAATATTTCAAGTTACTAAAACATATATCTATTTAAAATGTGTGTGTATAAATTCACCATAATCCAGGCTAATAATTCTTAAATCAGTGTGATAATAAAGATATAAATTAACCTCCAAATACTAATTCAAGTGAGTACTGTACATCTACAAGAATTTTTTTTTTCTTTTTTTTTTTTTAAATATTTGTGATTTGTGAACAAGCACTTAACTAATTGATTAAGCTTTTTTTATTTACCTAGTGTATGTATACATACCTTGGCCTGGTAAGTACCTGGTTGTACATCAATAAACTCACAACTGTACTTCTGAAAAACAACAGAAATTGCTAATTTTGAATTTTGAATTTATGAAAACTCATTGGTGATTAATATTGCTCAAATGGTCAACACTTCCACCTTTCATGCAGACCGCAGGTGTTCAATCACTGAAATTGTCGTACGCATGGAATATTCAAAGAAATATTTTTCTACTGCTCACATAACTATAAATAACCAAGATGTAGTATCAAGTCGAGGGTGAGTGTTGTGCTATCTGTATTGCAGTATTCAAGTGAGATGGTAATATAAAACATACTGCTGAAATCAGGGTCTTACTCCCAACAGAACACAACTCCAGCATACACACATAAGGAGATATTAGCCAGGTGGCATAGGTCTGGTAGTAAGTGCCTAACTAGGCAACTCTTTCAAACTCCTTAAACTGTTTTGATTAACGTATATGCTAATTGTATATCTGTGTACTGTATAGGCACTGTAGATTGGCTTATGTTAGCTAGATATGGTGCTATAATAATATCAAATGTTGTACATTAAAATAGAAACATAAAACTTACAATTTGACAGCCAAAATGGTTTTCCCTCCATAAAACACCATTTTATAATACATTGTTGCACTATTGCAACATTTATATAGTATGTATAACTGCAAGTTGTTTCTTCAGAAAAATTCTGTGCCATTTGTTCAATCGTTCCTGATAAATGTCTAGGTTTATTCAGTACAGACCTTCCCAATTAGTTTTAAACAGGGAGACAACCTACCTCAGCAGATCCCAAAAAATTCTCAACTTTTGTTTTCTGATGCCTATCTTGGTCGATTAGAAAAATCTCGTACGAGACATTTGTCAAGTCACTCGGTCCAAATACAACATAAACACTCCCGCCGGGTAAAATTGATGTTGCAATCACTGGAAACCATTTCGCTTCATCTAAAATATAAATGTTAAATGAAATAATTTTCTTTCTGAATTTTCACATGTTGAAATCTTTGTAGGAATGTATTTGAAATGAAATTAGATATAAATCAAAGGCGATGGATTATTATCTTCTGAAAGATTTCTGATTCTAAACAGATCTACAAACTGTAGACCTGTGGCATTTTTGATTCACTTAAAGGAAACAAAATTTAGCGAATGAAAAAAAATCTAAAATCAAAAGATCTAAATACAGGCCAGTGCTATGTGAGAAGGCGGTGTTGTTATGCAAGTAGGAAGTAGCTGTGAAGTTTAGATCCAAATATAGGCCAGTGTTATGTGAGTAGGTGGTGTACTTACGCAGGTAGGCAGTAGCTGTGAAGTTGAGTTCTAAATAAAGGCCAGCGCTATGGGAGTAGGTAGACAGCTGGATAGTGTATGCTCGAACTTCCCCGCAGACATCCAGGCCAGTCAGACACTTGAACACCACTTGTTTCTAAAAAGGGTAATATAATTCTGTCATTAACAAGAGGCCTGAGGGCCTTAACGGTCATCTGGATAGCAATTGAACGTACATCATACTAATGTGTAAAACAGTGATTGCACAATAATTTTACAAAATAGTTGCATAGGTTGCCATGTCAAAGTTTTCTCGAACCATGAAAATAACAACACTTTAATGGACTTTTCTTCCTTAACACCCCACAATTTTCTACTTAAATGATCAAGTGGAGCTTGAGAAAAAGTTTAAAATGTGTTTTTAAAGATGGCAGCTGTGGTGGCCATCTTGGATTGGATTTCAGACCAAATCGAAAAATAACAACACTTGGTCGGGACCATATCAGGATCTTTTCAGGTAAGTTTCAGGTCAATCGCATCAGTGGAACTTGAGAAGAAGTTTGAAATGTGAAAAGTTTACAACCGGCGGATGACAACGAACGAAGCATGATGACTATAGGTCATCCTGACCCTTCAGGTAGACCTGTGAGTCAAATTTTTGTTAATTATATATGAAACCTTTTTCCTAATTGAATTTCACAGAAAAAGGAAAACATGAAAAAGTGAAAATAAAAGGCCAAAGAGGCCTACATTGCTCACCATGTTACCTTTCTGAGATATGTGACCTTGCAGAAAGTACGGATAGAATTTATTTTGAATCAGGCCATATTTCCATTTCTCTGTACACATTCTGACCCCACTAATTCCATTATGGTTATGGTATTCAGAAAATAATTAAAACATTTAATATATTTAACCTCTGTAACCTTAAAAGGGGGGATACAAGAAATTAATTAATTTAAAAGTAAATTTGGGAACTTAGCTTAGCCGTTATTTTGTATACCAAATTACTATTCGCCAAAGAGCAACACTTATTGAACGTTTATCTATTCAGAAGTTGTTTTAAAGTTTCAGCACATAAAAGGGACGTAACTCCCTTAAAAGAAGTCAAAATCTGTAGATAAAATGCTGATGCACAACAACATATCCCATAAAAGGGCCATAACTCCCTTAAAATGGGGGGAAGTGTTAATGTTTTGTAGACTTTTAACTACCTATAAAAGTCTACGTATAATCAATGCCTATGATATTTACCGGGTGTTCAACCTCATACGACGTAGGGTGGTAGTTGATAAATCTGTACAGCCGTGTGATGGGATGTTGGTAGTAGTAGGAATCCCTGTACTCAATGGAGTCCACACTGGAAAACACCATCCGCAAGGACTGAGGGACTTCTAATTGATGTAAAACAGCAAATAATTAATTTAATTAAATATATACAGTCAAACTTCAATGTTTCGAACTTTGCGGGACCGTCGTGAAAACTTCGAAACATCGGGACTTCGACTTATGAATATTGAACATCGAACATCGACATGTAGGCCTATATGTATATAATATTATGAACTGTACATAAGAAGAACCAATGCGGTGCTATTGTAACGTAACACAGGCTAAGAAATTGTAGATTCACATTTATAACAAGAGGCCCAATGGGCCTGCATCGCTCACCTGGTATCAATCTCTGACTTATTTTATAGTGTAACCCTAAAGTCCCCTTAAAATCTTTTACTGTAAGACATTCAGAAGAACATCTTAAGATTTAAACATATTTTACCCCTGTGACCTTATAAGACAACATCATTTTCATTTTCAAATTTTGTTTGGCTTCATTTCAGGACGCTACAAGACAAATATTATATCTCTAGGCATTTCGGTTTATCAGAAGAAGTCGCTCAAAGCTTTTAACCACTGATTTCACCACTGTGACCTTTAATATGGGTCAAGATCATTTTCCTTCCCAAAGTTTGTCGTGCTTCATCCAAGGAACCTTTCAGCCAAATATCATGTCTCTAGGGCTTTTGGTATTTCAGAAGAAGTCGTTTAAAGGTTTTCACAGATTTGACCCTTGTGACCTTGAATATAGGTCAAGGTCATTTCTTTTCGTAAACTTTGTCGGGCTTCATCCAAGGAACCTTTCAGCCAAATATCATGCTTCTAGGGCTTTTGGTATTTCAGAAGAAGTCGTTTAAAGGTTTTACCAGATTTGACCCTTGTGACCTTGAATATAGGTCAAGGTCATTTCTTTTCGCAAACTTTGTCGTGCTTAATCCAAGGAACCTTTCAGCCAAATATCATGATTCTAGGGCTTTTGGTATTTCAGAAGAAGTCGTTTAAAAGTTTTCACAGATTTGAACCCTGTGACCTTGAATATTGGTAAAGGTCATTTCTTTTCGCAAACTTTGTCGGGCGTCATCCAAGGAACCTTTCAGCCAAATATCATGCTTCTGGGGCTTTTGGTATTTCAGAAGAAGTCGTTTAAAGGTTTTCACAGATTTGACCCCTGTGACCTTGAATATAGGTCAAGGTCATTTTTTTTCGCAAACTTTGTCGTGCTTCATCAAAGGAACCTTTCAGCCACATATCATGCTTCTAGGGCTTTTGGTATTTCAGAAGAAGTCGTTTGAATGTTTAAACAGATTTGACCCCTGTGACCTTGAATATAGGTCAAGGTCATTTCTTTTTGCAAACTTTGTCGGGCGTCATCCAAGGAACCTTTCAGCCAAATATCATGCTTCTGGGGCTTTTGGTATTTCAGAAGAAGTCGTTTAAAGGTTTTCACAGATTTGACCCCTGTGACCTTGAATATAGGTCAAGGTCATTTTTTTTCGCAAACTTTGTCGTGCTTCATCAAAGGAACCTTTCAGCCACATATCATGCTTCTAGGGCTTTTGGTATTTCAGAAGAAGTCGTTTGAATGTTTAAACAGATTTGACCCCTGTGACCTTGAATATAGGTCAAGGTCATTTCTTTTTGCAAACTTTGTCGTGCTTAATCCAAGGAACCTTTCAGCCAAATATCATGCTTCTAGGGCTTTTGGTACTTCAGAAGAAGTCGTTTGAATGTTTAAATAGATTTGACCCCTGTGACCTTGAATATAAGTCAAGGTCATTTCTTTTCGCAAACTTTGTCGGGCTTCGTTCAAGAAACCTTTCAGCCAAATATCATGCTTCTAGGGCTTTCGGTATTTCAGAAGAAGTCGTTTAAAGGTTTTAACAGATTTGACCCTTGTGACCTTGAATATAGGTCAAGGTCATTTCTTTTCGCAAACTTTGTTGGGCTTCATCCAAGGAACCTTTCAGCCAAATATCATGCTTCTAGGGCTTTTAGTATTTCAGAAGAAGTCGTTTGAAGGTTTTAACAGATTTGACCCCTGTGACCTTGAATATAGGTCAAGGTCATCTCTTTTCGCAAACATTGTCGGGCTTCATTCAAGGAACCTTTCAGCCAAATACCATGTTTCTAGGGCTTTTGGTATTTCAGAAGAAGTCGTTTAAAGTTTAAAATAGATTTACCTCACTGTGACCTTGAATATTGGTCAAGGTCGTTTCTTTTCGCAAACTTTATTTGGCTTCATCCAAGGAAGCTTCTGGTCAAATATGAAGTCTCTATGCCTGACGGTATTTTAGAAGAAGTTGTTTGAAGGTTTCGACATTTTTGACTCCGGTGACCTTGAAATTAGGTCAAAGTGATTTTTTTTCGCAAACTTTGTTCAGCTCCTTCCAAGATATCTATCAGCCAAATTTCATGTCCCTGGGCCTTTCAGTATTTTAGAAGAAGTCGTTTAAAGGAAAAAGTTGACGGACGCAGGACGGACGGACGGACGGACGGACGGACGGACTGTTGTGGAGGTAGTTGTGCTTATTTCGACTTGTGAGCTGCAAAAAGTACAAAAAGTACTTCTGTGGTGCACCTTTTTTAACCGTATGTGTGAGGACTTTAATCCGAATATGTATAAGAGGTGCATCCCATAAGCAAAATGGATGAAAGTTGGTGTAGTTTAAAAGATTACATGTGCTACAGTAACTGCAAACGAGAAACCAATATTTCATTCAAGATAACGTATGTTTAAAATAATTGCAGTAACGCGGGAAATTTGAATGGATCTATTATACTGTCATCTCGTATGTTTGCCAACACCGTATCTCATTCACCCTGATCGGTCCTAATCCGCATTATACAATTATATAAAACATATAAGTTATTTTGTAGAATAATAAAATGTTAAAGCCTAAGTTGATGACCGTTCACTTAATTGATATAACAATAGTTGAAGCCCACAGTTATGGACAGGTCATCCCAGACTGTACGAATGAATCACCTCAGAAAATGCCTGGCGGACAAATAACTTCAGATATTGCTGGCCGTCCACTTTATTGATACAACAATAGTTGAAGCCCACAATTATGGACAGGTCATCCCAGAATTTACGGATGAAACATCTCAGAAAATGCCTAGCGGACAAATAACCTCAGATATTGCTGGCCGTCCACTTAATTGATGTAACAATAGTTGAAGCCCACAATCATGGACAGGTCATCCCAAACTTCACGGATGTATCACCTCAGAAAATGCCTAGCGGACAAATAACCTCAGAAATTGCTGGCCGTCCACTTTATCGATATAACAATAGTTGAAGCCCAAAGTTATGGACACGTCATCCCAGAATTCACGGATGAATCACCTCAGAAAATGCCTAGCGGACAAATCACCTCAGATATTACTGGCCTTCCACTTAAAGCATACAACAATAGTTGAAGCCTACCGTTATGGACAGGTCATCTCAGACTTTTCGGATGAATCACCTCAGAAAATGCCTAGGGACAAATCACCTCAGATATTGCTGGCCGTCAAAATAATGGATATAACAATAGTTGAAGCCCACAGTTATTGGCAAGTCATCTCAGACTTCTCGGATGAATCGCCTCAGAAAATGCCTAGCGGACAAATAACCTCAGATATTGCTGGCCGTCCACTTAAAGGATACAACAATAGTTGAAGCCCACAATTATGGACAGGTCATCCCAGACTTCACGGATGGATCACCTCAGAAAATGCCTGGCGGACAAATAACCCCAGACATTGCTGGCCGTCCACTTTATTGATAAAAGAATAGTTGAAGTCCACAATTATGGACAGGTCATCCCAGACTTCACGGATGAATCACCTCAGAAAATGCCTGGCGGACAAATAACCTCAAATATTGCTGGCCGTCCACTTAAAGGATACAACAATAGGTGAAGCCCACAATTATGGACAGGTCATCCCAGACTGTACGAATGAATCACCTCAGAAAATGCCTGGCGGACAAATAACCTCAGATATTGCTAATGGCCGTCCACTTTATTGATACAACAATAGTTGAAGCCCACAATTATGGAGAGTTCATCCCAGACTTCACAGATGAATCACCTCAGAAAATGCCTGGCGGACAAATAACCTCAGACATTGCTGGCCGTCCACTTTATTGATACAAAAATAGTAGAAGCCCACAATTATGGACAGGTCATCCCAGACTTCACGGATGAATCACCTCAGAAAATGCCTGGCGGACAAATAACCTCAGATATTGCTGGCCGTCCACTTGAAGGATACAACAATAGTTGAAGCCCACAATTATGGACAGGTCATCCCAAACTTCACGGATGTATCACCTCAGAAAATGCCTAGCGGACAAATAACCTCAGACATTGCTGGCCGTCCACTTTATCGATATAACAATAGTTGAAGCCCAAAGTTATGGACAGGTAATCCCAGACTTCACGGATGAATCACCTCAGAAAATGCCTGGCGGACAAATAACCTCAAATATTGCTGGCCGTCCACTTAAAGGATACAACAATAGTAGAAGCCCACAATTATGGACAGGTCATCCCAGACTGTACGAATGAATCACCTCAGATAATGCCTGGCGGACAAATAACCTCAGATATTGCTGGCCGTCCACTTTATTGATACAACAATAGTTGAAGCCCACAATCATGGACAGGTCATCCCAAACTTCACGGATGTATCACCTCAGAAAATGCCTAGCGGACAAATAACCTCAAATATTGCTGGCCGTCCACTTAAAGGATACAACAATAGTTGAAGCCCACAATTATGGACAGGTCATCCCAGACTGTACGAATGAATCACCTCAGATAATGCCTGGCGGACAAATAACCTCAGATATTGCTGGCCGTCCACTTTATTGATACAACAATAGTTGAAGCCCACAATCATGGACAGGTCATCCCAAACTTCACGGATGTATCACCTCAGAAAATGCCTAGCGGACAAATAACCTCAGAAATTGCTGGCCGTCCACTTTATCGATATAACAATAGTAGAAGCCCAAAGTTATGGACACGTCATCCCAGAATTCACGGATGAATCACCTCAGAAAATGCCTAGCGGACAAATCACCTCAGATATTGCTGGCCGTCAAAATAATGGATATAACAATAGTTGAAGCCCACAGTTATGGACACGTCATCTCAGACTTCTCGGATGAATCGCCTCAGAAAATGCCTGGCGGACAAATAACCTCAGATATTGCTGGCCGTCCACTTTATTGATACAACAATAGTTGAAGCCCACAATTATGGACAGGTCATCCCAGACTTCACGGATGAATCACCTCAGAAAATGCCTGGCGGACAAATAACCCCAGACATTGCTGGCCGTCCACTTTATTGATACAACAATAGTTGAAGCCCACAATTATGGACAAGTCATCCCAGACTTCACGGATGAATCACCTCAGAAAATGCCTGGCGGACAAGTAACCTCCGATATTGCAGGCCGTCAACTTTATTGATACAACAATAGTAGAAGCCCACAATTATGGACAGGTCATCCCAGACTGTACGAATGAATCACCTCAGAAAATGCCTGGCGGACAAATAACCTCAGATATTGCTGGCCGTCCACTTTATTGATACAACAATAGTTGAAGCCCACAATTATGGACAGGTCATCCCAGACTTCACGGATAAATCACCTCAGAAAATGCCTGGCGGACAAATAACCTCAGATATTGCTGGCCGTCCACTTTATTGATACAACAATAGTTGAAGCCCACAATTATGGACAGGTCATCCCAGACTTCACGGATAAATCACCCCAGAAAATGCCTACCGGACAAATAACCTCAGATATTGCTGGCCGTCCACTTAAAGGATACAACAATAGTTGAAGCCCACAATTATGGACAGGTCATCCCAGACCTTCGAATGAATCATCTCAGAAAATGCCTGGCGGACAAATAACCTCAGATATTGCTGGCCGTCAAAATAATGGATATAACAATAGTTGAAGCCCACAATTATGGACAGGTCATCCCAGACTTCACGGATGAATCACCTCAGAAAATGCCTGGCGGACAAATAACCTCAGATATTGCTGGCCGTCAAAATAATGGATACAACAATAGTTGAAGCCCACAATTATGGACAGGTCATCCCAGACTTCACGGATAAATCATCTCAGAAAATGCCTGGCGGACAAGTAACCTCGATATTGCAGGCCGTCCACTTTATTGATACAACAATAGTAGAAGCCCACAATTATGGACAGGTCATCCCAGACTTCACGGATGAGACACCTCAGAAAATGCCTGGCGGACAAGTCACCTCAGATATTGCTGGCCGTCCACTTTATTGATACAACAATAGTTGAAGCCCACAATTATGGACAAGTTATCTAAAACTTCACGGATGAAACACATCAGGCAACGCCTACCGCAACGTACCGGACAAATAACTTCAGATAGCGTTTGCCGTCCAACTCAGGGGTACAATAATAATGAGCTTAAATTGGAAACACAAGTTTTCTGATGGGCTTTGACCCTGTACAAATCACTTATGGACATTATTACTCAAACTCATTGCTGTTTTGTACTGTAAATCACTTTTATTTGATTTGGTATTCAGTGTTAATATGACATTGTCACAACACAAGTTCAAAATATCTCGGGATTAGAAGATATAGTATAGATCTAAAAAGTCAAGACAATCAACATAGCAATATTATTATGGATATTTCTATTTGGTTAACAAAACATTGTACGAGTATCATCTATGTTATCAAACTATTTTTTTTGAATAACCACTCGTATGGTAAATGCATTTTGAAAAAATCTTATAACTAACAATAAAGTATGCATTGAAGGTTTAGTTAGCAGCCGTAGGCTTACAATACATGATACATGACAATGCAATCACTATCAAAACAATGCACAAATAATCAGTTTGTTGACAGAACTTCTTAATGTTCTAAACATAACCAGCATTAATGTGTCTGTGACCTTGACCTTAAACATGACCTTGCAATGTAGATAGTGTATAAAAACATTTGTGTAATTCCCAGCAAATTTATTGTGTATAATACTTTCAATAACGCATGAGAAAATTGTCATATTGATTGGAATTGGTCCAGTGATTTATTTCCGTGAATAACATTTACACAATTTCTTTAACGTTCAACAATCTATAAGAGTACATAATTTCTTGCATGATAAAAAATGATTTTGAAGTCAAACCAATTACAATATTTGTTGTATGCTTCATTTAATTAAAATAAATTATAAAGATTGTTAAAGAAACGTATTTAGCATGTTGAACTTGGGCAAACAAAAACATTTCAAGAAAGATTAACTATATACTGTTGAAAGTGTTTACAAAGAAACACTCTTGGGAGTTTACCATCTGTGGTGTGCTGCATTTTACAACTAAAGGTTCTGTTAAAAGCTTGCCAAATCGTGTTTATGTGTAAAGGATTTCCATGCAGTGCTTTATCCAAAAAACAGTTGTTCATATCAGTAGACTTAATTACAACTAAATCAGACATCATGCAAAGCAGTGTAAATTGATAAAAAGTTTCCTGTAGTTTGGAAAAAAAATTATGAAGACGCAGTAGTACTGTGTAGCATACTATCATCACTATGTTAACGGATAATTTGTAAACATGAAGTTAGAAATATAAAAAATAATATGGATACAGTAGATGTATTATTTAACAATAGGTGTGCAACAATTTGATTACCTCTCAAATTATATTTTAAAATGCTGCAACTCTACGAGATACTCTATAGAATTCATTAATTATTATTAATTAAATCAGAGTATCATTCATCACCTACCAATTGTGAATGGCAAAAAGTAGAAAGAGTGGTGTGGCATACTAAAGATCAAAGTCTATCCCTGGTCCACAATTTTTCACTTAAAAAAAACCAAAACACATGCAATATTAACACCATTGGAAAGTAACAATGAAAAAGGTGGCAAAGTTCATATAAAACAAGACATATCACTTATCCTCAAACTGCTTCATTAACAATGAACAAAATGAAAATAGCATCAAATGGCTGTAGGTTTGTTTTCCCACATTCACCTTATCCATAACTCTAAAGAGTTTTTGTAAGTTTCTAAATAAAACTGATTCACAAACTGTTTTACCCTTATAACAACAGGTGGTCCAACAGCCTATATTTTTACATTCATGGGGAAACTTCCGTCATACAGGTTCTTTGCATAAAATATATTGAGTTTTCTTGGCATAGGAAAGATCAAGTGTTCATGAAACTGTATACTTCTCTATCCAAACATACTACTGGCAACATACATGTATCTGGGTGATCATCCAGGGCCTCCTGGTTTCAGAAGATTTGCAAAGTTTTGAACATGTTGGTCTCCTTGACCTTAAAGTTGTTAAATGTAATTTATTAGAGAAAAAAAATTATAATTAATAATACCAGGTACCTTCTAACCAAGTACAAGTATTCTTGGCATTCTGGTTATAAGGGAAAAAACTTAAAGTTCACTTTTCAAACTTGAACCCTGTGACCGTAAAGTTGGCCAAGGTAATTTATTTTTAAAAAAACTGTATAGCTTGCTGTTCCAGGTACCTATTCGCCAAAAAACTAAACTGGGCCTTTAGACTAATGCAGAGAAATTATTTAAAGTATTAAAAAAAATGGCGCTAGACGAAAAGCGATGACAGATGCTGGCTGCACCACGGCATATACTTTTTTTGAAAAAGACATCAATTGTTTGCAGATTTCAGGTTGTCCACAATTCTAAAATGTTTTTTTATGTTTTCTTCTTTTTCTGTGGTCCACTTTTTGCGGCTTAGGGCCGAGGCCTTTTTCCTCTTTTGGGTTTTGTTTTGCTCGTACTCGTCATCCAGTGGTTCGTTTTCACCAATGCCATTATCCTCTGTTTCCATGAGAGATGATGATGACTCCTGGACGATGAGGTCTGTAAGGAATATGTATTAATTCATAAACAGCCAGCTCAATCAGAATATTTCCACATAGCTGGTTTAAACCAAAACTGTCTGAATAATCCTTTCAAGTTTATACTTGTCTTATAGCAAGCAAATATATAAATTACAAAGTGAATATTTATATATATGAAAAGAAAAAAGTTGCATGATGTCAAAATGGTGAAAAGGAAATGATATATGGTCAGAAAAGGAATTTGTCCTCCAGTGACAATTAGAAAAGGTTCACCAATGGTCTGCATTGTAAAAGGTGATCAAAAACAATAGTGTATCTCCGTTTCACAATAGCATTTAGTGAAAATTTGATTTTCCCCCTTACTTATGGTTTAAACATGAAATAAATTGTATACATGGTTTAGATATAATTGAACTGAAGCACAATGATCCTGATTGAAATAATTATAAAGACAATTTAAAGGAAACAAACCTTCTATTTGGATGTCTTGAAGGGATCTGCCCCTAAACTCTTCCACACGGTCATTGTCTTGTAGTAGCAGTATCTTAGCGATTTGAGTTTTTTCCAAGGCATCACTGGTGCACCTGAAGCATGCAAATTATCAGATAAGAGAATTTCGCATGTTAATAAAAATAATATACATAAAAGAAATTTAATCCCTACAAAAGTTAATGCAGCACTTTTTAATGTCAAAGTTATAGAATTGTAGGACATGATTTGTATAGAGAATGGGTGTTTATAGAATATTTAAGCATTGTTTGACATTAATTTCAACAAGAAATTTAACACCAGTATCCTCTGTATGTAGTTCTGCAAGAATCATAGAAATAAATATTAAATAGGGTATTTCTTCTGATCAACAGCTATGGTCATTTATGGAAGAGCACCACAAAAGCAATGTATAATAACAATATTTGACTTGGATACATTGTGTTTCTAAATGAACAAAGTCTATTTGTCACTTGGGTATAATCATGTTCATATTCCAACATGAGAATGGACAAAAATGGTCTTTCCGGGGTTTCTTTCAAAATTTCAGATGGCAAATACAGCTTTCACAGCAATTCTTGTTTTTCTTGTATACATAGTCTCACATCTTAACCACTGTCAGGACCATACTGGTAGGTTACACATGATTTATCCAAGACTACCAACTTACCTATAATGTATCTTATGGATGTCAAGTGAGTGGCCCATATGGTTTATCACCCATTCCATCTCATTTGGTTTAAATCCAGGACCTGAAATAAAAGTAAGGCATTATATAACCTTTTTTAACCGAGGTATTGCTCACTTTTGGTTATTGTTCAAATGTTTGGGGAAATACCTCACAAAACCAAAGTGCAAAACTTGAAAAACTACTCAAAAAGTTTTTTATATGCAGACTTGTAAATTTAGTATGTTTAAAAGATCATTTACATACCAAGGTCTTTACATTTGGAATAATTTACCTGTGCAAAATTATAAAAGTATCTTAATCTTTTAAGAAGTGTGCTAAATAATTCCTTATGGACTTAAAGAATAATATTTCCATTTTTTTCCCTTTTGTTATACATGTATTAGCATTGCATGTATTTTTGACTGATTGTACTTTAATTGAATCCTTCAGTAATGCTTTTGTGATATGGAAGCAACCACTATTAATATAATGTTTGAGAATTACTGAAGTTTCAAATATTTGCAATTAAGCACTAGTTACAGTGTTGGATGAGAAATATCAATTGCATGGTTTAGGTTGTTTGGTTCTAAGATTGCCATTAAGCCTAAAGGCCATGAACAAAGAATCTTAATCTTAGTTACCATTACCCTTAGTTAAGTGAAAAATAATGATCTAGACAAAAATTATCAGACCTTGACATGAAACAAAGTACTTGAATATGACAAGCAAAATACTGTCTTGAAATACATACACAGACACTAATAGACTTTTGGTAATTATCAACAAATCAGAAGTTGCAAAAAAAAAAATATAACTTTGACCTTCATTTATTAGGAGTAAGTATTGGGATCCACAAGAATTACATCTAATTATATGTCTTGTCTTTCTAGCTTTGTAAATAACGTCAACACTGTACAAACAGCAAATCCTCCAAGTTCAAATGTTTTTACCCAAAAATACTAGAACCAGTAAACACCAATTTCCCTTTAAATTAAGGTCAAAAGGTCAACACAGTTTTCAGTATTATAGTTTGGATAATGCGACCAAGTTTCAGTTTAATCAAAAACAATAACACTGTCAAAAGCAGATATACCATATATCAGGGTTTTTTTCACGATGAGACAATTAAATCTCCCTACTATCACGATGCACCCTCTTAATTAAACTCACTTTAAATGAACACTTTTTTGTGTGTTTCCATCTCCATTGTTGGGTTGGTAATTTATAGCAATGTATGACAATATTCCAAGTTGGAGACAAAGCCAATGAATATTACATATTCCAATTCATCAAGAAAATACAAATGGATTGAACCGTTACATGTATGAGTAAATGCTACCCATTTCTTCATGTTGAAAACCTCGAGAACACTATGTATATAATGCCAGTCTGTAATATTTCTGAATAAGCACAAAGCCTTAATTTTCTGCATGTTCATTTAAAATCTTGCATACTATTAAACACAAAAGTTATTTGACTTTGATTTAAATCAATGTTTTTTGCATGTCAGAACAATGATATTGATAATATTGAATAAGGTGTCAAAGCCATCACAAAATTAGGATATGTGAGTTGCAGCCCTTATTCAGGACAAAGTAAACTACATTACATCATTGTTCTAGTCTTTGGTTCCACAGAACAAATAACCTTGTCCAACGCCTGAAGTAAATTGCTACAAATCCAATTAGAATTACACCAACAACTGTTGTCAATAGTTGTGTTATCAGAATTAAACACAGAAGCAGATTAACTGAATCTATATGGTTGCAGCTGCACACACAGTCATCCATTTTGGAAAAAGTTGTCACATGACCTATAGTTTACATGCTTAAAAAGTTTAAAACTTGGGGTGCACCCCAGAAGTGAACGTACTTGTTTATTATTATATATTGGCCCTAACTGATTCCAGGTTTGGCAATATAGGGCAATTTAACTAACTTCTTTTTTGTTCAATATCTACAAGAAAATATCACACAAATTACAAGATATGCAGAACCATTGTGCAATTGGAAGTGCATCTGGTTTAATAAATGTGAGATACAACCCAAACTCCTTGCACAATTGGAATTGTTGAAGAACTCGATCACAATATCTGATATCTGGCAATTGTTTAATTAATGTTAGGTGTCTGTTGCATGTGCAACCAACACAATTTGTAGAATGAAGAACTTAATCTGAAACCTTGGTTTAATAATTTAAATAAATGTGAGATAATTGTACAACCTATAAAGTTTGCATAATTAAAAACAAATATATGTACGTAGAACAAACAGACTCTGACATCTAGGGGATGGTTTTTAAGAAATGTGGGCACAGTGAGGTGCAACCCACAATGTTTAAACAATTATTGGGAATCAATGTAGAACATACTCCGACATCTAGAAGATGGTTATAAAGAAATGTAAACACAGTGAGGTGCACCCCACAAAGTTTAAACAAGTATTGGGAATCAATGTAGAACATACTCCGACATCTAGAAGATGGTTATAAAGAAATGTAAACACAGTGAGGTGCACCCCACAAAGTTTAAACAAGTATTGGGAATCAATGTAGAACAGACTATTACATCTGGGAGATGGTTAAAGAAATGTGAGGTGCAACTCACAAAATTTGTACAATTATTGGAATTTTGTAGAACATAATCTGACAACTGGAAGGTCGTTTAATGAATTTTGGACGTGTAATCCACAACATTTATGTTTGGAACCAAATGTATACCTTATTGGACACATGTGAGTTGGCCATGGTTATCCTACCGACCAGGGCCTCCGTTAAAGAAATGTGAGGTGCAACCCACAAAGTTTGTATCGGACATCTCATTCTGGGAGCTCGTTAAAATAAATGCGGAATACATCTCACCAATGTTGTATAATTGGGAAATTACACAGGTGTGATCGATCACCTAAGCAATAATTAATAGATACTTACGATAACAACTAGCAACGCAACCCAGGCGCCAAGCTGCCACAAATCATGATCAGTCAGCTGTTTGATTTGCCTCCGATCAATGTCATGTGCATGTTTAGAGTTATTCCCCTTTACAGTGTTCCGTAATGAAAGCTCCCGAGGGCACACGAAAACAAAAGACATTCCGAAAACACGTTCAAAATGTAAACAAATCAGAGTCGATTCATGGTCTTGTCCGAAAATCTGATTGGCCGTCCGTGGTCCGTTTTCTGTGGGGTGCAGTTTTTAAACATGTGTTATTTTATCCAGAATTTGTCCGCCGAACCGTTTTAAGCAGTTATTATATGAGGTGCAACGCACAAGTCGAGTTTTCCTCACAACTCGTACATGTACGGGTGAATCTCCTCACAAGTATGTCTCCACCAGTGCGGACGGACGGACGGACGGACGGACGGACGACGGACGCTGCACCATCACATAAGCTCACTTGGCCCTTCGGGCCAGGTGAGCTAAAAAATAGTATATGAAAATACACACTATAATTTTTTTGCAGTACTAATATTAATACCCGGCCTCCTATGGCTCTGGACCAAATAAGGAAGTGGTAGTAAGCCGTAGTAACTCCATATTTGGCCATACAGACCAAATATAAAAACGAGATTTTGGCCGCTTCGTAGCTCTATAACAACGCGATATAAAAAGAATTGTCTCGTCGTGACGAGCTACATGTGTACGTTATCGCAGCTAGGTCGCCGACTACTGTTCACTGCAGGACATCGACACACGCGTCCGTGAAGGTGTGAAAATTTCCGCGGGGCAATTTATTGCGCTCGTACAGGTAAAATTTTCACTTCGATTTATTAGTTGTAATTTTCAATGTTTTTATAACGAACGAGTCAGATTAAAACTTCGATACAGCGAAAAATTCGATTCATAGAAGTTAGATTCATGAATAGTAAATAAGTAGTGTTATATAATGAAAAAAATCGGGACTTTGTCAAAAGTTCGACACATCGAGAAATTCGAATCATCGAAGTTCGATTAATCGAGGTTTGACTGTATGTATGTAGTCTGACTTGTTTTCTCCAATCTAGCAAGATCGAACTTGGTTGTTAACCGAGGATTTGAGTTAATAGTGATTTCAAGGGTAAAAAGTGTAAAATTTGTCAACTGAGGATTTGAGTTGATAGTGATTTCAAGTGTCAAGTGTAAAATTTGTCAGGGACTAACAAAATGCTTCGAATTAAATTGGGTTTAGAGTTAAAATTTTACCGTTGTTTAATTTTGACCTTTTTCTGCGTCAGCAATGAGTGATTTTTATGTCACGTAAGTAACGGGGGATCGAATCTGGACCCCGCCCCCTTTACTCGCCAGTTACTCCTATAACATTGACGTTAAAGGAGTAATTGGTGAGTATTACAGGGGCGGGCCCAGGTCCTGATTTGAACGCCCATGCGTAAGTAAACAGTAGATGTAAAATGTGAACGGCAAAGTCAACACAGGCAAAACTTGATTTTATGTGCAATTATGGCGAAAGTTAAACAGGGTTTAAAATTTGCCAGTATGTATAGTATTGCAGTATTTGTTCATTAAATTTAAATTGAAGTAAAGTACGTTGCAATAAATCTATTTCTGTAGCTTAAATTCATGTACAAAACAGATGTAAAATGAGTATAGATTTTAACATTTACATTACAAAACATTCTAAATATATACAACTCCATCAAAACAAGGATTACACATAATTATATATCTTGCATTTCCCACTTTGTAAATAACGGAAATATAAGTATGACAAAATATATACAGCAAGATGATATCAGTAACTTAGCCAAGTTTCAATTTAATTACATATCAATAACACAATAAAAAGTGGACGCTAACGTAAATTCTCAAAATGCCCATGTTTTTGCCCCAAAACAGCAGGACCTCCAAATTTCAGTAAGGTGTTCAGTATGATGATATCAGTAACTACCCTAAGTTTCAATTTAATCCCCTATAAGTGACACTATAAAAAGTTGACTTCAACACAAATTCTCAAAGTTCCCATCTTTTTGCCCCAAAACAGCAAAACCTGCAAATAAATTTCTTCCAAATTCCAGTAAGGTATTCAGTATGATAATATCAGTAACTACTTATAGTATCAATTCAATTGGATATCAGAAACACTATAAAAAAGTGGACTTTAACGCAAATTCTCTAAATTCCTATGTTTTTGCACTAAAATACCAAAACGTGAAATAAACACACAATTACTTTAAAATTAAAGTTAGGTATTTAGTATGATGGTTTAAGTAAGTTGACCGACTTTCAATTCAATTCAATTGGATAATTATAACACTGAAAAGTTGACTTTAACAAAAATGTTGAGCGGGTCGCGGCCGCCAGAAAGCAATACCTTTAGAGAGTCTCGCTTTTCCTGAATATCGCCAAAGGCGAGACAAAAGTCACAAAGAGACGGCAGATTTGGAGAGAGGTTTCGGAACAATTAAGTAATACTAGGTATTTCAGTAAAGATACAATCCGGCTGTACTTGTTTGGCAGACACACGTATTAGAGTTTTGTCTAGGTTACACCAAGAATTAACTGACCATTCTGTTGACCGCTCCCATACAACAGGTACGGGACGTTCACCTTCACCTTCAATGCTGGATAGCCAACCTCATTGTCTGTCTGGTTTCTCTGAAAGGACAAGTGAATGAATTATGAAAATGTGAGATATTGTAATTATGTTTTTTTTATTTAAATCTGAATCAATTTCAATTAAAAGAACTTGTTCTTGGACAAACCCCCTGAATTACCAGCAATTAGTAGTTAATATATGGTTTTGGAATGATTAAATACAACCAATCGTGCAACTTCCTTGTAAATCAGTCTATATAAAGATACTTGACTCACCTGATACATTTACAAACCCTTTTGGTTTGAGTGATTTATACATTACCTGACTTAACTGTAACATTTAGTTTTAAGAGATAAAGACAAAGAATTTCAACAATTAACAACAATTTGAGACTCCATGGCGGGGGCCTAATGACCAAGGTTAATGTATATGCCTGTAATTTTAATGAAAATTTGTCACAAAATATACACAGTGTATATAGTGCTAACAGCTGGGCATTGGTTGTGGTGTGTGAACTTGACCCAGTATGACTTTGCGACCTAGACTCATTAATATGGCTTTTAATTTAATTGTTTACAGGGCTATGTATTTAAAGATGTCCTGACTTGAGTTGTATTAATTTGTTAATAATTACCATGTTAAATAATATATTGGGTCAGTGGACATATGCTATCACTTTCCACAATGATCCAGGTCCTTTTGGTTATTTGAAACTAGAAATGTCTGCGAGACATAAATGCCCCTGCCAACATATGAAAGCAGTTCTGCAAAATTTCATGGAACCTGCATGGACAATATTTGGATTTTGACCAATGCAGATACTTGATCTTTTTATTCATCGGGCATGCTATAGATAGACATGGCCATATATCACCGTCCTGAAGCGTTTTGTTATTGAGAATAAGTTGTTTGAAGATTTCACACAGATTTTTACCCCTGTGACCTTGAAAGCAGGTCAAGGTTATTCATTTGAACTGATTTGGTAGCCTTCAATTTATACCAGCATGCCACAGGCCCAATAACAGTATCCAGGGCCTTTTGATTATTATTAACAGTAGTAAGAAATTTTTAGCACGTTTGACTCCTGTGACCTTGCAATCATGAAAGTGGGTCAATATCATTATTTTGAAAAAACTTCAGATAGACCTTCATTCCAGCATGCTATGAGAGAAAACTATCAGTAAGTTTCCCTGGGTCATTTTGCCAATGAGGAAAAGTTGTTTGAATCTTTTAAACACATTTGACCTCTGTGACCTTGAATCAAGTTGTAATTGGTAGCTCTTCATCCCAGGATGCTATGGGTCTAATATCATATCCCTGAACCCATAGGTTAATTATTAGGAAGCTAAGGAGTTGTTTGAAGTAAAATATGGATGTCTGACACCACATGCAGTGATGATGAACACCGTTCCCTTCCTGCATTTGAGCTAAACATTATCTTGCTCCTGTCAGAGCACTAGAAGGGAATGGTACATTTGTATGTGTCATCATATCATCTTATTCAGGAATGATGTGGTGCTGTGTGTTGTGTAGGAGGGATTGCATTACTTGACCTTTATCCAACAAAGAGACTATCACTGAAAACAATAATATTTATATATAATTGCTAGAACATAAAACTTACCTGGTACAAACTGATAGCGGAGATAAGTGGTAAGGGACTTGACGATTGGTTGGCCAGTTTAAAGGCGGTGATGTCATGCTCATTTCTGTATTGATCCCAACCTACAAACATAAAACACTGAACTGATCAGAACATCACTATAAATCACTTAAAGGTTACAGTCATAAAACAAAAGCTTGGTTTGGTTTATTTTTGTTTTACATCCTATTAACAGCCAGGGTCATTTAAGGTCATGCCAGGTTTTGTAGGTTGAGGAAAGTGCTGGAGGACCCAGAGAAAAACCAACGACCTACGGTCAGTACCTGGCAACTGCTCCACGTATGATTCGAACTCGCAATCCAGAGGCGGCCAAACAATTTAAGAGATCAAAGAGGTGATGTTGATATCCATGAATGTCAGATCTTTATTCATTCTTTGGAAGTTGGATCTTATATCCTTTCTTTCATCTTTCACATATTTAATATGAACTTTATGAAATTTGATAATTCCTAATAAGAAACTATGTGCAGTTATATTCTAAACTGTTAAATCAAAGATGGTTGTCTGTCAACATCTTTATCTTACTCAGTTCCAATTCTAAAAGGCACAACTTTAAGGGACCAATGAGAACCTACAATATTGTACAGTACATGTAAAATCTGAGAAAAATCCATCTATTCAGAATCCAAAATGACCAACTTTCATCCATTTTTTGTCCCAAAATCAAAGGGGACAATGAAATTTGGGAAATAGGCGGTAGACATATAGCAAGTTTTCATAGTCAAAAGGCAAGATCAGTCCATCTGTCAGGCATTTCATTTTTTGAAGAGTCCCAAAATCAAAAAGGTACAACAATTTAAGGGACCAGAGGTAGACTTTTATAAGAAATTTGAGAATGATCCACCCAGTATCTACTTCTCAGGGTCAATAGCAAAAACAAGAATTGTTCATGGACAGACGACTCATTGACGACGAAGGATCTATAGACAGATGGACAACGGACCAGGAACACGGGGGCATTATTGAACAGTCACCCATCTGATGACTGTGGACAACACAGTCACAGCAATGATGATAATTTGTGTAGGTCCTGTATGACAGTGCAGTACTAGCCCCACCAAATGTGGCGACAAAATGTCATGATATAGCTGGGTCTCATTTATCAAATATACCCACGAACTGACAAAATGTTGGTAACAATCAGTCTGCCAGGCATTCTGGTGACTCATAAAGTGTCTAACATATCCAGACATAATACAATCAAGGTTTATTGTCACATAAACGCCTTCACTTTTGTTTACATGTTTACCTGACAAAGTGCTTAATAATATAGCACACAAGTTCCTGCTCCCGAAAAATATTGACATGGGGGCTATCAAATCTACTTTTATTTCTCTACTAAATGACTTCATTATAGAAGCTCAGAGCACACACCCAACAGGAAACAATCACCTTGACATGTCACCAGTGACACAATTCTAATTTGAAGACTCCTAGTGCCACTACCAAAATATTATGGATAAATGTAAATTAAATCTTCTGCCATAAGAAATTCTAATAAGTCATTTCTGAAAAAAAATATGATAATAAATACCAATCAGGAAGTTTAGGAAAAAAATCTAAGAGATACTTATGGATAAAAATCATTGAAGTCTTCTTGGTTGGGTGCTGATAACATCTTGCTAAATGGACTTATAGCTGGCTCATAAGGATTATGAATTAACTTTCCTTGAAAGCAACTTTTTTATCAATATTATAAATAAAATAAAATAATAATCAGAAATAAGCTTGATTATTGTATTGATACATGTAGGTCATTGGGCTTATTTTGAATAGAACATTTTGAAGGGTTTCAAAATTTGGTGGGAAAAAGAACTCCTCTATATTTTTCATAAATACATAGGGAAAATTAGGAAAGGAAATACAAATTTTGAAAAATTGTGTCCGATGAATTTTTTAAATATATATTTTAACAATATCAAAAGAAAAATAGGGGTCAGTGGTTAATTTTAAACATGTGTTCTTGAGGGAAAAGGCAGAGGAGATCCAAAAAATTGATAACTTGTTTAACAGGCAGATGAGCCAACTCCATTTAGGATTTCATTTCATGTTGATTGGACATTTTAAAATTAGAATTATATCATTCCAACATTATATTTAAATGCAAAAACTCTGCAATTTCCCAAAAGAATCATAGCATCAATGACTTAAATTATTAGTCAAATTTGGACTGACCAACCAGGGAACCATACCAGCAAAAGAACATTTTATGTCCATAAAACTCACAAGTTGCCATGTTATTTTCTGTTTAAATTTGATCAAATTATGAGTATAGAATTGAAAATAAAGGGAGAAAAAATATTGGAAAAACTGCTAGCTTCAAACACACAACATTTGCAATAAACTAATTACACTTCACCAATACTGCCGTCTTGGAATTACCTTTGATAATTTGGCAGGGGGAGTAACTCTATACAAGAAAACTACTTGTTACAATGTATTTTCTGTTAGAAAGGAGAATTATACATTAGGTCAAATCATTTTAGAGGAGCTCTTTTTTTTCTTATTGTTAAAACTGTTGCAGTGCCAAGTGGTATGGCTTTACCTGAAGTGTTACCTGTCATTTTATTCTAGTTTTTATTATATCAGGCAGGAAGCTACAGGTTGTATATATAATCATATTCATACAGTAAACTACATGTCAAAATATCTATTTCCAATCTTGACTATATTATTAAATGTTTACAGCCCCTATATCAATAACTTCCTCACCTGAACAGGTGACTGTTAGTCTATGTAAATATTTGTTAAAACCTAAATCAGTTATATGTGCATACATTTCTTCATATCTGTACAACATATCATCTTGAATCTATACACCTTTTAAAGTTTATTACACAACCGTGACTTGCACTTTTATATCACAGGTTATAAAAATAATTTATGAGAGGCTAATATCGACTAAATAAGATCAGTTTGTTCAAACATTACTTTGTGATGCCTATAATGGGGTATCTGAAACAAAGAATTATTTATAGAATTGTGTTGGAGGCACGATGGTCTAATGGTAGGACGCCGGGCTCGTGATCAAAGGGTTGCGAGTTCGAGTCCCGGTCAACGACACTCATTAATGTGTTGCATCCTTGAGTAAATTACTTTACTCTTTTTGTTCCAGTCTACTTAGCTGTAGAAGAGAACATAGTTGGGTAGTGCTAGAAATTATAGAAAGCTAGCTGAGAGTGCCGAAATGGCAGCACCGGTTGTATGCTCTCCAGGGAGTTGAGAACGATATTGGCTGGTTGCTCCTAAAAAGCCCTATAACCACAGACAATAATTTGTGAACCGCTTTGAGACCGCCTTTAAGATCGTGATAAAACGGTATATAAGAACCTCGAATTATTAGTAGTAGTCAAAACTATAGACTACCAAATACTTCCTGATGTTTCCTTAGGTTCACCACACATTTTATACAGTATCTGTTTTAAATAACGAATGATATGGGCCATTTAAATTTATATGGGACAGTATAAAGAGAGTTTTTTTTCGTTTTTATAAATGCACTTCTCCTTGTGATACAAACAATCAATGTTTCAAATAGTAATTATCGTTTATTATATGAAATAAAAGATCTAGAGGATTTTTTTTTCAAGATTGAACACCCACTCACTCAAGGATTTAATACATGTATATATATGCTTCAAAAGTTTATGTATAGGGCTGGAACAAAGTATTCAGGGATGAGGCCTGACCCCATGACCATGATGACGTCTACCAGCCCTAGAGAGCGTTATAGTACAGTAACTTTTGTCACGTCTTTAACCCAGTCCACATGTAATAATATTTATTGCATGACTTTAGGGTTGGGATCTAAATGTTTTTTCGTCAGTGTTTCTTTGTATAACTTTTGTCATCCCTTTTATTTCTTACCCAGTACACTAGTCCATGTGTATAATGCATGACTTTAGGGTAATAGAACCTAAATGGTTTTTTTCGTCAGTGTTTCTTTGTCTATGGTACATACAATATACTACATTTCAGCAGGTATTGTATTGACATAGGTATTATTGTACATAACATCTGTGGTTTTTACGTCTCTCTTGATATTTTATTGTGCACTGTATAGTCTTTTTGTGTATACATATCATCAATAAATGTTTTGACCAAAGCTCATAAGGGTAGACCTGTTTGTAACAAGCTAATCCGTGGAATTTATGTCCCCCGCTTCAGGGCCACTTGGGGGGAAACATCATGTGCGAAATTTGGCAATGGAAATTGGCTGAGCCGTTTAGCATTTTGTACATGATGCCTATATTTCATGATAAAAAGGGGGATAACTCCGTAAAATACGCGCGGAATTTCACGAAAATCGAACTCATTCGAGATACTTGAATAATAAGTATCCTCAACAAGTTTGATGAAAATCGAATTATTCCTTCAAAAGATAGAGCACGGAAAGCAATTTTTTGTACATAATGCTTTCATTTGGCAATGAAAGGGACAAAACTCTGTCGGATTCCAAAGAAAGTTGAGATACGACATCCAAACCCGTAATATATGTTAAACATCATTACCTTATATAATATTCTACAGAATTTAAAGTGAATTAAATAAAAAACATAAGAGTTATGGCATTTTGTACATGATGCCTATATTTGGTGATAAAAGGGGGATAACTCCATAAAATATGCGCGGAATTTCACGAAAATCGAACTCATCCGAGGTACTTGGATGATAAGTATCCTGACCAAGTTTAATGAAAATCGGATTATTCCTTCAAAAGATAGAGCACGGAAACGAAGTGTGACAGACAGACGGACAGAGGGAGGCAATGAAAGGGACAAAACTCTGTCGGATTCCAAAGAAAGTTGAGATACGACATCCAAACCCGTAATATATGTTAAACATCATTACCTTATATAATATTCTACAGAATTTAAAGTGAATTAAATAAAAAACATAAGAGTTATGGCATTTTGTACATGATGCCTATATTTGGTGATAAAAGGGGGATAACTCCATAAAATATGCGCGGAATTTCACGAAAATCGAACTCATCCGAGGTACTTGGATGATAAGTATCCTGACCAAGTTTAATGAAAATCGGATTATTCCTTCAAAAGATAGAGCACGGAAACGAAGTGTGACAGACAGACGGACAGAGGGACGGACAGACGGACGGACGGACAAACCCAAATCAATATCCCCCGTTCCTCCGGAAGCGGGGGACAAAAAATACCATGGGAAATGGTGATTTGTAACCCGATTCCTTTTGTAGCTTTACAACAACTGAAACAGGTCCCTTTGTTTACAACAATGCTTTTCCAGGTTTAAAGATTGATAGAATCATAGAGAAATTCCGGTTATGTCAGTTTTGGTATTACTATTTAGTGAACAACAAAAGAATAAAAAATACGGTTTTAGTCATCAACAAGATAACTAACTCTGAAAGGAAAGGAGTCTTTAGAACTTATTCTGCAGACTCAGATATCTTATACAAACATAGTCCAGACATCTTATACAAACATAGTCCAGACATCTTATACAAACATAGTCCAGACATCTTATACAAACATAGTCCAGATATCTTCTACAAACATAGCCCAGACATCTTATACAAACATAGTCCAACTTTTAAACTCTTTAAAAATTGTCATTAATATATATTTATTTAATTTTATATAATTTTTTTCAACTTCATAACAAACAGATGCAGTCTTGAAAAGAATATTCACTTTGACATCTAAATATTAAATTTCGGTTTCCTTTAATTTGATAACAATGTATTCAAGAGGGTGTGATTAAAATTTTCCTTTAACAAACAAACAAGGAAATTATTATCAAGATTATGTATTCAATACAACAGGTGCCGGCAAGTCCCTATACTTAGCGCCCCTCCCCCCTTTTGAAGATGTTTGAATGTCACACTCCCTTACCTGATGCCCATTTGACTCACCTGTTTGTCACTGAAGAATGTTTTAAAGCCTGTTCAACAGGAAATATTCTCCAGAAAAACATAAGAAGTAGTTATTCTTCAGTGATTTTACACATAAAATAGTCCAAGCAAATGCCCCCCCCCCCCCAATCTTTTTTTCATTTTTATCAAGAGCCCTGGTCACTTAATAGGTCAAATACGACATTATATATTTCAGTGACTAATATACTGCAGGGCGTTGTATGCTCTGACTACAGCTAACTTTATAATTACCATACCTGTAAGTATATACATATATATAGCTATTTCCATGCTTTCAACTAAAATTCTGTCACAATCCAAATTCATTTAAGATTGTTCCACTGCCAAATACTGTAACTGCATGGATATGAAACTGACCTTTTTTCCCAGCATGACAATTGGTTTAATAAAACACCTCTGAAAAGCATGCATTAATGCCATAGATTTTTTGAGCAGTTTAATTTTCTGTTCACGATTTAATCGTTTTAATCAATTGAGCACATTTTGAATTGAATTTTGATTCAAATTTTTACTGTTGTTGACAGAAATGGTTTGCATTGATGTGACACCCGAGACAGTGTATACATAGAGGATCATATTTGTTCAGAAATAACGGCAGTTGGATATTAGTTTTCAATGCACTGAAAACTTACTTTGTCTTACAAATCCATGAAATCCAGTCGAAGCTTTAACATGAAATAGCACGAAAAACTTGTTGCTGTACACTCGACAGCTACAGCTGACCAGATGCTAAGAATAACATGACAGGCCCCGGTTTCATCAGCGTTCCTTAACTTAAGGAAATTCCTTAACTTAAAAATCTCCATCGGAAAACATTACAGGATTTAAGGAAAGTTCCTTAGCTAAGGATTTTCCCCTTAAATTCTGTAATGCTTTCCAATGGAGATTTTTAAGTTAAGGAACGTTGATGAAACCGGGGCCTGGTCAGACACATTGTCAGAAATAATGAAATACCCAGTTTGTTTACATACAGATAATAGCATACAATTACACAAATGAATCTTTTTAGAAACAGAGAACATTTTAAAATACGACGACTGACAGTCTTGCGGTAAGAGATAAAAGATATCTTTAACTTTTCTCCATGTTTTATACTAACAAGATTTCAATGAGTCACACCGATTCTGTACAGGGTGTGAAATAAATGTCCCTCAAAAGAAAGAAACATTTCTAACACTCGTGTCAGCTACTAAGATACCAGAGAGTGTTACTAGAATCAAGAAACAAACAATCTTACTGATATATGTTTATGAGTTGGAAACAAAAGTCTGTAGACCACTAAAACACACCCCCTTTATAGTATGTTCAACCTTATCTATAATCTAAAGAATCACTATACCCTGTTTTACCAGTACCAGGAAACACTATACCTATTATTATAAATGATATACCTGCTTAAGTAATGGCTGCATGGTCTGGCACTAATGCAAAGACTTTAAACCATCAGATACAATGAGTTTCCAGGTAGTCTATCATATCTTAAATTCCGGCAACAGCGCAATTTGCGTCAGACCACTAAACAGCTTAAACTAATTATATCTTTTGTATATCTCAAGGCATTGTGTGACATGGTAATCACAAAATATCATAGTATATAGGCAGTGACTGTAATGCAAGTGTTAAAAAGACACTATAGTGTATTAAACCCTTTATGGAATAATTATCCTTCCTCCTTCCTGTTGGCTTCACAAAAAGTCTGAAAATTAGGCAGAGTAGCTCAGTGTAACCATTCCTAATGTTGAAATTAATACAGACCTTGAACAACTTAAGTCCTGCTAAATATGGAGTAAAAGTCTTTTTTTTTAAAACTTTCATAGCGCTATGAATGAAAGGACAGCTGTTACATCCATATTGCATGAAGCTAATGTCAGGGCTAGTAGTCATGTTAAATATTGGATGTAACCGCCTTTCATAGCACTATATATATAAATAAAAAGTTAAAAAAAATGACTTTCAACCCATAAATTTACATTTTTACTATAAATTATTGCTAAATTTCATTTATATTTTGTCCAGTTAATGGTTTACTACCTGCATTTGTATATGCGTCGTCATTTAAGTGACATTAGCGGAACAGTCCAGTTTGGATTAAATTTGTGCCAATGATAATAATTAGTTATTTTAGCGTTTGACGCAGGGGCGTTCTCCATGTTATTCAAAGCGGCAAGACATGACTTTCATTGAACAAGCTTGATCTATGATATCATATTTAAACCATGTGCTACGTACGCCTCGAGAACCATTATTGTTTTCATACTTTTATGAAAAGCATCTTTAATGGTAATGTTCATATAATGCCCAGTTGCAGCAAAAATATAAATATATTCATATGAATGCCTCTATATGTATGTACAAATACAACTCTTGTCAGTCGTTTTCAGAACTTAATTGTGATCTGAATCTGAATTATCTTCTTCTCTTCTGATGCCCCTACTATGAAAAGGTGGAGACATATAGTGTTTCCCTATTTTCACCCACAGTGAATGAAGGAAGTTAAGAAACATTGAAATTCTCTTACTTTTAAAGTTCTGGTTAGAATTAATATTCTTCATTTTAAAATTTTAGGGGCGAATATGAGTAATGTAAAATGTACTTGTGAAAGATTTATTATTGTAGACAAAATGTGGTTGTTTTGCTGGTCTCAATGATAAGGTAAAAAAACATTCTGCTTTTCCAATAAATGTTAACATGATATATGACAGTCAATCTTATCAGTTGTAAAAATAAAACTGTTTAAGATTATGTGTTTTCTAAGACTTCCTAAATCTTAAATAACCTTTCTCCATTTTTTTTATACTTTAATTAGCATTATACCTGGTATGAGAATTATAAAATAACCAATTTAAACTATAATCTGACTTTTGTACAGACCCTTATTATAACACCATCTATATTTCACCTACTTAATTATACACCCTGCAGTTTCAATACATAAAAGGGCTGTCTTTCGCAACACAAAGTATAATATTGAGGCAACACTGTTTTGCTATTGTCTATTGGCAAGCTTAAGTTGACCAATCACAAAACAGTAGGAAGTAGAAAAATAGGTCGGTAACGTGACTGCTAGACCACAGGTATAATACACTTTATATATACACTTGTATAATGAGAACTCTACAGATCGAATAGATAAATCTTAACCTCCTAACTCCTCACCCTAAGCTGCCCTAGTGTACCTGGTATATATATATATGATATAAATTAAGGCACCTAATCCAATTAGAGACAATTACTCATATTTCAAAGAAAAACATCAAATATTCAAAACTTACCCAGTTATTTGTAAAGAGTACTAGCTAATTAAATCTTAGATTTAAGATGCGAAGAAAATTACATTAATATCTGCAGGCGCATATAAACCCAAAACTATATAGCTATACTCCTGAAAATAATGATAAAAACGGAGATCTTTCTTAAAGACTTATTTAATTGAAACAGTTTTTTCAAAAATAAAGCAGTACACAGATTTACATTTACAATTGTATATATAGAAAACCTACTGCAACTTCCTTGATCCCAGAAAACCAATAACTTTCATGCTTCCAGGGACTTTATTTTAAGCAAATTTTGGATCTATTTTAGAATATAAATTTCTTTTTCAATCTCAAATAGCCTTAAAGGCCCAATATACGTAGCTTTCGACAAAACTTGAAATGAAAATCAACCCTGGTAATAACTTTTTATATTTATAGATTTAGTTAAGATTAACTGATATCAGCAATATTCAAGATGTTACGCGGTTACCAGTACAGCAGCAGTTTAATCTCAGTATTTGTAAACAAGCGTCCATTTTGAACTGTCTTCTAACTTCGGCTTGTTGTTGAAATGGTCCCCACCTGAATTATTTTCAATTCTTTGGATTTTTCTGTTAAGAGTTTCTTGTTAACGTAGTTACCGCTCAGGTTTACTTCATTTTAGGCTTATTTTTGCATGGTTATCAACTGGATTTTTTTTTCAGAATTTTTCAGATTATTTATAGGTTTGCATATAAATTTAAACATTGATTTTAAAAACTAGTTTTGTTATACTGTCTATGAATTTTTAAGCCATTAAAATGATAGAATATTAGGTCATATATTTTTTTCAATAACCAAACTGTGTAGAAATCTAATGTAGGAAAGTCATATGGAAAACATGTATATAATTGATCTTGTCTACATGATAGATATTAAATTGAAAAGCTGAACATTGTTGTATGAAAATTGTTATTTTAAGATCTTCTGTGATGCATCTTCAAAAAAAAAATGATTTTATTTCAAATACATTTATCTAGAAGACAATTATAGCTCATCCCCTCTAGGTATGGAACAGAATCCTAGGATTTATAGTGTCCCCATGTGGTCTTTCTCGGAGCCTTATAATTATATTTCTGGTGTACAGAAGAAAGCTAAAACCATCTGCTCACCATCTTATCTGTAATATATGTCTCCCCTGGCACTTCTGTTATCTTGTGTTAGAGATTGTTTCTTTGGGCTACAACACTTCTGTAGCTTCGTTGTATCGATCTTTCTGGGGAGTGTCATCATATAATGATGACACAAAATCAAAATAATGCGGAGAGACTTTAATCTCAGATATTTGTTTTCATGTGCATAAGTGTAGCAGATATTAAGACTGTGTTTATCGTCAGCGACCAGACAGCTCAATAGGTTGAGGGTCCGTCTAGAATTTGGAAGTTCCCAGGTTTGAACCCCGGTCTGGTTGTGCATTTTTTCCTCTCCTGTTACATGTGGCGCCCAATGAAATATACCCCCAAAAAGTCTTGTGCATGTTTTCGGGGCTGAATTAAGACTAATTGAAAAAGAAGGGAGAAATATCAGCGACCAGATACTCATACACTGTATATATAGCTCAATTGTTTGAGCATCAGTCTAGAGTTTGGAAGGTCCCGGGTTCGAACCCCGGTCTGGCTGTGCATTCTTTCCTCTCCTGTTACATTTGGCGCCAAACGAAATATACCCACAGAAAGTCTCATGCATGTTTTTCGGGGCTGAATTAAGACTTTGTTAAAGAAGGGGGGAATGTAGAGGATCTAGACCGGGTCGATTATCGGTGACCAGATACTCATACACTGTATATATATAGCTCAATTGTTTGAGCTTCAGTCTAGAGTTTGGAAGGTCCCGGGTTCGAACCCCGGTCTGGCTATACATTTTTTCCTTTCCTGTTACATAAGTATGATTTATAATTTAAATTTGTGATCAAGCCTTTGAATTTTTCCTTTGATATATAACAATCCGTAAATTCCTACCCACCAATACCATGATGTGATAATTATATTATATATATCAAATATATCTTTAAAAGATCTCGCTTCTTTACAAATGAAATTTTTCATGCAGGTATGCGAAAACATATAAACAACATGACATTTATATGGCGGGTGTCAATGATGCTGACCCTTGTGGAACACCTGGTCTTATTACCAATATCCTTGTACATAATTTACAAGGCTGAGGGTTGACACAAAGTATATATTTTTTTATCAGACATATTTATACAAGATAATTTCTCATTTTGGCTTATATATGACATTTCATCTTTCTGCTTTTTCGCCCGCGATTTATCAGACTAATCTCCAGGTAAACCCTTTCATTTGTACAGTGTATGTATTGCCCTACAGTTTCAATCACATAAGTTTTGTTGACATTTCAGTATTTACAAAAATATGTGATAAAATTTTACATGCAACCAATTTATGCAAATCTGGCTTAATGATATCCTCGACTATGGATGATGTCTTCCTCAGAGTCCTAAATTCATATTTAAAATATTGAAAAGCTTATCTTTTCAGTATTGGCAATGACATTGTTATAGCTATATTATACTGCTCTGTCCACTAAAGCACTTTACCAATATACATGTACATGCTATATATATAATCAAATATTGCTATATGAATCCATTTCTTGGCCAGCTGTTCCAAACCCATATTTATCTTGTACATTAATAATTTAATGTTTACAATATATTTTTCCGTATCTTAATGTCCTCTGGTGATTTGCTTTCATCAAAAATTAAATTTCAGCATCAAATACAAATTTTTCCTAGTTAAACTAACAGACACAGCTGCGTTTTCTGTGCCAATTAAGAAAATTATATACTATGAAATCAAATATTTTTGAGAGACCTTAATTTCTTGGTTTCCCAATGAAATATCAATTCAAAAATATGTGAATTCGTCAAATACAAACAAGTAACCATTTAACAGAGAATGACTTTATTATAAACCTTTAGTATTTTGTAGATCTATAAAGTCGAGGATGCATAAGAAGATTAAATCAACAAAACAAATGAAATTAAAAATCCCACACAACTTATTGATTTCTATCATTTTCACTGTAACAGAATCTGTCAAGCTTTAAGGAAGTATAACAAACATCATGTAACTTTTTAGTCTTCCTGCATTCTACCTTATTTGCATTCGATCATTATCAAAATTTGTGAAATTTAAGTGTCTTGAGCAGGAAGTTTTCCTGAACCTATAATTTTATCCTATTTTTCAAGCCCTATCATTTCCAGACAGCCAACAAGGGCCCTTTTGACAAAGTACCTGTAAGACTGTATACTTGGATAGACAGATAAGAAATTATATGAGTCATATGATTTACCTTTGTTTCACATAATTTCATTAGTTTTAAATGTACTTAGTTTTAACAAGTTAGAGTACATTCACTGATGAGAATATAAAAACATATAGAGCTTTAACTGATGAATAAAGGGAACAAAGAATATATATATTTATACAGTCCTGAATAAGTTAATTTTGACAGGAAGTTATTTTGTATTTGACTTATGATTGGTAAATGGCAGAAAAGGAGTCCATGGGAGATAAAAGTTTTCCTAGGGGTTGAGGGGTTAATTGGGGTGTCTAAACAATCCAGATGTTATTTATAAAGGAAGAACATTTTAAGCATGACACTGGTTATATGCTCAATCAAATATTTTTACATTCTGATTGTTTCCTCTCTAAATGATTGCACCAACTGAAAACAGCAAACACTAGACTACGAATACATTATGAATACATCCATTCACATGAATTACTTACGACGTAATATGTTGATCTTGTTCAATGCTAGTCTTGTCGCTCTGCTTCGGATAACATGGAGATTGCCCCTGCATCAAACGCTCAAATGACTACATTTAATTATTGGCGCCTATTTGATTCAAATCGGGGCTGTTCCGTCAATATCGTTTAAAGGACAACACGAAAACAAATGCAGTTAACTACAAAACTTTTAAAGAAAAAGTAAATGAAATTTAAAAAGTGTTCTGTAGTTAAAATGTAAATATATGAATTGAACAGCTGTTTTGTTTTATTTTCATGCCGGTATGAAAGCAAAATGGTTACATCCATATTAACCATGAAGCCTGCTAGGGCTTCATGCAATATGGATTAAACCGATTTTCATTCATACTGGCATGAAAATTTTAAAAAACACTGTTCAATCCCTATATGAAGTATACATGTATCAAAATGCCACAGTGAGCTATTAAATTCAAATAAATTTGGTTCCTAGATTTTGGTAGTCTTGACATTACTAGTTGGAAACAAAATCGATTGTCACAAACATTTCCTTCTACAGTATTGTGACGTGTTCATCTAAGCCTAGTTTGACTGGAGCTAATTTTCCTCGTGAGTCTGATCTTCTATCACCAGGAAGTAAAGTTTCATTTTCCTGTCCTGACTCCTGACAACAAAAATTACAGCTTATCATGTACCAGATGATTTGGAGCCTGATCCATCTAGTCAGGAGCTACTTTAATTGTCAGTCTGAGAGACAGAAATATTGAAATTGTACCAGACTTAACCATCATCTATATAGATTTTAGGCCAAGTGACACAAATATTTGTTTTATTTACACTGTAATTAAAGTCATAAATAAACATTTGACAGCACCCTATCAAGATAACATTATAAGCTACTGTAAACACTTTACAGTACATAGATATATATACCACCAATAAAATAAGTATAATTATGAGGAATTTGCAGTAGCTGTCTAATGTGCTAACTACTAGTCCTATGCCACCTTGCTATTATCTCCCTATGTATGAACATGTATACCTGTGTGAGTGCTGGAAATTGGGACCATGCTAATCCAAAACCAACAGCATCATTAAAGTGCCAGTTCTCTTGAATGCTACAGCAAATATATCGCAAAAGCCATTCCAGACCATTTTATACACCACCTGGATTGTTGGAGTTGTGTTCACAGGAGAAAAACACTTTCTTTGAATAATCTAACATCAGAAATTGAACTCCGGCCACTTACTTCTAGACCAATTCGCCCCTATATCATGTAACCATGCATTCTTCTTTATCAAAATTTATCAAGCAAGATAATTGAAGAACAACTGTTATATTTCTCAGGTCTTCTTTTTGGTCGTTTTGTATTACTTATTTTTTCTATTTCCAAACCATATTACCAGAATATTTTCACCATATTTGAGCTCTGCATTTTTTGCTCTCTTTACCGAGCAGCGTGGAATCGAAACATGTGAAGGATGAAATTAACAGGCAAAATATTTACTTGATTGAAAATATCTCTGAATACAATGAATTGTGGGGGCCGGGCCAGAATATATTGGCACAGTAAATATCAATACATAAATATCACGAAGATATGTATATTGTCATGAGTAGTGGAATCAGAACATATGCGAAAGATGAAATTTACGGGCGAAAGTTTGACTAAAATGAAAATGTCTCTGTATACCAGCTGCAGCTTAACATTAGTTAAACAGTGTTGATAGTGTCTCCTATCAATAAGTGAAAAGGTCACCGACTCATTTTATACCCCTAAAGATAATTTGAATTTTTCAAATTCAAAAGTTTGGATAGTTCATTATAAAATTTTGGATTGAATAATTTAAATGATATAACAAAGTGATCATATGCAGTGTATGTGAAACTTCTGACAGCACAGACTGACTTTAATTAAAACTACCCCGCAGACTGCAGGTAGATCGACTTACCGCCGACTCTTGTATAGTAACAGGCAAATCCTCTGTTGTCCCTCTCAACCTGTTCAAAAAATGTACAATAAAAATTCAATGTTTAATAAACAGATTGCATAAAATGCTTTATAGTTAAAACAAATGGTATGGAATACCATAAAATACTTCAAATGTTGAAAAAAATACCCTTCAAAATCCTTGAAAATGTTTACAATGCTGTTGAGTTGTGGTTCAAATGCATTTTTGTTTTCGGTTCACTCTGTACAAATTTAGAACATACACTGTACATGGGATTTAAAAGGACAGGTGATATAATATTTCATACAAAAGAAGAAAAAGATCAAGCCAAGTATAATTCACAATTCAAAAAAAGTTTAGGCAAGTTATTCTTTATAATAGAAAACCCAAGTGTTCTTTTTGATTTGCCATGTATACTTAATTAATATACCTTTAAATATAAAAGTTTAAAGATTAGATACATTGTGGATATTCCCAGCTTAAAGTGTTATATCTCTGAAGTAGAAAATTTGCAATTCTTCATATACTTTTGAGTTTGATGTGGCGTTTAATAGATTTGATAAAATTTTAATTAACAGGGATATATATATATACCTCAACCCTCAAACTCTTGCATGAAGGTCGGGATATCCCTGTCAATGGAATCGACCCATGTTTTAATTATTTTTCTCCCTTGCATGCAGAAACAGTTAGCAATGTTCAAGATGCTGTGAACCAAATTCATCGCATCATCATCATCATCATTAATTGTTCCATGAAATGTGCATTCAAAATGATGACATTATCCTTATGTGTCATGGTTATGCTTCATAAAACAATGGTGGTCCCCTGTTGTGAGTTGTGTCATAGCGGTGTGCTATCTTCTTTAATTCTTCAAGATCTGGTAATGAACCCCCATCAAAAGAGCTGATGATAATGAGATTTAATTGTATTATGCATCATGGGGGTTGGGGTGGGTGGTGGGCGGATTGCATAGAGGCGTTGATCAAGAAAGAAAGAATATTGATATGTTTATAAAAATTGTAACTAGCATTAAAAAAACAAATATCCATGATGCTGATGCTGTTGGTAACGCCATATATAAGTCCAAAGGGTTCTGACTCTCTCATCCACTAAATATTGTGATGGTTGGCGGGTCTCGGAATCAGAATTCCTTCTACAATAAATATGCAAAATTCCATGGGTCGCTGTTTAGTTTACACATGTAAATAAGGTCTAAATGGAAAGATATTATTAACCTACACATTGGAGGGGCTGAGTTATTATTAAATGGCCTTCTATGGCTTGATTAAATGTGCAGGTTAATTAGTAGAAAAATATCTGTTCTTTTCATTGATACCTTAACTGCACATGTAAATTAATGTTACACATCATAAAACACTACTTAATCAGTGGCCCATGTACGAGTCTCTAAAATTACACATTTATTTATTTTAGAAGGAATTCTGACATTGAGAACCGCCAGCCATACCAATACTAAGCAGATCAGAATTCATTATTCAAAATATTGCGTAACCACATAAACTACATTTTTGTATCACACAATAATTATATGTACAATATGAACATCAGTAATATTATGTAATATCAGAGGCTCGTGTGTATTATATCAAATACATCACATGTCCTACTATTTGTTTGTAAACATGTCCATTACGTGTATCTTTTGGCTCCTCCATTCTCTGTTCATATATGTTTGTATTCTTTGCTGCCCCATGTGGGCCGGAAGTTGAAATAAACTTAATTAAATTGTAAATCCGTTTGCTGAGATTAAACAAAGCTAAGTGTTGCATGCATACTTAATTATCACACTCTGCATTAAAGTCAACCCTACGGGTCTCAGTGGATTATAACATACAGATATATACTATACAGTGTAACTTGTCTAAACCAGATGTCTTTGGGACCAAATTATTTTGCCGGTTTATGCAGGTGTCCAATTTGCAGAGGTTTGATATGAGTTCATACGGAAATGCTGAGACCGAATTGTAAGACTGGAATAGACAAGGATGCAGAATAGACAGGGGCCAGTTTAGACAAGTTATACTACATGTATGTATGACACAATATCATTACATGTTCACTTATTTGAAAGTCTTAGTTGCATATACTGTTAGAATTAGCCTACTGTCAAATATAACATGCCTTCTAAATCTATATAGGCAGAACTGTGACATTACTGATGCTGAACCATGGCACAGGGTCACACAAAGACTTTTGTATTAATATTGTTTGACTTACAGTCGCTAAATGTGTTATATCCCAATATGGCTTTTATATTGATATTGTTATATTGGATATTAGGATCTCTTGTTTATATAACAATATTATTTTCTTTATACATTTTCAGTAGGATTAACTATTTGCAACATATAATATAATGTATTCAGGGACATATATACATATATAGGTCTCTGATGTATTATACCATTTTTAATCAAACACATACCTTTCGATTTAATTGTAAAATGTAAATATCTAAATAAAAATGAATCATTATTACAATCTTGAACCAAACTTCGATTTCCTTAAACAGAAATATAAGTTAGTATATATTTCTAATTTGTTTTCATCAAATCTTGACATGCAGTGAATTCATTTAAAACATACATTATTATGAGATATTATCTGGCATAAACTCAGAATTTTACATTCTTGTACTTACTAATGACTTTTAACGACATCCTCGATAGTACTAACATAAAAATACAGGTAAATTGTATTACACTTGTACAGGTAAGGATACAGGTAGTTATGGACTGTGTGACTCCCATTATCCGTATGGGTTTTTATGGTCAAACCTGACTGGACGTAGTGCACTACTAGTTTACCTGTAGTTTAAATGTAGTGCACTACTAGTTTAAATGTAGTGCACTCCTAGTGCACTAGGGTACGCAGTGTAAACGGGTTATATAATAGCTTACACTCAACTGTACAGTCGCTGGGTGTGTTATATATCCCAATATTTGGAAATGACACACAGCGACTGTAAGTCAAACAATATCAATATTAAAGTCTTTGCGTGTCCATGTGGCTGAACTGTCAAACTTGACCACTGTGCTGCTTAAATTAATCTTTGACCTGATACTTACATCGGAACACTTGTACCCAGGATCACAAACACCATTGTGTACAAGGCCTGAACACTCCTCACACGTGTTTTCGTACTTTACTTTTGTCCGTCGGCACTTTGGGTTTTCCAAATGTTTTCCTGTCGTAACCCCAATCAACAAGTCCATGCACACGAAGCACGTGCATATCCCTGCATACAATGTCAATTTCATAACCCCCATTATTGGTTCTCAGCATATCGATCTTAAAAGATCCGTTAATCCTCATAGAAATGACATTTTACAGGATATGGAAGCACAAACCGTTGCTAATGCGTAATATATACCACCATATAGGGCTACCATCCTGTGACCATACTGTCAACACATGGTGGCCATCGTCAACTTTCACTTTGACAGCTAGGCCAGTATATTTGATATCTATACACGGCTATAGTAAAATACTTCTGCCCTCAAGGGCCATTTCCGGTGTTGTATATATCGATTTAAGTCAGCTATCTTCAGAACTTGTATTTACAATTAATGTTCCCTGTACGTGCGTACCTCCAAGACAGAAATGCTTCCTCATAGTCACCGCGTCGACGTCTCAAGTGCACAACAACAGAACTAGAGCAACGGTTATACAATATTGCGAACTTGCTATACAAGCGAAACAAAAAAACTTTCTCTTCCTTCAGAAATATTGCCGCTAGCCTAATTTATGATTGTAAGCCTAGACTATTAAGCATAAATTTATGAAATGCTAATTTTTCACTTATGTGATATCAATGAAAGAATAATAATTGTCGATGATAAGCTAAATTTTATCACGGATTTAAATAGGATATTTTCTAGGTGGTTTTATATTGTCATAGAGTCTCACATACATTTTTTGTATATACATGTACGTCCCTGTAGAACTAGATCTAAATCATTTTCGTCGGCTTATAATTTTTATTTTCTAAATTGCTAAGATCTTGTTTTAATTATCTTCAAGCTTTCTCGGTTTCAGATAAATCCGAGGATCATCTACAATGCTTTTTCACACGTATCTGCTTATCAGATGTTAATTGGTTATACTATATAAAGTTAAATCCGCCATCTTGTTCTGAGATGACATATCTGATAGTTTACCCTCCTCCAGTAGTGTAGTTAAACGCATCGTTTTACATTGATCTGGGGTGGAAATGTAACCGTCAGATTTCTGATTTCATTTCATTTCAACAGATTTTATTGACATTTGTTGATGTTAAATTGTCAAAGGGATTGGGCAACAGGCACAGCCTATGTAAGCCCTCTCCATAATCAGATTTATGATCACTGTACATGTTTTGAAGTAAATAAATCTTGCTTTAGAATTGCAAAATCTTGCATTATGTCTTTTATTGATATGAAAGCTGTCATCAGTGAACAGGTACATTTCCGTTCCGGCGCGTGCCTGTTACAGTTATCGTATATCCTATATACATTGTGTGATAAAAACAGAAGTTGCCCTAGCACCGATCCTTGCGTTTATACATGTACATGCCAATTACGACTGAATTCTTTTCTGTGATTCATTTCTCCATTCACACTTATTCGCTGTATTCTACCAAGCAACAACGATTTTTTGGCAATTCAATTCCGATATTTCGTTAGTTCGGAGACAGGGAACTTTAATTATTGAAGGCTTTTAAATTATGTACATCGACGCATCCGCCTTTATCTAAAAAAAAAAAAACAGGTCCATTATCCGAAACCTGAATGAACTGAAGTACTGTTGATCTGCCATCAGTAAACCCATAGAGCTTTGGTGAACTCCTTTATCTGATTTGTCCATGAAGTTTAATATTTGTAATGAACTGTTCCAACCTTTAAATTGGAAAGGTTAAAATGTGGTTCATCTCTGATCATTTATTGTAGTAGCTTGCGTTCAACGTTCGTAAAACTTACTGATATGTACATTTGTAGTTCGATGCTTACCGATATATCTACACATTCTCAATCACCGGGTAGTTTCCATAGCATCCATATATAGATGTATGATATATCATTGATAAAGGATGATATTCACAACGGAAGGTTATTTTAGAAATCTGGGTTGGATCAGATTTCGAAATTTTACTTTTATTTGCACCTTCTTTTGTATGTTTCTGGAGTATATGTGTTAATACTGGTAAATTTATCCATGCAAAATTCTGACATTTTTTTCATATGTTCTTGTGTTAAAATTTCATGAACGAATTATGCGAGTACATAGCTAGTTTTTTATGGTCCGTTCGGGTGATCACTGAAATATTGGCTTTAACGGGTAGTCACTTTATATCCGTATTAAAGTATTGACACTTAATGTACTTTTTTCATATTTAAAAATGTTAAAATGTACTTTTAAGCGATGATGGTAAACTTGCAATGTCTTTTCTATATTCCCTATCTCGAAACACACGAAAACAATAATAGTATTTCACCGCTTAGCCATGTTGGAGTTATCTCCCTTCTCCTGGCTATGTGTGCCTATGCTATATAATTTTACTTAAAGTTGTAGTTTTTCGGTTGCTCTTAATTTTGTCAACATCGTCTAGAATTACATTTGTTATGCTCAGTGTTTTCTTTCTATTGTCTATGTCGTCTGCTCAGTCTTAGTTCTGGTATTTTTTTAATCACAAGGATTTGTGTTATCTGTATATATGTTACATGTTACAGTGCAAATATAAAACCATCCTTTCAAAATCCATAATCTTTTACTTTCCGTTCGAACTTACACAGGTCTATTTGCTATACATTTCCATGTACTTTGACCAAATCTTGATATTTTTCATTAGTAAGATATATCTTTTCGTCCTGTTGCAGTGCTAAAGTCATATCACTTACGCGAGAATTCATATAGCACTTTCATAAGGTAATTATTTTATTGATTCCTAGGGCGTGACGTGATTCAGTATTATTTTATTTCCTTGTTCGTGACCTGTCCTCATGAACACGCGAATTTAGAAATATTATAAAGCATTTAATAGCCATGTTTACATACACAATAAAACCATAATAAATATCAGGAAAAAAACATCACTTTCCGCCTCCTTTTATATATATGCACTTTCGATTTCCTCTTTCCTTATAATTTATTCAATAAATGTTTTCTCAACCATGAAACGAGGCTATTCTAATGGGTGTTATTTTTGAAAAGCACGGAAAATCACCAACAAATACTAAATGCTTTACAATTGATGCTAAATTCAATTTGTTACTCTAAACAACTTTTCAGAAATCTTTATTCTACGAGGACTAAACAAGAGATAAAATTAGATCAAAGCGAACACCATTTTTACAGTGTAAGGGAGATAACCTGACATGACATAATGTAATGCTAGTTTTCAAGCAAATGTGTTGCATTCAAATCGATTACAAATCTATAAAAACAGTTCTATCGTTCATGTGTGTTCTCCTATTTTCAATGTAGGAACTGTCCATGAAGGATTTCAAAGTATTAAATACCAATGTATAGGTTGCTTCTTATGATAAAACAATAAAAAGGTTCTGTTATTTTTTAACATTCATACATGTAGTTTGTAGTTAATAATTATATACAGAATGTTTGGTAAAACACCAATAGTTAAAATTGTTCATCCCTTTTCACCTTAGTAGGTTGTCTCGTTAAAAATGAGATAAGAGAAGGTTCCTAACTGGGCTAAAAGTGGCGTAAAAACTGGCTTAAGAACTGGTTGAACGTATTCACAATGCGTGTATAGGGCAAATCAGGTACGAAAGATCCATTGGATAATACGTATGATATACTGTTCATGGTAGATGACCCTCATCTCTTACCCTCTCACTATTGGTGACCCACTCCTAGGTAGATGTCCAGGATGTTTTCCCAACTTCTTTTGCACGTCTGTAAACGCATGTATTATACCAGAGATTCCTTGTTATCTTCTCTTGCTGCATTTTTTCTTTGGACCTTAGGTTGGTACGCTCCTTAATGCTGTTAGAGGATAGATTCAGGAAAAAGTCATGCTTTTACTTCGGCAGCCCTCACCTCCGTCGTGTTTGTGCCAAAGATGGCCCAGACGTTATGAGGGTATGAGAGTGGTTCGTCTTGTAATTGTTAGTATTTGAGTGTGCTGAGGTCCGAGATGCTGTCCTGGCAGGTTTTAGACCAGAGCTTATTTGTTGCCTGTTTCAGTGCCAAATTTGTTTTCCTATCGGGTTTTCCATGATTGTCTAGGCAGAGGGGAGTTGGTATTTTTTCTTCAGTTATTAAATCCTGTTTAAGAAGGCTGAACTGCTTTTGACACAACGGTGTCAAGGACAATGAACCAATATATCGGAGTTTTGTCGCGTGTTGTCATTCAAAGTGTTACATGTATTTATGACACAGGTTTTTAGTGACAATGACATGCAGATTTAACTTAAAAAATAAAAGCTTTCTGTTTCATTTTGTTGACATCGTAGATAGCCGTGTCCACCCAGCAGTTGGAAATTACCCCCTCCCCCATTTCCGTCATAACTATTGACATGTATATGTGGTCGAACTTGTTCGGTGATTCTCAAAAACATTCCAAAGACACTTTTGTTTTCGGTGATTCATCAAAGGTTGTACTCAACTGTACCTAAACTGTTTAGCATCGTCGGTTGCGTCGTCCGAACAAAAGTTTTCGTGTGATAACTTTTCTAACTGAAAGTTCTTGCTTGGAACCGCTCTCCTTAATTAGTGGTCACTGAAACTACATTTGTATGAATATTAATAACTGATGTACTAATATTTTATTTTTGTTTCCGTGAGACTTGAGTTCCCTTGGACCAAACTATATTCTGCTGCTCTTGACTGTCACCCCGTTATTCCGTCATTTTGTCATAATTTCGCTGCCGTCCACTTAATCTTTCAGAGATAGAGATATTGAACTGTAATTTGGTATGAAATTGTAAAATAATAACTTAAAGATGCAAACCCGCTTTATGGCCACATTAAAATTTGGGGAAAAAAATCCAAAAAATTGGTATGTACGTGTAAATGGAGACCCTTGTCTAAATCTAGTGGAATAAAGAAAGTTTACATGATAATTATTTCTTTACTGAAACGTTCCTCCTTCTCGTTACATTACTAACACAGGGACATGAGAATTTGTTACAGCTAGTTTTGGACCTGAAATAGGGTGTTTAGAGTAATTTTACACTTTTGGGGGGTTAAGATCAATTTCCGATAAAAATGCCCCCCTCAATGGTCTTAAAAGCTAAAGGGTGAAAAGTTTTCCTGGTCGAAAAATCGACCTCAACTACCTTTATGGCATCAAAAATCACATTTCTAGTGGAGGTGCGAAAAAACGCCTGGTACCGTTGGAAAGATGGATAATTTTTATTTTACAAACTTTCTAAATTCAAGTCAAATGTATCCCCATTCCGCAGAAATAATCTCCATTTCTCCAAAAACACGCAAATCCGTGTCTCAAAGTTTTCGTCGGCTTGCCGGCCAGTTTTTGCATACATTGTATTCATGGCTTTTGACGTTACTGCACGCGGAGGCCTTACGCTGTCATTGGATGGCGGTCTTCCTTTAAATTTAGGCATCCAATGACAGATGTGAAATTTGATCAAAATCAGTTGAGAAATGAAATGGCAAAGATTTTCTATAAATAGTAACGGTGACCATAATAGTGACTCTGGGATGCTGACACAAGAAATTCTTCATGGTAATATGATAAGTTACAAATATGATACGTTTGATGCAAATTGGTTTGAGAAATACAGTCACTTGAGCGATGATAAAAAATCTATAGTTAGTTACGAAAACATATATGTTGACCCTGGAATGCTGAAACATGAGCTCGTCCGAGGTTTTATGATACTTAACTAATATGTGAATTTCATTGAAACTTGGTTCAGAAATGAAGTCACTATAGTTATGACAAAGATTTTCTATAAATAGTAACAGTGACCTTAACGTTGACCCTGTAACGCTGAAAAAAGAACTCATTTGAGGTATTATTATATTTAACATACATATGTATAAGTGAAGTTCGATGAAAATTGGTTGAGAGATGAAGTCACTACTGCGATGATAATGATTTACTATAAATAGTAAAGGTGACCTTGAAGTTGACCTTGAAAAGCTTCAAAGGATATGCATGTAGCCTATTGATTGGTCAGATTTGCTTACCTGTGTGTGCCTTCAGTTTTGCCCACGGCGGGGAAACTACATCACATGCGTTACTAAGGTAGGACAAAAAACGGCGGCTGATGAGAGTGTTTCGCGAAAAAGTTTTACATTCATTTTACACAGACTTTCCCTAAAACAAACAGTGCAAGGGTTGTACATTTACTTGTAATTCTCGTCGACTGAAAAGTCTCACATTTTTTTATTGTCGGTAAGTCATTTTCAAAACCAAGAGTTTGTGTCCAGCAGCTTTGCTGCATTTTCTTGTTAGTGTCGCAAAAGAAAACTTTTATTTCTTCCGTTTTTAGGGAAGGTTTCGCATTTGACTCTATCAGGTCTTCGCTATAGTGGCTGATTGTCGACATTTTTCCATTTGTAAAGTATGTATAGTGTCTGCAGCTTGAGCTTCGTAATATCTGAGTTTATAGTTTCTATGTTTATAGTTTCTATGTTTATAGTTTCTGTGTTTATAGTTTCTGTGTTGTATAGTTTCTATGTTTATAGTTTCTATGTTTATAGTTTCTATGTTTATAGTTTCTATGTTTATAGTTTCCGTATTTATAGTTTCCGTATTTATAGTTTCCGTGTTTATAGTTTCTATGTTTATAGTTTCTATGTTTATAGTTTCTATGTTTATAGTTTCTATGTTTATAGTTTCTGTGTTTATAGTTTCTGTGTCTATAGTTTCCATGTTTATAGTTTCCATGTTTATAGTTTCTATGTTTATAGTTTCTATGTTTATAGTTTCTATGTTTATAGTTTCTATGTTTATAGTTTCTATGTTGATAGTTTCTATGTTTATAGTTTCTATGTTTATAGTTTCCATGTTTATAGTTTCTATGTTTATAGTTTCTATGTTTATAGTTTCTATGTTTATAGTTTCCATGTTTATAGTTTCCATGTTTATAGTTTCTATGTTTATAGTTTCTATGTTTATAGTTTCTATGTTTATAGTTTCTGTGTTGTATAGTTTCTATGTTAATAGTTTCTATGTTTATAGTTTCCGTGTTTATAGTTTCTATGTTTATAGTTTCCGTGTTTATAGTTTCCATGTTTATAGTTTCCATGTTTATAGTTTCCGTGTTTATAGTTTCTATGTTTATAGTTTCCGTGTTTATAGTTTCCATGTTTATAGTTTCCGTGTTTATAGTTTCTATGTTTATAGTTTCCGTGTTTATAGTTTCTATGTTTATAGTTTCTATGTTTATAGTTTCTATGTTTATAGTTTCCATGTTTATAGTTTCCATGTGTATAGTTTCCGTGTTTATAGTTTCCATGTTTATAGTTTCCATGTTTATAGTTTCCGTGTTTATAGTTTCTATGTTTATAGTTTCCGTGTTTATAGTTTCCATGTTTATAGTTTCCGTGTTTATAGTTTCCGTGTTTATAGTTTCCATGTTTATAGTTTCCGTGTTTATAGTTTCCGTGTTTATAGTTTCTATGTTTATAGTTTCCGTGTTTATAGTTTCCATGTTTATAGTTTCCATGTTTATAGTTTCTATGTTTATAGTTTCTGTATTTATAGTTCCTGTTTTTACAGTTTCCGTGTTTATAGTTTCTATGTTTATAGTTTCTATGTTTATAGTTTCTATGTTTATAGTTTCTATGTTTATAGTTTCTGTGTTTATAGTTTCCGTGTTTTATAGTTTCTATGTTTATAGTTTCTATGTTTATAGTTTCCGTGTTTATAGTTTCTATGTTTATAGTTTCTGTATTTATAGTTCCTGTTTTTACAGTTTCCGTGTTTATAGTTTCTATGTTTATAGTTTCTGTATTTATAGTTCCTGTTTTTACAGTTTCCGTGTTTATAGTTTCTATGTTTATAGTTTCTATGTTTATAGTTTCTATGTTTATAGTTTCTATGTTTATAGTTTCTGTGTTTATAGTTTCCGTGTTTTATAGTTTCTATGTTTATAGTTTCTATGTTTATAGTTTCCGTGTTTATAGTTTCTATGTTTATAGTTTCTATGTTTATAGTTTCCGTGTTTATAGTTTCTGTGTTTATAGTTTCTATGTTTATAGTTTCCGTGTTTATAGTTTCTATGTTTATAGTTTCTGTGTTTATAGTTTCCGTGTTTATAGTTTCTGTGTTTATAGTTTCTATGTTTATAGTTTCCGTGTTTATAGTTTCTATGTTTATAGTTTCTATGTTTATAGTTTCTATGTTTATAGTTTCTGTGTTTATAGTTTCTATGTTTATAGTTTCTATGTTGTATAGTTTCTATGTTTATAGTTTCTATGTTTATAGTTTCTGTGTTTATAGTTTCTATGTTTATAGTTTCTATGTTTATAGTTTCCGTGTTTATAGTTTCTATGTTTATAGTTTCTATGTTTATAGTTTCCATGTTTATAGTTTCCGTGTTTATAGTTTCTGTGTTGTATAGTTTCTATGTTTATAGTTTCTATGTTTATAGTTTCTATGTTTATAGTGGATAGTTTCTATGTTTATAGTTTCTATGTTTATAGTTTCTATGTTTATAGTTTCTATGTTTATAGTTTCTATGTTTATAGTTTCTGTGTTTATAGTTTCTATGTTTATAGTTTCTGTGTTTATAGTTTCTATGTTTATAGTTTCTATGTTTATAGTTTCTATGTTTGAAGTATCCGTGTTTATAGTTTCTATGTTTATAGTTTCCATGTTTATAGTTTCTGTGTTTATAGTTTCTATGTTTATAGTTTCTGTGTTTATAGTTTCCATGTTTATAGTTTCTGTGTTTATAGTTTCTATGTTTATAGTTTCTGTGTTTATAGTTTCTATGTTTATAGTTTCTATGTTTATAGTTTCTATGTTTATAGTTTCTGTGTTTATAGTTTCTATGTTTATAGTTTCTATGTTTATAGTTTCTGTGTTTATAGTTTCCATGTTTATAGTTTCTGTGTTTATAGTTTCTATGTTTATAGTTTCTGTATTTATAGTTTCTATGTTTATAGTTTCCATGTTTATAGTTTCTATGTTTATAGTTTCTATGTTTATAGTTTCTATGTTTATAGTTTCTATGTTTATAGTTTCTATGTTTATAGTTTCCGTGTTTATAGTTTCTGTGTTGTATAGTTTCTATGTTTATAGTTTCTATGTTTATAGTTTCTATGTTTGAAGTATCCGTGTTTATAGTTTCTATGTTTATAGTTTCTATGTTATAGTTTCTATGTTTATAGTTTCTATGTTTATAGTTTCTATGTTTATAGTTTCTGTGTTTATAGTTTCTATGTTTATAGTTTCTGTGTTTATAGTTTCTGTGTTTATAGTTTCCATGTTTATAGTTTCCGTGTTTATAGTTTCTATGTTTATAGTTTCCGTGTTTATAGTGTCCGTGTTTATAGTTTCCATGTTTATAGTTTCTATGTTTATAGTTTCTATGTTTATAGTTTCCGTGTTTATAGTTTCTATGTTTATAGTTTCCGTGTTTATAGTTTCCATGTTTATAGTTTCCATGTTTATAGTTTCCGTGTTTATAGTTTCTATGTTTATAGTTTCCGTGTTTATAGTTTCCATGTTTATAGTTTCCGTGTTTATAGTTTCTATGTTTATAGTTTCCGTGTTTATAGTTTCTATGTTTATAGTTTCTATGTTTATAGTTTCTATGTTTATAGTTTCCATGTTTATAGTTTCCATGTGTATAGTTTCCGTGTTTATAGTTTCCATGTTTATAGTTTCCGTGTTTATAGTTTCCGTGTTTATAGTTTCTATGTTTATAGTTTCCGTGTTTATAGTTTCCATGTTTATAGTTTCCATGTTTATAGTTTCCGTGTTTATAGTTTCCGTGTTTATAGTTTCCATGTTTATAGTTTCCGTGTTTATAGTTTCCGTGTTTATAGTTTCTATGTTTATAGTTTCCGTGTTTATAGTTTCCATGTTTATAGTTTCCATGTTTATAGTTTCTATGTTTATAGTTTCTGTATTTATAGTTCCTGTTTTTACAGTTTCCGTGTTTATAGTTTCTATGTTTATAGTTTCTATGTTTATAGTTTCTATGTTTATAGTTTCTATGTTTATAGTTTCTGTGTTTATAGTTTCCGTGTTTTATAGTTTCTATGTTTATAGTTTCTATGTTTATAGTTTCCGTGTTTATAGTTTCTATGTTTATAGTTTCTGTATTTATAGTTCCTGTTTTTACAGTTTCCGTGTTTATAGTTTCTATGTTTATAGTTTCTGTATTTATAGTTCCTGTTTTTACAGTTTCCGTGTTTATAGTTTCTATGTTTATAGTTTCTATGTTTATAGTTTCTATGTTTATAGTTTCTATGTTTATAGTTTCTGTGTTTATAGTTTCCGTGTTTTATAGTTTCTATGTTTATAGTTTCTATGTTTATAGTTTCCGTGTTTATAGTTTCTATGTTTATAGTTTCTATGTTTATAGTTTCCGTGTTTATAGTTTCTGTGTTTATAGTTTCTATGTTTATAGTTTCCGTGTTTATAGTTTCTATGTTTATAGTTTCTGTGTTTATAGTTTCCGTGTTTATAGTTTCTGTGTTTATAGTTTCTATGTTTATAGTTTCCGTGTTTATAGTTTCTATGTTTATAGTTTCTATGTTTATAGTTTCTATGTTTATAGTTTCTGTGTTTATAGTTTCTATGTTTATAGTTTCTATGTTGTATAGTTTCTATGTTTATAGTTTCTATGTTTATAGTTTCTGTGTTTATAGTTTCTATGTTTATAGTTTCTATGTTTATAGTTTCCGTGTTTATAGTTTCTATGTTTATAGTTTCTATGTTTATAGTTTCCATGTTTATAGTTTCCGTGTTTATAGTTTCTGTGTTGTATAGTTTCTATGTTTATAGTTTCTATGTTTATAGTTTCTATGTTTATAGTGGATAGTTTCTATGTTTATAGTTTCTATGTTTATAGTTTCTATGTTTATAGTTTCTATGTTTATAGTTTCTATGTTTATAGTTTCTGTGTTTATAGTTTCTATGTTTATAGTTTCTGTGTTTATAGTTTCTATGTTTATAGTTTCTATGTTTATAGTTTCTATGTTTGAAGTATCCGTGTTTATAGTTTCTATGTTTATAGTTTCCATGTTTATAGTTTCTGTGTTTATAGTTTCTATGTTTATAGTTTCTGTGTTTATAGTTTCCATGTTTATAGTTTCTGTGTTTATAGTTTCTATGTTTATAGTTTCTGTGTTTATAGTTTCTATGTTTATAGTTTCTATGTTTATAGTTTCTATGTTTATAGTTTCTGTGTTTATAGTTTCTATGTTTATAGTTTCTATGTTTATAGTTTCTGTGTTTATAGTTTCCATGTTTATAGTTTCTGTGTTTATAGTTTCTATGTTTATAGTTTCTGTATTTATAGTTTCTATGTTTATAGTTTCCATGTTTATAGTTTCTATGTTTATAGTTTCTATGTTTATAGTTTCTATGTTTATAGTTTCTATGTTTATAGTTTCCGTGTTTAAAGTTTCTGTGTTGTATAGTTTCTATGTTTATAGTTTCTATGTTTATAGTTTCTATGTTTGAAGTATCCGTGTTTATAGTTTCTATGTTTATAGTTTCTATGTTATAGTTTCTATGTTTATAGTTTCTATGTTTATAGTTTCTATGTTTATAGTTTCTGTGTTTATAGTTTCTATGTTTATAGTTTCTGTGTTTATAGTTTCTGTGTTTATAGTTTCCATGTTTATAGTTTCCGTGTTTATAGTTTCTATGTTTATAGTTTCCGTGTTTATAGTGTCCGTGTTTATAGTTTCCATGTTTATAGTTTCTATGTTTATAGTTTCTATGTTTATAGTTTCTATGTTTATAGTATCTATGTTTATAGTTTCTATGTTTATAGTTTCTGTGTTTATAGTTTCTATGTTTATAGTTTCTGTGTTTATAGTTTCTGTGTTTATAGTTTCCATGTTTATAGTTTCCGTGTTTATAGTTTCTATATTTATAGTTTCCGTGTTTATAGTGTCCGTGTTTATAGTTTCCATGTTTATAGTTTCTATGTTTATAGTTTCTATGTTTATAGTTTCCATGTTTATAGTTTCTATGTTTATAGTTTCTATGTTTATAGTTTCTGTGTTTATAGTTTCTATGTTTATAGTTTCCATGTTTATAGTTTCCATGTTTATAGTTTCTATGTATATAGTTTCCGTGTTTATAGTTTCTGTGTTTATAGTTTCCGTGTTTATAGTTTCCATGTTTATAGTTTCCATGTTTATAGTTTCCATGTTTATAGTTTCTATGTTTATAGTTTCAATGTTTATAGTTTCCGTGTTTATAGTTTCTGTGTTTATAGTTTCCGTGTTTATAGTTTCTATGTTTATAGTTTCTATGTTTATAGTTTCTGTGTTTATAGTTTCTATGTTTATAGTTTCTATGTTTATAGTTTCTATGTTTATAGTTTCCGTGTTTATATTTTCTGTGTTGTATAGTTTCTATGTTTATAGTTTCTATGTTTATAGTTTCTATGTTTATAGTTTCTGTGTTTATAGTTTCTATGTTTATAGTTTCTATGTTTATAGTTTCTATGTTTATAGTTTCCGTGTTTATAGTTTCTGTGTTGTATAGTTTCTATGTTTATAGTTTCTATGTTTATAGTTTCTATGTTTATAGTTTCTATGTTTATAGTTTCTATGTTTATAGTTTCTGTGTTTATAGTTTCTATGTTTATAGTTTCTATTATAGTTTCTATGTTTATAGTTTCTGTGTTTATAGTTTCTATGTTTATAGTTTCTATGTTTATAGTTTCTATGTTTATAGTTTCTATGTTTATAGTTTCCGTGTTTATAGTTTCTGTGTTGTATAGTTTCTATGTTTATAGTTTCTATGTTTATAGTTTCCGTGTTTATAGTTTCTATGTTTATAGTTTCCGTGTTTATAGTTTCTGTGTTGTATAGTTTCTATGTTTATAGTTTCTATGTTTATAGTTTCTATGTTTATAGTTTCTATGTTTATAGTTTCTATGTTTATAGTTTCCATGTTTATAGTTTCTATGTTTATAGTTTCCATGTTTATAGTTTCTATGTTTATAGTTTCCATGTTTATAGTTTCTATGTTTATAGTTTCTATGTTTATAGTTTCTGTGTTTATAGTTTCTATGTTTATAGTTTCTGTGTTTATAGTTTCTATGTTTATAGTTTCTATGTTTATAGTTTCTATGTTTATAGTTTCTATGTTTATAGTTTCCGTGTTTATAGTTTCTGTGTTGTATAGTTTCTATGTTTATAGTTTCCATGTTTATAGTTTCTATGTTTATAGTTTCTATGTTTATAGTTTCTATGTTTATAGTTTCCATGTTTATAGTTTCTATGTTTATAGTATCTATGTTTATAGTTTCTATGTTTATAGTTTCTGTGTTTATAGTTTCTATGTTTATAGTTTCTGTGTTTATAGTTTCTGTGTTTATAGTTTCCATGTTTATAGTTTCCGTGTTTATAGTTTCTATGTTTATAGTTTCCGTGTTTATAGTGTCCGTTTTTATAGTTTCCATGTTTATAGTTTCTATGTTTATAGTTTCCATGTTTATAGTTTCTATGTTTATAGTTTCCGTGTTTATAGTTTCTATGTTTATAGTTTCCATGTTTATAGTTTCTATGTTTATAGTTTCTATGTTTATAGTTTCTGTGTTTATAGTTTCTATGTTTATAGTTTCCATGTTTATAGTTTCCATGTTTATAGTTTCTATGTATATAGTTTCCGTGTTTATAGTTTCTGTGTTTATAGTTTCTATGTTTATAGTTTCTGTGTTTATAGTTTCTATGTTTATAGTTTCTATGTTTATAGTTTCTATGTTTATAGTTTCCATGTTTATAGTTTCCATGTTTATAGTTTCCATGTTTATAGTTTCTATGTTTATAGTTTCAATGTTTATAGTTTCCGTGTTTATAGTTTCTGTGTTTATAGTTTCCGTGTTTATAGTTTCTATGTTTATAGTTTCTATGTTTATAGTTTCTGTGTTGTATAGTTTCTATGTTTATAGTTTCCATGTTTATAGTTTCTATGTTTATAGTTTCTATGTTTATAGTTTCTATGTTTATAGTTTCTATGTTTATAGTTTCCATGTTTATAGTTTCTATGTTTATAGTTTCTATGTTTATAGTTTCTATGTTTATAGTTTCTGTGTTTATAGTTTCTATGTTTATAGTTTCTATGTTTATAGTTTCTATGTTTATAGTTTCCGTGTTTATAGTTTCTGTGTTGTATAGTTTCTATGTTTATAGTTTCTATGTTTATAGTTTCTATGTTTATAGTTTCTATGTTTATAGTTTCTATGTTTATAGTTTCTGTGTTTATAGTTTCTATGTTTATAGTTTCTATGTTTATAGTTTCTATGTTTATAGTTTCTATGTTTATAGTTTCCGTGTTTATAGTTTCTGTGTTGTATAGTTTCTATGTTTATAGTTTCTATGTTTATAGTTTCTATGTTTATAGTTTCTATGTTTATAGTTTCTATGTTTATAGTTTCTGTGTTTATAGTTTCTATGTTTATAGTTTCTATTATAGTTTCTTTATAGTTTCTATTATAGTTTCTATGTTTATAGTTTCTGTGTTTATAGTTTCTATGTTTATAGTTTCTATGTTTATAGTTTCTATGTTTATAGTTTCCGTGTTTATAGTTTCTGTGTTGTATAGTTTCTATGTTTATAGTTTCTATGTTTATAGTTTCCGTGTTTATAGTTTCTATGTTTATAGTTTCCGTGTTTATAGTTTCTGTGTTGTATAGTTTCTATGTTTATAGTTTCTATGTTTATAGTTTCTATGTTTATAGTTTCTATGTTTATAGTTTCTATGTTTATAGTTTCCATGTTTATAGTTTCTATGTTTATAGTTTCCATGTTTATAGTTTCTATGTTTATAGTTTCCATGTTTATAGTTTCTATGTTTATAGTTTCTATGTTTATAGTTTCTGTGTTTATAGTTTCTATGTTTATAGTTTCTGTGTTTATAGTTTCTATGTTTATAGTTTCTATGTTTATAGTTTCTATGTTTATAGTTTCTATGTTTATAGTTTCTATGTTTATAGTTTCCGTGTTTATAGTTTCTGTGTTGTATAGTTTCTATGTTTATAGTTTCTATGTTTATAGTTTCTATGTTTATAGTTTCTATGTTTATAGTTTCTATGTTTATAGTTTCTATGTTTATAGTTTCCATGTTTATAGTTTCTATGTTTATAGTTTCTATGTTTATAGTTTCTATGTTTATAGTATCTATGTTTATAGTTTCTATGTTTATAGTTTATGTGTTTATAGTTTCTATGTTTATAGTTTCTGTGTTTATAGTTTCTGTGTTTATAGTTTCCATGTTTATAGTTTCCGTGTTTATAGTTTCTATGTTTATAGTTTCCGTGTTTATAGTGTCCGTTTTTATAGTTTCCATGTTTATAGTTTCTATGTTTATAGTTTCCATGTTTATAGTTTCTATGTTTATAGTTTCCGTGTTTATAGTTTCTATGTTTATAGTTTCCATGTTTATAGTTTCTATGTTTATAGTTTCTATGTTTATAGTTTCTGTGTTTATAGTTTCTATGTTTATAGTTTCCATGTTTATAGTTTCCATGTTTATAGTTTCTATGTATATAGTTTCCGTGTTTATAGTTTCTGTGTTTATAGTTTCCGTGTTTATAGTTTCCATGTTTATAGTTTCCATGTTTATAGTTTCCATGTTTATAGTTTCTATGTTTATAGTTTCAATGTTTATAGTTTCCGTGTTTATAGTTTCTGTGTTTATAGTTTCCGTGTTTATAGTTTCTATGTTTATAGTTTCTATGTTTATAGTTTCTGTGTTTATAGTTTCTATGTTTATAGTTTCTATGTTTATAGTTTCTATGTTTATAGTTTCTATGTTTATAGTTTCCGTGTTTATATTTTCTGTGTTGTATAGTTTCTATGTTTATAGTTTCTATGTTTATAGTTTCTATGTTTATAGTTTCTGTGTTTATAGTTTCTATGTTTATAGTTTCTATGTTTATAGTTTCTATGTTTATAGTTTCTATGTTTATAGTTTCCGTGTTTATAGTTTCTGTGTTGTATAGTTTCTATGTTTATAGTTTCTATGTTTATAGTTTCTATGTTTATAGTTTCTATGTTTATAGTTTCTGTGTTTATAGTTTCTATGTTTATAGTTTCTATGTTTATAGTTTCTATGTTTATAGTTTCCATGTTTATAGTTTCTGTGTTGTATAGTTTCTATGTTTATAGTTTCTATGTTTATAGTTTCCGTGTTTATAGTTTCTATGTTTATAGTTTCCGAATTTATAGTTTCTGTGTTGTATAGTTTCTATGTTTATAGTTTCTATGTTTATAGTTTCTATGTTTATAGTTTCTGTGTTTATAGTTTCTATGTTTATAGTTTCCATGTTTATAGTTTCTATGTTTATAGTTTCCATGTTTATAGTTTCTGTGTTTATAGTTTCTATGTTTATAGTTTCTGTGTTTATAGTTTCTATGTTTATAGTTTCTATGTTTATAGTTTCTATGTTTATAGTTTCCGTGTTTATAGTTTCTGTGTTGTATAGTTTCTATGTTTATAGTTTCCATGTTTATAGTTTCTATGTTTATAGTTTCTATGTTTATAGTTTCTATGTTTATAGTTTCCATGTTTATAGTTTCTATGTTTATAGTTTCTATGTTTATAGTTTCTGTGTTGTATAGTTTCTGTGTTGATAGTTTCCGTGTTAATTGATCCTAACCCAACAAAAGTGTAAATTTGATCTAAACAATTAGTTTAGGTCCAAAACTAGCAGTAACAAATTCTCAGGTCCCTGTGACTTTATTGATACACTTCCAGTACTAAGAGATAGATGTTGTTTGATTCATGTTCCATAAAACACCAAAGATGAACTTACAACATAAAACATTTTTGGAGTATTTTTTTTTTATTTCATGACAAACACCAGATGGTGTGTACAGAGTTGTGGATTTCCCAAATATTTCACCAATACGGCGTGTTTATTGTCCTTTTGACCTCCTCAAACATCTAATACATTTCTCAATTTAATTTTCTGCTTTTAAATGTTTAGTTTAGATTTAGAAGAAACTATCTTTAATTCTACGGCTTGATATTTGTTTCATTTCTTTAACGCCGCCTTTTCATCCCAAATATACTTGAAAGAGGCATTATTAGAATCCATTACCGCCTATCCCGTAGTTGTCTCCCTTCTTTCACGACGCCTCTTAGCTTCCTCCAGTAACTCCTGCTTTCGGAGCCATTTTTCACGACGATTCGCCAACATCATCTCTCTGTTAGCTTTGGCCTTTTCTTGCTTCAAATTCGACCTTTCCTTAGCTGCTTGTGGTTTTGGCTTCCTTCTGGCTTTCTTTCTCTCAACTTTAGCTTTGAGCGTTTCTTGCTTCATTTCTCTATTCAATTTCGCTCTTTCTAATTTTTCATCAATTTTCATCTGTTCTACATTGCCATCTTTGTTTACGGGGCATTTCTTCAATTTCTCCTCGATTTTTTCTCTCCTTTCCTTTTCTTTCATCTCTCGTCTTTCTCTTGCTAGTTCTCTCCTTTCTTCTGAAATACGTGCCATGTGTCCTTTTGCCTGTAACTCTTCGTCTTTGATAATTTCTGCCATTATTTTTCTATCTTCTGCAGTATAACTATTTGCAAGAGGTGGGAGGAGTCGGGGACGATGCTGCGAAATGCCTTTCTCGGCGAGTATCTGAGCCATCAAAACACACTCTTCTTTAGTATAGTGTGGCGCACCAGGAATCGGTTGTTCCATTTCAATATCGGTGTTTACTTTTGGTTTGGACTGTTTGCAGGCGGTATCCTTAATTTCGAAGGCAACTCCACCACTTGCCTTTCTAGGTACGATCCCTTCCTCTTTCAGCTGTTCCATTATGATGTCCTCCGCCTTCCTGGCGATGTTTATCATCGGTGTGCCTTGTTGTACGGGAACACCACGGGGGCTTTCTCTAACTACTTCCGTTACAGCACGAGTAGTTCCGGTTGTCTCGAATAAAGACAGTGGAACAGTTTTCATACCCGAGTCTGCCGCCGTGGATCCTTTAGTTTCCTGGTTGTTTGACGGTCCCACCTGCCAATAAACATTGGGGTAACCATTAATATTTTTATTCGTTCTGAAAGCAAATGACATGATATCTATACTGTGTTACATTTATCAAAACCACGATTCTAAACATTTGTTTGCAATACAAAGCAAAAGCAAACTATTGATTTGGTGATTCAGTCTTTCGATTTGACCCCTGAACAAAATCACGGATTTAAGCACTAGTTTTCACTCCTTCCGAATAAAGAGCAAAACAGAGATTACCGCTTGTTACAGCTGTGACAAAGTTTCAAACCGAAAGTAATTAAAAATAAAGACATCTGATATGCCATATAAAAACACATTTCTTAAAATTAAACATATAAAACATTTCAAAATTATCAAATGTACATTTTTAGATATCCCGTTTATATTGTATGTTAGGGTAAATCCAATTTAGTATTGATGATAACTACCTAATTGCAAATTGTGTCCAAAGATATGTAAGTAAATGCAACCGGTTTGGCTGAATGTGTATATCTCTCTCGTTCTATCTCTCTATAAAGGGTGGTCGGGTGGTGCAGTGGATAGCGCACTTGCATTTCACCAAGGCGGCCGGGGTTCGATTCCCCGATCGGACGTGAAAAGGTATTGGGTCACCTGCCCGACCTCGTGGGTTTTCTCCGGGTACTCCGGTTTCCTCCCACAATAAGACCCCTCGCGCGCTAACATCCGGGCCAACAAGAATGATTAATATAAGTTTGATAACTTGTTTCATAATTGTTGTAAAATAAATAAAGTTTATTTTATCTCTCTATTATTTCTCTGACTCTACCTGTTTAACCATTCTCTTCTTTGCCTCCCGTTCCCTCTCTTCTTCACCCCTTTTCCATTTCATAATAATAATATATAATTAATAAGTTTTGCATAAATTGCCTTATCAACTTATTGTTTGTATTCACGTATTAAAACAAAAGGACGTTAATAAGTTAGAAAAATTCTTTTGTAAATATTTATTTGCAATATAATGTTTAAACTAAACTAAATCTGTGAGTGTGACATTACCTTTATCACTTTTAATTGTCCTATTACATAAGATGATAAACAAAACATGACATGGACTAAAAGATATGGTAAGATGTTAATTGACTAGGCTGACTTATGAGTTGTCTAGTTGAACTATTTACATGAGTTAACTCAATCTCGCATAGACTGAACATGCGGAAGCCTTTATATAGAAAATCTATATAGAAATCACATCAATTACCTTGTTTTCACTTCTTAATCTGTGACAGAATCGTTGCCATCTTGTCTGAATTCCCTTCCTGTCATCATTCCGGGGTTTTGTATTAATACAGCCCATTGTTTTACTCAGAGATATTTCAAAGCAGCTGTTTTACAGAAAGCTAATAAGCGATCGTACATAGCAACATAGATCTATTTGTGACGTCAACAAATAAAGGGGACTGTGACGTCATAGATGGAGTCTCGTTATCAGTTTTGCTACTGACATGCCATGAGTAAATGGAAAACTTACGTCAGCCTATTGGAAATGGAATGATAAAGGAGAGTACTATTAAAAACATCACCACTCAAAAAATAGACGGATAAAATTCATATAAATTTAGGATTAGTATCACAAATAATTGCATTGAAGAAAAAGTATAAACTTTGTGCATTTTTGAAACAATGTATAGTTTACATGAAATACCTTACGTGACACGACAAAGCTGATCTTTAAGAAACAATAGCTTAATTTGATTTATTTTGTTTTTCGTCCTATTTACAACCCTGATCATTTCAGGACGTGTCGGGGTTTTTGAGGTGGAGGAAAGCCGGAGTATCCGGAAAACTACCGACCTGCGGTCAGTAAATGTATTTGCCGACTGCCCTACGTGGGTTTCGAACTTGCAACCCAGAGGTGGGTGGATTGGAGGGAGGGGGTGGGGGGTAGTGGTAGAAGGTCGGGACACCTTAACTGGGTGTCCACATCCTGAGCACCATAGTATCTGGGTTAATATTTTCTTTGTACAAATATTCCGCTGGTTTATGAATACGGATATTTTTTTTTTCAAATACCAAAGCGGCGCGAAGCGCCGCCGAGGTCAATCGGGAACCGTCGGCACTTTCCGTAAACGAGAAAATACTTTTAAATATTTTCTCGTTTACGGAAAGTGCCGACGGTTCCCGATTGCGCCGAGGATTGATCTGTAAACACCTGGTATACTTCCGGTGCTTCCCAATGCGTGAAAGCCTTCTGGGAAATTAAGGCCGCAAACGGTCTACAAAACAAAAAACAGCAAGATGCCAGGGTATTCATGTTTAGATTATTACACTTATGAAACATCACGAATTCTCCGTTTGAAGAAAACATCTTGACCGCAGTGGAGATATACAAACTACACTGTATTCTAACTATGCTAATCTAGCATGACTGCAATGAGAAACTTGTTCAAAATGGCGCTATATGGTTGTCAAGCGTGAACATCACTATAACCACGGACTTATGCGTCACAAATTACGATACAAATTCTCGCGCTTTTCTGATGAAGGCATGATAATGCTTTTTACTAGGCGTGATGTGAACAAAATAATGAAAAAGAAAGAAATGTTTTCAGTACTTTTCGCCCTAAATACGACATATATAAAGGTTAAAGTTGTACACAGGACTAATTAAGATCTATTCCCAGTTTCAATCTAGAGGGAGTTTCTCTGTAGTTCAGTGGTAGAACATCCGACGAGGAACTTTCAGGTATTGATCGAGGGTACGATCCCCTAAGGAAGCACACTACATGTATTATGTTTCCGGAACATTACAAATGGGTTTCGTGGCCCTCGTTACAGGGAATTAGAACATGGCTTGTGGTGTTGCGGGTTCGAGCCAAGGCTTGGGTGACGGGAAGAGGCTGGGGTACCGGAGACGGACTGGAGTGACAGGGAGAGCCTTAGTGACAAGGAGAGGCTGGGTGGCGCGGAGAAGCTTGCAACAGGGTGAAAGGGCCTTGCTAGGGTGACGGGAAAATGATCGAGTGACGAGGAGAGTCTGGAGTGATGAGGAGTGATGAGGAGAGCCTTGGTGACAAGGAGAGGCTGGTGTGGCGGGGGAAGCTTGCATTTGGTTTACAGAGAGTTGCTAGGGTGACGCGGAAAAGCTGGGGTGCCGGAGACAGACTAGGGTGACGTGGAGAGCCTTGGTGACAAGGAGAGGCTAAGGTGACGGGGGGAAGCTTGCATTTGGTTTACAGAGAGTTGCTAGGGTGACGGGGAGAAGCTGGGGTGCCGGAGACAGACTTGGGTGACGGGGAGAGCCTTGGTGACAAGGAGAGGCTGGGGTGACGGGGAGAAGCTGGATTGAACAGGGAGAAGCTTGGATGACGGGAAGAGGCTGGGGTGCCGGAGAGAGTCTAGTGTGAAGGGAGGAAGCTGAGGCGACGGGGAGAGGCTTGGGTTACGTGGAGAGGCTGGAGTGACGGGGAGAAGCTGGAGTGACAGGGAGAGGCTGGGGTGACGGGGAGAAGCTGGATTGATGGGGAGAGGCTTGGGTGACGTAGAGAGGCTGGGGTGACGGTGAGAAGCTGGATTGATGGGGAGAGGCTGGAGTGACCGGGAGAGCTGGGGTGACGAGGAGAGGCTGGGGTGACGGGGAGAGGCTGGGATGACGGGTTGGGGAAGTGTGACGGGAAGAGTTTGAGTTGACGGGGAAAAGCTGGATTGACAAAGAGAAGCTGGGGTGAAGGGGGTTTGTTTCAAACAGTAAAATAATATATTCAAAAAAAATCACAAGAACACAGCCGCAATTTTGAGAAACAAACTGCATTGTTTTAATAGTAAATGAATTTTTTAATCTGCCAATCATAGCCTTTCATACACCTGAATAATTTTTTTTAATAAATGTCTTTAACCAATCAAAAGATTAATTCCCCACCAAAATTTTGACAGAAAGGCAGAAAGAGCACCGAGAAAAAGAAATCGAAGAAAAGCATGGTGTTTTCACTTTAGTAAAAATTGAAGCAATACATTTGATTGTATTTTTAGTGTATTTTAGGTACATGTTATGGATTTTATAAAGAATATGTATGTAACATGATAATATCCTATGTAAACCCACACTTAGAATGTGTTTAATATGTTGTTTAGATCATATATGTCAACGAGTAGCGACCACCGGCCAGTGTCTGGTAAGTTTCCGGAAAGGCGCCACCGGCCATTGTATGGTGAGTTTCCGGAAGGGCACCACCGGCCATTGTCTGGTGAGTTTCCGGAAAGGCGCAACCGGTCATTGCCTGGAGAGTTTCCGGAAAGGCGCCACCGGCCATTGTCTAGTGAGTTTCCGGAAGGGCACCACCGGCCATTGACTGGTGAGTTTCCGGAAAGGCGCCACCGGTCATTGTCTGGGGAGTTTCCGGAAAGGCGCCCGCGGCCAGTGTCTGGTGAGTTTCCGGAAAGACCCTACCGGTCATTGCCTGGTGAGTTTCCGGAAAGGCGCCACCGGCCATTGTCTGGTGAGTTTCCGGAAGGGCACTACCGGCCATTGTCTGCTGAATGCCCCGGTTGGGTCCTCAGTTCGTAGTGGAGCGCCGTGGGTGTTCAGGCCCTAATCAACAGTTGCATGACTGAGGGACACCTCATGTTACCTGCTGTTCAGTCCAAACGAATGCCTGTTTCGTTTTTACCGCTGTGGTCTACCCCACCATCCACCCTTTAAGACACTTCTTATAAGGAAATTGTGGATATCGAAAGCCTTGGTGTAAACTTTATAGATATCATAGACAGTAATGTATACTTTTGACACAAACACACACCCACCCACACACACCCTCACACACCCACACACACCCACACCCACACCCACGACCTCACACACACACACCCTTTTGTTATTTTTTTTACTTTCCGCCCTTTCATTTTCCATATAAGTACAGTACCGTACTAAAAGTTTGGAAAATATGTTTTTATTTTGCTACATATATTCATTGTATTTCTAACCCTTTTTAAAAAATTTTCCTGACATCGTTTATGAATTATATTTTGCGAAATTCTGTATGCTTATAAAATGTTATTGCTTCATCTCATAATATTTTCATTGTTTTCCGTTGGGTATGACCAGAGAATTTAACTCTCCATTAGGGACACCGTACGATACCTATAACTAAAATCTTCATTTGGGACATCCTACGATATCTACAACTAATCTCTCAATTAGCGACACCCTACGATACCTACAACAAACCTCTACATTAAGGACACCCTACGATACCTACAACAAACCTCTACATTAGGGACACCCTACGATACCTACAACAAACCTCTACATTAGGGACACCCTACGATACCTACAACAAACCTCTACATTAGGGACACCCTACGATACCTACAACAAACCTCTACATTAGGGACACCCTACGATACCTACAACAAACCTCTACATTAGGGACACCCTACGATACCTACAACAAACCTCTACATTAGGGACACCCTACGATACCTACAACAAACCTCTACATTAGGGACACCCTACGATAACTACAACTAACGTCTACATTAGGGACACCCTACGATACCTACAACTAACGTCTACGTTAGGGACACCCTACGATACCAAAAACTAACCTCTCTATTAGGGGCGCCTACGATACATACAACTAACCTCTCCGTTTGGGACACCCTACGATACCTACAACTAACTTCTCCATTAGGGACACCTTACGATACCAAAAACTAACCTCTCTATTAGGGGCGCCTACGATACATACAACTAACCTCTCCGTTAGGGACACCCTACGATACCGACAATTAACTTCTCCATTAGGGACACCCTACGATACCTACAACTAACTTCTCCATTAGGGACACCTTACGATACCAAAAACTAACCTCTTTATTAGGGGCGCCTACGATACATACAACTAACCTCTCCGTTAGGGACACCCTACGATACCGACAATTAACCTCTCCATTAGGGGCGCCTACGATACATACAACTAACCCCTCCATTAGGGACACCCTACGATACCTACAACTAACCTCTCCATTAGGGACACCATTCTTTACCTACAACTAACCTCTCTATTAGAGACACCTTACGATACCTACAACTGACCTCTACATTAGGGACACCCTACGATACCTACAACAAACTTCTACATTAGGGACACCCTACGATACCTACAACAAACCTCTACATTAGGGACACCCTACGATACCTACAACAAACCTCTACATTAGGGACACCCTTCGATACCTACAACAAACCTCTCCATTAGGGACACCATTCTTTACCTACAACTAACCTCTCTATTAGAGACACCTTACGATACCTACAACTGACCTCTACATTAGGGACACCCTACGATACCTACAACAAACCTCTACATTAGGGACACCCTACGATACCTACAACAAACCTCTACATTAGGGACACCCTACGATACCTACAACAAACTTCTACATTAGGGACACCATACGATACCTACAACCAACTACTCCATCAAGGACCCGCTACGATACCTACAACTTACCTCTACAATAGGGACACCCTACGATACCTACAACAAACCTCTACATTAGGGACACCCTACGATACCTACAACCAATCACTCCATCAAGGACCCGCTACGATACCTACAACTTACCTCTACAATAGGGACAACTTATTATGATACCTATAAATATTAACCTTCAATTCCAACTCCTTATCTTTCATTTTGGACATCCTACAATACATAAAACGGCTTGCCATACATCTGTAGCTTCATAATTTCACAGAGGAAGCAAAGATCTTGCTTTCGCTTCATTATGGTAGCTTGTTGTAGATGAGATAAGTATCACGTCACACTATAAAGTCACCTCAACTATCTAATAACGCACAAAGGGAGATAACCGATAGACCTTTGATCTGAGCAGTAATCAACTGTTAGCGATAATTACAGGGACTACTTATAGAGGTACCCGGGAAGGATTAACTGTAAAAGGCTACCTGATAAAGAATAAAACAAATCAAGGGTTACCTACCGTTTTATTCGATTAGAAAAACGCGAAAATGTATCATATTTTAAAACATCATTAAAATGTAATTGTTAAGAATACGCTGAAATATCTCCCTTTAAATTGATTTATAGGGAAAACATTGTTGTTGTATGATATTTAATGTTATAAAATCTGCACACCTGTATTGATCGATTTTATTTGATATAAAAGCAGATAGTTTTTACCTTGTGGTACTGTTTTCATTTCAAACACACAAGTGTCCGACTGTGCGCTGATGTGTAATCAAAGCTCCCTTAAACCCCAATTGGCCTTTTAGGTTTGTTTGTCGTGAAAGGATTGTACATAGTAGATTGTTACGTGTAATAGTAATACTACTACACTTTCATCTACACGTTCATTCTAGTTAGTACTGTTAACCAACTTATTTTCACTTGCGATTAACTGTCGTGGTTGATCAAAATTCGCGAAAATTAATCACCGCGAAAAAGTTTCTGTCAGAGGTATTCAAACTGTAAAAGTAAGATTTAAGACCGTTTTTGTTGCAAAATTAAATCGTCGCGAAAATAAGTTGGTTTACAGTATATAATGTGAATATTTGTACACTTGTATTTATATACAATTAATACGAAGCTTCACTCTTAGCCCTACCATCATGTGAGTACAACAAAAGAGTCAGTGGTTCTATAAGACTAATATTTCCTCACATTCCGTATATCACACTTCTCCATCACTCAAAGCCGTGCAGGATCTATTTTGGTTTGGTTTATTTTTGTTTTACTTCCTATTAACAGCCAGGGTCATTTAAGGACGTGCCAGGTTTTGGAGGTGGATGAAAGCCGGAGTACCCAGAGAAAAAACACCTACCTACGGTCAATACCTGGCAGCTAACCCGCGTGGGTTTCGAACTCGTAACCCAGAGGTGAAGGGCTAGTTGTAGAATGTCGGGACACCTTAACCAGCTACACACCGTGGCCGTAATAGGCATGTTGATATGAACATAAGGTGTCACGTGATCGTACCCTTGGATAGACACGCAAGGGACATTTCTCTTCTTTGTGTGGAAAAGTTTACGGCGGGATCATGGTAAGGAAAAGAAGTATTTTATTGAATATTAAAAATAAAATCCAGAAACTTTCTTTTGGAAAACATAATAATAAGAATGACTGACACGAAAATGATAAAAATGTACAAAACATTTAATAGAAACACAAGAAAAACGATCTACCTTTGATCAATATAGGGATCAAAAGTTCAAAAAATGCACATCAGATCGAGGATGAGATCTTTAGATATGCCATTCCAACAAAACCGATGAGGCCACTTCAACCACTTCCATTCTTGAATTGACTTTCATCGACATCGGTATTCTTTTCGACTGTTGGTGCAATTAATCTGCAAGACGAAAATGTAATTGCATATATAGCAAAGTTCAGTAAGCACTTTCTCCAATACAAATTAAGCTCATCATCTCCTGCATATCTAAACTAGGTTTGCCCAGTTTCTGATTTGGTTAGACTCATATGTTACTTAAGGATTAAATGGATATACATTGTACATATCAGATGACATATTCTTTTAATAATGACAATCATTAACTCGTATTTACATTTGCGCTGAACGACCTATGTGATACCAGCAGAAATGGATTTCATTTAAGGATTGGTTGTCATGATTTGACATTTATTGGTGTGTAACATACATTGTACATTGGTCTACCTGCATATTCAACATGGTGCGCGCTGAACTTTCGTAGCACTGTGAAAGTTAACAAAAAATACTTTCAATCTTTATATGAAACAACTGTTGTACAACTGTACCTACCTAGCGATGCGAGGCACAGGGTACCAGTAGTTGATCTGACGCTGGATACATTGGGGAAACAGCACCATGTGTTTCTCCTTGAAAGACTGGCAGGATTTTCTCTCCCAGTACAGTTCATCCTGTGGCAGCTCTTTGGTCAGGTCCACTGAAAAGGCTAGTACGTAGCTGAACAGCATCATGGCGTTTGACCGTTTGGCGAAGTTGGCTTTGTCCCTCTTTTGGCATTCCGCAGAAGTCCATAAAGTACTTCTTTTGACTTGACATGGAGCAGTACCGCAGTAATGGCAGAGAGAAGGACCTGTATGTGAATTCAAATATAATATGAATGATAATTATATCATATGGAGGATTATTTTGAGCATTAGTGTTTCAATGTATCATGGCTATGTCCTTGATATTAAACACCAGAGCATGGATATCCAATGTATCTGTATCTGTATGTTTACAATGCAGGGTCCTTGTGGACATATAATGCATTGGGGGGGGGGGGGGGGGGGGGGAGAGGTGCATGACACTTAATGGTGCTGGAGGCCAGCACTTACTGAGGCCTTGAAGGTCTCAGTTGAGGTACTATTGACGGTTTCGTCGTCAAGCAGATTCCATGCAATGGTGGTGCGTGGGAAGAATGAGTTCTTGAATTCTTCCGTTTTTGCGTATGGAACCCTGAATCTCCTATTGTGGTTGCAAGAATGTTTTTCAACGGTGTTACTATAGGAGTAGCCACTGAGATCTTTTGGGCGTATTTTCCGTCGTTCCCTTTCTGGTGTTAAAAAGTTTGATGAGGGCAGAGATGGTAATGTGACCTCAGCCACTTTGAAACATAGGCTAAGACGTAGCATATGCCTGCGTTTTGTTAACGGAGTCAGGCCCAGGTCCCTTAGCATATTTGTTACACAACCTTCTTCTCTGCTCTTGTAGTCGCCAGAGATAAAGCGTGCAGCCTTACGCTGGACCCTCTCCAAGTTGGTTATGTTGTATTGGTGGTATGGGTCCCATACGACACATCCATACTCCAAAATTGACCTAACAAGGCAGAGGTAGGCTGACCTTCGACAACTACGTGGGCAGTGTTTAAGGTTGCAGATAATGAAGCCAAGGGAACAGTGGGCCTTCTTGACGGTTTTGCAATATGTGAGGTCCACTTTAGGTTTTCATTGATGATAACTCCAAGGTAGGGACACTCACTAGTTTGTTTGAGTATCTGACCACCGAGAGAGAGTAGAAGTGAGGCTTCTTGCTGTCAATACGAAGAACTGTACATTTCTTAGGATTGAACTTCATGCCCCAGTCAGCTGCCCAACATTCAAGGTTGTTGAGGTCGCTCTGGAGCTGGCACGTATCTCTCACTGATCTAATCTCTCGGTAGATCAGGCAGTCATCGGCAAAAAGACGGACCTGTGATTTGACTGCATCAGGCAAGTCGTTTATGTAACAGAGAAACAATAATGGTCCGAGGTCCGTCCCTTGAGGTACTCCAGATAGTACTGATGCAAGGGAAGATTGATCTCCATCAACGTCTACCTTCATGTCACGATTACAGAGGAAGGAACTGAGCCACTTGTGGATGGAACCGTTGATACCGTAAGATTGCAGTTTAAATAGCAGTTTATGATGGGGAACAATATCGAACGCTTGAAAAGTCTAACACTACTATGTCAGTAGGAGTTCCATTATCATGGCTTCGTAAAAGGTCGTGCATGGTGGTAATGAGCTGTGTTTCACAAGAGAAACCAGCTCTGAAGCCATGATTTAGTTTGGTCAGAATAGGGTTACGATCCAGGTGGTCTAATAGATGTTTACAGACAATGTGTTCAATGATTTTACATGACACACAAGTCAGTGACACCGGGCTGTAATTCTCAGCCATATGGACATTCCCTTTTTTGAAGATAGGAGTGACGTTAGCACTAGTCCAGTCCTTGGGCAGTGATCCAGTATTAATGGAATGTTGGTACATACCAGCAAGGCCTGGGGCTAACTCATTTGCACAAATCTTCAAAATCTGGTTGGGAATACCGTCCGGGCCCAAAGCCTTGTGTGTTTGAACTCTGGACAGTAACTTTGCAACACCCGATGTTGTAATGGTGAGTGGTGGTAGTGCATGATTTACTCTGGTTGACATACTAGTGGGCTGTGTGTTGTCTTTACTAAAAACAGAGCAAAACTGACCAAGTAAAATTGGTGCCTTGTCCCTGCTACTGTTCTTTAAGACACCTTCATGTTTGAGTGGTGGTATACCCATATTATCTTGTCTCTTAAATTTTACAAGGCGCCAGAATGGTTTGGTGTTATTGTCATTGAGGCCCTTCTCGATAGTGTTGTTAATATAAGATACCTCTGCCTTTTTAAACTCCCGCTTACACTTACGTTGGACCACCTTAAAATCCTCCCAGGTCCCAATGTATATTGTGGTACCGTTCGTGGTGCATTAAAGGAAAGAGCGGAAAGGTTGTTTTTTTAACTACGTACAACACCAGAGAACTCTGCAATCATCAATGCTACATGAACTTACGATTCCTCAATTCACGGTCCATCGTGCCCATGGTTGGCAGTCTGCCTTTGGCGCTCTTTGCAACCAACGGCACGTAACCCAATATCAGGGTTAGAAGCAAACAGAGAAGGGTGCAAAATACCTCGTTTCCAATCCGCTAAAATAAAATGAAATATTATTACTTCTTGGGCATTGGGCTTTAGTAAATCGTGAACGGTGTCTCGACACACAAATTCACTAAGGTTAATGTGTCAGATCAAAACAGTCCAGTGACGCAATTAGAAATAGAGCCACAAAGGTCAAATTATTTTAAACACATTCGTTGTAAACTATTCAAAAGTATCCTATCTAAATCATAGGGACCAGACATTAAACATAAAAATGTGAATCCTTACCCATGCCAGATCGGCAGATGTTGGACATTCTTTCCCCATTTCCAATGCGGTGAAATACTGGAAATGATGGAAAATTATATCCGTATATCCAGGCTTCGGCTCCATGCTAAAACGAGAGAAATTAAATACGTTTTTATATATTTCTAAACTTTGTAAATTGTCATATTCTCCAACTTGAGCATGGTGAATCATATGTAAAGTCAAACAATCAATATTACATGAAAAAAATCCAAACTTACCACATAAGGTCCCGATATGCAGCAGGACCTTGGTGCATTGCGCTAAACATTACCACATATATCAAGAATAACCTGATATTCATTGTGGTAACCAAAAATTTAACATAAAAGAGTAAATTCAGGGGAGAGACTGATCATCTCCGCCTTTACCGGTCGCTAAGCAGCTTAGCAACAAATACGTGACGTCACAGATAACTCCTTTATTTCCGCCCATAGTGACGTCATCATTGTTTCTTGAGGACTCGCACAACTAAATCAGCCTATCACGAAGTGTTTCATGCGATTGTACTCCCTACCGAAAATTTGTTCCGGCTAAGTACTGTGATTCTGAGTAATTTAAATAGATAATTGTTGACATATTCTGCATTGAATGAAATCTATAGATATTCAACTCTACAAAAATGCATACTGTTGGTAGATTTTGATATGTGATGGCGGATTGATATGGGGTCAAAAGTCAGAGGGTGTTCCCGTCCCATTTCACTGATTTGACATGTAAATTTCCGGTTGTCCGAAGCAGACGCCTGTAGCGAGCTAAAATGCCATTTGAAGTCTTTGTCGTGTATGTATCTGTGAATCCAGGAAGTTGTCACTAGTGTTGAACTTCATATATTAAGGTTATTAGCTCGAATGCTTAGTAACTACATAAAGTAAAGTATTTATTTGTGTGAGTCCTCATGCATTTTCCACCCCTGTATGTTTTGCTTTTTAATACTTATATTTTCGAATCGAACCACGAAGTAGACAAGTTGATATGTGCTACCATTTCCATTTGAGTGATTGGTTTATTTCGAACTATTAAAATGATGGAATAGATCATAATGAAATTTCAGGAGGGAATGATTAAACTCACGAGAATATATTTGTTGTACTTTGTTCTTTTACACAATGAATCTCTCTAATAAGGTTAATAATTTCTGTAGAGACTTAAGGCTTACGGTAGACACGAACACAGACTGATTTGTTGCTTTTATTAAATTTGTACCGCGGAATATAATCCTATGTCTATGAGCGTATACATGTATTGTCAATCGGGAACCGTCGGCACTTTCCGTAAACGAGAAAAAAGTATTTTCTCGTTTACGGAAAGTGCCGACGGTTCCCGATTGCATGTATTGTATGATATGGTGTAGATCTACTTTCTCCTATCCAATCTAACGTTTTGTATATATGTAAATATCCTGTATATTATATGTTTACATTAAGGAGTCGTAAGATTTAAAGTGAATAAAGAACTTGAACTTGAACATGTGATAATCGAGGAAATTGTGGAAATACTTAATCATTTGTGTCAAAATCTTCAATGTTATTATTATCCCTTTTCTTTCGCAAATGTATCTAAGTTAAACAAATATAATGTATGCGTGCGATGACAAAAGCAATAGCTAGTAGTCTAACACTAGCCCCCCCCCCCCCCCCCCCATACACACATGTACACACACACATATTTACAGTGCAATTTGACTTTCGATCCCTTTTAAGAGAGTTATGGCCCTTCATGGGAAAAACCTGTCCAGATAGATTTTGTTGAAACTTCATATGAATGATCACTATGTTATGTAGTTATGCATCAGCTTTTTTATTTCAGATTTCAACTACTTTTTAAGGGAGATACGTCCCTTTATGTGAAATAACTTTTGGAGATCTTCATCACCCTTAATGTGAAATTCAAGATGAAGAATTTCCGAAGAAAATTCCCATTTCTTTAAGTTGACCGTCAAGGTCAGTAAAGGATTGTAAAAAAAAATCAGAGAATACCAAAGCGTCAACAAAACCATAATCCAAACTCAAAATCGATTAAACCAGGGGCAAAATATGAAGAAAGGAAATATTTACATGGAGACTACCACCATCTGCAGGGGGTATTAGTTATCCTACAGATGACAGTTCTAGTTACTCTTATTTGTGGAAATACAAAAAATGTAAGATATGTTCAGGTAAAAAAAGGCTCTGAGCTAGATCGAAGATGATACTGCGACAGTGTGTGTGTGCACATTTCAAGTATATCAATCAATATATCCAACCATCCGTAAAGGAATATGGATATTTTATTTGAAAAATAAAATACGATGCAATACAGTGACGTTCCCAAGGTAATACTTAAAAAAACCTTATATTTAATATACATATCAAATTCTGGCTTATTGGATCCGTTTTATTCATACACTACAAGACGTTTTTTCCCTTGCTTTCAGACCAAACTGAAATATTTATGAACAAAAATATGTTGTGTAACCTACTTGTATCATAGATGTGACATATTTCTTTCATCGAGAACAATGTTCATTTACCTACAATGTTAAAATGTATACTGAACTGGGGTAGGCGTGGGAATCACTGGACTGATTCTGTCAATCCTGGGTTGATGATGCTTACTTCAATTTGATTGGCTATTGATTCTGTCAATCCAGAGTTGATAATACACATAGGCACGCCTATGGATTTATTATTGTTTTTATTAATTAGACAAGCCACCCACGCTCACTTTATTGCCAAGCATGCTATTTCAAAGTGTCAGATTTTGTAAAGAACATTAAGACTTCCTGAAAAACATTGATGACTTGGACGAATTCACTGTTCCACAAGTTCTGGACAAGTATGACATTTCAGAATATTTAGAGGACTCTGTTTCCCAAAGTTTCAACGTGGAATTACCCGAAGAAAGACCGGAACCTACGAAAAACACAAATCACGGTTCGGACCGCCTGTTAATTCGGAATGTAGATCTCCTTGAATATACAGGACTTTATGAATTTAAAGGAAAACACACGCCTTAATTGATACAAATGAAACTAAAGCTGAAACGCGAATCACAGGTACGTGTAAAACCAGACAATTATACTTTAATAATTGTACAGTGACAATCAATTTAATTTGAAGTGATCTGTTTTATTTGCACTAAAATAGCAAAAACACTGACCAAAGGTACGTTTGTACAGTGTCGCTCAAGACATTTGCTATATTTGTGCAAAGGTGAACTGTCTATTGAGTTGGAAAAGCTGAAAATGTGTGTATATTTTTAAGGTTAGAAAATGTGTGTATTTGGTAAGGTTAATTAAATGTTGAGTTGGAAAAACTGAAAATGTGTGTATTGTTTTTTAAAAGTACATGACAACCTATTTTCGCTTGTTGTACAATGTATATATTTCAATGTACTTGGGGGCATTTTGCAACATTGTACAACTGCAACATTGGGGAAATAGGTCGTGGTAAGAACCTATGCTCTTACTAGATAAGAACATGGGTTCTTACTGGGTGAGGTCAACTCTTCATAATATATTCCGCGGACGAGATGAAAGAAATATGACACATCTATGATACAAGAATGTGTTGGAACCGGAAATTATTTCGGATCTTTCCGTGAACGTCATATATGTACATCATGTATAAGCGGGATTGATCATGTCCAATTCCGAATTATGACGGAGATTACAAAAATAATTTCCCACTGGCGTCTGGAAATGGGCACATGATTTCCTGTTGTGGTTTTCGATTGATTGATAGGATGTTCAATGTGTTACCACAAAGGTGGTTGTTCCGCCATTTTGTCTTGAAATGTCTCGAAAGTGTCACGTACAAAATGGACAGTGATATAGATTATGCACTTAATGTTATGTGCACTGTAGCAGATATAAGGCTGGAAATGCATGTTTTGAACTTTACATTTATAACCGCATCATGGAATTTTTCTCCGAGACGCACGTGTGGCAATCGGGTTACTTGTTTTTCAATGTATCGATCTCCCGAAATTTCTGTTTCTATAATTAGTACATAATGCACATTTGAAAACATAACATAGGTCTTGCAACATCTCGGGGGAAATTTCCGGCAAACTTCGAAAATCAACGCTGGAACTGTTGTACAAAAGGAGAATCGTCGACACCTTACGTTAACGAGAAACATCTGTCATTCTGTTCATATCAAGCACTGAGAAGTCATGGTTTATACAAAATTCGAAATACTTTTATCCATCTCATAACATGTAATAGCAGTCTGATTTCATTGTAATTTTGATTTTCTTAATGTTGCTGATGTGCTTTATTTTTTCAAAAGAATACTCAGTATTGATTTATCCATGACCGAAGAATCATTTAAACTATTCTATTTCAAAGGTTAAGCTAATTCATGACAAAATTATAGGGATGATTGCATATACATGAATACTATCTCCATGTACTAGTGATTTTACATTGAGTGTTGTTTACATATCGTGAGCGCACTTCTAGAAAATTTGTACTAGTTTATAAATTCCAAAACCAATATCATTAAAAATGGATGACCTGATAGAATCTTTCATTTGGCACACTAAAATAGCAAATACTGATTTTCCAAATTTTTATTCAGAAATAGAAGAAATATTATTAAATTATAACAATGAAAAGAATATTCTATGTGGAGACTTTAATTTGGTTTTAAATCCTTTGATAGACACTTATAATTACAAACATACTAACAATCCAAACGCAAGAGATAAAGTACTTGAGATTATAAAGGATTGTGATCTAGTTGACTCGTATAGAGAATTTCACCCAGACACAAAAATATTTACATGGATGCGGAAAAATCCTACAAAACATGCTCGACTTGATTTTTTTCTAACGTCAAGAATTTAACTATCAAATATTTTAAATTGTACTGTTGAATCAAGTTATAAATCAGACCACTCCATGATTACTTTAAAAATACAATTTCAAGAGTTTAAAAGAGGTAAAAGTCTATGGAAATTCAACAATACTTTATTAAATGATATGAATTATGTACAAACAGTCCAGGGAGTAACTAAAGAGGTAAAGAAACAGTATGCAGTGCCAATCTATGATATAAATAACTTAGATCATATAAATGAAAATGAAATACAATTTATTATTGATGACCAATTATTTCTGGAAACTTTACTTATGGAAATCAGAGGGAAAACCATTTATTATGCATCTTTAAAAAAAAGAGAGACTTCAAAAACAGAAACAGATTTGATTAACAAAATCCAGAACCTAGAGGAAAAGGAGGGAATTACAAAAAATGAGGATATTTATAAATTGAAAAAAGAGTTAGAAGAGATAAGAGATAAAAAATTGAAGGGAAATATGTTTAGATCAAAAGTAAAATGGATAGAAGAAGGGGAAAAACCGTCAAAATATTTTTGTAGTTTAGAAAAGAGAAATTTTACAGAGAAAATAATACCAAGGATAGAAACAGATAATGGAATTATTACAAAACAGGAGGAAATTTTAGAAGAAACAAGAAAGTATTATGATAGACTGTATAAAAATAATGATAAACCCTCAAACTACTCATGGAATAATGATTTTTCCTTTACTGATATTCCTAAACTAGCACTTGATGAAAAAAATAATTTAGAAGGTAGGATTAACTATATGGAAGCAACAGAGGTATTGAAGAATATGAAAAATGACAAAAGTCCTGGGTCAGATGGTTTTACTGTTGAATTTTTTATTTTTTTTTTTTGGAAAAATCTAAACTCTTTTATTATTCGATCTGTGAACCGGGGATATGAAACAGGGGAACTATCTATAACTCAAAAACAGGGAATCATTATTTGTATACCAAAGGGCGATAAACCCCGTCAGTTTTTAAAAAATTGGAGACCTATTTCTCTCTTAAATGTTATATATAAAATAGCTTCAAGTTGTATTGCAAAAAGACTTAAATCAGTTCTAGATAAACTTATACATAGCGATCAAACGGGTTTCATTCCGGGCAGATATATAGCTGATAATACTAGGTTAATTTATGATGTAATGGATTATACAGAAGAACAACATATACCAGGCATGCTCCTTTTAATAGATTTTGAAAAAGCTTTTGATTCTGTTTCATGGTCATTTATAAATCAAGTTTTAGAATTTTTCAATTTTGGGGACTCATTTAAACATTGGATTAAAACTTTTACAAATAATATTTCTTCATTTGTGAACCAAGGTGGACATCTATCTGCACCCATAAAACTAGGAAGAGGCTGTCGGAGACCCATTATCACCTTATATTTTCCTTCTCTGTGCAGAAATATTAGCAATTAAGCTAAGAACAAATACACATATAAAAGGAATAACAATTGACACTACAGAACATCTGATATCACAATTTGCTGATGACACTTCTCTTATCCTAGATGGCACAGAAACATCACTTAGGTATGCTATTAAAGACCTTAATTATTTCTGGGGAATATCAGGACTCAAATTAAACTACACAAAAACACAAGTTATTGGATAGGGAGTGAAAAAGACAGTACAGAGAAATTAGTAAATAATCTTGCTTTATCATGGGGTGCAACACATTTTAATCTTTTAGGAATTAACTTCAATGTTGACCTCAGTAAAATAGTCCAGACCAATTTCAAAGAAAAAATTGCAAAATTAAAGTCATTAATTAAGCAGTGGAAGAGACGATACATAACACCTATAGGTAGAATAACTGTAATAAATCACTACTTCTACCAATACTTACACACTTATTCATAGGATTACCCTCACCTAACCAATCTACTATAAGAGAAATTCAGAATATGTTTTATGACTACCTTTGGGGAAGTCCAATAGCCAAAGTAAAAAGAGATATTATTGTGAAATGTTATGAAGAAGGTGGCCTGAAAATGGTTAATATCCAACATTTTGAAATGGCCTTAAAATCAACATGGATTAGAAATATTTGCCTTAAAAATTCAAATTGGCAGACAATACTTTTACAAAAATTAATAAGAATAAATTGCTAACTTTAGGAAATAGATATATTGAATATAGCATCAAAAATAAACTTCATAACAAATTTTGGATTGATGTTTTAAATGCGTGGAATACTTTAAGAGAGAAAATGGAAATTTTTCAGCCAGATCAAATATTATCTCTACCAATTTGGAATAATGATCTAATAAAAATAGGTAATAATACTGTGTTTTACAAGCAATGGTTTGATAAAGGAGTTTTTCTTATAAATGATCAACTGAAAGAAGATGGCAGTTTCCTTCAACAAAAAGAATTTAGCGAAATTTTTAATTTGAATACTAATTTTATTGACTATAATGGTATTATTCTGGCAGTAAAAAGACTAGGATGGACTTTTGAAAAAAAAACTTACATTACCATTGATACCATTGTATATTGATATTATAATCAAAAGTAAAAAGGGTACAAAAGATATGTATAATGTTCTGAACAAAAATCATGTATTGCCTACAGGTCAAGCAAAGTGGGAAGCTATATTTGGAAATATGCCTATTGAAGAATGGAAAAAAATATACAGTTTACCTTTTGACAGCAATAAAAATTCAAAACTACAATGGCTGCAATTTAGAATTAATCACCACATATTAGTTACAAACAATTTTTTGAAAAAGATTAATTTGGCACCGTCAGATTTGTGTAATTTTTGCCTCATAGAAAAAGAAACTATACAACATGTACTTTGGGAATGTAATAAAGTCCAAAATTTAATTATGGCTTTCCAAATTTGGATTCAAGCTACTTGTAATATTGCTTTTAATATATGTAAAACAGATTTCATTTTTGGTAAAATAACAAAAATTAAACATCAAAATAACAGAGCAGAAAATATTATAATACTAAATATAAAGCACTACATATATTGTCAAAAGTGTTTAGGCAAAGATCTTTACTTACCTACTCTAATTAGTAATCTGAAAAATTCATGTAATATTGAAAGGTACTTAGCAAAAAAATATGACAAGGAAGCTTCCTTTATCAAAGATTTCAGTCCTTACCTTATAGCTTTTAGAAAATAAACATACCAATTATAATAAGCGAATTTCAGTCAGTATGGATCAAAAATAAGTTTTTACCCATTCCTTTTATATATACTTTTCCTTATAACTTGTGTTTTTATGTTATCTTCGTATCAACTTCTTTCATCCATTAAGTGATATATTTACAAAGCCCTTTCAGAGATTGCCTTTTCCTTTGTCGGAAATTCTTCTCTTTTTTTCTTTCTTTGTTTCATGCTCTTTTGTCCTATTTCCTCTCTTATCGCTCTCTTTCCTTTTCTCAACCAGTTTCTACTTTTAAACCAAGCTATCCCCCAAACCCCCCCCTTTCAATTAGCTCCAGTCAATATTTTGTTGATTGTTTTTATTATGGTACATTGTATGTAAGAATTATGAACACTTAAGTTAATACAGTGGACTCCACTTAATATCACCCATGTTAATATCACATTCTTCTTTATATCATGATTTCCCCCAAGCACCTTTTTTCTCTCCATATAATCCATGTAATTTTATTGAGTAAATATCATGTATTTTGAGGTGAATCCCTCTTAATAGTATTATTATATTTTTTTTTTAACCTAGCACAAAAAATATCCCCCCAAAAAATGCCTTTTCCATTAACTTCATATACAACTTGAACAAAACGTTGCAAAGAAAGTAAAAAATAACACCAAAAATGATTTTCAATTGAAATAATATTATCTTTATATGGAAATATCTTCATATATACACTAAATAGCTTACATTGTATTATGGAGTTTGGAAATGCACTAGATTTAGTGGAAAACATGTTTCTCTTAATGTCACATTCCTGTTAATATCATGTTTTTGTCTGACAAAATGCAACAGGATATAATGAGGAGTGCACTGTACTTGACTATAACTATTATCATCATAGAACACCACTAAATTTATCATTGAATACCATTGAATATATCATTGAATGCCTTTGAATGAATGCACAAGACCATGTATTGATGTATATGATTGTTGTCTGGAACTAATAAAAAAAAACAAAAATAGCAAATAAAACAAAGCAAATCATATATTTAATATGAATCAACATTTATTAACAAGATGTAAATGGAAATGAAATAATGTTCATAGGTAACAAAATTATATCACACTGGTAGTAAACATGACTATATTTGGTAAACAAACATACGAAACAGGAAAATACTATGAAAAATGAAAATCAATTATCAGCATTTCACATTGTTCAGACATAAAATGCTATCCTAACAGCATGTATGTGAACCAATGGCATGCACAATGCACAAAGAAGGAAAGAGAGAAGTCACCTTATTTCTTTTCGATGAGATCAATTGCATTTATTAAAGAGGACACACATGATAATCATCACACTTTTACTATAAATATGCATTAGATTTACCATAATGACTGCATTTAAAAGTATGCTAATTATTACGTTCTAAAGTCAATAAAGAATAAATATTACAAAAATCATCTTTGTACAGCATTATAGAGTTGACCAAAAAGTGTGAAATAACTCAAAGGAGAATGTGTTACATAACCGTCTCTGTTTCCTGTTAATGGGACTGGATTAATGATAGTTATGGATTATGGTGGTCGGGTGGTGCAGTGGAAAGAGCACTTGCCTTTCACCAAGGCGGTTTCCTCCCACAATAAGACCCCTTACGCGCTAACATCCGGACAAAGAAGAGTGATTTATATAAGTTTGATAACTTGTTTCATAATTGTTGTAAATTAAATAAAGTTTAAAGTTATATTTATAGTTGGATTAAAAGGACAATTATAGAAAGAAAAATATCAATGCCCCTTTTTCTATGACCAGTTTAACCTAAGTTTGAATTTGTTTTCATCAAGAAGCATTTCTTGATTTGGCGATTTTTATAAGGATTGAAAAGTGTATTGTTAATGTTTATGCCGTTATGAACGAAAATGAGTTACATTTATATTGAATATGAACGTCATGAAAATTGAAAGCATCCCTTCCATTCATCCATATAGCATACAGTAAGAAATTGTAAACATCGATCGGATGTATCATCGATAATCTCGAAGGTAAAATGAAACTTGTGGTAGGGGAGTTCAGACGTAAAATAACACAAAAACTATATTTACAAATAATTGGGGGTACTCTTATAAAGATAACTGCGCGAACAGTGTAAGCAGACATCATAATGCGCGCGGTAATCACATCGTTTTATATTTCCAAAATTACATACTAGGTGAATGCCCCGTAAAGTTACTTGATCTGTACGGCCGTGTGTCCTATCCATGTTGTAAATTGTTGTAAACGAGTAACACAACTGGGAGGATTTATATGGATGCAAAATAAACCTTAGTGTCAATTACGCTTGTAGTTATCTTCCAATTAACGAAACGTTTCAGTCGTTTTGATTTGTCAATATCTATAAATGATCACGATAGATCTGATATAATAAGTGATACGATTATAACATAAAGCATACAGTTAGAAATAAAAACGTAAATTGCAAACATAGCATGGTGTATACATGTATAATGAATAGCCGAGAAGATGTGCAACTCTTTACAAATGACAAAAACAAAAACTTTGATTGATTGTAAAAGATATATAATAGCACTGAATAATTATTGGAATGAAAATGTTAAATCGATTACATACATTGTATCGTCTTCTTTTTATTTATGAAACATGGAATATCATTCAAAAATTAACAAACACGATTTGCCTATACATTAAATACTTTGTTTTAAGGAATGTAAAAAATCTTCAATACAACAAGGAAACAACGTCATATAAAGATTATTCCAAATGTTAATACACATTAAAAGTTCATCGAAAATGTGAAAAGTGTAAAAACAAACAACTTTTTACTCTATTTCCTTTCCTTCTATTAAAATGTTGTCCAGGCAACTGTTCTATACCAAAACCGACCAACATTACTTCCTTGATCTTGGTTTACATGTAAACAATCGATATCTTTCTTTACACATGTATGTAATAACAATTTCAAAGACGAATGCTTTCAATCTAAAATGCTTTAGTAACAAATATTTCTTTGCCGTAAACAACTATGGAAAGGGGTTAGTTTACAATAAAACGCGTCGACGAAGCTCTTTCTCAATTACTGAGGTTTTGGGTTTCACAAACTGTCGCGTCCGGTTTTTTAATGTTTCATTATATTCATTTTATTGAAAAGCTTACTAGTCCGTGAGTCTAACATCCACTGCCTGTGTGTCGTCTTCCAGTCAATCATTTGTTAAGAAGTAGCATTCGTTTAATTCTTTTGATCAAGCAGCATCCGATCACCGTTTTATCTAAAACATATGTTTACTGCTTTCTTTGGCACATTGCGCTGAAAACCACAGAATACTCCATCTGAAAGCAACGGTAAAACATGTAAGTGAGTATGTAGAGCATATGGTGGTGAGGTTGTGCAGTGGATAGCGCACTTGCCATTCCCTAACGCGGCCTTTGTTCGAGTCCTCGATCAGTTATGAAAATGCATATTTGTATGGGCGCCCTTGCCAAGTCCAACCACATATGTTTGCCGTGTATCCTCACAGTAAGATCCCACCTCAGCCCCACCCCCGACTTGACCCCACTACCACCCCTAACCCCAACCCAACCCCCAGTCGCTTACACCCTGGTTAATGGTTACAGGACAAAAATTATTTATAATTGTCGAAATAGCTAGTTTAATTAAGATAAATAAGTCTATATTTTATCTGTATTTCGTAAAAATAAGGTTTTGCTCATAGGTAACTACAGCGAATGAAATAACTTTTTCGCTATTCATCATGTCATAACAGCGATATATATATATATATAGACATATTCCACGCCATAATGGATCCAAATAACTTTAAAAAAAAACAAAGGGACTGAAAACAAACCAAGGCTAAAGGGGACATTTCATGACTTCCAAGAAACAACAGAGCTATTCTGACGTACATGTATTGTGAAAGGATAATGCCTATTCACGCACTATATATGAATATTGCTTTTATTTCTGAACACATTCATGAATTTCTTTAATGAAGAACAAAATGCTAAAATTTGAACATGGAACATAAAAAACATATTTGTTATACACAAAACAAAGATAAGAATTCAAACTAAGAGCATTGTATGTGCAACCTAGAAGTGAAATATTTATAATTGTTTTATTGGTGAGCTATAAATAATGAATATTTCATCGTCAATTTTTTTTAAACAAAACAGTGAATAGTTACAAATTTTTTATTGGTGAGCTATACATAATGAATATTTCATCATTTAAAAAATCAGATATATATTTTTGCCTTAATCCTTACCAATTTTTGTAGTCGAAGCCGTCATTCACAATTCCGTGCTTTTGGTTCATGGTGAGGTAATGGGCACCGCTACTGTACTGTTCGGTGGTTCCGTACTGCGGAGGAGGACCAAGGTTATCTCCCCCTACATTGTTGTTGTCAGTCTCGCTCTGAATGTTTGCGAAACTTGCCGTTCTAGCCGCGCGTTCTTTACGTGCTGAAATAGTATAACCTGATATCAGATTATAGCGAACAAGGGTATGTCTTGCAATAACTTGCAATGGGACATGGTTTCAGATAGCAATTCATATACAAAATGGTGCATTTTTAATTTGTAATCTTACGTATGATTAAACATGCTATATATGTTATATTTGTTAGTTTGTATTATAAGTGGTTAAAGCATTGCATAGTTTTGCATAAAACATAAACCAGTGATCGAACAGACAACATTTATGCTATGCTCAATGCTCTGTCCTGAGAGTTAATAGTATTAGTTGTAAGCATAAACCGCACCACGCACATACATATAGGACATTTTCAATACATTTGTCAGATGCAGTATGCCTTGTCATTTTTATCATCATGTCAATTGTCTCCACAAATAACTACCAGATGTAAGATTTCCCCCATAATCTAAACCATATATTTATGTTTCGTCTGGTTTGAGGAAATTTATACTTACCTTTATCCAGCCAAATATTCTGCAGTATTAATACCTACATACATGTACGTATATCATTACACAAATTTTCTACTATTTGAATGATAATCACATTTGAGAAACATAACCATTCTTTCAAACCATCAAATAATTCACCCGACCCATCCACCCTTCCCAGCCGTTTTCCTGTTTAACACAACAAATGCCTTGATAAATACAGACAACCATCCCCATTAAAATGATACCCTTTTAATTTAAGCCACCACCATATCAACACAAATCATAACCACAATGAACGAAAAAGTAACGCTTACACAAACACACCTATCACCTTGTGCACAAAACCCTTTCTCACTTTTCTCAGCATGTGTGTGTAAAACGTCATCTTTTGCATATAAATCAAAATTGATTTCTTTTTTTTTCAAACTCATTCAATTCGGAAACCATTATAATAAATCTCTATGCTGCAAGAACCTTTCTTCAATTACCATTTGAACACGTACCAGTGTTATGATAACACTGTTTGGATCGTGCACAGAGTACTACACAATACTAACCAGGTGCTGGGTTACTCCACACAACCTCTGCGTCGGGCTCGTGTCGGTAGGTGGCTTTATAGCCTGGTAGTGTGGTGCGTTACACAGTGTGTTAGTGACAGAATAAAGTAAATCATTAGTAAACTAAAAGCCAGGGAGCTCTTATATAGATAGACGATATTGAAGGAAATGTGTAACGAGTCCAACAAACATAAGACACACAATATCGATAGACATTTGTAATAGATAGCAAATAGCAAAGAGTATTTATTTAACGTTTCTGCTTTTTACTTGATAGAAATGTCGCGCACATGCAACCCAAAACCGGAAGTAAAAAAACATATTATCTTGGCCGGAATCTCTAGCTTGACAATGACTATCTATTCAAACGAGATACTTTCTGATATGACATTATTGTTCATCATTTGACTTAAAGGATCCATATTCAAATGCTTGAAATTTTCAATGTTTACACTTCGCAGTTTGACTATGTGCCGTTTAGTTTCAGCAAGGCTCAAGGTTTTTTGTTTGACAAAGCTCAAGAGAGAAAGAGAATGGTATCATGACTCATGGCCCTAAACCTATTGTGAACACGGAAAGTGATTTTATTCTGCGTAATTTTACACATGAAAATCGAAATGACTTTACCAGGGTGTTAAGACTAAGCCAATTAATCTCGTTAACACAGGTTCGTGCAGGCCATGTTAAGAAATCATTCACTATGTTTGGAAATTTTTTGAAATAAATAACGAAAGGTCCCTGTCTGGACGTAAACGTAAATAACATCAATAATAAGTAAACTTGTTTCTGTTTGCGTTTCGAGCTCGATACCTTATTGTATTGACATAAATTTCAAACAAATACTTATTATAAAATTTCGCTTGTACGATTGAATAGCTGTGTTAAGAATTCAAAAAGGCTAAAAAGCTACTGAAGATATAGGTAGGGAAATATTACATCGTCAATAACATTGTTAATATTAGCAGTGAAATAGTGTGTAGCAACGTTAACAAAGCCATATTAGATCATTAGTGCATACAACGAACATTTAAATAGAATAACTAGAAACGTTTATACATACATTGTACATTGTATATAAAATGACAGAAACATTTCATCACAAAACTCTCAAAGAAAGAGTTAATAGTTCTTACCAAATCCACATAGCAATAAAAGAGGTGTTAAAATGGTTGAAGACAGTGTCATAACGAAAATTTAAACAAATTACATATTTCAAAATGGAGTAAGGTGTGATTGAGAACGATTACAGTGGACAAAACGTCATACCGTGATGGATTCTTTGGCGCCAACGTCGGATGGCGAAGACAAAAGCCAGGATAACGCAGACGATAGCTCCAATCAGCATTGTCGGGAAGAGATACTTATGGGGAAGGGGCTTAAATCTCTTGGTGGTTGAGGGGGGCACAGTAGTGGTCGGTATTACTTTCACAAATTCTGAAAATAATAAATATTTCTTCAAAATGAAACTTCAGTTGTCATAAACTCTACAGAAAGACTATCATATCTAGATCTATTATCATTCATTGTGTTCTTTCTAGGCATTATCTTGGCAAACATATATTGTTCCAGATAAATGTATACCGTAATAAACATGTACTGTCTTCCCACCTTTTGGCCCCTAGCATCACTGAAGAGTCCTAGGAGGACGAAACAGCTGTATGATGCAGCTTAATTCATTTTTTCAACACACATGGGCGATGGGTTGCATTAGTCTAAAGGATTATGATTCATTGCCCGACAAAGACGCTTCGTCTTAGAAGATATTTTATCTTGCAGTGATGCATTGGCTTGACGCACTTAACCCTTCTACATTAGTTTAGAAAATTTCGATTGCACCTTTTTGCCCCAGCATCACTGACGAGTCCTCGAAGGACGAAACAACTGTATGATACAGTGTAAATCATTTTTCGGCATACATCTATAGATCTATCTAAAAACAGGTGGAGCAAGTGTGTGCGTGTTATGTCATCTTTGTAAGAATATTATCTTACAACATTTTATTCTTGTTACGGTTTACCTTTGCATACCGTCTTTCATTGATAATTAACACCTGAAATATATTACGTACCTGTAACTTTGCTACTACAGCTTCCACATGTGTCACACTGGGGCTGTATCTGCGATGTCAAACAAAATACATTTATAAAAGTCCTTCCTAGTGGATCGTCCATACTTTTGTAACGTACAGGCAGTCACTAATTCAACTACTGACACCGTTCACCGTAGCATAACTTTACAGAACGTGTCCCCGGGTAATAACGCACGACTGGAAAATATAGCGCGCCAGTTAGGCAGTATTTCCCCCATCATATACTTAGCTGGGCATTACATAAGTATCCCCTCCGATGAATCTAGTCCCGAGTCTGTGTATCTATACACGTTCCCAAACCACCTAGGACTGGCATTACGTGATCGCATCGAGTCACTACGCTGTTACCAAATGAACGTGCAGGCTGTCACCAATCCAACTACTGACCACGGTCACCTTTGCTTAACTTTCTTGAGCGGGTCCATGGGTAGTACCGCGTAACTCGGGGAGTCAAATACACACGCACTCAACAAGTACACTCACATCGCATACACCGGAAGGCCATACTTAATAACATTAGATTTAAATAGGGAAAAATCATTTTTTTGTTTTCAACAATTTATGATGCGCCATTTAGAATGCGTTCTTAACACACTACCTATCATACATTGCTTTCAAGTAGCATTCATACCTTTGAACGATACACTCGAATGTTTAAAATCTACGAAAATGAGTCAAAGATACAGCACTACTTGCTGTCTTACAATGCATAAGCCGTTAATGACATCTTCAACTGCATGTTAAAACCCGTTTTTCATATATTATAAATACAATTTAAATGTAAACAGCTGGGTCAACAACTTAAAGCATTATTCAAATGACAGTGTCATGACAGAGATATACATCGAAAGAATTTGAGATATACATGTGTATTTACATTAAGTTGCCATACTCACTGTTGCGTTGTACGATTTGCCCGCTTGAAGTGCACCGATTCCAACAGTCAGACTGCAAACATTCTGTTGGGCCAATGAAAGTGTACTTGTATTACAAACAGTTTGTAAAAATCGAAATATATATATATATATAAAAAAATAACAGAAATGATGACTTAGTATATTCTCAGCATATTCGGGTTATTTTAATTTTTATAATACGAACTACCGAGATAACATTGTCTTTCAGACACTTCATTTAGGAGATGAACTGGTGTCTTCAGAATTACAAGTCGATCAATCTATCGATTCATATAAATGTAAATTACCTCTTTCTAAATCAGAAATAAATTACTACATAGTCACCGAGACATTCGAATCTCTTAATATGAACATTCTAAACATTAATCTAGAACCTTTAGAGTAGAGACAGTGACTTCCCTGAAAAGTAAATGCATTAATGATGACAGTAAAATAAAACAAAAAAACAACACGGGAATCCATTTTAAGTAGGTAATGGGCTTAAAATGACCTCAACGCTTAATATGCTTATTTAACCTTTGGTAATAAAGGTTAAAAAGGTACGCTTAAAATACATAAATATTACATACTATCAAGTCTACCAAACACCTATGACGTTGTGGAAACCAATTAGGTAAAAACAAAAATTAAGGGATATCAAAATCGCATAAAACTTCATAAAACTTACGTCAACAGTACAATTCCATTTCTGGGATATAGAATTGCTAATATTAAGTCCGAACTTGACCAGATCAGTGTCAGAGATTATGTCCGATCCAGGAGCTAAGGTGGCGTTACTGTCCAACCAACAGTTCTGGAAGCTTAGCAGCACAGAACAAACATTGCCACGGACAGCTAACGAGTGGACTGTCCAACAGCTGCAGAATTCAGTGACCGTCACATTACCTGTAAATATATAAAGATTATTGTGAAAAAACCAACAACAAAATACCAGAGAATAGACGAGATCAGAATTTAGTCTTTTGCACAAAATTCACGTTTGAATATGAGAATGGTTTCATGAAAACGAGCTCAGGTGTTCCTGAATAGTTAGCGTATTTTGCTTCATCGGCGACACACGTCATGTAAATCACATCCAATGTGCAAACCACACTGTTCAAACAGACAGAACATTGATTGTACAACTTTTAACAAAACCTGTGTTGGATTTGCAAAATTCTTGTTTTCTTGATGTCAAGAGAACTGAAGTTTATATGTTATGTGCTAATGTTGGAGAACAAAGTATCACTCTTTTTATGAATTTATCAGAATATTCACTCATACACTAAACTGCATGAATTTTTAACGAAATACTTCACTGCATATTAATAGCCAGTAAACGAATCTGAATACATTGCTAGACCATGCTTATCCAATGAGTAAACTGACATAGCATTAATTTATCATACCCTTTGTAGAAACCTTCCAGAAATTTAATCTTAAATGAAAACATCTTCAAAATCGACGTTTAATTTTCTATGCAAACCCATTAGAGCATATTATTTTGATTCTTTCTTCACATCTTGCATCATGTATGTGTGTTACGTCATCTTAAATTTTAATATTTGGTAAAATTAAAAAAAAAACTTTTTAAGCGCTCACTTTTTATTTTTACCGTATCTGTTTATAAGCATTAGAGGAATTCAATCATTTTCATCATTTCTTTAAAAACATGTGTAGTGTGAAGGAAAAACCAGCCACGTCATAAATACATTTCAACTTACATTATATTGGTGTCTATAATAAAAATCATTGTTCACCATATGAAAGCATGTTGTCAGTTATAGTTATGCCTTTAGAGGATCGAAAGTCTTTCATAAATCACATGACATAATATAACAACAGAAGAGTGTTGAAAGCAACCGTATTTCAGGACAATGACCTATTCACTTACTTGTAGAAGAGTTGACTGTTCCCATCAGAATACATAACAACGTCACACAACAGGCGATCCTCGGTACAGCCATGGTCGGTATACAGGCACTGCAAGAGAAACCTAAACCACCTTACTGTCCCATTCAACGTACAGATACGTTCGTTATATTGACAGTACACATAGTGTGATTCGATTTAATGCCGACAGTTCTTCCAAGTACAACGACATCGAACAGCGAGCAGTAATGCTTTCAATTTTTCACTTTCCCCTACCACATTGTTTTCGAATCTTGTCTATTGACCAAATAGTGCCGCTGATCAATGGTGGTAATGCTCTAGAGACCTACGTGAACAGCGAAAACGTTGTGTAACCCAACCAATAATAATCAATTATACATATATACATAAGTATGATATAACGACTGCAATTTCAGACCGTTTGCCACGCAATCAACTTGTGTACATATTTATCTATGGAAAATGTGTTCATTTAAAAGTATGAATACATAGTGTAAAGAGGGACTTATTTATCATTAGTTAGATCACACAGCACTGGATTAAGATTATATTTACATCATCGTGATATTAGTGTGTAACTTGTTCAAAACTAATTTGAGGCAGATGACTGCAGCAGAATACAAATTTAGGTTTTAAGGTGTAAGTGAATAAGGTCACCAAAATTAATGAGCTTTCTCAGTTTTACCTTTAACAAGTTCATTGTTTGTTCAATTGTCGTTGTGGGCTCGTATACTTACTATCGTACATAAACATGATGGGCATTTAAAACTAATAAACATTTCTGTTTCAACCAGGAACTTAACATTGCAGTAGATAAAATGGCCACAAATAAGACTCAATAGAATATGAAGTTGGCTTGAGCAGTTTCATAGATTTGCTATCGACAATTACTTATACAACGAACGATTTAGTATTAATTTTCCATATAGTTCGAATGTTAATGAAACGCAGAAACAAATATGTGGCGGTATTACTGAAAAAATGATACCTTATCATACTATCAATACCGATTAGTAAGGGTTAAATCCATCAAATGACAAGCATTGAGACTTTGGTTATGATCACATTAAACAGGTTTAAAGGTGTGAATACAGAAATTGGCCCTAAATAGAAGAGAAGTTGGCGATTTTGTTCAGTGGATGGGGTTTCCTAAAATTAATAATTTAATGGATTAACAAAATTTGATTGGGGTCGGAATCTGTCATCTCCATACCAACCTCATTTTAGATAGGTTACTACATACGTAGCACATTTACAGTGTAGACTTGCGTACAGACACAAGTCTATGTAAGTACAAAGGTTTTTTGTATTAATCATGGTTACCGATAAGTCTTAGAAGGACAAAACGGCGTTTTGAACATTCTCTAAATTACCAAGTTGTGGAAGAAGCAATTCCCATTTTGTGTGTCGAGTTCATATACATTGTCAATGAACAATGTAATGACATGTTCACTAGTTCATTTTTTTAAATGGAAAAATTCAATGGGAAATTCAAATATGTTATATTCACTATACATAGAAACAGATATGTTAAAACAAGCTAATAACCGTTCTAACCATCCACAGTACAGAGTCAAACAAAGATGGCGTCCATGTCTAATTCATAAACATGTAAATTGTAAACAACCCTGTTATATGGTTGACTTATTGACAAATTATCCAAAGCGACACTTTTATAGAGTAAACACTAAAGATATATTGACATATATTTTTTACTCTAAGGTTGTTGAATAGGTAGTTAGAACACGCCATTTACAAAATATATCACCGTTCTTACCTTGGCAAATGTGTGGAGTACCGATCGCTATATATATATCACTCTAAGTCATGTAAAACATACCCCAGGACCATGCACAACACACGCTCATTCAGAACCAATACACCGCAGCAGTCTGTCTTTTAAAAGCTTATATCAATATATAGACCGACTCGTTCCAGTAGGTCTTTTGTAGCCGAACAATGCACCACGGGATATTTAACCTTTGAAATAAAATTCTCTGACGTACCAATACCCATTCAGCCTTGACAGGTATAAATAAAATATATGGAACAGAATCACGAGGATATGTAACGGTCGACAACCAGGTAAAGACTAGGGCCCATACACACAACACCTAGCTATGACGTACGTGTCCTCCTTGTCAATTATTTCGGTTTAGTATTATTCGTTTTGTGTACCTGGTAGACTGCGTGTTTATTGTATTTGATTGTATGTACTAATTTGGCAATACTAGATATCAAATGTAATACAGGTTTGGCATGGCTTTCGAGTACAGGATGGTCGTTTATAAAACACAACAGGTTATAAATAGCCATGAGGTAGATATTAGTTTTTAAGACAATTTATTTAAATACCTTTTTTGTCATTTTATCATTCAAATGTATTTATCTGATATAGGTATTCACATTTTAATTTATATAACCATTTAAATAATGTTGAGATTTATTAAAACGAAACATGTCTTAAACAACTCCCGTCTTGTTTTTAAAATGAAGACTTTTACAACGTATTCAAAATGAAGCTCCCTGAATGAAATCTTTTAAATTGTCCAAGTTATCATGATGGCTTTTAGTTTTAATTCTAAATTTGCGAATGCATGGAAATTCGCGACAAATGAATAATTCATGAATTCTTTTTGATTATGGTCATACAGTCTAGGTTTCACAATTATTTTGTGATCCGCGAAACTTAACAATTATACAGTTTTGTGACGTTCTCGAATAGAGTGGCGAATATTAATACACAACGCCATTTGACGTTAATCCTGTTTCAACTTTTGCTACGTATTAAAGTATGGCGTTGTTCGTCCGTCCGTCATAAATGTCCAGAGATCTACTATTTTCAACCGATTTATTTTAAACTAGGTAGGCTTAATCATCAGCGACGTTTTTTTCTGAACGGACAATTTAACTAGAGTAATGGCCATTTGGGACTTCGTATTTGATGCAATTTTGGGTATTACACCTAGTGTGAAAACCTGTATCTAAAGATCCTCGTTTATTTACCAGAGTGATTTTTTCGTTATTGACACATTTGTGGGATTCCAATCTATTATACACAAAATGAATAATATTTTCCAGAAGATTAAAAAAGATATTTTCTGTAAATATCGCCTTGACGGTTATGTTATAATTTTCAGAAATATTGCTTTAAAATTATGTTATACGATGTATAATGTCGCCTTAACGGTTATGTTATAGTTTTCAGAAATATTGCTTTAACGTTATGTTATATGAAGTATAATGTCGCCTTAATACTTATGTTATGGTTTTCAGAAATATTGCTTTTCAAGTTATGTTATATGAGGTATAATGTCGCCTTAATGTGTTTCTTATAATTTTCAGAAATATTGCTTTGAAGTTATGTTATACGATGTATAAAGTCGCCTTAACGGTTATGTTATAGTTTTCAGAAATATTGCTTTAAGGTTTTGTTATACGAAGTAAAATGTCGCCTTAAGCTTATTTTATAATTTTTAGAAATATTGCTTTACGGTTATGTTATATGAGGTATAATGTCGCCTTAATGGTAATGTTAACTGTTTTATGAATGATGCATTCGTGATCGTTTACAGGATTTGTGAATGTTCACACATAAGTGTATGTTGTTATTTGATGAACTGGTATCATATTTATGACAGGACGTTATCATATAACACTAACAAGATAAACTGTACAAAACAAACAGTGAAAATTTCAAACATATCAGCTCGACTGAAATAACAATACAATGTATGGAGAGTTTGTCACTGTCAGGACGACAATTAATCAATCATCGATGCTATTTTATCTGTAATATGTATAATAGGCAACGCTTCATGTTTGGATTGGTTTGTACGTAAATCAGCATTGTGTGGTGCCATGACGCCTGGTACAGTAACAAATGGCATTAAGCATCCTTGAACGTTTCCTGCACATACACTGTAAGGATCACGTAACATACACACATATGTTGCACCTCTTAAATTTAGTAATAGATACAGTATGCCTCAAGCATGGATTCTGTGCTCAAGCCTTATTTCTTGTTATGGCAAACAAGAATAGTTAAATCTACTATCGTTAAATCAATCAAACAATCTAAATTTGTCAAAGTTAGTAACAAGAATAGTTAAATCTAGTAACAAGATCACAGTTAGTAACGAGAATAGTTAAATCTATTATCGTTAAATCAATCAAACAATCTAAATTTGTCAAAGTTTGGGTACAAATTTGAAGAGGCATGGAGTCGAAAGCTGTTTTCAACATTTACATTGACTTTTTGATTCTTCGACATGATTCAAGCGAGTTTCAAGAAAGCTGGCTTGAGCACAGAATCCGTGCTTGAACATGAAAACAGTTTCATGAATGCGGGCCCAGGAATTCAGAAAATACAAGAGTGCGAAACTTTAAACATGACGATTATCTACTAACTGTTATGTTATCTTGAATGACGTCATGATTGTTGAAAATGTGTGAATAGCCCTTTTGTCATTAATCAACTTAGCGAGACTTAATTTTTGGTTTGGCTTTGTGCGGGAGGCTTTTGTTTTACCATTTTTATCTACTTATCAAGACAATTCTTATATTGTTCATATTTGCCAACGCTTTTGTGTATATTTTTCTACTTACTTAAAAAGATTGATATTGCTTCCTAGCATCCTTTCATTTTCACATTACTGATTAGTCCTGATTGGACAACATTTGTTATACACGTGGATATATATATATAAGCTTCTTTTATAACACATGCCTTGCAGTACGGCGTACGAATTTTACCTGCTGTCGCTATTGCATGATCGTAAGAGGCGAATGAATAAGGGATCCTCTCGTCTTTCTAAACAAATGTCTCTTTCCAAATGTCTCCTTTGGCCCTACCTCACTGCTTGCCTTTAGTTGAGCGTTCGCCGCTGTGGGGAAGACTATGGGTTCTGTCCCCAGGTCGAGACATACCAGAGTCTTAAACAATGGTAGTCACTTCTCCCTGATTGACGTTCAGCATTATGGGAGTGGTCAGGATAATGTTACCGTGTAGGGTGTTCTGCTTGGGAGCTTTCGGTGGTAAGTAGAATAGCGTAAGGGTATAACAGCAAAAGCAATAGCGACATCATTCACAACAAGTACATCTAATAAAAATGGTATGTCTTTATTAAAACTTTTGTTTCTGTTACAGTATATCTTTGTGACTTTACTTACATATCAAACCTGTCCACTAGCATAGATAAATGTTAGGTTTATAAACGTAATTTATCCTATTATTTGCACACAAGCAGTTCAGTAAGACTTTTACACTTCTGAAGTCATCAGAATCTATAAAGCTAAATATTATACATGTATATTACCACACTTCATTTATAAGTTCACAAAATCTGTAGCAAAAAGGACAAAATTGTTTTTGGCGAACATCTCACTGCAATAACCTCTTCAAGCAGTTTTGTTTAATTCGTTGTCAAATAGGTTACGTCCAATTCTTGTACAGAAGGAAGGCTGTTTATCATATGTTTCCCATGTGCAGACAACAGTTTTGGTCGTTTGGAGAAGATAACTCTTTCGGCATTTGAGAACGGAAAACCAATTTTCACAGACTGCCTTCAAACTTGTGTTCGATAGGTATGGAAACAAATATACTAGATACAAATCGCAATTTATCTCATTAACAAATGAATATTAAATCATTTTCACTTATGATTATGATTACTTGTTTTCCATGCGGTATGTTGTCACTTTCCTCTAGGTGTGCTGAACTGATATGACTTGGAGTTTCTTCATTTGTAAATTAAGAAGAAGATGTTCACACTTTCGGTATACCTCGTAATTTCGTCTTTACACACGCATATTTAAACATCAATACTTGCTTGTCTATCTGTTGAGTCACTCCATCCGTCTAGTAACGTATGTTCACGTCCTACAAAGGATCAATATGTAACTTAGTTATCAACTTGTAACTTAGTGTTCAAATTGTAACTTCGGGATCAACTTGTAAATTTGTATAAAACATTGGGAGATAACGTCAATAGATAACACTATTTTAAATTGTCGGAACAACTAAAAATCAATGCATAATATCATTTTTCATAAAACATAAATTCTGTTTTAAATTTTGATAAAATATTTTCCAATAAAAACATTCAAAAAAATCTGAATAAGGTATATATATTTTTGTTACATTTTAAGAAATTACAAAAAAATGTCTAATTGTGCACAAAACAAAAATCCTATGTTATCATAATCACGGGTTTTTCCATATCATCTGTATGTTATTTATAGATATGATATGAATGTAAATATATACTATCTATTTATTACCTTTATGCTGAATCTTTGTTTTGTAAGTTCGGTATACACACGTGGTGATAATAGCTGTTGCTATGGTAGCAACAATCGTGACAACTCCAGCCACGACCAGAAAACGTGGTTTGTTGGATTCTTGAACGGGTGTACGTATTGGTTTTTTGGTTACAACTTCCAGTTTTTTTGTCTTCTTCCTGTCTATTGTGTATCTAATATAGTCTGAAAAACAATATTGGCAGCTTGTGATTGTCGAAATTATATATGGATTGATTCATATGGAACAAGAATTGATGTTATGCGAGTTATGTTCTCAGCAATCAAATGGTGGAAGTAATTAAATGTTATCATACACTCTTGTTTTCAGTAATTTGTTTCATACTTTAATTTAAATGTATTGAAACTGCGTATATCATTTTCCTGGCTAATATACTGTTGTTAGAGGTATCGTCCTTTATACTAAATGAGTGATTACGAATTTATAAAATTATATTGAATATTAATATATTACCAATTAGTATAAATTTTTTTCAGGAACTTTATATTGATTTTTATATTCTTCTCATTATTTTTTTTTTTTGCAGTTTGAAATAGCAGTATGATACATTTAGTTCATTTTCAAGATTTTCGAGAACTTTGTTTTAATGGTCATACATTAGAACATTCTGTATTCTATACCGACCTGTTTTTTTCCCCTTACAGATGTCGCACATACGACAAAAGGGGATTACCTGCAAAGTCAGAAAAATAAGCAGTGTCAGATATAAATGGTATTGCTTCACAATGCATATAATAATGTCTTTATAAATATGAATAATATACCATAACACATTTCCTTTGAAAGGATGACAGACACTGTTTCAATGCACTAAACTTGTGATTCTTCCGGTATGACAGGAACCTTTAATATTTGTTTTAAAAAGAAAAAAATATATTAAAGGACATAACAAACGTAACAGAGATAAGGAAAACTTACAATTTCCTTTGTTCTGAATGAAAATAATCAGACGGATTGAATAAAGGCTCAAAACTTCAAAACAAAAATAGGTTATGAAACTTCAATTAATACAATGGGGCAAGGACCCTTAAGTTTGGCAAATTAAAGAAAATATTGTTTCCCCTTGTGTAAGGAAGATTGGTCCAATTTGAATGGAATTGTATTAATAAGAATACTAAGAATATTAATTCTTAAAAAGCTACAAACAATCCACAACTTTTTTAAACAAGACATCAATATAATTTCAATTTTCTGGAATATAAATTACTTACTTCCAAACTTGTGTCTCTCACCATAGAAATCGTTGTAAAACAGCCTTTCTGTGAATATAAGCAAACAGCATACCGTTTACGTTCTTATACAAATAGAAATAGCTATTCAAATATTAAAAAAATAAGTACACAAATATTTTTCAATTAATACTTTTAGTGAAAAGTCAGTAGAACAAACATATTCTCCTATGGTAACAAAAATATATTGCAATAACGGTATTTGGTAAAGTTATTTCAATGAGCATAAACTCAAATCAATTTACGAAAACATGTATCGTTTACTCGTCTCAAAAGGTGTAAATAGATAGTGTTTTTATCATTTTTTTATAATAAATTTGACGATTTTCTGTAAGAGGAAGACGTGTTTGACTTACATTTATCTGACATGGTAAGTCTTTAAAATCTAACATCTTCGAGTATGATTTGTAAATGCCGATTCTGAATACCATGGTACTTTCGTATGGAATGACCTGAAAACCTCCAGGATTTTCCATTGGCGATTCCCAGCAAAGTTTATTGAAGGATATATCTACATGTAAATCGTTCCCAGTCCGAGTGATATTGACATTCCAGCAGTCGCAAAACTGTGGTATCGGTATTTTATCTGTAAAAAAAAAAAATATTATTGTAACAGGAGTGGGAAAATGCACGGCCAGACCGAGGTTCGAGTCCAGGACTTTCCGAACTCTAGACGGACGCTCAACCAATTGAGCTATATGGTCACCGACGATCGATTCGGTCTATATATATACCTGTGCATATATAGAAGTTACACAACGAGTTTTTGTTGGATATGAAATGAATTTCACTCGAGTTAACTACTTTTTGAAAGTTACAAACAGTTTTGTAACTTTTAAAAATAAAGAACGAGAGTGGAATAAATTCTATATCCAATAATCACGAGTCATTTGACTTGTTTCTACCGCAATCCCAGGACTTAACTGGAGAGAATCACGGACTACGACATGCAAAAAAACGTACCATCTCGTATATATTCCTGTCAAGTGGTGACGACGTCAACAATCGATGACGTCGTAAACAATCAGCAGGTGACGTTGTTCCGGCCAAAGTTCATCATGTCAGCTAATCAATATGCGTTTAGAGTGGTTTCCACGTGTGGTATTAACAAAATGTTATTCAACAGTTGTAATGATTATTTGATACCCTGAGAGTTGAATAATACCCACCTATTGTGATTTAAAGATGACTAAAAACTAATTAAACTGCATCCTATCTTTCAAGTGTTTTATATGCAATATGTCCAATGACCCTAACTGTTGATAGGACGTAATAACACTCCTCAACTATAGGTTAAAATATACTTACCAAAATGCCCTGTATCGCCATAACCTATAACTGTTAACAGAACCGTCCAGACACTGATCAGAAACATTCTGTATTATATACAACTACTTTCGATGCGACCTTTAACACAAGCAATAGCAGTTGCCGATTCAGATACGTGCTAAGCTATGGTGATATACTTTACTATTTTAGCAAGACTCAAACAGGAACTAGTTTAGCAAGGATCAAACAGGAACATAAACGCCCATTGGACAGTGTTTGTTTTGGTTACCTGCCAGTAATTGGCGTGCGCTTATAATTAATCAGTTGTTTAAAAATGGACGCATGAGCTGTTAAATGAACCGTGACGTCTTTCTCTGAACAGCATGATTTGGAGATTTCTTGGTAAATTGACCGTTATTGCACCGGAACACGTAAATTCAAACGATGTACATCAATCAGGGATATATTCTGATTTTCGGTTATATATAGCCTTCGGACGGAAATAGAAACCAATGTGTCAATTAGAAAAGTATAAACAACACTATTCTAAAACGGAATATGGTCACCCTGTCATTATTTCGCCCTCTCAAGAAACGATTTGAACTCCCCCTGTTTTGGATTCCCCCTCTCAAATGTAGAAAACTATGATTATTTACATGTAATGTCATTGTGGTGTGGTTGTATAAAATATGACAAAGATTCTGTTCACTTTCAGTGTAATATACTCGGTGTCCCTAAGTCGGGATAGTAAAAAAACCAGGCTTCGTTATCTTGGCGACTTAATGACTCTATACATCTATAGCTAGATCTCGCGATCTAATGGAGTTTGACAGGTGTGGAGAACGCAATCAGCATGCAGGGCAGGTGCTGATGTTAATACAATTCTGTGAATTGTATTCACGTCTATGTCCATGTCACGTCTGGCTGGTTCGGCCACATTCCACAGGACAAGTACACTGACAGATTCACGTAAACAACAAGTGACACATACACAGGAACAACACGTACACAATACATCTATACATACAGGTACACATGTACTCACTATATAGTACCTGGGTTACATACACCCCCCCCCCCCCCCCCCCCCCCTTGGGGAAAATGTGTCCCACATTTATAGTAATTATTTTTTATAAATAATTAAGTATTTATTATAATTAATTATCAACTTACATCAATAACGGTATAAACCTTAAAACCGCTACAACAAATCAGCGTTTCAGGTGGCTACCTATAAAAGCAACAAACCATTGTGCATACAAAAGTCTGGATATAAAACAAAGTAATTAAATTATAAAGCAATATCACTGCAAACCAAGAAAGGCATTTTGATTAGATACATAGTAAAACCTTATCATGTATCAGCAGTGAATCAACATGAATCAGCTGGCATAAATGTCACAGCTCTAATGTCCAAGCTGAAATTTAAATTAAGCTCTGGAATGCCTTAATTTCATTACAAAAGTAAAAATGGTTGATTCAGGAAACACCAGAAGTTTACCTGGATTTATAATATGATGGTGTCCTCCATGCAACACTATCACATCTCGCGAAGAGTGTCTAGTCACTTTACTTTTGATACAAGGTTTCACTATATAGAGTTACAACCATAACATTTCATATCTACATGGATACTACACAACATTTAAAACTGACAACTAGTTTAAGATATCCTGAATACATATTTACACAAAGATCTCATCCCTGGGTCCCTCGCTAGCCAGCTGTAGCATTACCCAGTCTCCATATCTATCTGGGGGTTTACGGATTCTTTCCGAACGGAATTTCTTATCCAAATCCAGACATCTCTCCGATTCTAGTCTCGGAGCTACAATCCTCCCTATGGGATAATGGAGACACAGTTCTAGGTATATCAACAGCTCGGGATACCGACCCTGAGCTCCTGGTACTTTCCCTTGTACTAGAGGGGATATGAGATAAGGGAGATAATACAATGTACCTATCTACGTCTCTGTGGAATCACGTATCGCCCATTTCCCTCTGAGTTACTCGAATCTGAATCAGAGTCAGTATGTGTACCTGGCTCAGAGTCAGTATGTGTACCTGGCTCAGAGTCAGTATCTGTACCTGGCTCAGAGTCAGTATCTGTACCTGGCTCAGACAATTTTCCAGACCGAGTTACATAAGCTGTGGGAGCTTTGTAGCTCACCTTATCCACTGCATCAGTAGGGAGTGCAGTGAATGGCAACAGCATGTTCCGGTTCAAAGTACGGAGTGGGCCAGTTCCCTTCTCACAACGCACCTTATAGACAGGAATCCCTGAATTTGTTATGCTTACCACCCTATATGGATCATGCTCCCATCTGTCTGCTAGTTTATGTTTCCCTTGGAAACCTACTTTTCTAACTAGCACCAGATCCCCTACCTATACTGTACACTCTCTAACCTTGGTATCATACCTAGCCTTGTCAGCCTTTCTACTGGATTCCATAGCTTACATAGTTCCCTTATAAACTTACTCTCGAAGTTACGACCCTGGTCGCTGTGAAGCTTCTCTGGAAACCCATAATGAACAATGTAGTTCTCATACAAAGCTTTAGCAGTGGTATAGGCAGACTGATTACGACATGGCACTGCCTGCGCATATCGTGTGAAATGGTCAACAATAACCAGTATATTTCCATGTCCAACTTTTGATTCCTCCAAACTAAGGAAATCAATACATACCAACTCAAGTGGTCGAGTTGTAAGTATCGGAACTTGGCCTCTCTTCCATTGTTGGGCGAAAATGGCGAACATTAATTGGGGGTTTAAAGGATATAACAGCCTCAAAGGGCATATGGCATGATGCTGGGTCTCCAGACTGTTGGGAAAACAAGAAAATGAAAGGACAGATCGTGCTCTCATAGCAGCTCTTTTGCTACCACCTGTTGATTTTAAAATTATTGTAATCCACATATATCAAAGTTTATTGGATCACATCATGAGTTGACAATAAGTTAAATTCTGTTAAATAATATGTAATCGTTGATTTGTGTGTGCTCTAATCACAGAAAATGCCGCCGAGATTACCCGTTTTCGCATAGATTATTTATACAAAACTCATTCTTATTTGCATTTTCAGTTAAACACTTCTTGTTAGTTTGCGTTGACCTTCATTTTTTTTAAATATAACATGAATTAAATCTCTGTACAAAACAATAAGTGTCAATACCAGTCATACTATTTAAAGGATGTTTAATCCAGGGGATATCATTCATCAGAGCCACTTTTTAGTATTTAGGTTTACATTTGTTATTTCCATTTCATGTTTGAAATATACCATCGGAACAGCTCTTAGTTTCATCACATCGCATTTGACGCATTGCAGCATTGGAATATATGAAGTCATGACATTGTTCAGCTATTGTGAGGTCTCGTCGCGTGAAACAGAGTTTAAGACAAAACAGCTGTATGGTGCAGTTTAATTCATTTTTTCGGCATGCTGTACCTATTACTAAATTTAAAGGTGCAGCGCATGTGTGTGTTACGTCATATTTAAGATAGACATTTCTTACATCCTTTTCTTAACATTGACGACTGTATCTTATACATGCGAAAATGAAAAAGAAATATGTCTTCCTCAATTGTTGACAAGATTATCTTATATCTATTGTTTTATTTTATTTTTCCATTTTCTGTCTTCATATCTTTACTGCATATTCTATCGAAGCAACGAGGTCAACGCGGTAAGCTACTTTAATCGGTCTTTGAAGGCTCTTTCAAAACAGGCAACAAAAATGCACTGTGTTCATAACACCTAGTCACAGATACACTCTGTCACAATGAGTATATTCACTGCAAAATTATCCCCTCCATCGCCTTTCATCCAAAAATCACACTTGTTCGCTTAGCAACGTCGTTATTAAAAGCTTTTCGGTAGCTTAATTTTGACAGTTGTAAACGATGTTAGTTTTTATCCGTTCGTCCTTCGGTCCAGACATACATATTCTAACTTAGCATACTCAAAAATGTCGCACTGAACATGCCAATTAAATACATGTAGCTGGATGTATGCCTCAGAAATTCCTCTGCTTGATCTTCTCTATAGGAAAACATTACGCAAAGTATAGATAAAGTATTTCATTAACTTTAGGATCGCTGTTGAAATCGGCCGGGCCTGGAGTTTACGACGATTGATTTTTATGTATAAGCTGTAGTGATCTTTGAATTTTGTCTCTGTTGACCCAGTATTTTGTGACCGTTATTAGAACTTCCGTCATCAAACAAATAAGCAAAACGTGTTTGTCTCTTTAAGTTTATCGTTATCAAAAATAGTATAGGCCGCAGGCAACTGATATGACTGTGCTTTCCAAGAGACACATTTAAAATGCTAGATGTATTTATGAACTATAACGGGAATCTTCAAGAGCATTGCATACCAATGAGTGTTATTTTTTCTAAGGCAACTTCCTATTCCTTTTTTGTCCATTTTTTGCTTCTCAAAAGGATTGATAATGCCTCTAGACTTCATATCGCTTTCCCGTTTGGTTCAATCCTAATTAGACAGGAATGGTAACACGCGAGTTTAATATATTGCAATTAAAGGTTTTTAAGCAATCAGTGCTAAACCTCATGTTTAACGATATCCAACGTGGAACACTAAAGTACATAACAAATTTAAAACTCACTATTTGTCTTCTCTCACCTGCGCAAAATTGTAGCATGTTGACGACCGACAAAGTGCCTTCCCGCTAAGGTTCTTGTAATGTATTACAACAACATCAGCAGCAACAAATGAAATGTGTCTAATAAAAATGCTACACTTTTATTCAAACTTCTGCTTTTTTGTCTCTTTATGATGGTTATAACTAATACTTACATATCAAACACGAAGGCAAAACGTAGCCCAATGCGAAGTAAATATATGTTTGAAGTATGTATTTAAGGATTAACCTTTGATTTTGTTTAGTTTATGAGATCATAAATCCAATGGAGCACGCGGTAAATTGCGTAAACGCGAAGCGTTTACGTTAAATTTACCGATTGCTCCATTGGATTTATGATCTCATAAACTAAACAAAATCAAAGGTTAATCCTTATATTTACAGTATTTTTCTGTAAATGAGTCATAAATTTTCTGTTCAATTTAGCCCCATCTGCGGACATATATTTCATTTCAAAACTTACAAACGTGAAAGCGGTTCAATAAATGTAACAGCATGAAGTTTGCACAAGCCGTAGCTAGGTCCACCCATGTCAAATGACGTCATACAATTGTGATTCGAACGGGATAATTTGCATAGCTCCGCCAACATGTATTGTTGTCGACGTCATAGAATTTATGCACGTTCTCAAGTATAGTTATTGGAAAATAACTCTAGTTTGCAGTGCAATGGTTATCGAGTGAATGTCAGCGTAGACTGTAAATATATAGAAATATACATGAGTATAGATAAATATGAAGTTTGTAAACACCAAAAGTTCACTAGGACTTTCACCTCTTCAAAACGTCACCAGAAGACAAATATGCGCTAGAAAAACTGCTTACATTTCATTTCCCAAAATATGTTTTCAAGGATATAACAATAGCAGTATACAATAAATCATACAGATTTTTTTTATAAGTATAACGCTACTACAGTGTAACAGTGAGGGGAGAAAGATTCAAGTTTAAAATCGTCTTTATATCTTATTATTTCCACGAGTATTTGTTATTTTAATAATCAAAAATACATAATAATAAAATTGTATTGTTATAAATTGAATTTGAACCATAAAATAAATATGAAAATAAATAACGAAAAATTTACAACACCACGCCAATGTCATTCTATCAGTGTTTGAGCTATGTGATTCGGCAAAATCAACATGAAAAAAACGTTGTTAAGCAAGTTAGCATAATCAAACGAAATGTGACTGCACGAAAAATATATCATGCATAGTGTGATTCGCCATTTTGAAACGTTATATGTGTATACTGTTATATAAATTAGATTTTGAAAGACCGCGTAGCTAAAAGAGAAACTTTGATCAGTGTCTTCACTTGCTATTCGCATAACGACATAGATCTCGCTTCAGGTTCATTTCCGACAGCCATTGGTTGCATATTATGACTTACAAGCGACATAATTCGCATTTTCCGTGATTCGGACTCACTGATGACGTCAGACAAAACTAAATCCAAAAGCTGTTTGAAGTGGATGTCATTTTGGTCCAAAGAGTCAATACTGACTATATACTTGTCTGTTTTCCTCACGCATTTCAAATGGTCTTCATGTTAATCTGTATGTTGTCCTAGTTTTATCAATTTCGAGCTAGGTTTATGCTTTGTAAACGTGGCTTTTTGTTACATTAAGTAAGTAGAAGGGGAAACGAATTATGTAACTGACTTTTTTCTATTTTTACTTCAGTTGTGATTTTGAATCTCACTCTTAACAAAAACAAATACCGAATCAAACGATGTGTATGTTAGTTCGTGGTTTAATATCTTAATCAATAAAACTAGATCTAATATGAACAACTTCATTAGACAAATGTTATCAGGAAGATCTATTTTTTTCCATAACCTTTTAATCATTTGTTCAATAATTGTTGCATCATTGAATCAATCCAGATAAAATGATATCTGCTTTTGTCACAGCATACGCCTATTAAAACCTGAATACCTGTTTGTTCATCGTTTGTGTCGCTCCCTCTTTCCAGCAACAGGTTTTCATATCCTGGAAATAACGAATTTTAACTTGGTGACCAATTTGCAACTTGGAAACGAATTTGCAACTTGGTGGAGGTAATGAATTTGTCACTTGGTAATGAATTTGTAACTTGGTGACGAATTTGCAACTTGGTGAGGAATTTGTTACTTGGTAATGAATTTGTAACTTGGTAACGAATTTGTATCTAGATATCAAACATTGGAAGAACTGTCAATATATAAATTGTTCTTCTTGTTGAACAACTAGCCATAATTATTTCACCTAATGCATCAACTTCAATTAAAATCATTTCCATTTAATCTTTTATGAAATTTTGATATTATATTTTATTAAATTAAAAATGTATAATACAATGTACATAAAGCAAATAGCGATGTCATCATATTCACAATATTTCTGTCATACAAGATCACGTAACACACATATTCTGCACCTCTTAAATTTAGTAATAGATACAGTATGCCGAAAAATGAACTAAACGAACATTGGAACAACGAAAAATGAACTGTTTCGTCCTCCTAGGACTCTTCAGTAATGCTAGGGGCCAAAGGGTAGGAATCCAAAATTTCTAAACTTATGTAGAAAAGAAGGGTCAGGTGCGTAAAACCCCTTTAATTTATTAATTTAGAAGTAACATTAAACTAGTTCTGTATAATTTCAAATCGTGTACTACGAAAATGTGTATATTAAGTACCGTGCCACTACTCAAATGAGATTAACTGTGGCTATGGAGGCACCAGCAAACCTCGGGGACTAAAAAATCGACCAGCAGAGTAAAGCTGTAAATAAGCTGTAAATATCCCTTTGTAGATAAGTGAAAAGCTAAATACCTCTATGCTGAATCCTGATTTTGCTGATATAGCATACCAACATGACGATAATAACAGTTGCTATGGTAGCAATAACCGTGACAACTCCAGCCATGGCCAGAACACGTGAGTGATAGGATTCTTTAACGGGTCGACCCAAACCCCATTGGTTTGATAGTTACAACTTCCTTTGTGTGGTTGTTCTTCTTCTGGTGTTCTATGTAACTAAAATAGTCTGAAAAACAATGCACGCAGCTTGTGATTGTCGGAACGCAAATATTAATGAATACATATATGTAACATGAATTCATGTAAAGCATGGTTATTTTCTCTAGCAGTGAAAGGCTTGAATTAATACGTTCATATACTCATACATACTTATAGCAATTGTTTTTGTATTTGGATTTAATGTAAATGTAAGGAAACCATGCCTTTACTGTTATTTGGGTATTTATTCAGTCTTGAATCAGAGTTATCGTTCCTAACGGTAAGTTAGTGGGAGGACGAAAGCTTCCCAGTATTTTTATAGAAAAATTAAAAGCCTGTTTAATATAGTTATGTCGGCTATTGGTAAAGAAATAATCGGGGTTGTTTTCTTGTTAAAATATTTTTTTTATAATTATATTCATCGCTGTTTTTTATCACAATTAAAATGTTTAGTTTGTAAATGGTTACATACTAGAACCTGTATTCTACTGACCTGTTATCCTGCCCATACAACTGTCGCAATTATTACAAGAAGGACTAATCTGCAATCAGAAAAACAAGCAGTGTCAGATTTCATGTAAATACTGTTGATTCATGCATTGTAAAACTAAAGACTATAATACATTTCATATTTTTAAAAATGACCATACTGCTGGAAACACTGACTCTATGCACTGGAAACTATTTTGCAGGCGTGACCAGAGCCATGAACATTCCTTCTAATAACAAAACGTGTATCATATAGGACTTTCATAAAACATATAAGAGACGGAAATCTTAAAGAAACTAGTGTTCTGACCCCGGTTTCATCAACGTTCCTTTACTTAAGGAAACTCCTTAACTTAAAAATCTCCATAGGAAAGCATTACAGAATTTAAGGGGATAATCATAAGTTAAGGTGCTTTCCTTAAATTCTGTAATGCTTTCCTATGCAGATTTTTAAGTTAAGGAGTTTCCTAAAGTTAAGGAACGTTGATGAAATCAGGGCCTGATTGGCCCAAGTCTCGAACTTTCAAAAAGGAAATATAGAAAAAACTGTATTTACAAATTAATAACGTGTTACATGGATCTTTTTGGCAGATTAAACAAAATATAGATTTCCCTTGTTTAAGGTAGACGGGTGGAATTAAAATTAACTTGTAACAATAAGATGGGTGGATAACAATTGAATGTAAAATTAGTGTGCTTACATGTATACTATTATTATTTTCTCATGAAATGCTTATTTAAAGGATTTCTTGATTTTTTTTAAATTCGAGGCTGCGCTATATAAATAAGACATCAATATTCTTTTCTAAAACATAAATCACTTACTTCCAAACTTGTGCCTCTCACCATGGAAATATTTGTATGACAGCCTCTCTGTAAATATATACCAAACATCGTATTTTTTACGTACTAATACAAATATTTGTATAACAGCCTCTCTGTAAATATATACCAAACATCATACTGTTAACGTACTGATACAAATAGAAATAGCTATTTGGAAAATCAAAAGTAAATACCCGTATATTTCTCAACATTTACTATTGTTTTAGTGACAAAAGCAATTGGAAGTAGCCATATTCTCCTTTGTTATTACATTTGCAAGTACGTGTACGCAAAGTACTTGTACATAGTAGACCAATGACGAATCCGATAAAATCATGTTGCTTATTCATTTACTCGGCTTCCAGATTTTGATCTAAATGCGGTTGATATGTCCATATATGTAGGTATACAGAAATTACAAATGAAACTTGTTTTCATAACTGAAAAGAAATCACAGAAGTACCGAGGAAAATGTATCCGATGACGTTTGATCAAGTATAAGAGAATACGACCAGGTGTCACAGAAGGGTAAGCGTCTTTCGCTTCATCGACAACACCTGCCTTGTCAATCTAGACCACACCCAAATCATGCTTTTCATACGCTTGTGAATCTAAAAAATACACCAATTTCCTGGAAAGAAATACATACTTGACTTACATTTAGCTGGCACGGTAAGTCTTTATAAGCAATCAGCTTCCAATGGGATGTGTAAATGCCAATCCTGAATACCATGGTTGTATGGTACGTGATGATTTGAAAACCTACAGGATTGTTCAATGGTTTTTCCCAGCAAAGTCTATCGAAGTATATATCTACTTTTAAATCGTTGCCACTCCGAGTTATAGTGTCATTCCAACAATTGGAAAACTGCATCAACGGTATTCCATCTGTTAAAAAATATGCATGGATATCAACAATATCGGATTTGTTAAAAATATACAAAATTATAACATGTACACTGTAACATTACTCCATCTTATAACAATTATGTAAAATTGCAAAAGGTCTCAACATTACCCACCCGTTAAAAACTCACCTATTTTACCAATGCCTTGAGTAGGAGCAATAATTAAATATCCATTAAAAGTGATAATCTATTAATGAAAGGGGCCTCTTAACAGCCATGCTGCACACATGTATGCATTCGTTTTATCGGAATACTTTTTTTATAACGAATGTTTTCTGTATCTTGTTTTATCCATAAAATAACAATGAGGATTTGATATATCGAATTTAAATTAAAATATCCCGTTAAAATTCGTATTAGTTATAATAATTTTAAAGATATCCTTTAATTTATTCAAAATATTTTTATATGCAGCCCATCTTCAGAGCCGATCCCCATCCGACATTTGAACAAACAGGATTTTTTGTGCCATCTTATCATGTCCAAATTCTTTTTTTTTAATTACCAATAATGTCCTCTGTCTTTCGTAATTGCTAGAAAGGAAATGTGATCATTTTACTTAATACTGTATTGTAGTTTTATCACAATAAATATACTTACTGAAGGGTCTTGTGTCGCCACCAACATAAAATATGAATAGAAACATCCATAAACCAATCAGAAACATTCTGTAAATAAAACAATAACAGGCGATTAATATGTGTGCATCTTAACCGCAAGGAATATCAGTGGCCCGTTCAAGTAAGACATAAGCTCTGGTGATATACATTAAATCTTAAACATTTAGCATGGATCAAACAGTAACGGTAACGCATTTGGTGACCCGGCAGTCATTTTTGTGTACGCTAATGTCAATGATATATTTTAACAATCGATATAGACCTGTTAAGTCATCCGTGACGGCAATTTTGTCAGCAACTATGTATTCAACCAAACACGCTTAAAGCATAACGCTACAAGGTTTTGATCAATTTGATAAGTGGATAACTTTTCGATAAATGTATGATTGGTTGTAATAGAACAATATATGTAACTTATTGGGATCACACAGTCTTCGAAAACTTTAATATACGTACTTCAATCGTCAGACATTTAATTTTGACACAAGCAGTAACTACGTAATTACAATCACACACCTGACTTCAATCACACACCTGACTTCAATCATACACCTGACTTCAATCATACACCTGACTTCAATCATACACCTGACTTCAATCATACACCTGACTTCAATCATACACCTGACTTCAATCACACAACAGACTTCAATCATACACCTGGCTTCAATCACACACCTGACTTCAATCATACACCTGAGTTCAATAATACACTTGACTTCAATCATACACCCGAATTCAATCATACACCTAACTTCAATCATACACCTGACTTCAATCATACACCTAACTTCAATCATACACCTGACTTCAATCATACACCTGACTTCAATCACACAACAGACTTCAATCATACACCTGGCTTCAATCACACACCTGACTTCAATCATACACCTGAGTTCAATAATACACTTGACTTCAATCATACACCCGAATTCAATCATACACCTAACTTCAATCATACACCTGACTTCAATCATACACCTAACTTCAATCATACACCTGACTTCAATCATACACCTGATTTCAATCATACTCCTGACTTCAAACATACACCTGACTATAAACATACACCTGACGTCAATCATACACCTAACTTCAATCATACACCTGACTTCAATCATACACCTGACTTCAATCATACACCTGACTTCAATCATACACCTGACTATAAACATACACCTGACTTCAATCATACATTCGAATTCAATCATACACCCGAATTCAATCATACACCCGAATTCAATCATACACCTAACTTCAATCATACACCTGACTTCAATCAAACACCTGACTTCAATCATACACCTGACTTCAATCATACACCTGACTTCAATAATACACCTGACTTCAATCATACACCTGACTTCGATCAAACACCTGACTTCAATCAAACACCTGACTTCAATCACACACCTGTATTCAATCACACACCTGTCTTCAATCATACTCCTGACTACAATCATACACCTGACTTCAATCACACACCTGACGTCAATCATACACCTAACTTCAATCATACACCTGACTTCAATCATACGCCTGACTTCAATCATACACCTGACTTCAATCATACACCTGACTTCAATCATACACTTGACTTCAATCATACATCTGACTTTAATCATACACCTGACATCAATCATACACCTGACTTCAATCATACATCTGACTTCAATCATACACCTGACATCAATCATACACCTGACATCAATCATACACCTGACTTCAATCATACACTTGACTTCAATCATACATCTGACTTTAATCATACACCTGACATCAATCATACACCTGACTTCAATCAAACACCTGACTTCAATCACACACCTGTATTCAATCACACACCTGTCTTCAATCATACTCCTGACTACAATCATACACCTGACTTCAATCACACACCTGACGTCAATCATACACCTAACTTCAATCATACACCTGACTTCAATCATACGCCTGACTTCAATCATACACCTGACTTCAATCATACACCTGACTTCAATCATACACTTGACTTCAATCATACATCTGACTTTAATCATACACCTGACATCAATCATACACCTGACTTCAATCACACACCTGACTTCAAGTAGACTAGTAGTTTGTTCATACACACTATTATCACAAAGAACTCAGCCATGTCTTCGCTCAACTGTTTATGTGATTTGGGTTTTGTCTAATATTTTTGATACTTTGAGATTTATTTACTGCATACTCATAGTTCAATGGCTGTTATTTATAAATAAATCATTTCTCGTGCTTAGTGTTATTGGAGGACAAGGTAAAACTATGATGTTTATGAAATAGTTCCTTCAAACATATTTCACAGTATAGTAATAGGCTGCTTACCAAAATGAATCGAAAATAAATTTGATTTCCGTTTTCATTCTCACCATTTCGGAAAACTTGGTTTTATTCTCTCGTATATTTCAAGGGTCTGTGCGTAAATATATCTTTGTCTTTAGTTTAAACGATTTTGAGTTCATATTATGGTTTTGTTGTTGTTTTTAGTATTCCCTGATTAGTTTAATGTCTAATTGAGGGTTAAATAATATATGAGCTAAGATGAGCTGTGTTGGTATGTATCTTTTATTTGATGAAATAAATATTGTAAAAAGATGTATCGGTTAATATACGTTTTCTCTGGGTCAATATCGGGGTTTGAAACGATGAATAATAATTGCATCTGTCACCGACATTTTATTTAATTTCATCGTTATGCTGATTAGATCTAGGTCGTTAGTGACAGCGAAAACAATTATGTATGGTAAATACCCCGGGAAAATTACCAGTCATACAATACAATTGACATTAACAGAAAGAATATGTCAAACATTGTTTTCATTTATTTATTTATTGTTTATTGCAACCAACATTTAAAGGCGAAAGTTCAAATATGATATTTATCATATGTGACCTATTACAGTTGCCGAGGCGTTGTGTGGTGCTTTCAAATAAAAACAACTTCCTAATTAGCAACAAAACATTATGGAGAACTATTCATTTGAATGCTGTAATCACATAAAATCAAACTCACATAAAACTGTTATGCAGCTTAAATATTTGGTGTACTATAGCATAAACAGTCTAAACTTGACGTGTGTGAAATACGATCTGATCACAGGGACCTGAGGATTTGTTACATTTGAATAGTGGCACGGTACATAATATACACATTTTCGTAGAACACGATTTGAAATTATACAGAACTAGTTTAATTTTACTTCTAAATTCATAAATTAAAGGGGTTTTATGCACCTTACCCTTCTGCTTCTACATTAGTTTAGAAATTTTGGATTCCTACCTTTTGGCCCCTAGCATCACTGAAGAGTCCTAGGAGGACAAAAACAGCTTTATGTTGTAGTTTAATTCATTTTTTCGGCATACTGTATCTATTACTAAATCTTAGAGGTGCAGCATATGTGTGTGTTAAGTCATCTTACAGCTAGTTTTTGGACCTAAACTAGGGTGTTTAGAGTAATTGTACACTTTTTCGATAAAAATGTCTCTCAAAGGTGATTAAGGCTAAAAGACGGAAAGCTGTCGAGCATCAAAAATCACATTTCTAGTTGAGGTACGGAAGAACGCTTGGTACTGTTGGAATGATGGATAGGATAATTTTTATCAAATTAATAAGAAATAATCTCGATTCCCTCCCGAAACACGCAAAATATCCGCATCCAATGACAGCGAAAGGCCCGCGTGTGCAGTGACGTCAAAACTCATTTACTTTGCAAAAGTGGCACGATAGCCGACGAAAACTGTATTGAGACACAGACATTTTGCGACAAGTTAATATATTAATAAGACTAAGCGCCTCATTGTGAGATTGGTCGATGTATATTGGATATCGATGATTTACCTGGAGTTTGGTTTCACAATAACTTAACAAACGTCACCCATGATTAGATTTTGTATTTTGGCGCAATACGCAAATACATTTTTCATAATTGTATACTACTTCATTAATTGGTTAAGTTATTTATGCCAACCCATGATTTCAATGTATCCTCTGAAGTTTTAAGAAAACAGATGTGACTTCGTATTTATTCAATTAATATTGCATCTGAGTTGACAAAGTACTGTTACTTAACACACATAAATCGAAACTAGTCAAGGACTTAGCGTTATGATTGTTCCCACTCTCAAACATTACATATCTAACACTCTCATGTATTACTGGTTATAAGATAATCAATGCCTCTTACCTTGCCATATTGACAACATCGGATCTTCTTCAATCTCTGCAAACAAGATGGCATTGTCGTGCTCGTTATGGCAACTGCAGTGGCCAGTTGTTCAAAGGATGATAAGCTTAATCACTATTTAATGGCATTTTTAAAACTGAAATACTTCTGTCAATATACATGGTAAAATCGTACAATTTTGCATGTAAATTGACACTATTAGATTTTAATATCTGGACAGTTATAACTAGATTTGTTGTTTCATTGTAAAGTTACAGGATAATTAAAATTTGCGCTAATTACTGATTGATCTGATCACCTTTTGAACAACTGGGCCCTGAACGCAACGCTGGGAAATCCACAAATTCAAGGTGTACTAAACTATTCAACTATACAAGTCCGCTATATTGACTATGGGTTCGCTGGCTCTTTAAATAGTAGCACTGTAACAAGTACATACTGGGAAATGTTCACTGATCAGAACTTGTATAATAACCAGATACAATGTTTATTGTTTACACAGCTTGACTTGGAAAACGTAATATCAAATGATGCACCTGGATCAGTTATATGTTCTGATTTGCTGTTATATATAGCCTTCGTGACAAAAACCTAAACAAAAATGTGCCAATTAGAAAATAACTTACAATACCTTATAACATTGCCCAAAAATGCCATATTGCATCATTCTGGGTCTCCGGACAGAAGAGTATTTGATTCCCGCATAACTGGGTCTGGAGAGAGAAGATTATTGAAGTTTTAGCCAATTTGACACGTTTTAACCCTCCCCACTGTCAAGGGGGTCCGCCAGAGTAAAAAGAATCATCATCAAAGCGTCGTGATTATCGTGTCCTGATTATTATTCCAAACAAGTTTCCAACTGAAAATAAACAAAATATATCCAAAGGTGTCATTTTCCTATATAAACTATAGTAAACTTCACCCCCTCCCCAGGGGGGAACCTGAAAGCTGGGTAGGCTGAAATTCTAAATTTTGATGAAGCACCTTCAGACCTTTGAATTAGTAAATGTAATTTGATTCCAGCATATCTGGGTCTGCAGAAGAAGATTGTTGAAAGTTTAGCTTATTCGATCCTTTCGAGCCACTCCCCACCTTGGGTCGGACAGAGTCAAACTATTTTCAACATCTACCCGTCGTGTCCTGATTATCATTCCAACCAAGTTGCAATTATTTCCAACTTAAAATAAACCAAATATATCCAAAAGTGTCATTTTCCTAAATAAACTATAGTAAATTCACCCCCTCCCTAAGGGGGAATGTGAAGTCCGGGGGACGACATGAAATCCACAATTTTAATAAAGCATTATAAGACCATTCCACTTATGAAGAATAATTTGATTCCAGCATATCTGGGTTTAGAGATTTTTAACTATTTTGATCCTTTTTGTCCCCTTCCCCAGACGGCTAGGACACAATTTTGTGTGCATCTTTGGCTAGGGAACGTTCCTGCTAAATTTCGTTCAAATTGTTTGAAGGGTTTTTGAGAAGAAGTCGAAAATTAAAATTGTTTACAGAGGCACACCGCACAACGACAGACAAACGACGGTTAGAATAAGTCACTTGTCTCTTCGTCTGAGGTGACCAAAGACTGAGTATACAGTTCATATATAAAAACATTTCTGTTAGTTTCATCACATCGCCTTTGCCGCATTGTTGCGTTTGTTTGTTTTTGTTTTTTGTTTTTAACGTTTTATCGCTGTCTCTGCTAGTTGCTCAACCAACCCCTAATCAAAACCTTTTACTGCCATTCTTAGTACCAATTAAACAAGGTTTCCGTCTTTTTGTGGCGCTGCATACTCCAGAGCTGGAATTAACGGGATGTGGGTTTGAAAAACTCGAAAAATGTTTTGATCAATCTTGAGCACCCCTCCTAAAAATGTTTTTTTTTTCGATCAAAAATTTGATTTTTCTTTTCCAACGTATACACTTCCATACCTCATACAAATCTGAAAGAACTTCTTCGATCTCTCGTTATGAAGGCTTTCTTTTCCGAAAAAGGCGGACGACGTTACAAATATATGGTAGCGAGCTATCTTGGAACATACGTTGTGAAAAACACAACAAAAGTTCAGATGAAATATACTGATTCAGAAGCAGATATAGTACGAATGATTGAATTCCTGATGGACAATATTTAAGCAAACTGACGGCATACCTATGGTAACAAAATGTTCCCCTCTTAGCTGACTTATCTGGACAGGTAACAAAAACCTTGCGAACTAATTTTTTCATTTCATTTCAAATAGATCGACGATGTGTTGTCAATAAACAACAAAACGTTTTCTGACCACGTAGATCGTATATACCCTTCTTAACTTGAAACTAAGTTTACAACATACTCTTCTACATCAGCTGCTTACATCGATTGATCACAAAACTATGACCGAAATGGATAGCTAACTACATTGTATAAATGTGATGATTTCAATTTTCCTATCATGAACTTTCCATTTCTTGATAGTAACATCCCTGCTTCTCGAACCTAAGGGGTTTACATGTCACAGTTGATTCGTTATTCTAGGGCTTGGTCTAAATATTGAGATTTTTGTGATAGATGTCGACTGCTGCCAAGTAAACTTACAACACAGGGATTCCAGAAATGCAGGTTGATAAGAACTATAAGCAAATTTATGGTCGCCATCTTTGTCTCATTGAGAATTATTTTGTATCTTTGTGATAAATGAGGATTGATGTTTTTGATTATGTACATTAGTGTGTGTACCTCTTGTGATTGAGAATGATGACTCGGTTCTCTCTTTGACGACTTTGATATGCTTACTTGGATGTGACCAAGATTTACATGGCGGGTCCTATTGAAGAAGCAGAAGACGCTTACTCTATAGGAGCACCTGGTCTAATTTTTCGTTTGACCTCACGTAACCTCACGTAAAATGGGGTATAAGATAGCAATTGTCTCCATTCTTTTCTTACCATAGACAAATGCATCTTATGCATGCGGAAATAGGAGAAAAACATATCTTCCTTTAATTGTTGACATACTTTTTGTTTTATCTTATGTTTCCATATTCTGTCGGTAAATATTTACTGCATACTCAATCGAAACATCGAGGTCAATGCAGCAAGTAAACTGATTAAAATCATATCCTGATCTCCGCGCCGTTCCGTCAACCTTTCTCTGCTGCGTCAAGATCTGAGGACATTCCATAGGGGTCACGTTCCGATGACGATGTGTTTGCCAGGAGACACATTTAAAATGCTTTTTTTTTAAATGTATTTTTGAACTATAACGGGAATCTTCAAGATCATTGCTTATCAACGAGTGTTGTGTATTTTTTTCTAAGGCAACTTCCTATTCCTTTATTGTCCATTTTTTTGATTCTCAAAAAGATCGCTAATGCCTCTAGACTTCATATCGCTTTCACGTTTGGTTCAACTGGTGAATCCTACTTAGACAGGAATGGTAACACGCGAGTTAAATATATTGCAATTAAGGTTTTATTTCACACAATCAGTGCTAAACCTCATGTTTAATGATATCCAACGTGAAACACTAAAGTACACAACAAACTTAAAACTCACTATTTGTCTTCTCTCCCCTAACACATAAAACACGAGTTGCAAAATTCATGAAAACTGTAGCATGTTGACGACCGACAAAGTGCTTTCCCGCTAAGGATCTTGTAATGTATTACAACACCAGCAATGCATTACATCAGCAGCAGCAACAACAAATGAAGTCTAATATAAATGCTACACTTTTATTCAAACTTCTGGTTTTTGGCTCTTTATGATGGTTATAACTAATACTTACATATCAAAAACGAAGGCCAAACGTAGCCCGATGCGAAATAAATATAATTATGTTTGAATTATATATATAGAAATATACATTAGTATAGATAAATGCAAAGTTTACGTGCGTAATTTATACTAGTTTTAAAAACGAACAGTTCACTAGGACTTTCACCTTCATCAGCACAGAAGTCAAAAGTGCGCTAGAAAACTGCTTACATCTCATTTCCAAAAATATGATTACAAGGATATAACTATATCAGTACACAATAAATTATACAGAAATTAATGGAATAATAACGACTGACATATGCTTCTAGCATTTTCAACCTTACAGGGTTTATTTAGTTTATTTCCGAAGATCCATGTAAGGGACGAAAGCTGCAAGTTTTAAATCGGTCTTTATGTCTTATTATTTGCACGATTATTTGATATTTTTAATCACAAATGTGTATAATATAAGACAAAAATATGTTATGAAAATGAATAACGGAAAGATTTACAAAATCACGAATAGTAGATATATCAAAGACATCTTCAAAGTGCATGGACAATACTGTATAAAACATAATTTTTTGCAAATGTCATTCTATCAGTGTTTGAGCTATGTGATTCCGCAAAATCAATATGACAGAAAACGCTGTTAAGTAAAATATCATAAATCAACAACTTTTGTTAAAAGCTTGCCCGAAAAAAATCACTTGTGGTAACAAGTCATGCATAGCGTGATTCGCCAGTTTGAAACGTTACATGTGTATAATGTTATATAAATTAGATTTTGAAAGACCGCGTAGCTGAAAGAGAAACTTTGATATGTGTCTTTATTTGCTATTCGCATAACGACATAAATCTCTCTTCAAGTTCAATTCCGACACACATTGGTTGCATATTTTGACTTAAAAGCGACATAATTCGCATTTGCCGTGTTTCGGACTCACTGATGACGTCAGACAAAACTGAATCCAAAAGCTGTTTGAAGTGGATGTCATTTTGGTCCAAAGAGTCAATACTGAACACCTTGTACGAGTGTTTAGTAAATATGGTTCTAACCGTAGCCAGAACGTTTACATATTGTTTGAACTGCTTGAAATTCACGAAATACAAACAGGTATCATTTTCGTAATATCTTTCTTGTATTCTTTTCAAAAGTTTTCTTTCAGTATCTGTCCATTGCTTTTGTGAAACGTTTCCGTTCTGTGAACTTCCTTCCTGGCAGAGTTCACAAAATCTATCACAAAGGACAAGAATCAGTTTTGGCGAACAGCTCACTGAATCAATCCCTTCAAACAGATTTGTTGAATTCGTTGTCAAATAGTTTACGTCCAATTCTTGTGCAGAAGTAAGGATGCTGATCATATGTTGCACTTGTGCGTCCAAAGGGTTTTGTTCGGTCATCGGAGAAGATAAGTCCTCCGGCATATGAGGGTGGAAAACACCAATTTTCACAGGCTGCCTTCGCTGTTTTGGTTGGTCGGGTTGAACGGGAGGACTATAGGGTACGGAGACATCTATAACAAATAATTTAACAAATTTATACATCAAACTTCATCCTGGAAGGAAAATAAATTTGAACAAGCATGCATTCAGTATGATCACTTATAGACTGTATGGTTTCCTTGTTATTTTCAAGTTGTCAATGTGAGATAGGGATATGACTTTCACTTAGATTCGACCTAGATAAAGCAGAAGCCGCGTACTTGGTCTGTCTTCCTCACACATTTTAAATTGTCTCCGTATTAAGCTGAATGTTTGTTCATATTTTGCCATAGTTTTATCCATTTCGAGCTAGTATGATGCTTTGTTAACATGGTTTTCGTTACATTAAGCCAGAAGAAGGAATGCCGATTAATTCAACTGATTATTTTTCAATTTTTCTTTAGTTGTGCTTTTGATTTGTGTTTCTTAACAAAAATAAACACAGAAGAAGCAAATGATGTGTTCGTTAGATCGAAGTTTGAATTCTTCTTACTCGATAAAATAAGGCACAATAAGAACAAATAAATAGACAACAGTTATAAGGATCTATTTTCTATAATGTGTTTGCATAATCGTTTTAAAATGTGTTCCATAATTGTTGCATTGTTGAATCATTTAAGATAAAAAGCTATCTGCTTTTGTCATTGCATACGCCTATTAAAACCTGAATACCTGTTAGGTCATCGGTTGTGTCGCTGCCTCCTTCCAGTAACGTGTTTTCTGGAAATAACGAATTTGTAACTTGATCACGAATGTGCAACTTGGTAACGAATTTGTAACTTAGTGACGAATTTGCAACTTGTTGGTGAATTTGTAACTTGGTAACGAATTTGTAATTTGGAAACGAATTTGCAACTTGGTAACAAATTTGTAACTTGGTGGTGAATTTGTAACTTGGAAACAAATTTGTAACTTGGTGATGAATTCGATTTAACTTGATAACGAAGCTGTAACGGGATGAAGAATTTGTAACTTGGTAACGACATTGTAACTTGGTAACGACTTTGTAACTTGGTAACGACTTTGTAACTTGGTAACGAATTTGTTACTTGGTAACGAATTTTTTACTTGGTGACGAATTTGTTACTTGGTAACGAATTTGTTACTTGGTAACGACTTTGTAACTTGGTAACGAATTTGTTACTTGGTAACGAATTTGTTACTTGGTGACGAATTTGATGTAACTTGGTGACGAATTTGTAATTTGGTGACGAATTTGTAACTTGTTGGTGAATTTGTAACTTTGTAACGAATTTGTAATTTGATAACGAATTTGTAACTTGGTGGTGAATTTGTAACTTGGTAACAAATTTGTAACTTGGTAACAAATTTGTATCTTGGTGACGAATTTGATGTTACTTGATAACGAAGCTGTAACGGGATGAAGAATTTGGAACCTGGTGACGACTTTGTAACTTGGTTACGAATTTGTTACTTGGTGATGAATTCGATTTAACTTGGTAACGAATTTGTAACGTGGTGAAGAATTTGTAACTTGGTAACGAATTTGTATCTTGGTAACAAATTTGTAACTTGGTTACAAATTATTTGTAACTTGGTGTTGAACTCGGGTGGCGCAGTGGATAGCGCACTTGCCTTTCACCAAGGTTGCCGGGGTTTAATACCCCGACCGGAAGTGAAAAGGTATAGGGTCACATGCCCGACCACATGGGTTTTCTCCAGGTATTCGGGTTTCCTGCCACTATAAGACCCCTTAAGCACAAACATCCGGACAAACAAGAGTGATTTATATGGATAACTTGTTTCATGATTGTTTTAAATAATACATCAACTTCAATTCAAAATTATTTCAATTTAATCTTTTATAAAAAACTAAATCTGCAAACGATTCATATATTCTAATATTGTATTTTACTGTATCAACATTAAAACATATATAATACACATAGCAAAAAGCGATGTGATCATATAAACAATATTTTTGTCGTACAACCTGTATATTTCTTGAATATCCCATCTTTGTTGATAGGTAAAATGCTAATTACCTCTATGCTGAATCCTGATTTTGCTGATATGACATACCAACATGATGATAATAACTGTTGCTATGGTAGCAATAATCGTGACAACTCCAGCCATGACCAGAAAACGTGAGTGATAAGATTCTTTAACGGGTGGACTCATAGGTTGGATAGTTACAATTTCCTTTGTGTGGTTGTTCTTCTTGTGTTTTTTGTAACTGATATAGTCTGAAAAACAATGCACTCAGCTTGTGATTGTCGAAACGCTAATATGAAAGAATACTCATGGAACAAGAATTTACGTAATGTATAGTAATTTTCTTTAGCAGTGAAAGACTTGAACTACTATGGTCATATATTCACACACTCCTATAGCAATTTATTTTGCACTTGAATTTGATGTAAATGTAATGAAACCCTGCCTTTACTGCTATATATAGTGATAATTCAATTTCAGTTATCGTTCCTTCCGGTACGTGAGTGCGAGGACGAAACTTTACTAGCCATATTTGAAAGCATTATGGATTTAAATATCTCGGCCATATGTAGGAAATACTCATTTTCGAGATTGGAATGTATTTGTTTAGTAATTTATTTATCTCTTATTTTTAATCACATTTAAAATGTTCAGTTTATTGATATTTATATACTAGAACCTGTATTCTATACCGACCTGTTTTCTTCCCCATACAACCGTCGCAAGTTTTACAAAAAGGAATAATCTGCAAAGTCAGAGAAAAACAAGCAGTGTTAGATTTCATGTAAATACTGCTGAGTCTATATATGTATGATTTCTACACAAATATGAGTTATAGAATTGAAGACTATAATACATTTCATTTGTTTTAGAACTACCATACTGCTGTAAAACACTTTATCAATGCACACTGAAAACTATTTTGCAGACAAGACTAGAGCCTTGAACATCCATTCTTAACGAAAACAATACGTCTATCTTGTACAACTTTACATGTCAGCGACAAAAAACTGAGAAACTTGTGTTGTCACTAAATATTCCACTGAACCGGACCATGCTTCAAGCCTTCGAAACGGAAATATAGGAAGAAACTGTATTGACATATTAAAAGCGTGGAACAAAGCTCCTTAATTTTGGCAGATTAAACAAAATATTGATTTCTTGCTTAAGGTCGACTGGCCGATTTGAAATCAAATTGTAACAATGAGATGGGCATGTAACATTTTGAAATGCAAAATTAGTGTGTTTGTTATATTGTTACTCTCCCATGAAACGATCATATTATGAATATATTATTTTGAAATTCTTTAACCTAAATTACTTACCTCCAAACTTGTGTCTCTCACCATGGAAATAGATGTATAACAGCCTTTCTGTAAATATATACCAAACATCATACTGTTTACGTACTGATACACATATAAACAGTTATTTAGAAAATCTAATGTAAGTACCCGAACATTTCTCAATCACAATTTACTATTTGTTTATGAACAAAAACAATTGAAAGAAGACATTTCTCCTTTATTATAAAATTTGCAAGCAAAACATATAACTGCAAGCACAGTATATTGTACATTTTACACCAATGACGCATCATATTTAACCACGATGCTTATTCGTTTACTCAGCTTCCCGATTCTGAGCTAATGCGCTTAATATGTCCAAAGGTATACGTAAATAACAAATGAAATGTGTTTTTATAACCAAAAAGAAATCACAGAAGCATCAAGAAAAATGTACTCGATGACGTTTTGATCAAGTAAAAGAGAATACGACCAGGTGTCGTGGAAGGGTAAGCGTCTTTCGATTATCGCTGACACGTGACGTGTCAATATAGGCCACACCGAAGTCATCCTTTACATACGCTTACGAATCTAAAAATACACCAAGTTCCTGGAAAGAAATACATATTTGACTTACATTTATCTGGCACGGTAAGTCTTTATAATCAAACATTTTCAAGTGGGATTTGTAAATTCCAATCCTGAATTCCATGGTTGTATCGTACGTGATGATTTGAAAACCTCCAGGATTTTTCAATGGTTTTTCCCAGCAAAGTCTATCGAAGTATATATCTACATATAAATCGTTCCCACTCCGAGTTATAGAGACATTCCAACAATTGCAAAACTGCGTCATCGGTATTCCATCTGTTAAAAGGATATACATTATTATCAACATTATCCGTTTTTAAAAAAATAAAATAAACAAAATTATAGCAGGTACACTGTATCAACATTACTCCATCTATTAGAATGCACAATGAATAAATATAAACAGCATACACCCTGTTAAAAGGATATGACGTCATTATAGGTATAAACATTTTCTCAATTATTGAAGGGATCTTCTCTTTCCAATCTATCAAAAAAAAAATCAAAGAATACCAAAACGTCAACAAATCCATAATCCGAACTCAAAATCGATTAAACTAGAGGCAAAATAGGAGCAAAAGAAACATTTGCATGGAGACTTTCGTAAAAGCACCAGGTGTTCCGGAAGAGTAAGCGTCTTCTGCTTCATCGACGACACCCGCCATGTAAATCTTGGTCACGTCCAAATAAGCATCAATCCTCAAAATGAAAACCGAGTCATCATTGTCATTACAACAAGTAAACTCACTAACAAGCAAACTCAAAAACGTCCATCTTCATATCACACAAAGATACAGAATATTTCTCGATGAGTTCAAGATGGCGACCATAAAACTTGCCATAGTCTCATCAACCTGCATCTCTCAAATCCCTGTACCGTAAGTAAATAATATAAAAGTATTGAATGTTTCAATAAAAAAGCATGAAGATACCGCAGCGTCAACAAAACTACGGACAAGGGAGATGCAAGTTGATGAGAACTATAAGCAAAATGGTTCGCAATCTTTGTCTCCTCGAGAAATATTTTGTATCCTTGTGTAATATGATGAACGATTTTGAGTATAATGATTAGTGAGCTAACTTGTGATTTAGAAGATTCGATTCTCACTTTTAGGACTTGACGTTTACTTGGATGTGATTGTGCCCTTTGTTTAATCCATTTTGAGTTCGGATTATGATTTTGTTGACATTTCGATATTCTCTGACTTTTTTTTTATCAGTATATAATTATATTCTTTCGTTTTATCGAAATACTGCATTGACATTTTATCGCATTATTTAATATACTTACTGAAATGCCTTGTGTCACCATCAACAACAAATATCAACAGACACATCAAGAAAGCAATCAGAAACATTCTGCAAATAAAAGAAAAACAGTCAATATTATGTGTACATTTTTAACGTTTAGATTCGAGGTGAGCTCTGGTGATACACCTTATACGTTAAACATTTTAGCATGGATCAAACAATAACCCTAACCCTAACCGCCACCCGGGCGGGTTTTTGGCAACCCGCCAGTAACGGTCACACATAAACGGTGTACGCTAAATCAATGATATGGTTATACAAATCAACACATGAGCTGTTAAGGACAATTGGCAGTACAGATCGCCTTCCTGGGGAGTTGTTACACAAAAGTTTTCTTTAAAAAAAATTACTCATGCAAAAAAAATGAAGGAACATTGTTGCAATTCTGCAATTCGACTTGTAAAAAAAATATTGAATCAACCAAAACATGACTTTGTCGATGGGCCAAAATGAGTGAAAGTCTTCGGTAGTGTAGCAATACGTATTTCTGGACCATTTGGGATTAATCGGGCTAGAAACACCACAAAATCCTAATCAATTTCCATGTCAATAATATCCAAACAGGAGGTGAGATGGCAAATAGTTTGCATGCAACGCGTCACACTAGCTATATAAAGGTGCGCTCGTGCTTGAATGGCATGTGGAGTACACATACAGAAAGCCTTGTCACCTCACGTCCTAATTGGAAGTTGTGGATAAGTTTTCGTTGAATGTATGAGTGGAATAAAAGACGTAGCTTATGACTTTTTGACATTTTAATTTGACACTAAAATAACTACGCAATACAATCATACACCTGAAGCCAAGTAGACTACTAGTTTGTAGGAACCCACTATTATCACAATCAACGAACTACCTACTCGGCCATGGTTTGGATCAACTGTTCACGTGTTTTTGGTTTTAACCTTATATTTTTAATATTTCTTAGACTTATTTACTTAATACTCAACCCAAACGTCTAGTTCAATGACTGTTATGCATTGATATTTACATGTGCTCTGCATTGCCACTATATAACACTACCAAGACCAGTTCCGTGTTATGAGACCATAACACTGGAGTGGTTATTATGACGTCATTATGATTATACGTTATAATCATAATGTTGGAGATGGCTGGCCGATGCTGTCTGTTCAGATCAAATGTAGAATATAAATATAAATTTATTATCAAAGCCAATGAAAAAATGTAAATAAAAGCATTAAACGAGGATAAGACCAGGTGTTCCTAGGATAAGATTGAAACCGGAAAACAAATTTATTTTCAATCTTTTTTGGTAAGCAGTCTACTACCATACTGTGAAAAACGTTTGAAGGAAATATTCTATTATCATCATAGTTGTACCACCTCCTTCCATAACACTTAGTGTGAGAAATGTGTTATTTTAGCATTAAACAGCATTCAGTTCTGTGTTATGGTCCTATAACACGGAACAGGATTACCGACAAAATGAATAACACGCGGTATTAAAAACTTTCAAAAATGATGCCAGTATTATTTATGAATAATAATTGCTTCTGTTTCTGTGAATTTATTTAACTTCATCGTTTTCTGAAAATTGCCAAAATAAATGTGTTGTAGTAGACCATGTTTAGGGGACTATTTCCGCATAGTTCATAACAAGGAAACAGGACATACGTGCACAAACTTTTGCTTAAATTGAACAAAAAATAAAGAGACTTGCGCAGTCATATTCAGCAATCACATACACTTACTAACAGGAAGTCATACAAACCATACCATCTGATCATATGACGTCATAAGAAGGAGAATCGTTACCGCTATGATATAACGTTAATCCAATAATTTTCCCGTTGACCTGGTAATTTCTGTATTTCATTTTTTTAAACATTGCTTTTCCTTACCCGATATTTCCCAAAATCGACAAACACCAATCAAATGTACGTAAAATTGGCATACCGTTCCAGATTAATATTGCTTGTATTGCATGTATTGGCATATCGTTCTAGAATAATATTGCTTGTATTGCATGTATTGGCATACTGTTCTAGATTAATATTGCTTGTAGTTCATGTATTGTCATACCGTTCTAGATTAATATTGCTTGTAGTTCATGTATTGGCTTACCGTTATAGATTAATATTGCTTGTAGTTCATGTATTGTCATACCGTTCCAGATTAATATTGCTTGTAGTGCATGTATTGGCATACCGTTTTAGATTAATATTGCTTGTAGTGCATGTATTGGCTTACCGTTATAGATTAATATTGCTTGTAGTGCATGTAATCTAATGGAATTGGTAAAATCACAAAAGCGCCAAGTTGGTTCATATTAACAAACTAAAGTAACCTGTAAAGTGGACGCTTCCTTTGACGACGACACCATATACCTGGTGTCCAGACTTCTATCTGCCAAAATGTCAAAATCCGGTGTCAGGCCGGAAATGTAGGTTATTATTGAATATACGCTCAAAATAAGTAATGGTTTACAGGTTTTTTTATTGCTAACATTCCATCCTCTTAGTGGTATATAAGGCATCTGCGAAATTCACTCACTTTCTTCTGCTAAAACTATTCATGCAATTCTTATTTCTATACCTAAAAACATTCTTTAAACATGCCCAGACAATAACACAGCATTCGGTTGCCAACTTAATTCTTACAGACATTTAGGTTGGGCATCAGGTTATATTGATTGCGTGCAAATTAATACAACTAAACTTTTTAAAAAACTTCGACACACATGTATTTATTATTCCTATTTATCAGGGCTAAGCATGACTTGTATTTCATATCTTGCGTATGTTAAGTTTAGTACACGCGTACCAGAAACATATTGATTGCGTGCAAATTAATACAATTAAAACTTTTAAAAAGTCTTCGATAACATATGTATGTATTATTCCTATTTATCAGGTCTAAGCATGACTTGTATTTCATATATTGCGTTTGTTAATTTTAGTAGACGCGTACCAGAAACACAAAAGACTGTTCTCGTGAGTGCGGTGTGGGGAATATCAATGTCCATGTTTTATGGAATGCATACTTTATCTTATGAAGTCAATTGCTGACATCTCTGCAAGGGATTTTACCTTTAAAGCATTCCTTTGTTCGTGTATTTGCAGGTTTGAAATAGATATCTGCAACCGAACGGGAGATATCCCTTCATCGGTATTTCCGGGGCTACAAGGTGTTCTACTATATTTCCTTGGAAAATGATAAAAAGATTATTCTATTTCCGCATGCAATTGTTAGTCCCACATTTTCTCAGTTTCGATGTCCTCATGCATTATAGAATATGTCATTTTATAGTGTAAATGTATCTTTGTCTGAAATGCGATACTACAGTAAAGCTGACAAAGCGATTGAGTTTGTAGGCGGCCTGTTTCTCCGTTACAGGTTGTGTATAAATGGTCTTTTGTTCGATGATTGACAAGTAAATTTTGAGACATTCAGTTGATTGTTCTGAAAAGTTTTACAAAGTCCACATTAAAGAGAAAAGAGAAAAAAAAGATCTAGACACCAATGTTAATAAAGGGTTACATATTAAACAAAACTGGGCGTTTAGATTTAATCAAATATTTCACTTTAGAATTTGTTAACAATATTGCTTTTTTAGTATAGCGTTCTCTATTCGATATAAAACTTTCAATAAAAGTTTATAAACACAGTAACCATCATCACAACAACCAATGACAGATGAAAAAAAAATATCTATACTTTTTGATGTAACTTTATTTAATTTATACCCTTGGAAAGATAATGCTCCCTAAATAATTCTTTATCTCAATATCAAAAGTTATAAAAAATTATAACGCCATTACGATGACGTACATTCTTTCAAACTGAGGTGGATGCCTTCTCGCAGAAGCTTTCACGTATGAATCTTTCGATTTAATTTTCTTTTTTTTTTTTTTTTGTAGATCTACTTAAATGCATTTCTGCAATGATTTTTGTAAAAGAAATTACATTGTAAGAACATGTTTGAGCCACTACCGAAAAAAATTATAATTTCAGTAAATACATATTTATTCTAATTTGTTTTCTGCATTACGTACTTGGTTTTAGTAAGGTTTTCCTTACAATGAACTCAAAATCAATAAAAACTTATATTTTGCAGGTTTTGATCGAAAAAAGAAATGTCTGTATGGAGAAATCATTAAAAATCCAAGAGAAGACTCGATGTCGTCTGCTTCACCGACAACACCCGTCATACAAATCAAGGTCACACTCGGAGTCTTCTACTTCACCGACAACACCCGTCATACAAATCAAGGTCACACTCGGTGTCGTCTGCTTCACCGACAACACCCGTCATACAAATCAAGGTCACAATCGGTGTCGTCTACTTCACTGACAACACCCGTCATACAAATCAAGGTCACACTGGGAGTCATCTTCTTCACAGACAACACCCGTCATACAAATCAAGGTCACACTAGGAGTCGTCTTCTTCGTCTTCTTCACAGACAACAACCGTCATACAAATCAAGGTCACCATCGGTACTTCACCGACAACAACCGTCACACAAATCAAGGTCACACCCGGGGTCGTCTTCTTCACCGACAACACCCGTAATACAAATCAGTCGTCTACTTCACCGACAACACCCGTCATACAAATCAATGTCACATTCAAGTAATGGCTCCGTCTTATATCGAGAAGTGCGACAAAATAACATGGCAGACAAAACATTGACTTTCACAACAAACAAAGCAATACAAAGCATGTTTACAAAAAAGATCCTTATGGTGACCAATAAATATATTTGTAATATCATGAACCTGCTTGGTAATGACACCTATCGTTGCACATTTGTCCGACTTTTATCATGAGGAAGCACGTATACACTGTAATATTTTAACATCGTGATTTTAGGAATTAAGGATGATACTATTAAGTAAGGTAAAGATGACGTAACACACACATATGCTGCACCTCTTCAATTTAGTAAAAGATACAGTATGCCAAAAAAATGAACTAAACTGCATCATACAGCTGTTTCGTCCTCCTAGGACTCTTCAGTGATGCTAGGGCCCAAAAGGTAGGAAACCAAAATTTCTAAAATAATGTAGAAGCAGAGGGGTCAGGTGCGTAAAACCCCTTTAATTTATGAATTTAGAAGTAAAATTCAACTAGTTCTGTATAATTTCAAATCGTGTACTACGAAAATGTGTATATTAAGTACCGTGCCACCACTCATTAATGGAAAAAAAACTTCCTGTTAATTTACAACGTAAAAGCAAGTTGTCCTTGCTGTTCATGTCTTAAGATCGATTAGATCAAAAAGCAGGTGAATTAGAAGAGACATTATACTCCGACATACTATTTTGCCCTGTTTGAAAACAGTCCAAATCAATAAGAAGAAGGGAACTGTTAAGGAATATTTACAGCGAGCTTGGAAGTATCCCCATCCAATTCCAACAAGATGTATTGCTAATCATTTTGTGACATTTGTATTCTGAAAAAAATCAGAGAATACCAAAGCGTCAATGAAACCACAACCGAACTCAAAATCGATTAAACATGAGGCAAATGGGAACAAGAAAAGATTATATGGCGACTGCCGTTAAAGTACAAGAGAATAAGACCAGGTGTTCCGGAAAAGTAAGCGTCTTCCGCTTCATCGACGACACCCGCCACGTAAATCTTTGTCACATCCAAGTAAACATCAAGTTCTCAAAATGAGAACCGAGTATCCTTGTCAATCACAACAGGTAAATACACTAATGAGCATTCTCAAAAACGTCCATCTTCATATCACTTAAGTTACAGAATATTTCTCAATGAGACAAAGATGCCCAAAGTTCTGATCAACCTGCATCTCAGAAATTAACTCAATTTGGTATCTGTTTCCATTCTCACATAATATGATTCAAAATGATTTACAATTGTACGTTTATCATTAATTGTAGCTTAAAGAACTTCTCGTTCGATGGCATGTGTTTTGCGATAAAGACAAAAGTATCGATGAAAGAATAATTTTTCAGTAGATAATGTCCAAGTTTGATCTAAATGATCTTAAAAGTCGACAATCAACCGATTGCACTTCTGTTTCATACAGGGTACAATATAAATGCTACCATGGTTGAATTGACGTATGCAATGATTTATTGGCATTGTGCCAAACTTACTTGCTTAATGTACATGTACATACCATTATATACAGTTGACTCTGACAAACACCAGGGCCCAGTTGTGTAACGGATGATTAGCTTAATCACTATTTAACGATATTTTTCATAAACTTTAATAATTCTGTCAATATACAAGGTAAACTCTTCCAATTTTGCATGTAAATTGTCACTATTAAATCTTTAATATCTGCCAACTTGTAACTAAATGTATGGCTTCATGTCAAAGTTACAAGATAATAAAAATTTGCGGTAATTACTGATTAAGCTAAACACCCTTTGAACAACTGGACCAGAGATAATTGGTTAACAAGCTCTCGTTATAATTTTGAAATCACATTTAGCCAAGCAATATTTTAGGCAGTTTCGATATGTAAATAAGCCTTACAGTTTCTCGTTAAAATATTGATATGAATACAAAGCTAGCAGCCATTCATGATAATGTTGATATGCATACAAATCTAATGGTTTCTAATGAAAATGTTAATTTTTAAGTAAAGATAGAAGTCCTACATGATAATGTTGATATGTAAATAAATCTAACAGTCCTACATGATAATGTTGATATGTAAATAAATCTAACAGTCCTACATGATAATGCTTATATGTAAATAAAGTGAACAGTCCTACATGATAATGTTGATATGTAAATAAAGCTAACAGTCCTACATGATAATGCTTATATGTAAATAAAGTGAACAGTCCTACATGATAATGTTGATATGTAAATAAAGCTAACAGTCCTACATGATACTGTTGATTTTTAAATAAAGATAAAAGTCCTGCATGATAATGTTGATTTATATATAAATATAACAGTAATACATGATAATGAAATTGTAACAATTTTTAAAACTGAAGGTGACAGAAGGGCAAACATTATTCTTTCCGAACTTCGCAATTATTCTAGTAATTTAAATTTCGACTTGCATCATGACCATTTAACTGATAATCCAACATGTGCTTGCTCCTCAGACCCCGAAACAGTATCTCACTACTTTCTTGAATGCCCTCTATATAATGACTTGCGAGCTAATCTTTTTAATTCCCTCACTAGTTACAACAATGATCATGATCATGTAAATATTGAAACCCTATTGTACGGATGTTCAAATTGTGATAGCAATACAAACAGGCAGATGCTTAGTAATATCATTTATTTCATTGGAAAATCCAAACGTTTTAAACTTTATATGATCTGATATGCCATAATAATAATGACTCATCTATAATAATTGATCATGAATGAGATTTAATGATATACTGAAATATAGACCCTATTTGCTTATAATTAATTAACTATAATTTTTACCAATAATATATGAATCCGGCTGAGCATTGATGTTGGTGTGTTCTTCCATTCTCTATTAATTTACTATATTTGATCTATATATATGAAATTTTCAAAATGCAATCTGAATCATGAACTAAATTTAATTAAATTAATATCTGTCAACAGTTCTGGCAGATATGACCTGTGCACTTACTGCACATATGGACATTTGGTCAATCTGCCAGGTAACTGAATAATTTGTAATTTATATTTTATATTTTATGTATGCATGCAATTAACTATATTAGTATGATGCTAATTACATTATATATGTATGGTGAGAATGTTGTGTGTGTGTATGTCTAATGTATGTTTGTAAAAGTATACTTGTTAATCAAATGTGTGTTACCTCCCTTTGACTGTTTTCATTTCACTATCTATTGCTTTAATTTATCTTTATTGTAATTATATTTGCTCACTGTGTACAAAACCACCAAAGGAGAGAATTAATATAGGCAATGCCTGATATTCAATCCTTTTGACATTTTCCACCTTGTTTTGTCATTAAAATTTGTTGAAATGAAATACATGATAATGTTGATATGTAAATAAAGCTAACAGTCCTACATGATAATGTTGATATGTATATAATGCTAACTGTCCTACATGATAATGCTGATATGTAAATAAAGCTAACAGTCCTACATGATAATGCTGATATGTAAATAAAGCTAACAGTCCTACATGATAATGTTGATATGTAAATAAAGCTAACAGTCCTACATGATAATGCTGATATTTAAATAAAGCTAACAGTCCTACATGATAATGTTGATATGTAAATTAAACTAACAGTCCTACATGATAATGCTGATATGTAAATAAAGCTAACAGTCCTACATGATAATGCTGATATGTAAATAAAGCTAACAGTCCTACATGATAATGTTGATATGTAAATAAAGCTAACTGTCCTACATGATAATGCTGATATGTAAATAAAGCTAACAGTCCTACATGATAATGTTGATATGTAAATAAAGCTAACAGTCCTACATGATAATGTTGATATGTAAATAAAGCTAACAGTCCTACATGATAATGCTGATATTTAAATAAAGCTAACAGTCCTACATGATAATGTTGATATGTAAATTAAACTAACAGTCCTACATGATAATGCTTATATGTAAATAAAGTGAACAGTCCTACATGATAATGCTGATATTTAAATAAAGCTAACAGTCCTACATGATAATGCTGATATTTAAATAAAGCTAACAGTCCTACATGATAATGCTGATATTTAAATAAAGCTAACAGTCCTACATGATAATGTTGATATGTAAACAAACTCACATAATAATGTTGACATGTAAATAAAGCTAACAGTCCTACATGATAATGTTGATATTTAAAGAAAACTAACTGGCATACATGATAATGTTGATATTTAAAAGAAAGCGAACAGTCTACATGATAATGTTGATATGTAAATAAAGTTAACAGTCCTACATGATAATGTTGATATGTAAATAAAGCTAACAGTCCTACATGATAATGCTGATATTTAAATAAAGCTAACAGTCCTACATGATAATGTTGATATGTAAATAAGGCTAACTGTCCTACATGATAATGTTGATATGTAAATAACGGTAACAGTCCTACATGATAATGTTGACATGTAAATATTCATGATAATGTCGATTTGCAAACAAAGCGCACAGACAATCATGTTGATGTTGATATGTAAATAAAATTAACAGTTCCTCATGAAAACGTTCAAATGCAAATAAAGCTAACTATCCTCCAAGCTAATGTTGATATTTAAACATAATTTACAATTCCTCGTGGTAAGTTTTATATCAAATTTGAGAGAAGTTGCCTTTAATACCTGTTTGAAATCAATCGGTAATGTTAAGAATTAAAACACCCATCAAACGTTTTGCTCTAGCACTAATATTTAATCCTAAATAAGCAAGGTCTTATCACTTGTATGTGTACCGTTCATAAATATCGTCCACTGATGAAATACTAGTATTTAAATAGAGAAAACACTCCCTCCTGGTAATGTGTGCATCTAACATTTAATCTTCGTAATTTTGATATTTTAATAGAGATTACGATCCCTCCTAAGCACGTTGATAGGGGGATACAGCTATGTGTCTCATTGTGAGATTGATCGTTGTATATTGGATATCGATGATTTACCTTGAGTGGGATTTAACAGTAGCTAAACAAAATTCACGCATGACTAGGTTTTGTAGTATGGCGCAATACGCAAATACATGTGTATGCTTCAATACCTGGTTAAGTCATTCTATTGCAATGAATCCTGTGACGTTTTAAGAAAACAAATGCTGCTGCAATTTTCTTTTAATTAATTTTAAATCTAAGTTGGTAAGGTAACTTTACACTCATAAATCGAAACTGGTTAGGGCCATAACATAACGCCTGTATACAATAGTTAACCTCACCCACACTCAAACATAAGATATCAAACACTGTCATGCATTACTTGTAATAAAATAACCAATGCCACTTACCTTCCCGATGCCATATTGACATATCAGATCCTCTTCATTCTCTGCAAACAAGATTGTATTATTTGCTCGTTATGGCAACTTCAGATCGCTAAGCTGGGAAATCCACAAATTAAAGGTATACACTGTACTGGTGCTATAGCCCTAAACCACTCAACCGACATAACGGGTATACAAGTCAGCTATATTGACTATGGGTTCGCTGGCTCTTTAAATAGCAGCAAAGCGTACAAGTGCATACCGGGAAATGTTCACTGGTCAGAACTTGTATAAAAAAATTCCGTTCTTGTTTGAAATACTGATGTGCCGTTTGAAAAAGTAATTTTCCACTCGCTTGTTAACTTAAACATGCGATTCCATATCTTCTATATCTTTTTACTAGTCTTTTCAAGAATAAATTCACGAACTAATTTAGCGGCACGAGAAATTAAAAGGTGCTAAATTTGTATTGTTAGACACGATAATAATTTCTAAAGAGCGCCTTTTCAAGTGTAAGAATTTTTAGATGTAAAATATTTGCAACTCCCCTCCTCTCTTAGCCAAATTTTTCATCCATATTGATATCACAATGCTAACTTTAAAAATATAAAGTCTTTGTTGTATATGGCGTGACAGGTTCGGCTGTTATGCGAGCGTGAAAATAAGATATTTATCACTTCGCAACACATTTTTGTTACAATGTTTTGTTAATTAACGGGTCGCGTACATGTTACCAGTTTATCCAAAGTTTGATACCACCTTAACAACACTTATTGTGCATAAATTCCAATGTCTTTCTTTCTTTTGAAAATTTGAAAAGTAGGCCGGGCATTCAATTACTTGGCAAACTTTCAGATACGTTTCAAACTATATAGCATATCATTCTATGTATAAAGTTTTGTCAAAGTTCTCACGCTTTCTCAAAGAAGATTTTGCTTGACAATACATGGAAAATGTTCCCATGGCGGCAGGTTCAGACACAGAGCAGAATTGTCGTATCCAATTACAATTTGTAAATGGTTGTTTCAATATTACCTGTACACTGTTCCTTACTTTTTCTTCCTGTTTTTGTTGATTATAGGTTAAAAACCATCAATGTATCTTTCTTTAAATCTTTGTTTTATTGTCAAGCCCGAACTAATTTGTCAAAAGTAGCAATCGGGTCTTTTTCTTGTTATGATCACCATAGATACGTTAATTATATGTATCGCAGACGAATTATTGACACTTGTGACTTTAAAGGTGAAGGTCGTCATCTTTCCAATTTGTAAATGAGGGTACAATGAAACGTTTGTGAGGCAGAAGGAGCTACTGTATGCCTGCTGACTAACGACGCTACAAGTTAAATCGGTTATTAATACGGGTATTTGGTTAATCAAGTTCGGTGCAGTTATATCAAGTTTCTACTAAACAGTGGTGTACTTTTTGTTCAAAACACTTGCTCGGCCATGTAAGAACTTTGTGTCCGGTTTTAAATTATTGTTTTTTCCCTTTTTGAATTTTTAAATTTCTATATGTAATTTTATTTCGTAAAATATCTAACATTGAACTCTTTTCAATTAAAACTATAGTTTCTAAATATGTCTCTTTGTCAAGGCGAAGCGACGAGCAAATCAACACATGCAAGATTTACAAAAGCTCTCAGCTTATTATAATATGTACAATTATTGATAAAGTGCACAGAGACATACAATTTAAACAATTAATGTAATTAACATATACGTTAGTCAATACAAATCTGAGGAATTCGCAGAACTTGTGTCTTATCAGACGCTTACTAGTAGTCCTATGTAAACTAGCTAATATCTTCCAATGAGCAATATAGCACATGCACCATATGTGCCATATTTTGTTCTGATGGTTCTGGGACAGTGCTTTCAACTGCACCATACAGCTGAGCTACCGCAACAACCAACCCGGACCATTGTATATTGCACCTGGGTTATTGGAGTCGTTTGGCCAGGGGAAAAACACTTTCTTTGAATATGTCATGTGTGAAACGACTTCGGACTTAAAGTGTAGAAGGCTGCAGTGGTAACCACTCAACCAATCCGCTGATACGGCCTGGCCTAGTCCGAAGGGGTTCTGACTGTCTGATCCACTTGATATTTGAACGGATTTGTTTGAAAATAGCCACTTACTTTCTGAACTATCAATTTTGGACTACGTGACTTTAGACGGTGGCCTTTTTCAAACTAATGTCTGGAACTTGTTTATTTTTAAGCAATGGGTGACAGTAAGTTTACGACCTTCTGTGACATGATTAAATGTGCAGGTTAGTAGAAAAAACATTTGTTCTTTCCATTGATACCTAATTTGCATGTAATAGAAATCGTTGCATATTTCAAAACAGCGACCCATGCACGGGTCGGTTAATTTTCGCAGATTTTACTAAACGGGAATTCAGACTCTCGTACCCACCAGCCGCCCAAATATTTAGTGGATCGGAGAGTCAGAACCCTTCGGACTAGATCTGGCCTGGATTGGAAATGAAATGCAACTCCTGCCTTCCATACACCTCTCCTCTCACGCATGAACATAATGTATGGTGTAGCCCATCCGTTATGTTCAAAGGTCATGTATCAGCTAAATGTTTGGACAAAACATATTAATACCAATAAGAAAACTATCCGCGTAATGACATATCATAGAAGATTTGTTTTGAAATACTGATGAATTGTTAGAAGCGTTCCGATGGTGGTAGCGTGACGTAAGCTACCTGCATATCCATAGTTATATGGATACAACTTACACACCCAGCTTGAACATGTGGATATTTCAGGCAGACCATCATAATCAAAGTAAATTAAACTTATACAGCACATATCTGTGCATGTGTTAGGCTTGTATTTCATAAGATCCAGGAAATAACTCTGCGGGATATAAAATGACTCGAGTTTTTTTTAGGTGAACAAAAATAAAAAACAAAAACAAAAATGTCTCGTAGATAGTGTAGTTTAATCAAACTGTACAAAATGATATTGTGCATAGATTCAAGATAGCATCGATGTAAACATGAAGTGAACACAGCTATTTGCAAAAACGTTTATGTTTACAAATCACAATTAAAACCCTGTACGAAGTACATTTTCTCTATATTGCTCCCTTTTCATGGTATTAGTAATCAACAATAAAAAATAGCACATCTTGCTGGGTGTATATGTTACGTCTTCCATTATAAAGTAATCCAATTCGTATAATCTTAGATTGACGGCTTTAATAATTGAGCAGATTATGTATTCAAAATAAACACCTACAAATGTACCAACGTTATGCTTATATACATCTAGTAAAGAAAATACGAATAATCATTTTCTTCTTAATATCTAACAACAGAAGCTCATTTAACCATGATCTGGTGAATATTTAAATCATATACATCTGTAGGAATGATATTTTCTCCATTAGACATTACATGTTAGATAATGGACAAAAGAACACTTGCATAAGGTCATAAACAATGGTTCGTAGAATGCACTCCGTTATATCATGTGGTCGATACAACCCAATGTATGGCGTAGGTATCCCTCGTGAATGCTAATAAACCACATGAAATTCCACGTACAAAGATTTCATTTCCACCTTTTCCTTAAGCAAAGGGTTAACATTTTCAAGGCACATTTAATCAACGGTCTGTTTATAACATTATAAAACGACGAAAATTGTACTGTGTCCAAGACGAATGTAGAATTATACCATGAAACATAAAGGAGTTGTCTTTCTTAGTTCGCACTCAATTCACCATAGTCTCGGTAGTTGTTCTTTGACTTTTTATTCATGGGCTTATCACCGGACACTATGTCGGTGTCGTTTATTGTAATTCAGTAGGGGTTTACACATCCATAATCATTCCACCAAGGCTGATTTCTAAACCTGCAAAAAAATGAAAAGAAATAGAATCATTTACAACCACATTAACAAAGTGAAATAACGTGAAATAACGTGAAATAACGTGTGCTACATATCAGGATATACGTCACTCTCATGTCATTTCACGTCCATAATGTCAACAACGGTGAGTTATGCTTATGTTTAAAACAACATATAACATATTTCTTCGCTTTTTCATAAAAAGAGGAAAATAAAGTATTATGACATCAATTAAACTGAAAGGGAGATCACTCTTGTGAACTAAACCGTAAATGGGGAGCGCATTCTTGTGAACTTATCTTTCCTATGTTCCTATGTGGGAGTATGTTTTGTAACATGATTCACTGGGGAAAAAAAAGAAAGTAAATTTACATATAAAAAAGTTATATTTAGGATTTGTCCAGTACCTAACAACATCTGTAAAAACAACTGTGAACGCTTAACGATAGATATTTGTATATATAATTTATTTCAATGTGGACAACAATGCTTAAATAGCTCAGCTTTCATTTATATTATTATAAATACCTGCTTTAAAATACGTATATGGGCGAGGGTGTTATTTCCGATTTTCCGATGTTTATATACTGAACAGATGATGTTAATGAGTTTATTCTAATTAATCGTTTAATTAGTTGGTCTCAAATATTTTTATCTCTCAAATTTTGTTTTCGCCAGATGTACATATTCTCTCATTAAAGTTCAATTTTGAAAAGAAATATTCAAAAATCAGTATTTCTAGACTCGAAGTCTTACCTGGGTAGTCATGTCCACTTCTTCGGAAGACTCTCCCACAGTTGTTAGATTAGTAAAGGACGAGGTATCTCCGAACTCTCGTTTTACCATCTGTAGATACTTGGGATCAGACGTTACAAGCTGAAACCATTTATAATAAATATATCAATGTTTTGTATTTTTTGTAATTTTATAAATATGTCGTAATTGACAAAAACTATTTCACTTTGATCGTCACAAGTCAGCATTTGGTTCACTATGTAAAACACTAAATTCAACATGGCCTTTTGATATTGCATACTTAACTCCAAGCGGAGGATAGTCCACAACTAAACCAAAATATCTTAAATCGGAACTTTGTCGCTCAATTAAATTGACCGTTAGGAAGTCTGCACTGTCACTCAACACGACTCGAATTCCATTTTAGGCATCTTCAACTTCCCTAATTATTATCGCATGATACGTTACGATGCAATACTTACATATACACATTCCATATTTATCCGATGGTCGATAATGAGATTACACTTGACAATTAAAAGACTGCACTTTTCATTTATCCCATTCAATACGGATGTAGTTTATTTGATAGCTAAAATTTGCTTTCGATTGTTACTCAACAAAAGCGTTAAGTTATGTATTTGAAGTAAACGTTCGTGTTCATTTTACGATTTTCATCTTGTTTTACCATGAGCAAACCAACGAGTTTCTTGAATGATTCCTGCTTAGTACTGGGGGTATATTCCGGAATGGGTCTTGATACCAGTTTTTATATTATTTTCTTCATATTTCATAAAATTCGGCTTGGTACTACAATCTTGAAATATGTATTTAACTCGATACTTACATGTGCATGGATTTCCTGTGATATGACCACAGCCTCGTGTACAGTGTAATACAGACAGTTGTACTCGACCTCGTGGTAAAAGTCCGCCTTCTTCAGGATGTTCCGTCCGTCCTCTGAAAAAGATCATAATGTGAAATAGAAACACTTTAGCAACACGAGATATTGAAGGTAAGACATACAGTATTTAAACCATTGTTTTTGATGAGTACATCAAGGTATTACGCTCAGATTTAAATGCGGTTTTGGTAGCTTTACTACCGGTTTTATTTTTTTGAGGTTTTTGAGGTAACAGGGATTGACTTGCCGTGATATACCTCTACTATCATACATATATAATATTTTCAACCACAAAACCCTGTATTATTCCACTCTCAGACCATTGTATTAACGTGCTGACAGTTGTATAAATATTTGATATATATCACTAGTGGAATGACTTTCCGGATTTTTGATTGGTTGAGAAGTTGAATTTGACCGGAAATCACGTGTTTCAATGCAACGTGCTGATTGTTGACGTCGTCATCGATTGTTGACGTCGTCACAATTTGGCGGGAATATATACGAAAGTATGTGTTTTCGCGCAAACATTCCGTGGTTCACAGAAAAAAAACACTGCCACTGCGGCTTAATATTATTATGGTAGAAACAGGTCACACGACTCGTTGGTATTGGATATAGAATTTATTTCACTCTCGTTGATTATTTTTTAACAGTTACAAAATACACTAGCTAAGGCTCGTGTCTTTTGTAACTTTTAAAAAATAATAAACTCGAGTGAAGTAAATTCGATATCCAACAACCACTCGTTGTGTAACCTCTATATACACATCTTAGTTATGTGTCACTAAACAGTTACTTCTATGATGTATTTGCAACAAAAGCAACTACACATATGATACAAACAGCACCGGTAGATATTAGCTACTAACTGAGTATAAAAAGGTATTAAACTGGGCCCAGTTTTTTTAGCTCAATCACTATTTAATTGGATTTTCCAACCTTGATAACTCTGTCAAAATACAAGGTAAAATCTTAAAATTTTGCATGTAAATTGTCACTATTAAGTATTTTATATCTGCAAAGTTGTAACTTAATATATGGCTTCATAGTTACAGGATAACTAAATTTTGCTATAAAAATCACTGATTAAGCTAATCAACTTTTGAACAACCTGGCCAAGGCTGGTTGTCACCATCAGTATCGTTGTTTATTTTCTGTGTATCACTCAATGACATAGTTATGGTCTTCATACCTCCTCTTAACTCACATGACATTCATATCAGCCACGAGCCTACATCTCTATTGTTGTCAGTGTCATTCTTACACAATAATGCACGATAACTACACAAATTTGAACAAAACGCCTTTTGATATATTAGTTAAATATCTATGAAACCAATATGAATTACAACAGCTCTAGGAAAGTGGAGCATCAACAATACGCTCTGTTCCTATTTGTTTATGTTACTTTGGGGACAGTTTGTTGCCAAATTGTCTCGTTAACCTTAATTATCGAAAAACTAACGAGTTCTTGCTAATATCATTTTACGTCAAAATCATCACGAATAATAAAATGATTGAAATCCATTATTATTTGAATTTCATGTGACATTTTTTTCTTATTTTCAAGATACCATAACTTACATTTAATGTGTTCCCTCTTTTGTAATAAAGTACTCATCTTTACCAATATTTAAATGCACATACATTTTCCTTTACTTTCTGTTTAATTAGCTATTTAGTACTGCTTTGTACCATTCTCTAAAAGCTGTCAGCAATATTAGTTATGTACATGGTATTTGTGCTCCCTGTTTCACTGGTAACATCTCTTTACTCACCTCTCAAGCCAGCCAGAAACACTTTTATTCCTACATCTTTGTACTCGTTGACTATCTGTAATTATAATGTATACGTTAAAATCAATCCTTTTTAACTCATCTCAAGCAATGTAAATACTCGTATCGAACTTAAACACACTCGAATTGTTTGTAGACCGACGCATTTAATACACAGAAAAAATCTTTTGATAAGACAAGTTTGTTGAGGAAAATCGATAAATATAAAAACGAAATACAACTGTAAAACGAACATAATGATGAGATCCTTTTGTAAATGAACATGTATTTTCATATATCGATTTTTATACAGCGGATCTTTATTTGAACAGCGTATATAATTGCTTATATAACAGAGGAATATAAATAACATACTGAACAAACAACCTTAATGGTAAGCGTCGAGTTTTATATCAGAAACAAAGTACACATTTATATGATCTACATAAGTTTTCATTTCAGATGAGATTTTTGAAACGAGTCTAATACTTTTTTTCAATTTAACGAGCCTCTTGCGAGTATAAATGAAAAACACATTATTGACGAGTTTGGTCAATCTCAAATGAAACGAGAACGAGTATAAAATGCTTTTTTTTTACATGATCCACTGTAAAAAATAAAGGAAGGATATCTTCTCTTGAAACGTTGAAAAAATTGCAAAACTTTGCCTTTTGGAAAATGAAAAAAAAAAGAATAAACAAAAACATCCTTAAAAGTCACAACAGAAACTTTGAAATAAAATTTTAAAGTAGTATTTTTGCATAAAAAGTCTAACAGAACTTTTGAAAGTCAGTGTATATAACACCAAAATGCATAATTGATTACGTCATAAACACATTACCTGGGCAAATATTTTGTCAGCAATTGTTTTGACGTAATCTGTGACGTTATAACCAAATTACCTGAGCTAGGATTTTGAAAGCACTTCTATCGACGTAATACATGTCGTCATAACCACATCACATGTGCTTGGATTTTAATAGCACTTGTATCGACGTAATCTTTGACGTCATAACCACATTACCTGAGCTAGGATTTTGACAGCACTTGTATCGACGTAATCTATGACGGAACAGTCTATAACGAGGGTGTGTATGGGCGGAATCCACGCTTTAGAAAATAGGTCCACAATCTCATTTTTCTGTTCGATAAGTAAGTTTTTATGTTCGTCAGTCAATTCATCTGGTATATCCTCTTCTATTTCGATCTCTATGGCGTTTTTCTGGCGCTCAAGCTCCTTCTGTATGGAAGAAGAAATAGTTTATTCAATAATTTTAATCATAATGCTGTCATGCTGCACTAGGTTCATTGTTTCATGCCAGTGAGAAACTTGATCAACAACAATAAAAAGAATGAAAAGTTCATCATAACATTTTACAGTTTTACCTTTCAAAAGTATGATAAAGCCTAATTTGCGATAAATATTGAATCATAAACATGATTTAAAAGATTCCATCTGGAACCTACATAAGAACATTTTACGGAGCTACACGCAGGTGCTGGACATACAAATAGTACTATACACAATATGTTTGTGTGTTCAGCACCTGTGGAGCTACAAAGGCGGCCTACCTTATCCTTTTTGGACTTTGACTTAATGTTCCTTTCCTCTACTTCCGCCAACTCCTGTTCCCTCTTCCTCTGCAGTAGAGCTTTGTACAACGCTCTTTGCTTCTTTCCTTTAAGCTTCCTCGGATTAAGACCCGTCCTCTCGTAAAGGCGATCCCGGAACTGTTCCGCGTTAGCAAAGTACAAGGAGGACTCGAACCGAAATATCTTTATTCCAGGTAACTCGTACACCTGTAAACGTATGACGTAAATATTATATCTATGTATCTCTCTAACTAGTATGTCATATTTGTATGTATATTTGTAAATAAGCCAGATCTAACTATGAGGACCTGACATTAAACTAGATGTGACATACATTTACATATTTTACGGAAAAATAATAACATTGCAGTTTTTTATATAATGATAACAAGTTTAGTTTTCAACTACAGTTAAGCCTATATCCAAGGATAGCCAAGCCGGAAAAACATACCTGTCGATTTCGTTTCATGTCCTTATACGTCGATGTTCCAGGAACTCTTCCGAGTATACAGGCATGCGGTCTACAAACAAACATTCATAATGTTAGCCTGTCTTATAGACATCTTTGTAATACCACCCAATTAAACATTTTAATTAGGTGCAATTGATACATGTGATGGGTATCTTATATTCATAATCAAATAATTAACTTGATTTGAGTTACGATGATCAGTTGAAAGTTTGATCTTTTTATTCGATTTTCGTCATATCTTGGGAACGTAGCGTAGTAACTCCATACGACACACTTGAGCACGTACGTATCATGTGCATTGAACGACCTTTACCCCAATTATCTTATTTAAGTGGCAAATTACCCAGATCAATAAGATTTTGACAGCAAGAATGATTGTTGCGTAAAAAGGAATTTACTTCTTTAATATTTGTTTATTAAATTTACTACATAATAAATTGTGTATGTTGTATATATTAACAAATTAGGAGACTTACTTTTGTGAATTCCTCACGATGAAGTATAGTGCAAATATGACACCAACAAGCAGACCAAGGGCCACATCTAGAACTACAGTGGCGACAAACGTCACGAACCAAACAGCCTGTAAAATAATTAATGTTAAAAAATCCGTTAAAAATATCACTAACCAACGAAAAGCCTGTAACATTATTATTGGGAAGAGATCAGTTAAGGAAACAATAATACTGACCATGGTACAGTCTTTACTGCATGTACAATAATTGTTAAGATTAAGTTTACAGTATCACCGATTATCGTACAACCTGTCACATTATAAGTGTTAGAATATCCGGTAAGTTAAAAAAAAAGCACTGACCAACACAAAGCCTGTAATATAACAAGTATTTGGATAATGTTAAGTATTAAACAGCCTATACTATACTCAATGTTAAGAAGAATGACATTATGCAGACTGTAACGTATGTTAATGTTATGTGTTGAATAAGATCCGGTAAAAAATATAATTGCATTTGTTGCATCATTAATGCATCATTAATGAAAAGAATTACCGTTGCCATGAAGTTGATAAACATTACACATTATACGTGTCTTTTACTGATGTAACAACGTAAGTCGAAACGTCAAATTACATCTCAATGGAAATGAGATGAAAATTTGCTATATCAAAACAACTAGCATTGGCAAGTTTAGTTGTTGTGCTTTATTGCAACTTAAGTAATTTTCGCGAGTATCAATTTCGCGAGGGCAATTGCTATCAATATTGAAAAAAAAACTGTCCTCCCAATCACGAAATCAAGTATTTGTCAGTTTGTGGGATGGTGAACCCGCTAAAAAGGGACCGACAGTAACTTCTTTCTATATAGCTTGACTTTGGGGATAAAAATTACAAGTCACAGCATTTCAATACTTATATACCATATCCTAGACTCTTATTCATCTATTAATTACAATCTGCATAGTGCCATGTATTTAGTTGTACCGTGCCCATGATTCCACGGGAGGCGCACGATGTGTGTATGGAATGTTATATAGATCAAGTGTAATGGTATCACTCGGACGTAATGGAAAGCATGCTCATCCCACGAGATAAAACTACTTCTCAAGTTTCGTCCTAATCAATTTCATGGGGTTCGGGTTATTGATGTCGTTGGTCGTGCACTTTATATATTGAGTGACACACATAAGAAGAGTAAGAAGGCTATAACTTCCTTTCCCGAGGGCACTGTGGTTGTAACTACCTTCCCGAGGGTGCTGTAATACACTGTCGGAGAAGTTCTCGTGCACAAAAAGTGTGAGGTCTCGACTGTACATCCGTGTCATTAAAAAGCAGTTAATGGCATTGTTGTTAGATCGTGTCAAAAGCTTTGCATAATAATGAGTCATTAAAAAGTAAATTAATCCACCGACGGATAATAGTAATACCTTCCAATAACGACCATTACATGTCATATAGCCAAACTAGGGAATCAATCAGTCGATTGAATCCTTACCCTTAATTATCATATATGGTTTATGTGAAATAAAGTGAAAAGTTCATGGGTCTATAGATGTCAAAACGTATGAAGTTGAAATCCACAAAATTGATGAATATAAGAAAAGAACAGACCAGTGATAGCCTTGTCGAAATAAAAAAGGAAAATACCACCGAAGCGTAAACAAAAACAGAGTTCACTTAGTCTTCGGTTATATCTGGTCTAATTCTTATTCACAATTAGTTAAATTAGGGGCAAACTATGAGTAAAGGAAAGAGTAACACCCAGACCCTTTAACACGTACAAGAGAATAAAACCAGGTGCTCCGGAAGAGTAAGTGTCTCCTATTTTATCGACGACACCCGCCATGTAAATCTAGGTCACATTCATGCAAATGTCAGATCATCAAAGGGAGAACGCGGGCATCATTTTCAAATACAACAGGTAGGTTTACTTAAGAGCTGAGTGAGCAAAACGTCCATCTCCATATCATTGAAGGATACCGAATATATCAATGAAGCCAAGATGGTTACTATTTTGTCCGAAGTCTTCATCAACCTACAACACTCGAATCCTTGTGTCGTAACTCAATGGAGTCATGCTTTCAATAAATCTAGGTGTTTCCAATAAATAAGTGTATAATGATGTGAAGTTAATTTATCATGTAATCTTACAAGTGTCTAAAGGGCTAAAGTGATTTTATTTTTAGTTTAATAATAAGTAATTTGATTACAGCTTTTATTTAATTATTACTGCTGCGTTTTAATTTTTAATTTAATATTTTGTTTAGTTTTAAATACAACATAGTCGTTTGCATTTGATATTTATCGGAAAAAAAAAACTTAAGTAGCAACTAGGTTTTTATGTTTTCTGGTTTGTTTTATTGACAGTAGAATGCTTTTTGTAATTCTAGTACGTTGTCTTTCTTTGTGAATCATAATGCCAAACAGGAACACCGGTAAAGCACTGAAACAACTATGATTCATAAAGCCAGCATACAACCAGAAAAATACATATAGTTTTGATATGACATCCCAAAATAGTCTCATTACCATTATTCATGAATTTGTATTAAATAATTAAAGTTTTCTGTCATCATTACCATGGCGGCAGGTTATTGGGATACGGTTGGATACACCTCAGTATCGCCCCCGACCTAGAACCTAATATCACCTTACACGCTGCTTGTGACAGGTATAGGCATGTTTCACACCTAACGTTACAACCTGTATTTACGAAAAAAGATATATTCATTAAACGGAAATACAGTAATGTTTGACATAAAACGGTCGTTTAGATACCGAATGCCGATTCCGAAATGGAACTAATTAGATGGGTCCAACACGTGTTTATTTATCTCATTTGTTGGGAAGGGCACAGTTTTGTGATTAGTAAACATTTCGCTTTGTAAATGCATTTTATGCAGTTTAATTATTTAGAGTAGAGATATTTTCTGGTTTCAGTATTGCGAATTATACAATGAATGCTGTTAATTACAATATTTTTCAGACTAGGCCTTACAATCGCTACAGTTGTTGCTTTACATAGTGGTATTGTGTCGTACATTGCTGATTTCATGAAATAAATATTCGTATATATTCATATAAGACATGTAATAGTCAGGATATATTTACACACGACCAAAAAAACCCAATAATCTAAATAAAACATACCAAATATTTGACAGCATTGTTAGTTTCAGTGAACTTATGGCATATTTTATTATGAGTCTAAAAATAATTCTTTGCCAATAAGCCCAACACAAAATTGAAAATTCAGGTTAAGTACCCTTGTTGCTATTATTTGTATCCAGATTCTATTTTATTGTTGATCTAGAGTAGAATGTCTGAGGGTGAGAATTCAAGCCGTCGCATTTTCGTATACGCAAATACATCAAGGTAGCATTACTTAGTTCAGGACTGAATTCCAGATAGTTTTCTTCAGTTACGGGAAAGGCATTGGAATTGTGATGTTTTTTTTCAAAGTTCTTATCGAAATATACATAATGTTAATTAAAAACAAATTTGAAATTAACCTTTGAATAGAATTAAGTTTTCCCCTCCTAAAATCACGTAGTAAATCAACTTTTCAATAACATGTTTATAAATGATTTTTCTATTTCATTATAGTGCATAACAAGACAATAACGCATTAAAATTTTACCTATGGAATATGTTTTATAGTAAATAGACAAATCAACTATGGGTTAAAGTAAATACTAAAGTAACTGATATAAAAAAAATCAAATATTGGTCTTTTTTAGATTGTGATGTTATCCCTTAAAATACTAAATATCAGTGAGAAACTTCTAAACTAATGCTTGAGACTATCAAACAAAAATGAACAATTTTTTCCCAGTTTTTCATGAAAATAAAAAAAAAACCTTCAGTAACGATTACCATTATCAAAAACTGTGAAGAAAATGTTGCAAACTATTTTCCAACATGGCTAAACTTTTGTATATCTGTAAAGAATAGTATACTTTGTTTGATGTGAGAAATAATAAAGGGACAAAACCGGAACTCAAATCTTGGTTTTAAGATTTGTGTATCACTTAACGGGGAGTTATATATAGACGCTGTGATATTGTTCTTACCGATTACGCAACCAGGTCAACAAAAGTGTCTAGGCCCAACTACAATAGAGTTATATCTACACAGATGTGTCCAGGTCCTACTGTGCTACATTAATATCTACACAGAGGTGACAAGGCCCAACTGTACTACAGTATATCTATACAGGGGTATCTAGGCCCAACTGTACTACAGTATATCTAAACAGAGGTATCTAGGCCCAACTGTACTACAGTTATATCTAAACAGGGGTATCTAGGCCCAACTGTACTACAGTATATCTAAACAGAGGTATCTAGGCCCAACTGTACTACAGTTATATCTAAACAGGGGTATCTAGGCCCAACTGTACTACAGTTATATCTAAACAGAGGTATCTAGACCCAGCTTTACTACAGTATAACTAAACAGAGGTATCTAGGCCCAACTGTACTACAGTATATCTAAACAGAGGTATCTAGGCCCAACTGTACTACATTTATATATAAACAGGGGTATCTAGGCCCAACTGTACTACAGTTATATATAAACAGAGGTATCTAGGCCCAACTGTTCTACAGTTATATCTAAACAGGGGTATCTAGGCCCAACTGTACTACAGTTATATCTAAACAGAGGTATCTAGGCCCAACTGTACTACAGTTATATCTAAACAGAGTTATCTAGGCCAAACTGTTTTACAGTTATATCTAAACAGAGTTATCTAGGCCAAACTTTACTACAGTATAACTAAACAGAGGTATCTAGGCCAAACTGTATTAAAGTTATATCTACACAAAGGTATCTAGGCCAAACTGTATTACAGTTTTATCTAAACAGAGGTATCTAGGCCAAACTGTATTACAGTTATATCTACACAAAGGTATCTAGGCCAAACTGTATTACAGTTATATCTAAACAGGGGTATCTAGGCCTAACTGTATTACAGTTATATCTAAACAGAGTTATCTAGGCCAAACTCTTTTACAGTTATATCTAAACAGAGTTATCTAGGCCAAACTTTACTACAGTATAACTAAACAGGGGTATCTAGGCCTAACTGTAGTACAGTATAACTAAATAGAGGTATCTAGGCCCAACTTTACTACAGTAAAGCTAAACAGAGGTATCTAGGCCCAACTTTACTACAGTATAACTAAACAGAGGTATCTAGACCTAACTATAGTACAGTACAATTAACCGATGTGTCTAGGTCCAACTATAATACAGGGACATATGCCCTGAGGTGTCTAGGACTAAACGTGCTAGCTACATCTACGCAGAAGTATCTAGGCCAACAGTAAGCAAGGGCTTTAAAAGTGAAGCCTCCAAGAAGCCTAAGAAAATAAACCCGACCGAAAGAAATGTCCAAATCAGGACCGGTTCAATACATTTTGTAATTTAAAAAAAAATATTTCATTTTAACATAGTTATTCGAATACTTTTTTTCTTGATTTGCGATCATGCTTTGCGAGATAACTATAATTTGGGATGTGGGGTATGGGGTCACCTGCCCAACCACTTGAGTTTTCTCTGGGTACTCTGGTTTCCTCCCCTCGCGCGCTAACATCCGTGCCAACAAGAGTGATTAATTCGATAACTTGTTTCATAATTGATGTAAAATAGATTAAGTTTATATTTATAACTGTATTTGCTATTTACCTTCTTCACAGTCTTACGTGAAAATATTTTGTTTTTAACAGCCAAATGATGTTACATATTCTACTTACGAACCTACGATTTTACAATTAATCCGGGTTAATAGGTACAAATCTCATAGCGAGGACCTATATATTAGTCTCTTGTAAAAA